>CAWUFW010005631.1:475000-1075000 GCA_963921515.1 Calotriton arnoldi
GCCGGCAGCCTCCTCTGCGGAGACTGTGCTGCCGTTTAACGACGCCCTCACAGACGTTCTTTTGGGCGCCTGGTCCAAGCCCAACACAGGGGCTCCTGTGGATCGGAACGTGTCACGACGCCATCGCCCCGCTCCGGGCGACCCCTGTTTCTTTCTGTCCACCCCACTCCTGAGAGCTTGGTTGTCCAAGCCTCCGCTTCCCAAACCGCCTTCCCTACCGCTCCTCCGGATAGGGAATCCAAACGCCTGGATCAGTTTGGGAAGAAAGGTTTTTCTTCCTCCAGTGCTGGCTTGCGGTCCGTTAACACCGCTTGTCTTTTGGGCCGCTATACCCACTCTCTGTGGGATTCGGTGGCGGATGTTTTGCCCCAGTGCCCTGAGGAGGTCCAGGCACTGCTTTCCCGCGCCATTGCGGAAGGAAGGGATGCGGCCAAGTACACTATCCGTTGTGGCCTTGACACCGCCGACTCGCTGGGCAGGTCGATTGCAACGACGGTGGCGCTCCGCCGCCACGCCTGGCTGAGAACCACTGGTTTTTCAGGGGATGTCCAGAATACTCTCATGGACATGCCCTTTGATGGAGTCGGTCTTTTTGGGTCCAAAGCAGACCATGCGTTGGAGCGCTTTAAGGACTCACGGGCTACTGCCAAGTCCCTGGGCCTTTCTGCTACACGCCCTCCGCTGCCTTCTGCTTTTCGCCCCTATCGTGGCCACGGTAGGGGCGCCCCTTCACGTCAGCAGCCCAGCCACCGGCCCGCGCAGCAGGCGTCTTCGCGTGGCCGAGGACGTGGATTCCGCCGTGGCGGATCGGGCAACCAGCGTGCGGGTCAGGCCACCACCTCCAACCCGTCCGCGGCCTCCAAGCCCTCCTAGTCCCTCCTTTCAGGTGCACGGCACGCCAGTAGAGGGCAGGGTCCGCCATCACCTTCCCCACTGGCGCACCATCACCTCGGACAGGTGGGTCTTGGACATTGTCCGAAGGGGCTACTCCCTCCCCTTCGAGACCACCCCCCAGCCATGCCACCTCAACTCCACCGCATGTCAGGGGATCACTTGGTGCTTCTACAGAAGGAAGTCACGGCCCTCTTGACCAAGAGGGCCATCGAGCATGTTCCGACCCCAGAAGTAGGGCGTGGTTGCTACTCCCACTACTTTCTGGTGCCCAAACAGGACAAGGAGGACATGCGTCCTATCTTGGACCTCCGGAACGTCAATCGCTTCCTCCGGAAGGAGAAGTTCAAGATGCTCACCCTAGCTCAGGTCTTGACTGCCCTCGACCCTGGAGACTGGTTGGTAGCGTTGGACTTGCAGGACGCATATTTCCACATCCCCGTCCTGCCGGCCCACCGGCGTTACCTTCGGTTCACGGTAGGCCACGAGCATTTTCAGTTCACCGTGCTCCCCTTTGGCCTTACAAGTGCCCCTCGGGTGTTCACGAAAGTGATGGCGGTGGTCGCGGCTCATCTGCGCCGGGCAGGGGTTTCAGTCTTCCCCTACCTCGACGACTGGCTGCTGAAGGCGGGCTCGTCCCAGGCAGTCGTCTCCCACCTCCAGACTACGGCCGAACTCCTGCACTCGCTGGGGTTCTCCATCAATGTGCCGAAGTCGCATCTGATTCCTTCTCCACAGCTCCTTTTCATCGGAGCAGTTCTGGACACGACGCAGTTTCGGGCCTATCCTCCCGAACGGCGAGTCCGGGATATTCAGGCTATGATTCCGATCTTTCGGCCTTTATCCTGGGTTTCGGTACGGATGACCCTGAGGCTGCTGGGCCTCATGGCCTCCTGCATCCTGCTGGTCAATCATGCCAGATGGCATATGCGGGCTCTGCAGTGGGACCTGAAGTTCCAGTGGGCGCAGCACCAGGGCAACCTGTCCGATCACGTCCAGATCTCGGAGGGGACTGCAAAACAGTTGCAGTGGTGGCTCTCGAACCGGCAATGGGTCATGGGCAGATCCCTCTCCCTTCCCCAGCCAGAGCATACAGTTGTGACGGACGCGTCCCTTCTGGGATGGGGCGGTCACTTGGGAGAGGCGGAGATCAGAGGCCTCTGGTCTCCGGCGGAGTCCCGGCTCCATATCAACCTTCTGGAGCCCCGGGCGATCCGGCTTGCACTCAAGGCATTCCTCCCCTCTGTCAAAGGGAAGGTAGTGCAGGTGTTCACAGACAACACCACCGCCATGTGGTACTGCAACAAACAGGGCGGGGTGGGGTCTTGGACCCTTTGTCAGGAGGCTCTGCGCCTCTGGACATGGCTGGAACATCAGGGCATGTTCCTGATGGTTCAACACCTGGCAGGTTCTCTGAACGCCAGGCGGACGAACTCAGCCGCAGGTGCATGATGGATCACGAATGGCGTCTTCACTCGGAAGTGGCGCAGGGACTCTTTCTACAGTGGGGAGAGCCTTGGTTAGATCTATTCGCCACCGAAGAGAACGCGCAATGTCATCAGTTCTGCGCGTTGGAATTTCCAAGGCGGCACTCGCTCGGCGACGCTTTTCGTCGCGAGTGGAGTTGCGGTCTGTTGTACGCCTTTCCGCCTATACCACTTCTACCCAGAGTGTTGAAGAAGATTCGGCACGACCGGGCCCAAGTCATTCTTGTGGCTCCGGACTGGGCTCGAAGAGTTTGGTATCCCGAGCTACTCAATATGAGCATAGATCCCCCGATCCGTCTGCCTCTTCGGGAGGATCTTCTGTCGCAGCAGCAGGGGACGGTCCTCCACCCGAACCTGTCCAGTCTACACCTGCTTGCGTGGAGATTGAGCGGCGGCAGTTGATTCCTTTCGACTTGCCTCCCGACGTTTGTGATGTGATTCTGGCAGCCAGGCGTCCCTCCACTAAGGTGGTATACGCCTGCAGGTGGAACAAATTTGTGGCATGGTGCACAGCAAAGGCTGTGGATCCCCTTTCTGCCCCTCTTTCTGAGGTCCTTCTGTTCCTTCTCTCTCTGGCCCAACAGGGTTCTGCCCTGGGTACCATCAAGGGTTATCTTTGTGCTATCTCGGCCTTCCTCAGGCTCCCTGATCAGCCCTCCCTTTTCAAGTCCCCTGTTGTTAACAGGTTCTTAAAAGGCATTACTCACCTCTTCCCTCCTGTTCCGTTTGTAATGCCTCAGTGGGACTTGAACTTGGTTCTTACCTTTTAATGTGCGCTCCCTTTGAGCCTCTGCATAACTGTCCTCTTCGTCTTCTGACTCTAAAGGCAGCCTTTCTGGTGGCCATCACCTCCGCTCGGCGGGTGAGTGAGCTCCAGGCTCTTTCTTGCAAACCTCCCTTTCTGTCTGTTCATCCAGACAAGGTTGTTCTTCGGACGCGTCCGTCCTTCTTGCCAAAGGTGGTTACTGCTTTCCACATTGGGCAGACCATCACTTTGCCCACCTTCTTTCCGCCTCCGCATCCTTCCAGAGAGGAAGAGAGGCTCCACCGTCTGGACCCCAAACGTGCGCTCTCCTTCTATATCGACCGCACAAAACACTTCCGGGTGGATGACCAGCTCTTTGTTGGCTACGTGGGCGCCAAAAAGGTCGGGCGGTGCACAAGAGGACCATCTCCCGCTGGGTTACCTTGTGCATCAAGACCTGCTATTCTTTGGCTAAGAAGGAGCCTCCTGTTGGGCTGCGTGCCCATTCCACCAGGGCAACGGCTGCTACCACGGCCTTGGGCCGCGGTGTTCCGCTGCCGGTTATCTGTCAGGCAGCTACGTGGGCCTCGCTGCACACGTTTACTAAGCATTACTGCCTTGACAGTCAGGTCCGGAGGGACGGCTTCTTTGGCCGTTCTGTCCTCCAGGACTTCCTTGTCTGATCTTTGTTCGCAGACCCACCACCGGGGTTGGTATTGCTGGGGTATCTATTCTAAGGTAAGGAATCTGTCACTAACGTGTCTCTTTCAGATGCACAAGTTACTAACTTGTGTAACGATATATCTGTAAGAGACAGTAGTTAGTGATAGATTCCTACCGCCCACCCATCCTCCCCGTTCTGCGAACTGATTTCTAGGGTTAAGGACATCCCTTTCAGGGCCCTAGTATTTTTCAGACACCTGTGTCAGCTTCTTGCATGGCTCTGCGTTCCTGGCGCGGAAAGTCGTGTACAGAACTGACGTCAGCGCGCAGGGGCGGCGTCTAAGTACTGCCCGCGACGTCATCCCGGCGATCACGACGCCGACGACGGACGCGGAGCCGCACGACGCCGCCTACCGGACAGCGCAAGGGTACTGCTACGCAAAACTTTCCGGATCCAGCCTGACGCCTGGGGATATTCTAAGGTAAGGAATCTATCACTAACTACTGTCTCTTACAGATATATCGTTACACAAGTTAGTAACTTGTGCTTCAGCGCAGGAGCTGCCTGGATTGGTCCATTTTCTTACTCTGACCTCTTCAGCAACTACCATTCTCAGAGAAACATGGCATTCTGCGTTGGTGGACTGAACTAACATGCACTAAGTGCTGGTCAACTGCATTGGGGCAATAGAGATTAGAAGAGACACTTTCCTTTGTCACAAGCTGCCCATTGTTCTCCAAGAACTTCCATGTACTCACTCAATGGTCACTTTAAATACACTTATAAATCAATATACAATATAAATCTCTGGTGTATTCCAGCTGGCCAGGCTATACATGTATCCTGTGAATCTGTACTGTTGGGGTATGGGAGGGACTTTTCAAAGTCCACACAAGTGCATCAGAGCCCGAGGGAAAGATGTGTTTTTTTTTTTCTTCAGTAGTCGCCCCCAAAAAATGGTGCAGGTAGGCTGAGCTTTTTGGCATTCATAATGGTCAAAATTAACTCCTCGCAGATTGTCTGGTGGGGTGGAAACTATATGGTCAGACATTTGAATTCCTTAGAGAATATATAAGGTGGAAGGGTTTTTTACGCCAGTAGAGACCTTGACATCAGGCATGGTAGGCCTACAATGACCCCATGGTTCAGAGAGGTTAGTCGATGCATGGGGCAATATCACATTAAAAACAGTGTGACATATAAAGAGGGAAAGTAGCCCTAAGACATGGAAGGTAAAGCTTGAGCCATTTTCTGGTCTTGTCTGGCAGCACCAGGCAGTAAAATGGGTAGTGTGATGGGTCTGACCTTCCTTCAGTGATATCCAACCTTGTCCTGTTTGCGGTCTTCCAACATGCCATGTCTCACGTGAAGTCTTCTAAGCTACCCATAGTGCTTAATTTGGTTTTATTTCTTAGCGCACTTCCAACTAAACAATTGATTATATGTTGTGAGCGCTTATAATGTGCTTGTGGCTCGATGTAAGATTGTAATTTTGGAGTCTGCTGATGCGGGAAATTGATGCGAGTGATCAACTAAAGGAATGGATGAGCGAATTCAAAGGTTATATGCAAATGAGGGAGTAAGAAGATCGGGAGAGGGTAGGATGAGGGGAGAAGGGACCAACTGGCGCATTAACATTTTGTGGGCAAAGCAAGGACATTCAGTTTCTGTTAGCGCAAACTCCATCGCAGAGGCTGGTATATATTAAAATAAAAATGGTCAAAAGGATAAACGAAAAGATCTGAGGGACAATATGCCACATACAGAAATGGATAAAAGGGAAGTAGTCTACGGAGGAAGTGTTCCACTACAGAGATATGCACTCTTAAAAGAAAAAAGTAGATGCTCAAATTTGTTTAGGCGAATTTGTATAGTTTTTTTTCCTGCCTTTGTCTCTTTACAAGTGCCTTTGTAATCTGGTCACGATGCTGGAGACACCACCACGTCTATAGTGGCTACCCACATCTAGCCTCTACTCTAGTTCAGTTCCTGGCCAGGAGACTGAAGATAAGATGTCTCTTGGAAAATACAATCAAAGCTTTATAAAATATTAATGACCCACCAATATTGTCACCTATGTAAGTGACAGTGTAAGACAAAAGTTGTTGTTAATGTAAAGACTGCGGAGCATCTCCACTCTAATCTCAAGGAATTAAGTTAATTCTTCGTTTTTGTAGAGCACACCTTTACCTGGAGGGTGTTTTGGCGCAGCTAATACCAGGTTAAATAGAATCATTTTGACAATCGGGCGCTCAGTTCTTATTACTATAAATTGTTTTTGTGGCGCGAGCTTCTTATCTGTGCGAGTGTCCCAAGTTAATGGCAGAGGAGTATTTGTTTGCAGTTGGGTCGATATTGGTGTTCGATAAAATGTATATAAATAAGCATTGCCACGTTTCTCGTACTTTGAAACAAACTAGACTTTCTGCCCTTTTAAGGCTTCCCCTCTGGCTGTTCCTTGTAAGACTATTGCTAAACTGTATACATAAATAAATCTTATCTGATGAAAAAAGCCTTTGGTCGATTTTTATTTTGTTTTTGTTCCCTCTACCTTTTTAAAGATGCCTGAAGATGGTTTGCCTTTAGGACATCACTGGAAGTTATGGCTCCATCCTCTCTCAAACTTGGCACTTCACCGAGGAATTCCCCAAGGCAGATAACGTCAGTGCATGAAAGTTACTGATCAGGCCTTTTGGGGAGTGGGGGCTATTTGGGGGGAGGGAAAGGCACTTTTCATATCTTTTTTTAATTTACAACTTGCTATTTGACGGAAGTATGTGGCCAGCTTTTATCAGTTTTGACACCCGCTTAGTTGCCACTTGAGCCCAGGCAATTAGCTGAGCAGGGCCATAGGTCCCAGAATACAAAGTGCTCGTGGCTAAAATGCATGACTGGGTGAAGGTGTATCGCAAACATAGGGCAAGTTGGCCACCATGCACCCAGCTTCCCTTTTGTGTTATTCAGAACTAAATGCCTGCGTTGCCTTGCGCTTTAAAAAAAAAATTATTTTTAAATAAAAATTTATTTAGTTCCACGTATTTAATCAAAGTGCAGTTCTATACCAATAGGAAGGTCTTGATCGTCATAACCGTGAAACCCTTTACCTGATTTAACCTTTTTTGGGCTGTCTCTAGCAGGTGGCCACCAACTCTGTTAAGGTTACCAGATAAACCATATGGCCAGGTCAGCAGTGCACCTGTCCTTTGTTTTGATTTAACAGCCTAGTGAATGTTCGTAAGTGTGGTCTTGGTTCCCATCACTGAAGCCAAGTGGGCTAAAGTAACAGAATACAGTAGTTTATAACCTGAAGCCACAGGACTGGAGCAGAGCATCTTTTTCAGTTGTTCATTTAGAAACCACAGCCAACCATCCTCATTTATATGTGGAGGATGTGGCGCTGCGAAAGGGAGATGGCTTTACCACTCTCCAAACTCATTCAGACGTTTGGAGACCCACTTTGTGCCATGTGATATTAAAATGGAGTATTGTGTGTCACGACTGTAAATGTATAATCCACGGATTGGAAGTCCTGCCCTGCCATTCCTGTGGTAAACCCTTAGAGTGCCAGCTATCTGCCAAGCTGTAAACCTACCACCCAGTGCCAAAAACGGATTGTGTGGAATACAACTTTGGGTCACTGTTTTGGCACCGGAGTATCAGTATATTTAAATTGAATGAATTAACTTCTTGAAAACCTGTCCCTTCATATTTTTTCCGTGCTTACTGAGGTATACAAGTGTCTAGTGTAGGTCCCCGCGGGCCACCTCTGTGCCAGATTTTCGAGATGGCTATTCGCGGGGTAAGTGAGTTGAACTTGGATTCATTGTATGTGCAGTTATCTAATGTGAATAGTTTTGAAAATCTGGCATGGATTTGCCCATACTGGGCCTGTGTTGGACACCCTTCTCTATGCAACCAGGTGATTGTACATTTGCTTCCTGAGTCAGCATGTGTTTTTGTGCACTTGCGTCTTGGTGCCAGTGTTGAGTAACGTCTGGCTAAAGATTAGTGTTATTTCTGATTCATATGTGATGTATAGCTTGTGATCTCCTTTGCGGTTTTATGAAGCAAATTTGGGGTATTTTAAGTGATTGATGATGGATTTTATGATGTTATTTATTGAGGTTTTACCTGGTGATCATATTGTGATGTATTGTACGTTTTAATTAACTGAACAATAAAGTCTTTCTTACTTTGTAATCAACATCTATTTATCAAGGATTCTCGCTGTGCGCGCCTTGCTGCTCACTGCTTTTAAAGAGCTCCGATCAGAGCGGTGTTTAGCTGGCGTGCTGTTTCCCCACGGCTCATGCATTAATGTGATGCCCGCTGCCTGCAGGACATGGGCTGTCTGTGATAGGTTCAATCATTTCAAGGGGATCATTTTATTTAACTCCGCAGCTATTTATTTTCAATTACTGCTCCTCCAAATCTTCAGAGTGGGGATCCCAGCCCTGCTGGTAATTTACCATCATCCTCCTCGAGCATTAACCCGAAGTGTGACTAACCCACTTGAGCCACCCGTCCCCCCACTCTACTGACTCTTAAAGAAGCACCGCCAAGGCTCTGGAGCAGTGGTCTCCAAACTTTTTAAAGCCGCACCCCCTCCACTTTAAAATGAAAAGAAATTGGGGCCCCCCTTATAACTTTTCACACTTATTGTATTAAATTGGCAATGTTTAACTATGTCTAGACTTGTTTAAGCATTGCAGTTGGACTCCGTTACCCCTATAAAAAAAATCCAATCAAATACAAGATTGCCAAACATAGTATTCTGGTCAGCCAGGTCTTACTAATGTGTAAAAGTACCCACAGTGTGGTTATTAGAAATGAGGGTGAGTGTTTTGAAGAATATTTGGTGTCCCTTCCCTTTTGACAGATACTCCCAGCTAGGATATAAATTACAAAAGATGTTAGAGATGGCCCATTACAGAGTGGCACAGTGCCACTCATTTTTTCTCCTTAAAACAAAGCATAGTTATTAGAATTGTTTCTTTTGGCCAGAGCCATACCTCCTCCCGCCCCCTCCCAAGAATCACTAAAGGCCCACTAGGGGGGCCCCGCCCACCCCGTTTGAAGACCCCTGCCAGAGAGTACCCTCCCCAGACACTTTTCTGCAGCACACATGTGGCACAGCTGGGGTCGTCTAGAGGACTCGCTTTGGTAGGTGACTGTCCCAGACGCGCAGGGAGTTGCATCTAACTGACCACTAACTTGAACTGTCGGCTCAGACATCTGCCTGTGGTTTTCAAAGCTCTGCTTCCACCAGGCTAGTCACATTTTGAGTCATTCACAAGACACATGACTGACCCTCCCGCATTCATGTGACCTCCCAGACGTGAAACTGATTCGTTCTACCCTTCGATTTCATGTCTGGCATATGACCAACTCTGACTTTAGAGCAGTGTATAGCTGACTCCTCCTCAAACCTAACAGCAGCCCTCCATAGTGGGGCCGAGAAGTCCCCATGCTTGCATCTTCCTTTGCACCTCCTCTGCCCTGATGCCTTCCTCGCTCAAGCGTGTGCTAAGGATAACCGCTTTATTAAGGCCTCTTGTATAATACACATGAAATCCCAGATATTGCTCCTGCTGGTGCTTGTGTTTAATGCCTTGCCCATGTTAAGTGGGCTTTGCGTCCCGCTTTCACTCATGGATGTCATTTAGGGGTCACCAGGGGTTGCAGCTGCGACCCCTGGCTTGCCCCTTGCTTCCCCTCGCACTGCCTTTGCAACCTTTTGCCCCAGAGGCGGCAAAATCAGTGCCACGAACACAGGGGCAGATCCGCCTGTCTTATGGACGGTGGTTGGGTTTCCACTCCATGTTTTGTGTCAATTTTTTTTATTACACTAATAATTATATTAAATCATTCCTCAATGTATTAAAGTGGAGTATAATCAGCTGGGATGTGACATTCCCTTGCAGTTGAGGTAAGTAAAAAAAAAAAGACTTTTAAATGTATGTTCTGTGCGTGCTTGTGGGTGAGTGTATTTGTGAGCGTTTGTATGTGTTAATGTGTGTGCGCATGTGTGATTGAAAGTCAAAGCGCATGTGATGTCACTTCCGCTACCCCTAGGGTTTTGGTGAATTGACGTCAAGGCTTTCAGTGTTTCCTTGATTGGGTGAGTGTGCTGAGGGGAAGGCCAGACTGCCCTTTCGCATGGCTGCTGGCGGGGATTCCGCAATACACAAGATAGCGGCTCAGGGGAACAGAGGAACATTTGAAGAAATGTGTGCAGTTTTTTCCAAGCCTCAGTCTCATACAGCCTGATGGAATATTTGATCAGATACTTGTGTTAGCCTAATTAAGATATTGTTTGGTTACCATGTATAGATAATGACCACTTCGCTAACCAGGTGCTGGAAGCCTGAATTCATCAAGCATGCGCCTTGATGCTGATAATTGAATGGTGCAGATTTCCAACATGCTGCAGTGAGGCCATGAATTCTGCTTTTCAGCGTCCATGAGCCCACTGCTGCTCCAAGTGACTAGGAGAACACATTTCATGGGTTTGGAATAGGACTGGAAGCTGCACCAGTGCACCCGAACATGGCGAGGCCTCACTAAAGCCTTTTCATAGCATCCCCATATTCGGCCTTGTGTGTGCATCCACCTGTTCACATTATGCATGTCCGTCTGGCTATCCTGCCTCCCCAGAGCCCTAACCCGAGCCTATGCAGCACCTCACAGAGGAACTGGCTCCGTATAAGGCCTTTCCAGGCCAGTGAGGTGGCCTGCCCCCTCTTCAGCGCTCCTCGCTTTTGAGCTAGTTTCGCACTCTACACAGGACTTTTTAGGAATCCTTCATCAAATTTTGCAAAGGGAGGCATCACTTTCTTATTCTACTGCACATTACCTAAGAAGAATATCCGAGGCAATTGCAGTCTCCTAATGTATTTGTGGTCCAATTCCAGCATGGGTTCTTTCTCCTGACCATGTGTAAAACCGATCCATTATGAGAGCAAAGAATCTGACAGAACTGTGGAAGTTGTGGTTGGAGTCTTTTAAAGATAATTTAAGAACCTTTGTATTTAATACCACCAGTCTGAGGTGGAAGAGAACATGAGCTCTGCAGACCGACATTGATTTGCATCAGACCTGTTGCTGATTGGAGAGGAACCGCCCTAAACTGAGATTTTGGTGAATTCTGAAGGGTTTCTTTCATCGTTTCAAATGTTTGTTTTTTAAGATCCTGACTTGCTCCCGGTTAACTTGGAAACTTGTTCCTCTGAGAACCACTCTATTTTATTTTTAGAGGAAAGTTAAACAGTCTGCTTACCTCTGTGTTTTAGGTTGAAGTGGCTGACTTGTTTTGCAGAGAACTCCATTGTCTTCCATGCCCTTGTCTAGGGCTTTCAGGTGTCCTCGAGTAAAGACGGTTCGGCTGCTACATCTATGGGACTGTATGAATATCATATGAGGGTTTCCCCAGAAGGCTAAATAACCAAATGGGCCGCACCAGGCAAAAGTAGCTGAATATTGAATATCTTCTAATGCACTTTTTAAGACTCATCCCAACACATGATATTCACAGCTGCATGAGTAGAACCCAGTTTGCTGTCTCGTGGAAACTATGGAAATCAATGCATGCTACCCAAAATGCTCTGATATAGACCATTTTAGAACTGCTTACATGCTGGCATTTATTTGTAGTAGATATGGTAAACATTAAAAAATGTACTATACACTGTGCTTTAAATGGGCCAGTACTGCGCGGTACAAAGTTCCAGCACTTTTTTATTTTGAGAGGGAGAGTACCGGCACTTCTCAAGAGACTTAATACTTTTAATTAAAGAGTACCAGCACTACTCGGAAACGAACCTGCACTTTTATTTTTCCATTTCAAGCAGTGACTAAACACATTACACAAGGCGTGTCGCTGAGTGAAATATTAACCCGTACACACCTGGATGTGGCAGTTCATACCCTTGGCTTCTCGTGGTGGTAAGAGTATGTGATGCTTGGCTTGCAGGTGTTGAACTACTTTGGTGAAAGTAGGCGTGGCCAAGCAAGCGGCGCGCTTAGCTGCAGATGGTGGCCTAGTGTGGTACATGCAGTGCCTGCTTGTGAGTCACGTGCAGGATCATGCTAAATGACTCATCAAGAACTACAGGTTGAGCCTCACCTTTCTCCAATGAATCAATCACTAGGGTGTGTCCAACGTGTTCTGCGGCGTTTGCCAGGAATGGAGTCCATGGGCTCAACTCCTGATGAAAGACACAACAATTAAATGCAACGGTCCCACCTTTAAACACTGCAGCCAAACTTCTCCACAGCACTGTAAACTGGATGCAGGAGTTCAGCTTCACTGGCAGCGCTGAGTGCATGATCCATAGTTTATATTGCACCATTTCAAACCTTGTCATTAATACACCCACTCATCCTAGTAGGGTGAAAACTGCAGTAGCGTTTCGTTCCCTTTGAAAGAAAAGAGCAGCGGGAAACTTTACTCCACCACCAGTTATCTAGTTAATCTATAAAAAAAACCTGCTTGTACTTTAAAAATGTGTATCATTCAGCTAGTTTCAAGGTGTTATGATGTGTGCTTCTTTTTAGGTCTCACCTAAGATAGCTCATGTACGGTCTTGTGAGACCTTTTATAATCTTGCATTGGGTTTAAAGGCCGCCCACTGCTTACAATTTGTTTGGCTACATTGTCACTCATTTGCTTGCTTCTTATTGGTCCTCTTCTGTAGGCTTCCTTCCTCTGTTTGGCCCTCAGCATGTGTGCATTAATTGTGTCCTTCCACTGCTCTTTTTCCTCAGGTGCTACTTTTTATGTGGGCTTAAGCACTCTACGAGAGGGCACGTTTTTCAGCTGTATTTCTCACCTCTCCTTGTTCTTCCCTAGTTCTCCCACTCGCTGACCCTTCCTTGTCCATCTGCTTCCCCGCCCCCTCCCACTGACTCTGTCCTTCTGCTTGCCATAGCCCCTCCTGCTGACCCTCTGTTGTCCATGTGCCTGCCCCTGCCTCCCTGCCCTCCATTGGCCATGTGCCTGCTCACCTGCATCCTTGTCTCCCAGCCCTCTGTGTTGCCTCCTATCTCCTCCCCTCCCTCGTTTCCTATTTCTCCTTCCCTCCCTCCTTTCATGTGGCCTCCTTCTGCGTTTCTTCACTTTTTCCCTCTGGGCTGCCTCAGTGGAGTAATAAAATAAAAAAAGTAGTACGACGTGGCAAACGCCGACCGTATCATAGCATTTTGTGTTTAATTACTTTTAACCATGCTGCACAACAGACACTGCTGTACAACATAACTACAAAACATTGACAAAGCCATAGCTCATGTAGGCAAGACCTATTGGCTTTGACAACGCTTGTTGTTTTTGCTTACAATAGATGTATTTTGACCTGCAGGTCAGCCACTTTTTTGTATGTTCGGTTTACAAGAGCGAATTTGCTCGGAGTTTGCATAGAGTTGGGCCGTGAAAGGAACGTTTACTGAAACAGATGTCATTTCCTTTATCTTTTTTTGTGAGTTGCCGTTTTTCACAAAATTATGTAAATGAGGAAATAAATTCACCAGTCTTGCTAACGTGTTCACTCTAATTAGATCACAATAGATACATAGGTGTTCCCAATCACTTAGATCTTGCTTACGGGGCTGCTTTTAACAGTCTGGTTCCAAAAGACCTTTTGTGGTTATACCAAGAACTTACAATGGGCTTAGAGTCTGACAACTGTTTCCATTGGTTGCCTTATTGTCGCTCTTGCTTCTTATGTGATGGCTTTCCTCCTTCAACTTGCGTTTTTAGCTTCCTTGGAGCATAGCCTCTTTACCACTCTTTTGACCGGCTGACTTTTATCCTTCCACTCCTCACATTTAGGGAACTGCTTTTTAGGTCTCGCCTGAGCCAGCGCGCATACGCTGCTCTGCGAGGCTTTTTGTAAGGGCTTCCAACTGGGACCACACACTCGTGCGTGTTTTTTTTTTTTGGCTCCCACGCTATTGGCCTTTGCGTGCGTCTTTCTAAGAAAGACAGCATGCAATTGGCCAAAGGCGGGTGCATGTCCCGCCTTCTCTCTCCCCTGGCCTAGGGAGCTCGGGAGCAAGCAGCGGCCCCGCACTGTGCCTGCTGCATTCTTTAAATTCTTTGTAGTGCACGCGCACAACTCGCAGGCTTTTTTTTTTTTTTTTCTTCCCCCCCATGGCTCTCCTGAGTGCTGCATCTTGATGACGACAGCTGAAAAGTGAATATAGTTAAGCATAGCTGGATGTTCTATGTTCCACTGACATGATATTGTTTGTGCTGGATGAACGCCGATCACGTTATCAAACCTCATTTCTCAGCGCTGGATGAACCCCGATCGGGCTATCGAAGATCTTCCATTTCTCAGCCTGACGATAATTTAGCGAGCGGGGAAAAATAAATAAAAAAATTCTTGATTGCCTTCCACTTTTGGGTTGTCTTTATGCGCGTTTCACAGTTTCGGCGCGTACAACACAACGTAGATACAACAAAATTTAAGTGTAAAATCTGATAAAGCCTTTTACAGTGTACTCCCTAAGGTCGGGCGTCATAAAAACTACATTTCCCAGAATACATGTTTCCGAGAACACTCGCAACTTGGTGTTATTCTTAAAGACCCCGTGTTCTCAATCTATGGCGGCGAGAAAAATGTTAGTCTGAGTTATTTCCATCAGTTCACGTCTAACCCCCAACAAATTGTACCCCCATCTAAGGCATCCGATTGCCTCCATGTTTGAAAAATAATTCTGCTCAACTTAGAACGTAGTCAAACTTGAGTGGCGCCACATAAATTAGTATGACAATTGCGCAAAAGACAGATGGGCAATTAATCTCGTTTACAAAATCTCGACTACGTACTTCAGTTCCAAATGACTTCGACAATAAACCTCTTTCTCTCCAAGCTACTTCTAGAAAACACCAGTATCTCTGTTTCCAACAGAGCTGCCAGATTGGAAGGCGGGACCCGGTGCTTTCCACTGCAGCCTCTTATCTGCTGCCGGAAGTTCTGGTTGAGGATAGTGGCCATTTTGTTTTTCACTCCTCTCAAGGGTAGTATAGTGGGAAGTGCACCCGGTGTTCCTGCTCTCTGTGCAGTCATGTTTCCTCTGGCTAGAAGTGCTCTCTCGCTGTCTGGTAAGGACGGGGTGACATTCTGTGAACACGTTCGTTGTGGTGCTTGAAGTCCAGACTGTCGCTGTTTTATCTCTTCCGACACGAGTGATATGCTTTCGGGGTTTCGCTTCTATCAGTGCAGCCTCACTCTCCGTGCTCTCAGTGGCAGAGTATACTTTATGCAAACACGTTAATGGGAGAGGAGTACATTTGCATAACTGCAGTGTTTAAATGTTGTGTAACAAGTATTGTTTTTATTCGCGTAGTAAAGATATAGTCCAAAGTCTAACCTGCTTCCTGTATAGAGCTAGTTTTTGTCAGACCACTGACCAATTTCATATACATGCGTACAATCCCTTGCTGCACCAGCCCCACCGCTTGTAAAACCCTTCTTACATTTCTGAGCTGCCTTTGTTCCCAAAAGATTAATTCTACGTTATAGTGATACTGAAAGGGCCTTCTATCCTGCATCTGTTAAAACCTGTAATGTCCTTTGCATGCCAGAGGTAAGTCGTGCCCTTGAGCATGAAGTTCACCTTACTAACGAAAAATGCAGGGTTTGTTAAAAATCACTCCAGGTCCTCAAGTGCACCCAGGCAGGCTCCTGATTTCTATTTTCAAACATTTGACAACAGTTTGTTACTAATTTGGCTAGTTCTGATATGGCCACCGCGAAGATGTAACAATGACTGATATCTTTAATATAGCAATAGATAATGCACTTCTGCCATGTGTAACCACTCCTTATCTCTGTTGCTTCCCCTATTTAATGGTAGTCTTTGTATATAATGTCTTCGTTTGTATAAAGGTAACAAAAATGCTTAACACTTTTATTAACTTTTCAACATAATGCACAGCAGCCACAATGCTCTACAACATAGCCAAAAGTTCTGGCTAAACACAAGGTCCCAAAGGCGAGACCTATTGGCTATGCCAATGCTTGTTTTCTTTTAGTTTTAAGCAAGGGCTCTATGACAATGTATGTTTTTTCAGGAGCTCTGGGTTATTCCTCCCGCCACCCCCCTACTTGCTCTTTCCCTCTTGTTACTTTTTATGACCGCCACCCCACACACTTGTGGTGTTTCCTCCCCCACTTGCTCTCTCCCTCCTTTCGCTCTTCTTGTTTGCCCTCACCCTCTTAGCTCTGTCCCTGGTGTGCTGTTTTTTTATGTCCTATACCCCTCACGCTGTGTGTAGCAACCCCTTCCCCTCACTGACGACACCCCCGTCCATTGCTTACTCCTCCTTGGCTTTCTTTAAATAGATTCCTCTCCCTGCAAACCCCGTTATTGCTGCTCCGCTTTCCTCTGCTTCCCTCCCACCAGCTCCAACTTGGAGGGCCTAGCAGTTACCATTTACTGCCTGCCACTCCACTTGAAAAAAAGTGCTTTTGTGCATTTAAAATTTTTTGTTATCTACAGATCTGGCGTCCACTATCTTAGATGGGTAATAAAAATTAAAAAAAAGAAACTGATGCACACGCCAATCAGTAGGTATGCGCATGCATGGTGAGGCATGCATGCACATACTTCATTGCGCCCCTTCTGAATGACGCTGTGCTTGTACCGTCATGATGGGTATATGTATCGCTTCATGACGAGACTTTTTTTTCCTATACAGCATCACCAAAAAGCATTGCCAAAGCCAACTAGTTCCAAAGATGGGGGCTATTGGTTTTGTTGTGGACCTGCACTGTGCTTTGGAACGTAAGTATGCACCATGTGAATGTGCAACCTATTTAAGTCTGCCACAGCCAAGATATTTTGACAAAATACAGAGAGGGCTTTCGTCGGCCTGCTTCAGCCATTGCAGAGATAATGTCGATCACATTTTGGATCTAGGGCATTGGTCTTCAAGCTTTTTAATGCTGCGCTTCTCCCAGTAAGAAAAAAAAAAAAATCATCTTAAAGTTTTTCTCAATCATTCTATTAAATTGGCAATGTTTAAATATGTCTAGAATCATTTAAACATTGCAGTTAAGTTGTGTTACCGTTTTAAAAATGCGATCAAATACATGATTGTCAAACATGCTATTGTGGTCAGGCAGTCCTCACTTACATGTAAAGGTATCCAAAGTGCGATTATTAGACATGGGGGGGGGGGGTCGGTGAGGGTTTTAAAGGATATTTGGAGTCCCTTCACTTTTGACACGTATTCCCAGCCAGGATATACTTGGTGATGGCACAGTACAGAGTAGCTGACTGCCCCTCATTTTTTCCGCTTAAAACAAAGCACTGTTAGCTTCTTTTGGCCAGAGCCTGAGGTCCCCGTTGGGGCCACCCCCCCAGTTTGAAGACCCCTGGTCTATGGAGATATTTAACTGAGGTCAAGTTTATCCACACTTGTGTTTTGGAGTCTGTTTTTGCAAAAGATGTGTTTTTTTTCTATAATTTTTGCATGGGACTCCACAGTGCGGTTTGTGTTTGGAATTAATGTATCTGCTTCTTGCTTGATATAGTTAAGGGCATGCATTCGGTCTGATCACTGAAGGACACTGCATCTCTGTAAAGACTCCTACCAATACTGTACTGTGAAAAAATGCCATAGTTAAGTGTATGTTGGTTGCTCTGCTGGCTGTCTTGAAACAAATGCAACACGCACAGTGGTTCCTAGGCACATTTTGAGGCTCCCAGCTTTGTGCTGTTCATTTCAATCTGAATCATGCACTAAAAGTGGTACAAAGCTACACAAACCATGACATATTTGTCATAGTGCGTATACTGGAAGGCTTGTCTTTAGCTAGTATTGTTTGTTAGGTCTCCCTACATACAGCTTTAGCTGTACCAGAGCTCTTGTCATCGATGGAGCATAAAGTATAGGCAGTGGGCTTTGGATTAGCCCTCTTCAGCTACAGTCCCATTGCGTGTTCTTTAATGTATGTGCTTGGCAGACACAATGACACTTTAATTGCTGATTTACGACTTTATTGTTGGCTATTTGGATCCCTATTACAAAGCACAGTGCTATCTACTATACCCTTGAGCATTCATTTGTTTTACTTTGTCATAGTATATTTAACCTCATTATAACTGAACTACCATACCAACAGTTTCACCCAACCCACGTGCCATACTTCGTGCCATACTTGCATACTATAGCTACGTACCTGCTCCACCTTATTTATTTGAGTTTTATATAGCGCTGGCTAGACCCGGAGGTATTGGAGCGCTTTACCTAAGGAAACGGCGTGTGACAAGTTACAAAAATATTAACAATTAATTACAGAATGATTGCATATTCAATACAGGAGTTATTAGCGAACACAAAAATCAAGATCCAAAAAGGCCAGGGAGAGCGGGGAGTCTACATGAAGGAGACGGCAGCGGAGAAAGAGACGAGACATATGTCCAAAGTCCGACTGGGTAGGTGACGGCCATAGCGGTGTGCCAGAGCCAGTCTCCCCTATAGCTGGCGGAGCAGCTCCACCGGGAATCGGTCATGCGGTTCGGACTCCGCCGGATAAGAGTGAGGATCAGGAAGAGACCGAAAGTCATTGAGTTCAGAGATGGGCGAGTGGAGATGGCAAGGGTGGCAGTAAAGGGTGTGTAGCTTGGCTGCCATCTTGTAGTCAGGCAAGTCTGGTCAGTTGATTTCCATGATTTTGTAGCTGGGATTTTCTCTGGGTCTTTGGTTTGTTTACTCGGCTATGTCAATTATCCTGCTAGAACATCGGGACCCCCATTGTCTAATGGGACATCGTCCTTCACCGGCGGAAATACCTTGTTGGGCGTCATTTTAGGGTCAGGCTCTGTAAGTTCCAGTTAGAAAGTAGTTGCCGAGTTTTATAGAGGGTATAATTAGGTGCCATCAGGTTCTCAAAACCCACATTGGGATTGTATATGGCTGTTTTTTTTTTTTTATTCATTCACCCACTCACCGTCTCAAGAGAGCGTCCGCTGTGTATCTCGTTAGGCACTGCCGGTCGTGCTCTAGTGCCCCTCCCACTACAGCAGTGACCTTCCTATCATAACTACCATGTTTTCCTACCATAACCACTGTACCTACCATAATTAACCTACTCTACTTACCATAACGAACACACCATCCCTACCAAACCTATCATACATAACTACCTACCATACTTGCCAAACCTACATAATGTACCTGCAATATACTTGACATACATAAAATACTATATTTCCTATACATACTGACCACATATTTGCTACCATACCTACAATAACTTTCCTACTACCATAACGTAATTACCATACATTACAAGAATACCCCACCTACCATTACTAAACCTCTTTTCAACTCTGCAGTCTCTAACTTACTCCTGCCCTGAGGTGGCAGTTTGTGAAAACGATAAGCTATTACTATGGGACCTCTAGAAATGGCTGCAAGTACTGTAACCTGCTACAGAAAGCAGTTTTGTTTAATAAGAGGGACCTCTAGAAAACCTCATAAGTTACTGCAGGTGCATCGGGGAAGTGCTCATTCCAGCATTCGACCGGCCTAAATTTGTGAATGCAATTGCTTCTAGTAAAATAGCTAGAGCTGTTGGCTTTGACATTGCTTATTTTATTTCAAGCTATGCCTGTTTTATTTATTTCTTCGTCCAAAGTATTGTTTACTCTCCTTTGTGCCCTTCTCATTAGTTTTGCTTCTCCAATTGTAAATTTGTGAATTGTAAGGTCCTTGTGCAAATCCCAAGTTGTAAAAGCCCAATTGATGTATAAGATTTTGTATGATCCGGCAGCTTCACCATTAATGTACAGCACTCTATTGCTGGTACGTAGGTAGGTTTGTGCTATCGAAATACCAATAGACACCTATGTTTTCCATAAGCATGTATTTTGATTCCACCCTGATTCTATTCTCCCATCGTTGGCCATTCAAATACAGTGTCTACAGTGTCATGCCCATGTTTCTCTTTGGTCAAGCATTTCATCTTCTTTATAATAAAAAATAGTTCAGAAAAGTTTCTCAATTTTTCATAGTGATTTTATTTATTTTTTTGTTATACCTTCCATTGTCCTAGATGTAAACACAATTCAGCAAGTTTTATGTTTCAATTTGCAGAAGGGCAAAAACTCCATGGGTGCCCTCATCACCCCCTTGTTGGTGCTAAATAAAAGTGAGCTAGATCTTTGTCTGTGATCGTCTTTTATTAATGTATTGTTTTTGTTCAATATAGTCCAATAACACTAGCCCTAAATTTGATCACAGTTGATGCCATTGGAAGTTCCCAGCAGAGATGCATGTTACCTGACACCCAGGAACCATTAGATTGATCAATTTCCCCTTTGCTTTCAAGCAGTAACCTTTGTCGGACTCACGGTAAATAACTGACTAGTTCTGAGGCTATAATCCTGCTGGCTCTCCAAATATGTATTACATTTTTATAGGTGTTGACACAATAGCTCCCTATGGGAGACCTAATGTCTTGACCACTTCTATTTTCTTTGAAATCCTGTTACCATTTCACCAGTAGGCTCTTGCAGCTCTATATTAGTTATATACTGGTTAAACCCCTTTTGTTTTCACACTTATAATGCTCAAAATATGACTAAACAGCCCTCTTGGTGTATTAGGTATGAGTTCTTGTAGTAATCACACTATTGGGCTTACTGTAGATATTTGGTACTTGTATATCTTCAGGGATGGGCCTGTGCATATCCAGTGCGACAATCTGCCTTCTGTTCGGACATTTCTTTCTTTACATATGACTCTTGGCTGTTTTTCAAGATACGCTAGGTCCACATGTGCACAAATGTATGTTCTCTTCCATGCAAGCCCTTCATTTGTTTTTTACTATAACCTTCCATGTTGATCAGGCAGGTAAGTTGTTTCCTCTCTTCTTGAAAGAAATAACTTTGCCCTGTTCCTCAAGGGTTTTTCAGCCAATTTAATGTTTTACCTTTCACGGTAAACTCGTTCTGTGGATTTTTCAAGATGAGCACCATTAATTTGGATGACTGCTGTACAAGACAGCTCAATAAATTAAAATTGTTTGGGCTGCTACCCACTGTAATCTGAGGTCAAGAGTTTCACTCTTGGAAAGGGCAACTCTAATCTAGTGTTTGCTTTCTCCATTCAAACTAACATCTTTACATTCAGCGCTCTTCTCACTCAGCAAGACACCTGACTTTGTCACGTCTGTCATCTATCCTCCTTGATGACTGCTCCTGGCATGTTCTCTTCGCTCTGCTTGCACGTGCTCCTACCTTTTCGCTTTCCTCGCCCTCATAATGCACTGGGTGTCCTGGATGAATCCTTACCCTGGAAAGCCATCAATGGGGGTATGACCTCCCTCGCCAGGAAGGAGACGGATAGCTAATTCCCTTTCTCTACCCTGTGTTTAGTAAGTCCTCTTCCCACAGCATCCCAGCTGAGCCTCCTAAGCTCACGTACTGTTGGGATATGGGTCCACGCAGAGTGGCTTACATGACTGTTTCACCTCTCGAAGTTTCTTGTCATGTGTCCTCAAATGTATACTAATTGCTGTATTGACCACTCTGTTTTGTAAGCTTAAGTAGCACTGTGTACCTTGTATGTGGGCTAATACTTAACTTTGCTCTAGTTTGTGGGTGTTTTTTTTTGTTTTTTTTCCTGCAACTTTCTGCTTTTTCATGTCAAATTTTTACTAACTCTTAACTGCAGCACAGAACAAATCTTTGCATTCTCTGATGGCAATGCACAGATGGCGGGAGGGGACCTGTGGCCCCACTGCCAGCACTCATGAGTGCCGTGTTTTAGTTTCTCAATCAGTGGGATCCTGCGAGTGCCCTCTCTGGCCAGAGTCCTCCGAACCAGAACATTCTGATCTGTTCTTACTCTAGTGATGAACACCATACGGAACAATTGGACTGTGATTAGGTTAAAGATTGTTTACACATTAAAAAAAATCATGCATGTAATTATTTTGAAGGCTTTACAGTAATTCAGCATTTTCGGCTGTCAGCTACTTTTTTTTTTTTTTTTCCTTTCCAAAACGGTTTAACATTAGCAACAGGAAATAGACCGCACAATGGTGGATCTTTTATTTATTTAGCACTGTAGATTCCTATTAACGAATTGAGGCTTGTGCATAATTAACATATGAACCCTTTTCAGACCCCCTCCCCAGGATATTGCGGCATGGTTTAAGAAATTTTGCGGAACAAATATGGAAATTTTGCGCCAGACTATTGGGTTTTTTGCTGCACCTTATTTTAGTGATATTTCGTAGTTATGTCCAAATAAAATGGGAATCCGCAGGGGAGAAAATGGTGTATGCCCTCCTAATCACAACATGCTACCTGCCACGTACGCTCTAATCTCATGCTGCAAGATTTAAAGACAAAGCATCAACCTTGGATGTCAGAAAGAGATGCCCATCTACTCGCTGAATTGCACTGCGTGAAACTGGAAAAAAAAATCCGGGATCAATCCCGGCTTCCTGCATCATCTTTGTGATCCTAGGCAAATGCTATATTTCACTGAGCCGCCCTTTTGTTCATTAACAGATATGAGAGCACCTTCAAATATGCGTGTTCAGGCTGTGCGCTGTGCACAAAAACCCGGTCTTGTGTTTGCTGTAATAATCTGTAATAGTGCTCCAGCTTCTTGCTTGACCAAATTGTGTGATCT
The DNA here is from genome assembly GCA_963921515.1 of Calotriton arnoldi. Taxonomy (NCBI): domain Eukaryota; kingdom Metazoa; phylum Chordata; class Amphibia; order Caudata; family Salamandridae; genus Calotriton; species Calotriton arnoldi. Next base: position 497,446 of record CAWUFW010005631.1, read on the forward strand.
TGGGCAAATACTTTTTCACTGAACCTCATTTATGTTCATCAGATATGAGAGCACCTTCAAACATGAGTTCAGTATGTGAACTATACCAAAACCTCTCTTGTATATGGATTGAATGATTATAATGTTGTCCTAGCTATATTAACAATACAGAACACCTATAGTGGACACATGACAACGGACTAATCTCTTGGTTCATTGATGATATCTTTGTTAGGGTGGAGGGTTCATGAATAGTTCTGAAACTATCCCTTTTGATGAATGTTACTCAAAGCAGTAAAATGTTAATGTACCGAAGTGAAAAACATCAAAATATTAAAGAAATACACTTTTTAAAAATGTCTTAGACCACTCTCCTGAGTACATGGGACTTGTGCTGTATTTCATGAACTCTCTCAAGCTGTGTTCTTAAGGTCTCCAATCGATTTTGTGTTTTCCAGAATGACACTATGAATCTGCCCCCTGATGATCAAGATGGGTCTGGTGGTGATGATGAAGACATGTTCTCTGGCTCCGGTTATGCGCGTGAGTATCTTTATTTTGTCTGTATGTCATACCTCTTGCAGCCCGCATCAGCTGTGGAGTCCAGCTTACTCTAGCATGCAAAATGTTTAGTTCCATCTTTTAAAATGTCATTAAAGCATAGATCTTTCGCCAACCATCACACAATTTAATGTGTTCCAGATTTCTTAACTAATGCCAACTTTCTAAAAACTTATGCCCAAAGTTCTTTTTAAAATTCCAATAATAGATTTAGCTAGGAACTTTCTAAAAAAATCTTTTTAACTCCTGCAAGGTTATATAGTTCGAAAAAAAATAGCTAATGTGACTTTATGTAACAGTTCGAACTTTTTCAATCACATCTGTTTTTTAAAAGCTGCCCTACGTATTTTTTTTTTTTTTTTTAGCGCTCTTTAAGAAACATTTCCAACTTGCAGTAAAAATGCTGTAGGAGCTTTTTTTAAATCCTGTTTAAAAAAAAAAAAATGTATTAAGCTTCCTAAAACAATTTTCAATAGTTTGAATTGGCACCTCACACGTCTTCATAAACAAAAATTATTGTATGGAAAGTACTGTTCTTTAGAATAGCATCTGTAGAACGCTTACTTACCTATATGTGAGACGCTGAAGTGCTTACCCACAATGGTAGAAACCTACACCGTACAGGGTGTGTTGTTGGGAGTGTGCTCTTTGTTTTTAGTGTATACAGGAAGTGTTCTGGTGTGGTTATTGTGTTGTGGGACCAGAGCCTGGCAATGTTATCGGTTAGGGTTTGTGTGAGAGGCTCGCAATTTCTATATAATTAAGGGCTAACTAGATTAGCCACAGAGGCGGAGGGATGCTGTGTGCTCGTTCACCAAAAAAGAGGATGTCATAAAAAAAGACCCAGTAATCCATACGGCGACATGCGCTGGGCAGAGATGATGTTGAATAAGTAAAAGATACCAAAGATCAAGAATGGGAAATGGTGACATAAGCTGCAGCCATGCACTATTTTATAATTTTTTTTTTGAAGGCAGGGACACTGTGTATCCACATCTTTCCTCCTTTATGGGGTAGAGGAGCAAACTTCCATACTCCACCTACCTCTCCCAGGCTGAAGGAAGCCAACATTTTGGGCAGGGGTTTCACGCCTCAAGCCCCGGTCAGGCTGTCCAAGGCAGACCAGCACCAGTTGTGTAGACTCTAGCCTGGTTGTAGCTCAGACCCCAGCTAGAGGGGCACCCTGCACAGGCACGGGTGAGATGAAGCGCTCTGTAGGTTGATGCACTGACGGCGAAGGAACACATCTGCTGGCCTTGTAGTACCCTGTTTTCCTCAACCCTCCATGTGCGCCCATCACTTTTGTTGATCCCAGAAATCCTTGTTCTTTTTCATTTACATAATGAGGCGTTCTCCCGAACTTCTAAAATTTCATCCCAAGACATTTCAAGCTTTTATTATTAGTATTAAATGAAGGTTCACATTAAAACAAAACTGACAGTGCGGTGAAAGGGGACTTATCCTGCTTCCATTATTTTGGCTACCTTACACAGGTATGGTAGTTATCAATTTGCTCAGTCTTAGCTCAGTTCTTTACTTCCCTTTTGTTAAAGGCAGGAATAAGTGCATTTTCTGTTTATGAATGGGCAGTGGTGGAAGTCGTTCTACCACGAGGGAAAATACTTTCCCCAAAGAGAATAAAAAATGTTGAATGTACACGTTTGCATTGACTTCCTGCATTTAGAAGTTTTCAGCTATTGCACAGGAGTGTGCATCAATTATACACATTTGAGTGTATCCCAGTACTACTGGAACCTTTGTTCTGCGTGGAAGGAGGCAATGGGTATAGTAGAAGAGACCCATGATGTTCATTTTCAGACACCGGTTTCGATTTTAGGGCATTTGCTGCTCTGTATGCCATGCCATTGTTATTAAAAATGTATGAAAATGCCTTATTTTTTGTGCGTCATTTATTTCTCTTCAAAGTAAACTTGGTCTGTAAGCATTTATTGACCAATATAGTAGGCTTACTAAATTCCTTTGGCAATACTAATAGTTGCAATTAAATCTCTTATTGGTGTGATATTATTCTGCCTGCAAAGTTTAACGCGTGTAGCCTAGTTGCTTTTATGGAACATTTTTATCTTGTATCATCAAAGTAGTGTTAATCGAAAGTAGTCAAATTCACAGCATGTGATGGTGGTTTTTTTTTTCTTCTTTTTTTTAGCCATCCCTGATGTCAGTAATGCAGAACAAACTACAATTCCCTCTTCAACATCTGTTTTGTCAACAGTGCAGACAGAAAACCAACATCCGATTGTCTCAGAACCAGAGATGACAAAAGAACCAGAAACCATTCCTACAACCAGAGCTGTGGAAACTGAAAGGCCTATAGTTGGCCCTAATGAAGAAGTGCACAATACACAACTGTCTGCTGAGCAAAACATAACAGACGAACACACAGCCGTGTTGCTTGAGCCAACCAGTCTGCCGCCAGCCGATCCTGACACAGACGAGACTACCATGTCTCATGCCATTTTACCAGAAGTGCCAAATATTCCTCAAGAAGCGACAACTACAGCAGCTGCAACACAAACCACCAGCTCCACCGAGGCCATTGACCCACATAAACATCACCACCATCATCATGGTCACCATCATGAAACAACCACTGCTGTTCCCGTAACTGAAGCTGCTGATCCACACATGCATCATGACCACCACCCAGAAACAACCAGCAGCATTGCTCCAGATGTGCTACACGATCATGTCCACCACGGCCGTCGTCCTGAAGCTGGCAATGCTACGGAAAGTGATAATGCTCCTCCCCTCCCAACCCAGGACTCTCATCCTTTGGAGGAAGGCACAGCTATTGAGCAAACTACAATCCATATTCTGTCCAGTAGCAATGACAGCAAACCTAACATCCCTGTGGTGGTATTTGATAATGAACCTGAGCAGGATCGCAAAGACTCTGCAGATTTCGAAAGTTCTGGAGATCCCACCGATGCGGTAAGAAAGGCATACCTCAGTCATGGGTTTCAGAATGAAGATCATTTTTTGCCTTGTTGACTGAACTGTATGATTGATCTGGCTTAGATGGATACACATACTTATGTAGTGATAAAGACTGATTGCAGTGCCATTATTAAATTGCTTCATTAAAACTTGTAATGTTTTGCTGCTCTTAAATGTATGATAATGAGAATTGGTTGAGGACTGTCCTGTGAACATTGCAGCGTCACTTCTAAGAAAAGAGTTATCGGACACCAGGGTGGCACCTTGAGGAAAGTCTCTCCAGGACCCTGCCATTGTAGACTATCTAGTGCTTCATTTGTTAATGTCATTGCAGAGTGAGTTTTCATAGATCCAGATATAGCTGTTTGCATCTTGAATTTGAGACTACAAGATGTTTGGTTTTTGAACAATATTGATTAAGGTACTCGTCCGTTCAGCTTTGCTGCCTTCACAAGTGATTCTGAATTACCTGTCCTACAGGTAGGATTGGATAAGGCATCTAAAACAGAATGCTTCAAACTTCTCTTGTCCTGTCTGCAACACGGGCAACTCCTAAGCAGTTGTAAATGGTTGGGATGATTGTTAAGCTATAGAATAACATGGAGGTAATCTTTCCAGCTTTGTGTGTAGTACTGCTAGAGTCTTCAGGGTTGGTCCTTAAAATTCTTATTACTAACCTTAGTGGAGAGATGATCTGAATTACAGTTTGAGATTGCAATGCTGTATGGACCGATCTTGTGGCACAATGTAATGTATGTTTTAATCCTCCAGGTGGATTTTTACATGGAACCTTCCATTGAACCGGCCGTACCAAAAGACACAGCTCCAGAGACTAAAATTGCAATGGAAGATGATGGTGTCTCTGAAACCTCAAAGGGACTAATGGAGCAAAAGGGAGTGTTAGCAGGTATTGGACCTTTTTATTTTTTTTAAAGCAACATATTAGAGTAAATTTTTAGGGTGTGATTTATGCTGCTTGAAGAATTGAGGTGCAAGGAGAGGTGGGACGGGAATAGATGGAGGGAATGAAACTTTAGGACTTGTCTTTACCAAAATACTAGTTCTACTCCAGTGAATAATATTGCATCGTCTAGCTGGCATTCCTTGTCGGATGCAAGGCTGTATAAGAGGTAATGGGAAGCGGGAGAAGGAAGAAGGTAGGAATAGGAATGAGTTGAGGGTGACTGAGATAGGAGTCCTGGGATGACAATTGGGAAAAGATGGTACGTTATTTGAAGGGTGCTACTATTAGCCAAATAGAGCCCCCATTGAGTGTTCTAAAGGCTTTGCCTATTCCTCACCTAGTCTAATGTGGCCTGGACTAGGATTTCAATGCTGAAGCCTTTACACCAGGTTGCATAGTTGACTGCCCTTGTGCCTGTGTCTTATTAACACTGCAAGTGCTGAAGCTTGCTTTCTTGCTCCTGATGCAATATCGAATGTTTTCCACCAGGATTTGTATGTCAGTGGCATGAAAACATTTGTGCACGTACTCCACTTTCTCCTAATTGGCATATGTTGCCTACACCAAGCTTAAACCATTCTCCTCCACCCCTCCAACACGGGTACAGCAGTGTGCAACTAGAACCCCATCTCCATCATTCGCATAAGTCCGCTCCTCGCTACTGCATGCACTGGCCTCTTCACCGAGCACTCTCCTGGTCCTCTCTTCAGGCGTTTGTCACATCCTGAACATCCCCTGATGGGGGGGAAAAAATGCACTCCAATTCAAAAGGTGGAGAGTTGCAGTGCAACAGTCAGTTTGAATTTCCAGTGACCGTGAGGAGTAGAGGGTAATGGAGAGGGCTGGAATGGAATGGAGGGAAAGCCCCGTCATTGGGCTTTGGTGGTCCCGCAGTCTATTAGCCCCCAGCATATTGTGGCAGAAGACAATGGGAGGTCTGATTTGATAAAAGCAGAGGGAGACTGACTCGGAGGGGCAACTTGCTGGTGGGCCATTGGAGGCTGCAGCACTTGTGATGATTATGGGAAAGCGGATGGAGATTTGGGGGGCGGGGGGTAATTAAGAGACATGTCAATTGGGCCAGAGGGCAGCGGACCTGTCGCACTGATTGAGGAAGAGGAGCACTGTAGGAGCAATATGCTGTGGGTCAGTTGCACTAATGATTGGTTAAAGGGAGAGTGGTTTGACAAACGGAGGGACCTTTTGCTGGAAGGCCATGGGATGCCTGTGGGAAGCAGGCCCGCCACGTTTAACAAGGGTGTGTTGGCCGCAAGCGGACTAAGAGGCCATTGGGAGGGGGGAGCAGGGAGGAGCTCAATACACTACAAGGAAGGGAGCGGCACAATAGAATTGGGAAGCTGTCAGATAAGGCCAGGTTTCTTAAGTCACATTCACTGGCCGGCTATTTTCTGTACAGGGTTTGCACTGGTAGAAGCAGGATTCTGGGAGGCGGGGCACCAGGTGGTTCTCCTAGATGGGTATTGGGTTGTTGTCAGACAAAACCTCTCGATTTTATTGACCCTAACCTGCCGCCAAGCTAAAAGGAGGGTCACATTTTTATTAAATTTTTCATTTGCTTTTTTAAGATTGTAATATTTGCTCATTGCTATTACGTGTCGAATTTGTGCTCTGACCACCTCAAAGGGTTAAAAGATAGGACTGCATGACTTCATGCTGAAATTTTAGTACTGGTTTCCAGTCAAACAGGTGCATTTCCCAACTATCCATGGGGGCATAGTTTGAGATCGAACCCTCCATGATCAAGTTACTGCTGCCTGTGGTCTTTATCCAGATGAGGTACATTTGATATTAAGGGGGAGAAAGACTTGCACGCCAGCTAATAGATCTCCTTATTCCATCTATGTCTTGAAGCGGATATCTAAAGGCCCCTCAAGTGTGTAACCCCACGTCCCCTTTCCTTATTCTCCAATTTCCGGAGTAATTTCTGCTCTCTTCATGCCATCTGCTTTCTCCCTTATACTCCCTGTGGTCCTGGCACCCTCTTTTTCTGACTCTTCTAAATATATTATCATTTGATTCAAACCGGTGACCACTTTTTTCTGCTGCAAGTGGCCAACTGAGCTATGGAATGAAGCCCAGTTTAAAGGGTGGTTGATTTTATATGGAATTTGTACAACATTTTTATTTGTATCCTTTTTGAAAACCTTTCTTTGCACCAAACTAATAAATTCCACAGTAACATTTTATACCTATTTCTTTGTGCTTTGCAGCGGTCATCGCCGGAGGTGTGGCAGGGCTGGTTTTGGCCATTTGTCTTGTTGGGTTTATGTTGTACAGGATGAAGAAGAAAGATGAAGGAAGCTATTGCCTGGAAGAAACCAAGCAAACAAATGGTGGATACGAAAAGCCAATCAAGCAGGAAGAGTTCTATGCGTAAACCCATACAGCCGCCTTTGAAACCAAGACTGCTCATTCCGTGCCGAGAATCTGAGTTTTTGCCTTGAGCCTCAAACAGATTTGGATGGCACAGTCTGCCCTTTGCCACTGGATATTTTGACCTTAAAGATTTGGATTACTTGACCAATGTCCTCTCTTGATCTATGCCTACAGACTATTGAGACCGAGGTTTCCTGCTTTGGTTCTTCTGCATATATCTGCTCGAAGGGGAGAAAGAAGCCTGTATATTTTGACTTGTAGAAAATGGCAAAGATTGAAGACTGATACTTTGCGCGTTGTTACTTGTCCAAGTTTCGCCTTGTTTAGTTGGCACATCTGTATATATTAGGAGTACTGAGAACTATAGTAGTCTGTATCTGTGGTGCCTTCTGGCTTGTTGATGAAGTGATTACCGCACTCTAGTGCTCACAAATCTTTACTTCACTTATCAAACCTGTTAAATCATATCACACAGTTTAAGTCACAATATACCAGTGTATTTCAAATCTGAACATTTAGCTGCCTAGAGCTGGGAAACTACCGCAATAGTGATTTAATCAACACATGCTTTGTATGCCATTTATTCTTAGTTACTTTCTGCTAAGAAATAAGATAAATGTCCTTGATGAATCACAAAAAGCTCAAAAGATAAGCTGCTGCCAAGCATTCATTAAAGTTCTCCTTGACTTGGTGCAGGTTATGTTTTACTATAATATTTTTATACAACGTATACATTTTCAGGATTGCCGAAAGATGCTGGTTATTATTTTTCGATCAACCATCTTGTTTATTAGCAGTGTGCCAGTCTTGATGATGTAGCATAGTATATGTACTTGCCATTCCATGCTGAATTCCATTTTCTACAACTGTGGTATGAGCAACATTTGTTTGTTGTAACGAGGCCTCTGGCATCTTTGGCTCATTAACCCACATTAGTAACTCAAGACTTCCACCTTTAAGTTAATGCACATCAGTTGTATATATGTTGCCATTAGTGATTGTTGCGGCATTTGGCCTGTGTGTATATTGTACTATGGTCCTCTGTATGTTTTTGGCTTTGTGTTGCCTAGAAAAAGTAAAATTGATTCTGCTGGTCCCAAAATCAACCTTTATGGCTACTAAGGTACGTGAAAGAAGCATTTCGTTTGGAGATGGGATGGAAGAGAGATGCTGCAGCTTTTATATACTCATTTGAAATATTGTCTTACAAAATAATTTTTGAGGGACTGGACCTGGGTGAGGGCAAGAGGATTTACACTTATGATATTAAATAAGTGCCCATTAAAATTTGTAAAGTACAAGTGTTAAAAGTTTCTTGCAAAAGATAGGACTCTTACTCCAAACTTGGCAATATTGTTCATAAAGAAGCATGAGTTTATCAAGTTAAGCTAATCAGTCGAAAGTATATATTAAACATTTCATAGAGTTGAGATTTCGATTCTACCTCCTCTAACCGTTGCATCTTCATGCAAATGTAAAATTCTGACTCCATCAAAAGTGGATATTTTGAACCTTTGTTATAAATAGTCTTGCATGGATACAGTTTATCATGAGTTATAAGCAGTTTGTATTGTTTAAAGTGGCACCCATGTTTTTAAAAAGTACCATTCTAGATCCTCATAATAGAAAAAGGACATAACGTCTTCAAAATGCCCTCCAGATTTGATTGGCTAGAAACCAATGCCAGAGGTAAAAACAATGGTGAAAACATGTATAACTCTATTTCTATCTAGATACAACTTTTTAAGGAATACATTAGCTGTGCATAAATCGAAACTTAGCAACAGTGCATAAAATCATTTGCTAATTATGTTAATCTTTTTGTTCAGGGTGCTATTCTCATTTTCGTCTTTATCTTCTCCCCTCAAATTTCCAATTTTCTCACTGCCCATTTACCTTTTCTAGCAAGTACACAATTAAAGAGCAGAAAGTGCTTGATAATTTTGATGTTTTTAAATCTATGTATACTGATAAACTAAATTAAGAGGACTTGTATTTTTTGAGGTAGTACATTAAAGATCCTTTTTTCTGGGTTTCTGATGGGTATGAGATTATTGGCACACAAATAGGGTTTCCTTCCCGGAGAGGGGGCAAGAACTCACCGCTGGGTGGACTGGAGTTCTGTCGTCTTTGAGAACATGTTGGAGCCAGGCCATACACTGGCATTACTTTCTTGTAGTTGAGTTGACTTGAACATGCATTGACAATCGACCAAGGCCAAAAATGTAATCCAAAGATTAGATTTTTTTATTTAAAAGGTATCCTCCATCAGTAATTTGGCACTAATCCCACTTCTTATCTAGGTTTTGTAATAGGAGTAGATTTCGATCTTGATCAGATTTCAGAAAGATTTCTTCTTTTTTGCCACATTCTTTGTGTACGAGATAGTATATATGGACTAAGATGCTGTGGATGCCTGCTGTCACTTTGGAAAGGATGTGGGAACGTGTAATATTGATCTTTATTTTTATACTTTTTTTATTTTAGGTTTGTAAGTATTTGTGTAATAAGCAGACACAGATGATGCACAGCAGTATAATTTTGCGTTTTAGTGTATTCTTTAATGTTTTCATAGTGTTATGTATAATTTTGAAATTGATGCACCCATCCTTCCTTAAGGAGACTTTCCTTGACTGCCAATATTTTAACTTTGAGACGGTTTTGTCGCAATAAACACGATGGCCATATCTGGATTAATGGTAGTTCTACTGGAGCTATTTCTTTTGGAATACCTGCCTTATTGTTAAATTAAAATATGTAAATTACCCTGTGGACTTCAATTTGACAACTTTTCTAATGTCATGATGCTCAGTGAAGCAAAAAAGCAATAAAAACTGCCCTTTTGATGACTGTGTGGCTTAATTTTTTAGAAGCAATATTTCAGTAGAATTCCTAAATGACTAATGTGGCACATAGTACAAAAAAAGACTGTTTGCATAAGCTGTTTTTAGGACAGTAAATTTGGTCGGAGATGCCTGAAACACTTGTGTATCGAGACCTTACCTATGATAATGTGGTTCTAATGAAAAAAACAGAAACCTTGCCTGTGATAATGACATCAAGCTATCCATTTCCTGTTTTGTTCTGAACTGGCTGCTTCTTCCATAAACATTTGAATAGTTGAGATGTCTTCATATGAAAGATTTTAAGCCCAGATAGTGAATCTGTTTTTGCCCCACTTGCAAATCCTCAAACTGCGTATACACAAATTGAAATGCTTGTCCTCCGATTGATTTGTGTACATTCACCCTCCACTATGTAAGATTTGTTCTTGGCGGCAGGGATAAGCATGTGATCAGATCTGTGTTAATGCCTTGTGTCCAGATAGATCTGCACGTCTGCTGCTGTCACCAGTCTCTTTTTGTGCAAGGAAAGAGTAGGGATGAACATATATTTCTCAAGTTCCTTTAAGTGCAGTCCTTTGGACAGCAACAGTCGCGCAAGGTACACGTAATTTAGAGGTAGAAATTAGACCTATAAATGTCCTTGACAGGCTTGTATGACTCCTGAAGGAAAAATGACTGCCTGGTAGATGTGGTTGGAGTAATGAGGGGTCAGCTGATATTATGTTTTAGGTTTTGACAAGGGTTTGCTTATATATTAATGAGGCCTAATGGATGTTCTGTAAAAGGTATATGGAATACAGAACACTGGTGTTATTGTGATTTTAGAAGGAGGAGTTTGAGCTGGGCAGGAATGAGATCAGCTGCTTAGGGGAGTCGTGGTAATAACGCTTCTTAATAACACACAACCTGCCCATATTCGGTGTGTACCTTCTACAAATTGGCGACGAGCAGGCGACTCCCCAGATGCAGGTCCACGCTGAGTGAGGATTAAGTACACTCCTGAAGCTAGAGCAAGCTTGTATCTCTAGTCTTCTGTGCTCTCTTGGGGCATCGCTCTGCACCTACAGTGGCTTAAGAGGAAGAGTGTCTCAGGTGGTTTGACACCTTTATTTGCATTTTGTCATTCATTTTGGAGGCTTTGAAGGATTTGTTTGTTGACCCTTTGGCATGTGGCCGCTGAGTTGCGCTCCTCAGTTTCAGTGTATGTGGAAACTCCTTACTAGTGGCGCTGTTTCATAAATTTAATGTTTGCCCTTGCAATTTTAAATTTTGTTTGGCCCATTTCGCCCCCTACTGCTTGCCGTATCAGCGTGCGCTTTCAACAATATTAAGGAGTTTGCTCGCGCTCTGTTACTTGTTAGTGTAATTTTTTAAAGGCCCCGCCCTGCATGCCGTTCCAGCACAAAACCTGATCTCATTACGAATCGCCTTGCACGGACGAAGGCCCTGTGGCTGGTTGCATGTGATCACTGGAGATTTCATATTGTAATATTACGCGCCTCCAGGTGTTCAGAGCAGCATTTAATTTTAATTATTTAAAATTTACGTACCAGTGCATCCTGTTTTGTTGCTTGATGGCGTGTTGCCAGCAAATTATTGGAGACCATTGCCTGCACGCTTTTAGGCTACGTTTTTCCCAGTAAGGGGCGTGTCTTCAACTAAAGTGATTGGGTCAAGCTGTATGCAGCATTGTATTTGGGAACATTCTTCTGGATGAAGAAACTACCATCTTGGAGTGTACTTTTAATACAGCATTACAGCGGCAACTACATTGGAATTTGGATAATTACAACGATGATGCATTCTCTGCGCATTTTCTGCAAGCAAGTGAGATGACCGTGACGACTTCATTTTAAGATATTTTGAGTGTAGTAAGATGACAGCGATAACATTAATATTTTCATTAATTGTTTGTGTTCACAATGCCACACAATTTATCAGTGCCACCAAAGTTTTTACCTAATCTAGGTAATCCTGTGACTCCTTGGAAAGAGGGGATTGATGGGTTTAAAATCTTTGTTGGCTGCTGGAAATTCAAGAATGTCGTATGACGGGAAACAGGCTATGCACTACGTTCTTTGGGCGAAGAAGGTTTAAGAATTTATTGCACTCTTCCTGATATTCCCAATCGGGAAGAAGGTGATAGCTTGCCATTCTACACGAAGACTATAAAAAAGTTGGATTTACATTTTGGTAACAAGACTGGTGTTATTTTAGAGAGGTTAGCATTTTTCCCCCCCCACATACAGGCAAGCGATGAAAACATTGATTCATTTTTAACTGGTCTGAGAGCATTAATAGTGAAATGTGCATTTATGGGTAATCGGGATGAATATATTCATGACCAACTCATAATGCATACTTCTAACCCTGCAATTCACAAAAAAATTATGAAATGTATGTAATCTACTTCTTTGAAAGCACTCACTATTGCTAGAGGCGAAGAATTAAATAAATGTGTTAAGGCTGTTAACCATGATAAAATAAAAGACGAGAAATGCCGTAAAGGGCAATTAGTTTGCATAGTCATGGGGAAGGCAAAAGCAGAAGGGCAACATAGTAAAACTACAGAGACGAGTGTAGGAAAATATAAAGGGGGGGCAGAAAAGTTCATGTATGAGATGTGGCAGTATGTCATTGGGCAAATAAGTCATGTCCTGCCAGTAATGTTACTTGCATGAAATGCAAAAAACTAGGCCATTATGCACGTGTTTGCAAAGGTATGTCATCCAAATATGTTGGAGTTGTGAGTGATGTGAGTTATGATTAGGGGACTGAAGATGAGTATGATGCACAAAATTTGATCATCATCATTGATGATGATGATGGTGAAGAACAAATAGTTTGCTCAGTTATCGACTATGATAAAGGGAGATGCTTGGGTGTAAGGGATCCCAAATGTGTTATTGAGATTGATGGTAATCCTTTCCATATGATGGTGGATTCTGGAGCTACATTCTGTCATTTCGGAGGATGTTTTTTGTAAATGTGAAATGTTTAAGAACCAGCAATTGTGCGAATCAGATGCAAAACTTAAATCCTATAGCGGCGAATGTTTTGAAAATTTGGGGATTTCATTATTGCTGAAATTGCATGTAGGAACAAGAATCTCAGGAAGGGTGTATATTGCAAAGAAAGAGGCACTCTTATTTGGTCCGATTCCCCAAACTGCTATGGGAATGCAATTACATCCAGGTGCTAAGGAACAGGTCGTTCTAGTAGGGGCTTATACACTAGAAGAAAGTATATTGCAGATGTTTCCAGAGGTATTTTCTGAGAAATTAGGGAAGTTACCAGGTTTTAAACATCAAATTGTACTACATCAAGGTTGTCAACCAAAAGTTCATAAAGCTCAAAGTTTACCAATAGCTGTAAGGGATAATGTAAAATCTGAAATTAGGAAATTAATTGATGCAGTTATCATTGAGGAAATCGAGTGGTTGGCGCCCATTGGTGTAGTGCGAAAACCTGATCAATCCATCAAAATGTGCTTTGATTTGAGAGGTTTGAACAATGCCATATGGATTGATAGACACCCATTGTCAAACATCAATGAGAGGATTGCCACCATTGGAAAAAACAAATGGTTTTCAACAATTTATATCATCTGCCTCCCACCAGATTGAATTTCATAGTGACTTCAAACATTTAATACCTTTTAGTCACACCTTTTGAATCGTACCATTTTAAGCACATGCCATTTACGTTAGCCTCTGTAGCTTCAGTTTTTCAGAGGTTAATGAAAAATGTTTGGTATCCTGAACGGAATGTTATTTTCAGGATGACCTAAAAGATGAGAAAGATCATGATGGTAAATTAAAAAATGTTTTGGAAAGGTTACAAAGTGGTCTCGCGGTGAAAGCAGAAAAATGAAAAAATAAAGTCAATAGTGACTTATTTAGGATTCACTATTGACGTCAATGGTGTAAGACCTCGTGAGAAACTGGTATAGTATCATTAATAATATGGTACCTAGTAATAAAGATGATATGAAGCCATTTTTAGGTGTAATTGAATTTTACGCCAATTTGTAAAACATTTTGTGGACAAGACCAAGTCAATGAGGAGTTTACTCAAATCTTCCAAATTTGAGTGGTGTGAATGTTATCAAAAGGAATTTTTACAACCTCAAATTGGAAACGGCGAACACCCCATTTGGGTAGTTTTGATATGTTCTGTAGGACTCTGCTTTACACTGATGCCGGTGCATATGGATTAGGAGCAGTTCTTACACAAATTCAGAAAGGAAAAGAAGTTGTAATAGCTTATGCTTCCTGTACTCTGAAACGACAACTCTACTCCGTAATCGAAAGAAGTATTGGCTCTTGTTTTGGCCGCCAGACACTTTAGAACTTATTTATGGGGCATACCTTTTGGTATCAGAACGGATCATAAGCTGTTAATAGATGTATTTTCGACAGAGGGTTTGGGCATATTGTCACCTAGAATTTCAAGATGGTTTGCTAATTTGGAAGAATGTAATTTTGTGATGCAATTTGTTCCAGGCTCAAAAAATGTTTTAGCTGATGCTCTGTCGAAGAACAAAGTAGTGGTAGAGGCACACAACTTTTCTAGGGACAATTTGCAGGAGTTTGGTTGGGTGGCAGACGTGGAATGTTTTGATGAATACATCTCACCGAAGGACTGGTTAGATGCTGTGAAGGAGGATGCTGAATTGGTGAAGTTGTTTAAGTGTATTAAGGAAGGCTGGTCTGACATTATGGACATGAAAGGGTATGTAAAAGTTAAGAATGAATTGAGTGGATGAGTGGGGTGTCAGGCTAGGTGGCAAACTCGTTCCTACTATGGCAATAAGGAAAATAATTGTAGATTGTGGCCACCAAGGTCCTCTTGGAAGGAACAAGAGCAGGTTGAGAGAATTGTTCTGGTGGCCAGGTATGGACAAGGAAGTGGTTAAAGAATGTACTCTGGAAACAGCGACAACATTTTGAAGTCCAACACAATACCGCTTCAAACTATCCGTTATCCTGCTGGTCCCTGGTTGAAGGTTGCCATAGATATAATGGATCCTTTTGACATTGTAGGACATCAAAACCGGTTTGTGGCAGTCCAGATAGACTACTGTTCGAAGTGGTTTGAGATTTGAATTCATGAGTGAAGTGACCAGCAAAAATGTAATACAATTCATGGAGAAATTATTCATTAGAAGGTTATGCAAAATAAATATCTGACAGTGTTCCACAAGTCTGTTCCCAGGATGTGGAAACATTTATGCCACAAACATTCGTCATTGTAAAACTGCAGTATACAATGCCAGGGTCAATGGTTTTGTTGAAAAGGTCAATAGGATTGTGAAGGAGAGCATTCAGTTGGCAGTAGCTAACGGAAGAAATGTTATCGATCATGTAAACAAAATGTTATGGGTATACAGAACCAGTATACACTGTACCATGGGATTATCTCCATTTGAACTATTAAGAAAGAGGAAACCAAGTGCAGAAGAGGGTTAGTAAAAGGCAAATCTTGTGTAAAAAAATATTTTGATGAAAGGAGCAGAGCTAAGGAGCTATGTTTGCGGTCAAAAGGTCAGAATTAAATAGCCAGGGTGTATACAAAAGAAGGATCTTTATTTGCGTAACCAAAAGTTGTCAAAAGAGTAGGAAGAATTTGTGTGGAATTGAATGTTCGATCTAGATGGAATAAGAGTAGATGGGTAAAAGTGAGTGATGTGTAAAGACAATGGGCGTGAAGGTAGAGATGCTAGAGAGTACTTGAATAAAACGCTTGAGTGATTATAAAAGAAAATGAAGGATCGGCTGATATGGATGAAGAGTGGCAGAGGGAAACGAGAAATTAAATTTCAGAAGTAGTACAAGGAATGTTTACTGTTAAACTTAATCTGTATGTATATATGTGTTTTTAGGTATAGAATTTTGTACAGTTTTGTATTTTGTATGTTATTTATATATTGATATTTTTCTCTTTTGTAAAAGTTATTGTGAGGACATATGTTATGTTTGAAAAGGGTGTGCTTGTCTATTCATGAGAGCTCAGGCAGTGTTCTGTAAAAGGAATATGGAATACAGAACACTGATGTTATGATTTGAGAAGGAGGAGTTGGCCAGGAATGGGACAAGCTGCTCAGAGGTGTCGTGGTAATAATGCTTCTTTTTAATAACACGCAACCTGCTTAAATTGTGTGTGTGTATACCCTCTTCAGATATAAGCAGAATTCTTTCAGTCCTCCCATGTGGCTCATGGAGCCAATGAACACTAAAGCAACCTGTGAATGCACACTGCATTGGCCTCCTAGGAGGGTGGGGCCAAGCAAAGTCAAGGCTGTTGCACAGCTGTCCTGGCCCCCTCAACAGCTACTTTGTGATTTGGGATTCTTGGAGATTAATGCTAGCAAATTTGTTTTAGAAGTAGTTTGCCTCTCGCAAAGGTTTAAGTAACACTGGGTCCTTGATAGTTCAAGCAGTTTGTTCACATGAATCCTTTGTCTGATAAATTAGCATTATGTTAAAGCAAAACAATTGTCTTCATCTTTTATTGATCTTGTGTACTTTTCGACAGGCATAAAAGAATTCCAAGAATTTTCCTCCTGGCCTGTTTTAAGGCACTGGAGAAAGCAAAAAACATGGGTGGTATGTCCCCTTATTTATCACCAATAGAATGCCTGCCCTTTGTGGCCTTAATGATGCTTTATAGATCTTAATGTCCTGTTTCGGCTCCATTTTGTTAGCAACTTGACAATCAATAAATTGTAAAGCAGATTCAAAATGATTTTTTTTAATTGTACTTAACAGTTTTGAGATCGACCGAGCATCGTCTGTTTACCAAAATGGACTTTTAGTGCAATTCTATCACTGCATAATTTGCCAAGGATTACCATTTAACCATTGTGATTCATCATCGTCTTTATTCAGCAGATACTGCCATAAAAGTACACATGTGAATACATTTCACATAAACGTTATAGCCAAAAAAATCATTAAAAAACTAACTTTGTTAAAATCATTGGAACAACTCCTGTAAGAACTCTAAGAATCGTCATTAGTTGTAGTATTTTGCAGTATGGCCCGAGTCATTGATTTTTATATCCAGTGACCCCACATTCAGGAGGATCAATAAATTAGAGGTTCAGGCTAAAAACATGCACAAGTCTCATAACTAGCAGCAATACGCAATACAGTATGGATCTCGGAGCCCAACAATACTCTGTCTGATTCTCCATACAAAAACGGGACGAAGCAAACCCAATCAAAGGTGATGTCAGATCTAAAGTCTGGAGACAACCCTATAATTCCTGACCGCCATACTCTGGCAAAGTGGAAGTATCCCTTCATTCTGCTATTTGAATATCGCTGACAGAAAAATATGTGGTCGATACAGTCTTCCCCCTGAGGACAGAAAAGGCAGGCCAAGTTTGATTTGCTGCCACGTGGCCTCCAGTTGACAGTAAAAGTGTGCAGTGACAGGATCCCAAGACGAAATTTGATATTCATGGTTTTTGCCAATGGGCGTTCAATGAAATCCATATACTCTTCCATACGGAGGTCATCCTTGAATTCCAAAACCGCTAGTGTCAAAGTTCCCAGACTCCTTATGCTGTTCAGTTCCCCTTCTACAAACCTCCAGTACCTCACCTTGAGTGCAGCCATTGTCATACTGGTACAAGCTGCCAGGTTAGTCAACTGCTGCTCACATCCCATCTTAGCCAGAAGGGTCTTGATATGCCCTCGCCAGGTGATCCTGTAGACCCCGGGCTGCCGAAGGAGCTCCTCCAAACGCTCTAGATACATGGCTAGGTCCACTGAGGTCCATAGCTGTCTCCAGTACGTCAAAGGTCTAGGGGCTGCTTTATGGGCGATAGACATTTGGCCCAGACCCAGCTGCAATGGCTGAAGCGGGGTGCTGGTAGGAAGGTTCACCAAAGATCGTATGAATTTGTTCTCACCCACCTCTAATGTTCTGACCTTCTCATGTCCCCACAGTTTTGCAATGTGAATCCTTTTCTGGATTCACATGCTGTGCATTATTCCGCCATCTAGTGGTTGGGTCCGGAATAGACCTAGTTTGTGTTTTCCCCCCCCCCCGGCATCGTTGACCACCATTTGGTGCCCGGTACGTCCCCTGTGTGACGTCAGACGGTGCCCTGGAGGTCGTTGTGCGTGGTAGCCATCTTCAGATTCTTTTTTCCGCCGTTGGGTCTGGAAGCAAGATGGGACGCACCAAAGCTTTTTCAGGATACCCCCCCCGAAAATAGAAGTAAAAGCTGAAAAGTACCAGTGAACTTCACCGATCATCGACACCGCAACCAGAGATAAGAACACTACTCTGGGATCGACACGACAGACTACCTCTAAGGTCAAAATGGCGAGGTAGGGGCCATGGAAAATACCCCCTTGAAGTTTTGCCCAGAGTGCCACCAGAAGTTCGCGCAACAAGACCAACACAACGTGTGCAACCTCTGCCTGCCCAAGGACCATAAGGACAAGGACTGTGAGGCCTGCGTGGCGTTCCAGCCGAAGACACTCAGGGCTCGTCGAAAACCGAGAGAGGCCCACTACGCGACGATGTCTCAGACCTCGAAGAAAACTTCCCTTAAGGACCTGGGTTTTCCCAGTGATGGCGAAGACCAGGGAGTGCCTGCAGAATTGACACACGAGGGATCGGACATCAAAATTCTGGAAGGGGACTCCGAAAAACCACACGCCCACAAGAAGGGGAGCGATGCAGGGAAGAAGACGGATAAGGTAAGACACCATACACATCTGTCGGAACCGAAGGGCCGCGAAAACAAGGCGCAACCTAAGGCAGCCCCAACACCGAAGAAAAAGGCGATTGAGGGTCAGCTGCGATCTAAAGAACCCCATGGAACGCTGCCAAGGAACACCTAGGAGGGAAAATCGCATAAGATGCTGAAACCGAGGGTCGAGCACGAACCCCAGGAGGGAAGCGCACCACTGTCAAAATCAGAGGCAAGCGCGCCCAAGAAGAGAAAGTCTCCGGTCTCCGATGCCGAGAGAACCCTCGAAGTCGAAAAGAAAAGGAAACGACTCGAGGCAGAGATGGCGGTGCTCCTCCAGAAAAAGGAGTTCGACGCATCACTAAAAGACTTCCGGATTCCAAAAGCACCACTCACCGAACCAGACAACGTCAATGCCGAAGAAGCGGAAGATGCCAAAGGGGAAGAAGAGATCTCGAGGAATATATAGATGGTCCTGAAGAGGAGTAAGCCTCTGAAAATTTGGAGGACACCTGGTACGACCTCGACACCGAATGTCCCAAAGAGGAGATATGCTGCTATCCGTCGAAGGAATCACCACAAGATGATATTGCCTTCTACAATGGGCTCGTTAAGAGGGCAGCAGACACTTTTGGAGTCCCCCCCCCCCCTCGAGGAGGAAAAGGGAGACGCATGTTTCCTTCTAGAAACACTAGCCCCAGCCAACAAGGGGACACAATACTTACCGATGTTACCAAGCATCCTAGACCAGGGCAAGGAAGCCTTTAAGGAACCAGCCTCAAGCAAAGGGGTAACTCTAAAGGTCGAGAAAAAATACAAAGCCTCCTCCAAGGACCCTAAATATATTCAGGGGAACACAGTGCTTGACTCCATCATCGTCACCACAGCCAGGAGAAGAGCTAACACACTCTCTAACACTGGGCCTCCACCAGAAAAAGAAAGCAAAAGAATGGATATGGTGGGGAGAAAAATGGAGAAGGAGGCAGCAACGCAGTGGCGCATCGCTAACTCTAATGCCCTATTGAACAGATACGGCGACCAGCAGTGGGACGACATAGAGGAGCTCATTAACAAGCTCCCCGAAGAGGACAAGAAAAGAGCAAAATCTATTGTCCAAGAGGGAAGAAACATCGCAAATACTTGCCTTAAATCTGCACTAGATGCAGCAGACACTGCCAGCAGACAAATGTCGCACAGGCACCATCCTCAGAATGTCAGGGTTCAAACAAGAGGTTCAAATCTCCATCATCAACAGGCCTTTCACAGGGGAGGCACTGTTTGGAAAGTAGGTGGATGAATCCCTCCAACAAATCAAAAAGGATAATGAGACCGCAAGAGCAATGGGAGCCCTGCAGCAAAGGGGTACCTTCAAAAGAGGTGGCTTCAACAACAAAGCCCACAGGAAGAGGTACATTTGGCCAAGGACAGCAAATGTCACAACAGCAACATGGTCAAGGTAATGGACCATAAACTAGCCAACAAACTGGATACCAAGGTTGGCAGCAACAGCCGAAGCAGCCCTTTCGAGGAAGTAAAATACGGGTATTGCACAGAGCTCACAAAAACACCGCCTGCAAACCCACCAAAAATAAGAAAATTCCTAAAGTCGGAACTCATACAGTTGCATTCGGAGATCAAGGACCTACTCCAAAAACAAGCAATAGAATTTGTACCAAGACAAGAGCACTTCAAAGGAAACTACTCACCATATTTCCTAGTGCCCAAACACGATCTATCACTAAGGCCAATACTGGACATAAGGTTCATAAACAAGTTCATTTTTAACACAGCATTTCAAAATGTCTACTCTCCAAGAGATAATCCCTCAAATTCAAAAAGGAGATTACATGGCAACAATAGACCTCAAAGACGCCTACGGTTCCTACACAAGGGAACACACTGTCAGTTCAAAGTACTCCCTTTCGGAATAAAGTCCGCACCACACGTCTTCAAGTGCCTAGCCGCAGTTGCGGCACACCTGAGAAAGGAGAGAATACACGTCTACCCCTACCTGGACGACTGGCTCATAAGGGCAAACACAAAACAAAGATGCCTCAGTCACATTCAGACAATTATCCACACGTTACAAGAACTAGGGTTTTCAATAAACCACAAGAAATAATCCACAAAACCAGAAAGAGAAAAGACTTTCCTAGGTGCAAGACTGAACTCAAAGAACGCGCGTGCGTACCTGACACAAAAGAGGAAACAAACAATTACACAAGAAACCTCCCTCTACCACAAGGGTCAATCTCTGACGGTGAGGAGAATTATGAAACTTAGGGGCATGATGGCATCATGCATCCCAATCATCCCTCGTGCTCTACTATATATGCACCCATTCCAGGAATGGCTAGCCAACACCTGGTCTCAAGCCACGGGGAGTTGGGAGGATCTAGTGGATGTTACACACAAGCTGCAAGCAGAGATACAATGGTGGGCATCCAACAACATAACACAAGGCAGACCTTTCAGGAACCCAACTCCTTCTGTGACAATCACTACAGACTCATCCCTCAACGGATGGGGAGTGCACTGCAAACAACAAAGTACGTGGTCAATGGAAAAAACAAGATTCCATAAAACACATCAACTACTTGGAAATAAGCTGTTTTCCTAGCACTAAAAGCGTTCCAGAAACACATTCAAGAAAGAACTGTCTTGATTCAAGCCAACAACACCACAACAATGTTCTACCTCAACAAACGAGGAGGTACGAAATTATTCCCACTGAGCAAACTAGCACAGGAAATCTGGCTATGGGCAGTATTTTAAACAATCAATCTGCAAACAGTTCATCTACCGGGAATATACAACACTACAGCAGATCAACTGAGCAGACAAAACTGCTCCCACAAATGGGAGTAGAAACACAAAACAGTACAATACATCTTCAATCTCTGGGGAACACCAGTGATGGGCCTTTTTGCAACAATAGAGAACAAGAAATGCCAGTGCTTTACCTCGAGGTTTCCTCACCACCTGTCAAAAGGGAATACCCTGTTGCTCAACTGGTCAGGGACATTTGCATACGCTTTTCCACCAATACAAAAAGTACTGGAAAAGGCAAGACAGCCAGGAACAAACCTAATTCTCATTGCCCCGCAATGGCCAAGACGGACATGGTACTCAAGTCTGCTAGAACTGTCCAGGGGACAGATGATCAAGATCAAAATGTAGGAAGACCTATTGACAATGCAACCGGGCCAAATCTTTCATCCAGAACCAACGACGCTACATCTAGCGGCTTGGCGCCTGAATACATAGTTTGGCCACCTCAACCTGCCTCAATGAACTATGGAAATTCTAAAAGGGGCAAGAAAACCAACAAGAAAATGCTATGCCACAAAATGGAAGCGATACACCACCTGGTGCTCAGCTAACAATTAAATGAACTCAATCAACACAGTTATTTATTTGGAGTTTTATATAGCGCTGGCTAGACCCGGAGATATCAGAGCGCTTTACATAGGGGAGAACATAACAATACACAAGTTACATAAAAAATGATAAAAACATCAATGTCCAACACTTGAGAAGTGAAGAGGAGCAAGGGGTAATTACAGGTAAACGTAACCAGGAGGAGAGGGGGATCGGGAATAAGGCAGACGGTTGTAGGAAAAAGAACAAGTTCAGCAGACCAGCACCAGCTAGGATGCACCTGGGGTCAGTCCATCCCACTGGGCCCGAGTAAAGGCAGACCATTAGAGTCAGGTGAAAGTCCACAGGAGGATTTAGGTCACGGAACAGAAACGTAGCGGGACGGATTTGCGCCGAGGACTAGGAGACCACCGGGAAGGCCAACAGATGGGGTAAAATGGCTGCCTCGCACCCACCGTCTCCAACCGAAAGGAAGCAGGCGAAAAGCGGTGGGGGAGCAAGAGTGGAGTCTGCAGTCAAGCGCTAGGTAAGGACCGAGCCGCAAGATCAAAAGATGGGCGAGATAGGCTGCAAACGGTGCTCCCGTAGAAGAACCTCACCTCCAAGCTGGAGAATTCCGATTAGTGATCGCCAGTCCCAAGGAAGAAAACCTCAGCTGTTCAACAGTAGTGGTGGAGACCCCTAGTACCCCAAACGACTCACCGGAGGAAGAAAGGCAGTCCCGACTACTGGACCGCAAGGGGGTGAGAAGGGCTGAAGACTGGAACTCAGAGCTCTCTCCCTGCTCCGACCGGGGGAAATCATCTCGGGGACCTCGAACAGCCGCAAAAACCAGCAGGGCAGCAGTCTCGAAGGAAATCCAGTGATCAATTGCCCGCTAGAAGCAGTCGTGGCGGGCAGCGGAGCAATAATGGCCGAGTCCGGAAGGTAGGTGATAGCCAAGGAAATAAAACCCGAGCCTGTCTCCTCTCAGCTGTGTTAGGCAGCTCAACCGAACGATCGGCCATTTTTACTGGGATTCAGCTGGATGTGCAATTTTCTCGTTGTTGAAGGCAGCCTCAAATTCGGCGGTCACTTCGTCTGGACGATCGCAGAAAACCAGAGCCTTCAAATCCCTGGAGTGGAGGAGGATCGAGGGGGGGTATATTCCGGGAAATCGCCAAAAGGCGATCCCTCGCCCAGGAGCCCCCGGACGGAGCTCCTTATCTTCATCGCCATCTTCAGCCCCCATAAGTCAGGTTATCATATACCTGACTTATCTCCTAGACCGTCACATCAACTACTCCAGCATAAAGGTGCACCTCGATGGCATTGTAGCATACACCAGAGGAAAAACATGCAAAAGCTTCTTCACAAGACCTGTCATAAAACTATTCCTAGAAGGATCTAAAGGAATTGGTCTCCCTAGAACAGCTTCAGTTGCCATGTGGAGTCTAAACACAGTGCTCACACAACTGATGGGGAAACCTTTTGAGCCCATGCATAAAGCGGAACTCAAACACATTGCTTTAAAGACCGCATTTCTCATTGCTATTACAGCCTTATGGAGAGTAAGTGAGTTACAAGCATTAACCATACAGGAACCATACATGTAAATTCACAAGGACAATGTTATTTTAAAAACAAACCCGCAATACCTACCAAAAGTGGTATCCAAATATCACTTCGATCAAAATATTCTCCCGGTTTTCTTCAAAAACCCAAAGACTAAAGGAGAAAGAAGCCTCTATACCCTGGATGTAAGGAGAGCACTACTGTATTACCTACAGAGAACGGAACAAACCTACAAATCCAAACAGCTGTTTGTTGCCTACTCACATACCAACACAGGAGCACTTGTCTCAAAAGCAACAATCTCACGATGGATAGTCCAAACCATCCAGATATGCCACCACTAACAAAGAATTAACGGGACGACCAACAGCTCACTCCACTAGGAAAAAGGGAGCAACGATGGACTGGGATGCGGCCAGTGATTACTGAGAATTCCATCCATCGCCTTGTTTTTGTAGTATTGATGGCAGCACCCCAATTTGAAAATCGTTCCAGCTCCACTGGTGTGATTAAAGAAAACCTTAAAGTGGTAAATCCAGTCTTTTGTCTTACAGCTCTATGCTCAATAATGTTGCTACTAAATGGTATATCATTATGCAATATTATGAGAGGGGACCAAGGGGGATGCTTCACTTAAGCCAAAATGAAAGCTAACAGTTTGTTTTAGTAAGGTGTAGTTATAATATGGTTATTTGCAAATAAACATTTAGGAAACGGTTAAAAAAGTGGACCTATACTATATATTAACAATATGTGACCAGAAAGATGATTATTATTCCAAAATATAATTATTTATTTTTGATATTCTGATACATATATTTTTATTTATATTCTATAACATCATTATTCACAAATAAATAAACACAAAAGTATATACAAAATACAATATCAAAACTGCAAAAAATGTTTTAACAAATGACAAATTGGGTACAAATGTTCAACCCACAATATCATTATGGATAAAATATTCATCATCAAGAATGAACAGACCATTTCATGTTCCGAAAACAACAAGTGGCTAACAATATTTAAATCTACGCGCGTTTCGGCGGAACGCCTTCAGGTATCCATAAATCTGGGGAAAAAAAGATGTAACATAAGATACCACATATATGTAAAAAGAATTTATATGTATCAATCTGGGCACATATTAAAGATCCTACTATAACTTCCTAAATCATATTAAGACAATTACCTTACATTTGATAAACAAATAAAAACTAGTCACAGAGAAAAATAAGAGAGATAAAGTCACCTCTAAATCCCCAAATCAAGAATAATAATAAGTTAAAGAGAATACTATATATCACAAGAAGAATAACAAGAGTATAGTAACCTTAGCCCATGCAAGAAAAACCTAAGAGTGGATGAAGATTGTAATAAGTGTCAATTACCTAAACGGATAAACAAAAATATGAAAGAGGGGACAACATATCTAAAGAATTTGTGATTGTCCAGCAATAAAAACTAGACCTACTAATAGATAAAAGGAAAAATTTAAAATTAAAAGAAGAAAAAAGATGAAAGATAAACCGCTGAAGCGTACCCAAATGTAGAACAATTCTGTATCATGTAAGTTCCTATAATGATACAAATGAATGATGCTAGTCTAAGGAAAACGATATTGTGGCATATAACTAGAAAAAACTCTGTAGAACTGCAAGAACTACAACAATATAATTGATGAGATGTACAACTGCTCAGTACGAAGACAACTTAATACTTATTAGACTCATATAGCCTCCAAAGATGTTAATGTATGAGGCTTTTTATGGCCAAAAGGTGAACTCAGGTACTGACACTTCTTACCTGAATTCTTTTCCTTGGCAATACGTCTTAATGATATATAAGAGATTTTATATTTCAGATCCCATAACTCGAATGGATGCTTCAAAATACAAAATGATATTAATTAATTGAATATGAAAAAAGTTTATAACCAATATGTCTCTAGTATAATGAGTAATCATTACTGTAGATTCAACATTGTATCCCCTAAGTTCTCTGAAGGATATGATGAGTTATGTCAATCTCATGAACACATATCAATACGGTTAATAGAAAACAGAATTCAGAAAAGTTGAATCCCAATCTGTATTAAATGTGCAAATAAATAAATAAACAGTTTTTACCTATCAAAAACTTGCCAAATTGCCCGCAAAAATCTTATTGTTGATGTACAGTCTTCTAATTCAAGGTGAATCAAAAATGATGCCCTGCAGTGAAGACAAAAGTTATATGTATATATAAAGGACCTCGTACTACCGTAATGTATGTGTCCTGGCAAAAGCCAAAAGATAAATGAAGATAAAATACCTGCCAAGTGGCGAGTGTAATATTGCCCGTTCTGAGAGAGGTCGATAAGATTCCAACGTACCCCGTGCAATTATTAAGACAGCGCCCAGAATGATATATCACTTCTGTGGACCACGGGGGATCGTACCCTACAAAGAACCAAATTTTAATAATATATTCTTAAATGTATTATATATAACAGCATACACAAGCTGCACTGATGCGATAACTCATAGGTAAATGATCTAATTAATAAACATACCTGACGAGGTTAATGTCTCCTATTACAATGATCGGACGGTCGTTTGATACAAGGCTATGGTCCTTCGAAATCCATTGCAGCGGTACCGCGTAAAATGTTAACAAATGGTGCCAATCTCAACTGCTTATGGCATCCGTTTATAAAGCCCGCAACGGATTGATGCCAGATAGCAACTGCCTCCGGTTCGTGACATGAAACGCCATCACATGTTCCCAAACTACTTCCGGTTCAGGGAGAAAGCGTCACTACCAAAAATGGCCAAAGAAATGTAACGACTAGAACGGATAGGTCATTATGGAAACGGGGAGACTCCAAACGGGCGCCATGATGAATATACGAAAATCGAGAAAATTTCTTTTAAATAAGACTATAAAAGTCATGATGATTAAGTATGACTTAAAATGTGGGCAATCGCTAATAAAACCAATATATGTGACTAAAGTGAAACTGATAAACATATCTATAAACCAAACGAAATAGAATGTTTTTTTTTTAAAAAGAAAACTTTATTTCTATGTATTTTGAATACCAACCAGAAATACAAGATAATAGAACAGTTATATACCATAATAGACGAGTAACAATGAAACCTACAGAATGGCCCACCAAATTAACCATTATTGTATTTGATCACCTGATCCCAGGGAATCTCATTGTTTAACCCATTCTTATAGGTATCCAGAGAATAGATCCAGAAGACCTCCCTTCTTTTACGAATTTCAGTGCTTTGATTACCAGAGTTTATTCGTATTTTTTCAAGAATAAACCATTGAAGATCCTGTGTTGTGCCTCCATATAATGCTTTACTAGAGGGGCAGCTATTTTCTTAGTTCTTATAGCTGACCGGTGTTCCGTTAAACGAGTGGTCATGGTACGTGAAGTCTCGCCAACATAACCTTGGGGGCACGGACATACAATAAGATAGATAATATTGGTCGTTTTGCAATTGGTTAATGTAGTTGCCTCTATTTTTCTATTATTGATCGTATAACTAGAAGCCTCAATTGCAAATTGACAGGCAACACATGACATGCATTTGAAATTCCCAATGGGGGGTTCCTTGCTGAGTAAAGATGTCTGGGTCAAATGTTTTTTGAAAGATGGCATCCGTGAATGTACTACTAGATCTTTCAAATTTTTGTTCTTCCTATGGGCAAAAAGAGGTTTAGGTAATATACTTTCATGTTCTCTAGTTGCATTTAAAATATGCCAGTTACTATTGATGATATAACGGATCTTGTCGTTCATCATTGAATGGCGTGTAATAAACACTAATCTTGGGTTGGATATCTTACTCTGAGGTATTAAAAGGTGTTGTCTATCGTAAAAACGAGCCCGTTTATACGAATCACGCACAAGGCGTTTAGGGTAACCTCTTATCATGAATTTAGCCTTCATGTCCATGGCTCTCAAGTCAAAATCTTGTAAAGTGGTGCAATTCCTGCGTAAACGCAGGAACTGGCTAAAAGGGATACTAGTTCTCTGAGAGGATGGATGATAACTTTGAAAATGCAATAAGGTATTACGTGCAGTGGGCTTAATGTATAAGTCTACCTCTAGATGATCTTCAATATTTTGAATATTGATGTCTAAAAACTCCACCTTGGTATTACTAGAATTCGCTGTAAATCTGATGTTATTGTCACAGAGATTCAGGACAGAAATTCAGGGAGTATATCAGGGTCCCCTAACCAGATAAAAACACATCATCGTTAAATCTGGACCACAGATTTATCGACTCACTGAACGGGGCAATCTCATTGTCAATGAATTTCGACTCAAAAAGGGCCATGTAGATATTTGCTACTGTGGGGGCACATGAAGCCCCCATACTAACCCCCCTTAGTCTGTTTATATAGAGACCCATTGAATTCAAAGGTGTTTTCCTGAAGTACCAAAGTGAGGCACTTAATAATAAATGATCTAGGACATGTGATATCAAAAATTTCCATAAACCATTCTACAGCCTTAATGGCTCCCTCTTGGGGTATGTTGCTGTATAGAGCTTCAATATCCATGGTGACCATGGTATGGACAGAAGCATTGAACTGAAGATATTCCACTTTATTTATAATATCCCTTGTATCTTTCACATACGAGGGTATTTTGGGGGACATGAGGTCTTAAAAGAGTGTCCACATATTTGGAAAGAGGCTCTGTGACCGAGCCAATGGTGGTAACAATAGGCCTATACGGTGGGTCCATGCTGTTTTTGTGAATTTTGGGGACACCATAGATTGCCGCCATTTTCGGTTTGTCTACATTAAGATATTCCCATTCTTTGTCGCAGATGGAATTCTGTTTTAGAGCTTGTGTGGTGATATTGAGCACTAATTTTTGGACTCTTTTAGTGGGATCTATACTTATGGGAATGTAATGCTCTGTATTTTGAAGCATTTCTTCCATTTTGATGGTATATTGTTGGGTGTCCATAAGGACTATCCCTCCACCTTTATCGCAGCTTTTGACCGTCAAATTCTTATTATGAGCCAATTCTCGGAGTGAACGATTCTTTTCCCTGGAGATGTTATAGTTAGGTACTGGAATATATTTCATTGCTGCAATCATCTTTTTATAGACTACATGTTCAAATGTTGCAATTTCAGGAGCAACCTGTTCTAAAGTTGGTAAGAAAGTTGAAACAGGTGCTAATCCCGATATATTGGAACTAGGTGGCATGTTGATATCTTGACCTTCAAAGAAGGAATGGAATCTAATTTTGCGAAAGAATGTCATTAAATCACATAGGATTTCAAATTTATTCGCGTTGGTATGTGGTACAAAAGACAAGCCTTTAGTTAAAAGAGATTCAGTGGAGGAATCTAAAGTGTGTCCACTTAAATTGAAAATAGGGATGTCATTCAATCCCGCCAGTATTGGCCGTGTCTTGTCACTAAATATTGATTCTCGTCTTTGTGTGGATATGAGTTCACACCTTGTTGGTAATGACCTTGAGGTGCTGGGTATTGCTGATTCTGAACAGATTGATATTCTTGATTCGGTGGGGGTAAGAACTGTTGATTCTGGGCTAATACTTGGTTGCCCCTGAATCTGGGTTGGTATCTGGTCTGCCACCGAGTACGTTGATTCCCTCGCCTGGCTAAAAAAGGGCGTGTGCCTCTTGCTCTACCTATAGTACCAGTAGTTAGGCCATTATCTGAAAAATAGTGATGCCCTTCCCCATCTGAATCAGATGTATCGGAAAAGGTTGTGGTTTTCCTAAGAGGCCTATTGTATGCAGTCTGGTATTGTTGTTGCCCTGTTCCTTCTTGCTGGTAGAAATGCTCCGCAAGGTAGGGATACACATTTTCCTGATGAAAGAATCTAATATCTTTCTTTAATTTATCAGTCTTTCTCTTTAACAGATAATCATTATATGAATTCATATCCTTTTCTACTTCTTCTAGTAGCTTGATAGCTTCCTCTAAAACTTGACTGTTTTTAATTTTTGCCTCTAGAGACTGTACTTCCTCATAAAGTGTTTGTACTATTTCCTTTGCCGTTTCGATAATGAGGATCATTAAGTCTCGAGAACACCTGTTGGCTATAAATGACCAACGCTCTAAAAACTTGCGAATTTGAACAAAGAGCCCAGGAATGTTTTTAACTCTGAGCCCTTGTGGGATAACCCCAGCCTTTAGGTATTCGAGCATGAACTGCCCATGCAGTTCAATTCTTCTTATTTTTTTCTTTAGTGCTGTAAGCTTTTGTAAATCTTCATTACCTGTTAGGACGGTGTTACTTGGGGCTCCAGTTGTGGATGTTTCTCCTACTAAAGAGGCAAAATCCTCATCTGTAAATCCGAAAGTTTGCAACTTATCCATAACTAGAAAATGCGAGAAAAATATAATGAAGTGTATATAAATATCCAGCCACTTATAGACAGCAAGACGATATGTGGTCTTATTGATGGAATTTGTATTAGGATAGTTCTAAATACTATTGGGTATTATCTCATCAGAGGGGGACTTAGATGAAAAAGAAATAAGGAAAAGGAGAAAAAAAAAAAAAAAGGTTATAAAGAAATACACACTGTGACTAGTAGCATAGGATAAATAAGAATACTGAAGCAACAACCCCGCACAGACAGGCTGTGGAGAATTAAATGTAAAGAGAAAGGGCACCCCTGAACGTACTTCCTAAATCAGGGCGAATAAACAATATTTGCAAATAAACATTTAGGAAACGGTTAAAAAAGTGGACCTATACTATATATTAACAATATGTGACCAGAAAGATGATTATTATTCCAAAATATAATTATTTATTTTTGATATTCTGATACATATATATATTTTTTATTTATATTCTAGAACATCATTATTCACAAATAAATAAACACAAAAGTATATACAAAATACAATATCAAAACTGCAAAAAATGTTTTAACAAATGACAAATTGGGTACAAATGTTCAACCCACAATATCATTATGGATAAAATATTCATCATCAAGAATGAACAGACCATTTCATGTTCGAAAACAAGTATCTTTTATGTAATTCTTGTACTCTGAAGTTCTTATGTAATTTATTTATGCGTTTTTATATAGCGCAAACTTTACCCGAAGGTGTCAGAGCGCTTTACAATAGAACCAGTTACATTACATAAGAACTTCAGAGTACAAGAATTACATAAAAGATACGAAACAGATAAACTCTAAATTCACATAAGAATGGTAGTAAGTGCATATATCTACTACAGATACTAGTGGTTGGAGTTACATATACACAAGTTGCAAATTCACTCAAGGTTACATTTTAAGAAAAGTTGAAGAGATTAGGGTTGAACAAATATATATTACATATTTACACAGCATGATCTTCTTGCCATTGCTGGGGTTCTTGGGTTGCTCGTTCAGCCAGACCATCAGGGTGCAGGTGAACTCACGGGCGGTGTTTTTGGGCCTGGAGGGATCCCAGAGCTGGTGCTGGCCGTACGGGTAGAAGGCCGGGTGGTGGTGGGCGAAGGTGGTTGTGGTAGTCTGCAGGTAGATCTTGTGCTGCATGGGGGACTCAAGCCAGGTTTTAGACCTCTTGCCTGAGATGGGCCCAGCAGAGCAGTCAGGCCTCTGAAAGGGCCCCACATGCGCAGGACTCAGACCTCACCCCTTCCTCCAAAAAAAAGAATTTGTAATCACTTTTACGGGGGAGCAGGAAGCAGTGAGTACTTCTTTTGAAGCTGCTCCATGGTCATTCTCTCCCTTTTGTCTTCTCCCGATGCTAGTAGAGCCACGCCCCCTAGCCCGTTAACAACAGGCACCAGTGGAGGCGAGCATTGACTCACTGGTTCTATTGTAAAGCGCTCTGACACCTTCGGGTAAAGTTTGCGCTATATAAAAACGCATAAATAAAACCCTGGCATTTATCGCCAATGTGCCCATTGATACTATATGTGCAGCAGCCACATGGGCATCACCACACACATTTACCAAACATTACTGTGTGGACATACAAGTGAATAAGGAAGCGCAAATAGGACAAAAAGTACTTCAACACCTGTTTGCAAAGTCTTCCTCTTACCACAGCCTCCCCAAGACGGGAGAAGCCGCTACGTAATCTAATGCACAGCATGTGAATCCAGAAAAGGATTCATGCTGCAAAATGAAAAGGTTACTTACCAGTAGGAGTATTTTTGTAGCTTGAAGAATTTTCTGGATTCACATGCAACCCACCCATCCTCTCCTGCGAGGAATACAAACAGGTGGAAAAACTAGTTACAATATTTATCTCAAATGACCATCAAAAGGACTACAAACTAAGAATACAAACAGAAAAAAGAATCCGAAGATGGCTACCACGCACAACGACCTCCAGGGTGCCGTCTGACGTCACACAGGGGAAGTACCTGGCACCAAATGGTGGTCAACAACGCCCAAAACAAGAAGAAGAAAAAAAAAAAAAAAAAACAGGACTATTCCGGACCAAACCACTAGATGGCGGAATAATGCACAGCATATAAATCCAGAAAATTCTTCAAGCTGCAAAACTACTCCTACTGGTAAGTAACCATTTCGTTCTCTTCCATACAGGGACCCACCCAATGCTTGCAAAATAAAGATGTGGATTGCCGGGGATACAGGTCGAAAACTAGAGCCCTTAAGGCCCCTCAAAATTCCCCCTGCATAGTGCTCAAGCTTACACTTGTGGATCTGGGTGGACCAGCCAAAGTTATCCGTCAGTGTAAGAGATGGATTTGGACAAGTAGCATGGCTGCGATTAAAAAAAACCATATACTTGGTTTTTTGTAAATTGATTTCAAGCCCACTCAGCTTGCAGAAGAGACCAAACTGGTCCAAGAGATTTTGAATACTCTTAGGGGAATTGGATATCAGTAGTGATTCCGTTTTTGAAGTAACCACACTGTCACGCTTTCATGAAACGGATGAGCCAAAATTCAATAAATGTCTGTTGATCTAAGGCCCCCAAATGTAAATCCCACTTTTTTTTTTTTTTACCTAACTGAATATTTATCCAGACTTGTCTTGTTAATCTCAGTATCGGAGTTAATTTGCCTCTAATAGGATGAGATGTCTTATAATATTGTTATTCTCATATATAGTATATATGCAGATGCGCAGAGTTCAATATGCTGTTCAACATTATTCGGTGTTGGGAAGGGCCATGACTCACGAGAGTCGAACCTTCAAATTAAATGTTTACTTTTTTATTTAACTTTTATAAATAGATTGGTAATAAAAACAGGACTGTGGGCAGGGCCAGTGGAATTATAAATTTATATTGCTGAGGCATTGTCTGCGTAATTATGATTTACTCAACTTGCCGCATAATTTGTAGATTTCAACAACAAAAAAATGTTTCTGCTACCGAGATTGTAGTGTATAATACAGCATGATTTTCCTGGCGCATATTTTAGATCACTCTGCCATCTTCTTTTGGTCCTCCATTACCATATAATACCAGCAGCCCTGATGCTGGTAAATCTTTGCAGAGTGATTCGGGTACTCATGCAACACGCATCTGAAAGAGACTATTAGTTATGTATTCCTTATCTTAGAATTACCCCCAGGCGTCAGACTGGATCCGGAGAGTTTTTCTTCAGCAGTACCCCTGCGTGTCGGTAGGTGGCGTCGGTCTACTCCGCGTTCGTCGTTCGCGTCGTGATCGTCGGAATGACGTCGCAGTATCTACTTAGACGCTGCCCCTGCGTGCTGACGACAGTTCTTTCTTTTTCCGCGCCAGCCAGCTCAGATCCGGAGAGAGCGGTACCTTTAGTCTTTTTTGACTAGAGTTTTTACGACTTTTTGCCGCCTTCTTTTTTCGAGCCGTTCGACTCCTGGTGCAAGGGATGTCACATTGACGGACTGGCTTCAAACCTTGTGAGTCCTGTCACAAGATGTCGGTCACAGACCCACATCTCGTGTGCCGAGCGCGACCACAACCCGAAGTCATGCTCCGACTGCCGGGCCATGAACCCGAAGTCTTTGCGGGAGCAGTCCCGAAAGCTTCTCTAGGCCCGGCAGTCTGCTCCATGCCGTTCGAGGTCCCGGTCGAGAGGGAGGTCGCGGAGTCACCACCATCACTCCTCTTTGAAGTCTTTGTCTTCGCACAAGAAGAAGGCGAAGAAGCACAGTCGCTCTTCGCCTTCTCCCCGTCCGTCGTCCAACGCGACGCGGGATATGGAAGGTAGTCGTTCAGCTCTGCCCGCGGAGCCTGTTGGGTCGGCTCCGTGCTTCCCTCCCTTCCCGGGAGCTGGGGCGACCCCTGTTCAACTTCATAGCTTTTACAAAGTCCTCCACTCCATCTTTGGGCAGCCCGACTCCGCTGGCGCGCCTTTGGGCCCCTCGGACTCGGCTGGGGGTTCTAGGCCTTTGATGCCGGCGGCTCTGGCACTGCAGGGCCCCCAGGGATCCAGGCCTGGATCCTTATCGGCGCCGGTCGATCTTAAGACACCTCCGGCGCCGAATCCATTGACGAACCCTCCTCCCCCCTCCGACGCAGGTTGTGTCCCCAGCCAGTGTTGACCCTGGCCTCCCCTCGACATGGACACGGAGCCGGACCCTCATCGACCGACGCCGGTACTGGCGCCGACTGGTACTTTTGTAACTGTTCTATCCTGGCTTTCCTTATCGCCCTGGGTGGCAGCCAGAGAAGGCTGAGGAGGACTGGGAAGGGTCTATTGACCCTCTAGCAGACCAGCTGGAAGAGCCGGACTGGAGAGAGGAACTGGGTGAGGACAGTGGTCTGGATTCATCCCCAGACCTTGGTATGCTTTCTCCCCCTACCGTGGCTACGGAGGAGGGAGCCTCCTACGCTGTGGTGTTGCGTAGGGCGACTGAGGCCTTGAGCTACCTACGGTGGCAGTCAGGACTAACCTCCTGACAGGTGCTTCAACCAGCAGCAGCCTCTTTGGAGCCCCTGCTGCCGTTCAATCAGGCCCTCACATACATCCTTCTGGGCACCTGGTCCAAGCCCAGCACAAGGGCTCCTGTGGATAGGATGATTGCCCGGCCCCGGCGACCCCATTTTCCTCTCCCAACACCCTACCCCTGAGAGCTTGGTGGTCCAGACCTCCACATCCAAAGGTGCGTTCCCTACTGCTCTCCCAGATGGGGAATCCAAGAAGCTAGATCATCTTGGGAAGAAGATGTTTTCTTCCCGCCAGCGTACGACTGCGGTCGGTGAACACCGCATGTCTCCTGGGCCGTTACACCCACTATGTGTGGGCCACGGTTGCCCAGGTGCAGCCAAAGGGCCCGGGCCGTACTCTCCCGTGCGGTCGCTGAAGGGAGGGATGCAGCAAAGTTCGCCATTCGCTGTGGGCTGGACACCGCCGACTCGTTAGGCAGGACGATTTCAATGTCAGTAGCCCTGAGACGCTACGCCTGGCTGAGGTCCACTAGCTTCTCAGGTGATGTCCAATCGACTCTTTTGGACATGCCCTTTTGATGGCCGTCGCTTGTTTGGCAACAAGGCGGACAATGCGCTCGAGCGCTTCAAGGACTCTAGGGCTGCGGCCAGATCCTTGGGCCTCGCTACCACCTCTTGCCCAGCACAGTCTGCTTTTCGCCCCTTTCAAGGCTACGGAAGGGGTGCCCCACCACGTTCTGCCCAGAGCCACAGGCCCGCACAGGCTGCCCAGCCTCTGCGGGGCCGGGAACTTGGGACCCACCACCGTGGGTCTGGGAGCCAGCGGGTGGGCTAGTCCACCAGTGCCCCCTCTGCAGCAGCCTCCAACCTTCCTAGTCTGACCTTTCAGGGCCACCAGTTGCCAGTGGGCAGCAGGATCCGCCATCACCTCCCCCACTGGCACAACATCACGTCGGACAGGTGGGTTTTGCAGATTGTCCGAAGGGGCTACTCCCTCCCCTTCGAGACTACCCCTCCCTCCATGCCACCTGCATTCCATCGCATGTCGGAGGATGACCTGGCCCTTCTCCGTCAGGAAGTTGCGGCTCTCTTGGCCAAGGGAGCCATCGAGCGAGTCCCTCTGCCAGAAGTAGGTCGTGGCTGCTACTCCCACTACTTTCTGGTGCCCAAGAAGGACAAAGGCCTGCGTCCTATCTTGGACCTCAGGGACGTCAACCGCTTCCTCTGGAAGGAGAAGTTCAAAATGTTGACATTGGCTCAGGTCATGTCTGCCCTCGACCCTGGAGACTAGATGGTAGTGTTGGACTTGCAGGACGCTTATTTCCACATCCCCGTCCTACCAGCCCACAGGCGTTACCTACGGTTCACGGTAGGCCACGAGCATTTTCAGTTTACCGTGCTCCCCTTTGGCCTTACCAGCGCCCCTTCTGTGTTCATGAAAGTGATGGCGGTGGTCGCAGCTCATATGCGCAGAACAGGGATTCCAGTCTTCCCCTATCTCGATGACGAGCTCGCCCCAGGCTGTCGTCGCCCATCTCCAGACTACGGCGGACCTCCTGCATTCGCTGGGGTTCACAGTCAACGTGCCGAAGTCGCACCTGCACCCTTCTCAGAAGCTCCCTTTCATCGGAGCGGTTCTGGACTCAGTGCAGTTTCGGGCCTATCCTCCTGAACAGCGAGTCTGGGTTATTCGGGCTATGATACCGATGTTCCAGCCTCCATCCCGGATTTCAGTGAGACTGAGGCTGCTGGGCTTCATGGCCCCCTGCATCCTGCTGGTGGATCATGCCAGGTGGCATATGCAGACTCTGCAGTGGGACCTGAAGTTCCAGTGGGCGCAGCATCAGGGTAATCTGTCCGATGTCGTCCAAATCTCGGCGGGGACTGCACATCAGTTGCAGTGGTGGCTCACGAACCAGGATTGGGTCAACGGCAGATCCCTCTCCCTTCCCCCAACAAGATTTCACAGTGGTGACAGATGCGTCACTCATCGGATGGGGCGGCCACATGGGAGAGGCGGAGATCAGAGGCATCTGGTCTCCGGCG
This sequence comes from Calotriton arnoldi, assembly GCA_963921515.1. Lineage (NCBI taxonomy): Eukaryota > Metazoa > Chordata > Amphibia > Caudata > Salamandridae > Calotriton > Calotriton arnoldi. The sequence continues at coordinate 533,732 of CAWUFW010005631.1, forward strand.
GAGTCCGGGCTCCACATCAACATTCTGGAGCTCCGGGTGATTCGTCTAGCACTGAAGGCATTCCTTCCTTCTGTCAAAGGAAGAGTAGTGCAGGTGTTCAGACAACACTTCCGCCATGTGGTATTGCAACAAACAGGGCAGAGTGGGGTCGTGGACCCTCTGTCAGGAGGCCCTTTGTCTCTGAAGGTGGCTGGAACATCAGGGCTTGTCCCTGGTAGTTCAACATCTGGCGGGTTCCCTGAACGCCAGGGCGGACGAACTCAGCCGCCGGTGCTTGATGGATCACGAATGGCGTCTTCACTCAGAGGTGGTGCAAGGTCTCTTTCAGCAGTGGGGAGAGCCTTGATTAGATCTATTCGCCATCGAAGAGAACGCGCAATGTCAGCAGTTCTGCGCGTTGGAATTTCCAAGGCGGCACTCACTAGGCAATGCTTTTCGTCGCGATTGGAGTTTCGGTCTTCTATATGCCTTTCCGCCTATACCACTTCTGCCCAGAGTGCTGAAGAAGATCAAGCGCGACTGGGCCCAAGTAATTCTTGTGGCTCCGGACTGGGCAGGAAGAGTCTGGTATCCCGAGCTCTTGAACATGGCCATCGATCCTCCGATCAGACTGCCTCTTCGGGAGGATCTTGTGTCGCAGCAGCAGGGGACAGTCCTCCACCTGAACCTGTCCAGTCTCCACCTCCTTGCGTGGAGATTGAGCGGCGACAGTTGACCGCCTTCGACCTTCCTCCTGAAGTCTGTAATGTTATCTTGGCAGCCAGGCGTTCCTCTACTAAAGCAGTATATGCCTGTAGATGGAACAAATGTGTGTCATGTTGCGCAGCAAAGGCTGTGGATCCCCTTTCTGAGGTTCTCCTCTTCCTGTTTTCTTTGGTCCAGCAGGGCTCTGCTCTGGGCACCCTCGAGGGCTATCTTTCGGCCATTTCGGCCTTTCTTCACCTTCCTGATCAGCCTTCTCTTTTCAAGTCTCCTATTGTAAATCGTTTCCTTAAGAGCATTACTCACCTGTTTCCTCCTATTTCTTTTGTAATGCCCTTGTGGGACTTCAACCTTGTTCTGATTTACCTTCGTGCGCTCCCTTCGAGCCGCTACATAATTGTCCTCTCAAACTCTTGACCTTAAGGACTGCTTTTCTGGTTGCCATCACCTTTGCACGCAGGGTGAGTGAGCTTCAGGCTCTTTCTTCTAAGCCTCCTTTTCTTGCTGATCACCCGGACAAGGTTGTCCTTTGAACTCGACCTTCTTTTCTTCCCAAAGTGGTTACCTCTTTCCACATAGGACAGACCATCACTTTGCCCACCTTCTTCCCGGCCGCGCATCCTTCTAAAGAGGAGGAGAGGCTCCACTGTCTGGATCCAAAACCTGCGCTTTCATTTTATCTGGATCACACAAAACAATTCTGGGTGGATGATCAGCTCTTGGTTGGCTATGTGGGCACCAAGAAAGGTCGGGCCGTGTAAAAACGAACCATCTCTCGATGGGTCGTTCTTTGCATTAAAATTTTGTATTCCTTGGCGAAAAAGGAACCTCCAGTAAGGTTGGGCGCCCATTCCACCAGGGCGACAGCAGCCACTACTGCCTTGGGACGTGGGGTACCCCTTCATGACATCTGCGAGGAAGCCACGTGGGCTTCTTTGCACACGGTCACTAAACATTACTGCCTGGACAGCCAAGTCCGGAGAGACGGCTTCTTTGGCCGCTCCGTTCTTCAGGACTTCCTGGTGTGAACTTAGTTCGCAGACCCACCTCAGGGGTTGGTATTGCTAGAGTATCTATTCTAAGGTAAGGAATCCATAACTAATAGTCTCTTTCAGATGAACAAGTTACTTACCTACGGTAACGATATATCTGTAAGAGACATATATTAGTTATGGATTCCTTACCGCCCCACGCATCCTCCCCTTTCTGCGAACTGACTTCTAGGGTAAGGAATTCCCTTTCAGGGCCCTAGTTTTATGCACCAGTGGTCAGTGTCTTGCATGGCTCTGCGCTTCTGGCGTGGAATGTCGTGTAAAGAACTGACGTCCGCGCAGAGGCGGCGTCTAAGTAGATACCGCGACGTCATCCCGGCGATCACGATGCCAACGACGAACGCGGAGTCGACCGACTCCACCTACCGACACGCAGGGGTACTGCTGAAGAAAAATTCTCCGGATCCAGTCTGATGCCTGGGGATAATTCTAAGGTAAGGAATCCATAACTAATTTATTTCTCTTACAGATATATCGTTACCGAAGGTAAGTAACTTGTTCTTCATTGCTGTTCGTGAAACATGGGGGTTATGCCTCTGAACTTTATGTACTAAAAGATCACTAACATCTAATATGTTCAGAAGTGATCACAACTACCACAAGTATGGCCATGTAGCACCATCTAAGGGTTTTGGACAAGGTCCATGCGTGTAACTTTGCCAAGAACGGTATGGTAGTGTGACCTCAATGAAAAGCGTTAGGTTTCGGGAACGAGATGTGCTGTGATCATGTTCTAGTGAACTTAACTAATTGGTATGAGCAATGGTTGAAAGATGTGTAGGAAAGAGGATGATTTTGTAATATGCATGGATCCTCTTGACGATTTTCAGGTGCTGCATACATGGAGACAAGTGGAGGGTGTGTGGGGTCAGTGGCTATCTGAACGAGCAGCTACTGTGCTAGACCTGTTGTGGTTTGTGGGTCAGTGAGTATGACCTGGTGTCTAAATAAGAATATGATGGTTTTGCAGCATGAATCCTTTTCTGGATTTACGTGCTGTATATTTTTCTGCCGTGCAGTGGTTGGGTCCGGAATGGTTTGGTTTTTTATTTTATTTCTTGTTGTGGGCGTTGTTGACCACCATTTGGTGGTATGTCCATCCCCTGTGTGACATCAGATGACATCCCTGAAGTTCCTGTGCGTAGTTGCCACCTACAGATTATTTTTCTGCCGTTGGGTCTGGAAACATGATGTAGGAGCTCCAAAGTTTTTTTTAATTGAATATTTTTAAAGAAAATTGACCCAATCACCAAAGACTACAGGAGGGCCGACAATAAGAGAAAAGGCGACCCTTCTTTTTTGTCCCTGATTGGGGACCCCGCCGATACCAGCCATGTGGTCTGAGAATGAAGGCTGAGAGAGGTCATGGAAAACGCCCCTTTTAAATTGTGCCCCAACTACCACCACAAGTTTACCCAGAGAGACCCCCATGAGATCTGCAACCTTTGTCCCCCGAAAGATCACAGGGACATAGTCTGCGAGACTTGTGCTGCATTTGTACGCAAGACTCTAAAGGTATGCCAATGACAGAGGCTAGAGCACTACACCTTGGCCAGCACTCAGAGTACGCAGAATTCACTAAAGGACCTCGGTCTAGTCAGTGACGCCGGGGAAAATGTCGAGGAAGCAGAGACAACTCTTGTAGAAGAATCGGACGACCATATCTACGTGCTCGATGCCTAAAAAAAAAAAAAAAGTCAAATTTCCACTAAAGTTATTGCCAAATACGTTATTTATAACCTAGTTCTGCTTGTGGGACAGGTTTAATTCTGGATATAGGATTTGGATATCTGTTACATTGTCATATGGTCTCTAAAGTTGTATGTAATTTAACAATAACCGTTGTCCATGTAGTCTGAGATTCTTTTTTTTGTGATCCGCTATTGTGTATATATAAATTGTTCTTTCCTCCCTCAAAATCATGTTTTTTTAAATTTATTGTTAAATAGCTTTCAATTGAGTTGTTGATGTCAAAGTATGACATATTGAATTGTATACCAATCAGTTAAATATTCATGTGTAAATCAATCCCTTGCAGGCATTCTTGCCTTTTATATTACATTTTACCCAAGCTCTCAAGGGAATATTAGGTTGTGCTTTTCCATGCAAGACGAGCAGCAAAAAAGGCGCTGAAGGATGCTAAAAAGAAGCAGAAGGTAAATAAACCACCGAAAGGCTCAGATGCCAAGCCCTCGGACAATAAGTCCCACAAGGCAGCCTCTGCTTTAAAGCATTCGTTGACCGAAGGTCAGCCGAAACAAAAAGAGCCACACGGACCTCGACCGAGAGATACTGATGGAGGCAAGACACTGTTGAAAACTTTTACGCAGCCTTCTGCTCGAGCGGGAGTGAGATAAGAACAAGGTTTCGGAGACGGTGGATCCATTGACACCAAAAAAGAGGCCAATGCTGAACAAAAAGCGCTCGAAGTTGAACGCAAAAAAGAGAAGGTTCTAGGCCGAAATGTCTTCCCTCCTACAAAGGAAGAAGGAATTCTGTATTCCAGCAAAGCATTCGAAGTCGACCGAGACGGAAGACGGCCAGTCTGCTTTGGAGGCCCCAGCAACTTCAGAACCTTATGAAGAGGAGCAGGAAGAGTTCTACGAATTTGAGGAGGTAGAAGACTCAACAGGGTTCGACAAAGAATTGTGGTATGATCCCAACGCAGAGTCCATGGCAAAAGGAGGAATATATCTACCCTTCGAGACCATCTTCACCAGACGACCTATCACTCTACAACAGCCTCATTAAAAGGGCTGCAGAGACATATGGGGTTCAGTTAGAGAAGAAAAAGGGGATTCAGGTTTGCTCCTTGAAACACTAATGCCCTCACAAAGGAACTATTTATCTACCCATGCGCCCTAGCATATTAGACCAAGGGAAGGAGTCATTTTGGGAACCAGCTGCTGCTAGTGCTGTAACACTCAGATTAGAAAATAAATGCAAACCACCTACTCAAGACCCTAAATACATCAAGGGGAACACTTCTGCGGGCTCAATAATTGAAGCAACCACCAGGAAAAGGAACACCATCCACAGGCCCACCACCTGAAAAAAAAAAGTAAAAGACTTGACATGGTGGGTTGGAAAATGGAGAGGGAAGCAGCAGCTCAATAGAGGATTGCTAACTCCAACACACACTTAAACAGATACAGCCACCAACAATGGAACGAGATGGGAGTCCCTCATGCAGCACCTCCCAGAGGAGTATAAGAAAAGAGCCAAGGCTGTGATGCAAGAGGGGAAGAACATTGCTAACACCTACTTACGTCAGCCTCAGATGCAGCAGACCCTTCCAGCAGGCAGATGTTCACAGGAACAACACTAAGAAGGCATGCCTTGCTCGGCATATTCGGATTCAAACCAGAGCTACAAGCCTTATTAACCAGCATGCTGTTCACAGGTGACGCCCTGTTTGGGCAGGCGGTAAATGAATCTCTTCAACAGCTGAAGAAAGATAACGAAACAACAGAGGCAATAGAGGGGGGGGCACCACAATTCAGGGGTTCCTTTAGTAGAGGAGGAACCGTAACCAGAAGGCCTGCAGGCAGAGCGCCCTTCACATCAGGTCAACAACAGCAACCACAGGGCAGCTCAGAAGATGCCACGCAACAAACAACATACCAGCAGTGGCAATGCTATGCAAGGCAGCCCTTTCATAGACGAGGAAGGGGAAGAGCCCAAGCTCCCAGAGGGGGAGGAGCAACAGGCAAGTAACTTACACAGCAGTACATGTCACCACAAAACACCTGTGGGAGACAGAATAGGGGATTACCTATAGAAGTGGGAAAAAATACATCACAGATACTGCATAGAACTACTCAAAGAACCACCACAAATCTCCCGCCCAAAATGAAAAAAGTTTGAGATCAAGAGCTCATACAGCTCAGGAAAGAAGTCCAAGCAGTCTTACAAAAGAGAGCCATATAAAATGCACCAACAAGGGAAACTATTCATCTTATTTCCTAGTCCCAAAACAAGATCTAACTTTGAGGCCAATCCTAGACCTCAGATTCATAAGTTCAATTATACACAATACTTAAAGATGACAACACTCCAAGGAGTAATACCACTCCTAAGGAAAGGGGACTATATGGCCACCCTAGATCTAAAGGGTGATTATCTACACCGAAACACAAAAAAAAAAAACCTCGGATTTGCATAGCACAAAGTGCATTACCGATTCAGAGTGCTACCATTTGACACAGTCAGCATCAAGGGTTGAATCCATGTCTATCCATACTTGGACCATTGGCTAGTAAAAGCATAATCGAAAGATGCCACAAGTATACACAGACAGTGATCGCTATACTGTAATGCCTTGGTTTTACAATAAACTAGAAGTCATTGCAACAACCAGAACAGGTAAATGTATTTCTAGGAGCAACCCTAAACTCAAGGACAGCACAATCATACCCAGTCCAAAGGAGAGCAAAAGCAATCACAGAGCAGTCTTGCCTTTACCAGAGGGGTTGGTTTCTTGACAGTGAGAACTGTCATGAAACGAATAGGCTTGATGGCATCATACATACCACTTATAACGCATGCGAGATTACACATGCGTCCCATCCAGGAATGGATCTGCCATGGAAGCCACAGGAGTTGGGAGGATCTAGTGGTTGTCACAGCAAAGGTAGAAAAGGAGATAAATGGTAAAAATCAAGAAATGTGACCATGGGGAGATCATTCAAAACACCCAATCCAACGATGACCATTACAATGCATGCATCTCACAAGGGTTGGGGAGCATATACACAGGCAACCTGAAAGACACCTCGCATTTGCGCACGCTATAAAAACTTTACTTACTACTAAAGTACTGGGGCAGTGGAACAGCACAAATGTGCTGAAACGCATCAATTACTTAGATATGAAGACTGTTTCCTAGCCCTGAGGGTTTTCCAGTAACACAAAACAGGTCAACCCGTACTAATCCAAACACCCAACACAACAACCATGTTTTATCTCAACAAACAGGGAGGCAAGCAATCGTTCACTCTGAGCAAACTAGCCCAAGCAATATGGAGATGGGAGATACCAAGACAAATCACACTGCAAACAGTCCACCTGCCAGGAAAACAGAACTTGGAGGTGGACAGCCTAAGCAAGCAGGAAAGCACTTCCCACAAATGGGAACTGAAACAAGAAACACAAGAGAAAATTTCATGGTCTTGGGAAGCCAAAAATAAACGTTTTCTCAACAGCAAAAAACACAAAATGCAAACACTTCACTTCCAGGTTGCCAAACCACCAGTCAGAAGGGAATGCCCTGTCAATAAACTGGTCAGGGAGATTTGCATACGCTTTTCCTCCGATTCCCCTGATACAAAGCGTACTGGACAAAGCCAGACAACCAGGGACAAAACGCATCCTCATAGCCCCACAATGGGCCAGACAGACCTGGTACTTGGACCTACTAGAGATGTCCAGGGGACAGAAGATCACAATCAAAGCAGAACAAGATCTGCTAACAATGTAAGATGGGATCGCGTACCACCTGGAGCCAGCAACACTCAGCCTATAGGCCTGGCTCCTGAAGATCTAGAATTCGGGCATCTACAGTTTCTACCCAGGATAATGGAAATCCTTAGAGAAGCAAGGAAAGCAAGCCGAAGGAAATTTTACGCTGCAAAATGGAGCAGATACATTCAGTGGTGCACAGATACATGGAAAATGGAGAAAAGGACAGAACAAGAAACTGTATTAACATACTTCACTCACCTGTTAGATAGTGAACTAACTCATGCATCGTTAAATGTACACCTGGCAGCAATAGTAGCCTACACCAGGGGTACTTCAGGTAACAGCTTCTTCACATTCCCAGTGGTGAAGAGATTCTTGGAAGATTTGAAAAGTGGAACCACCAAGATCAGGTCCAGCACTATTGCAAAACGCAGTTAACGACGGACCCTTTTGTAGCTATGCACAAAACTGATCTAAAGCCACTCACTCTTAGACCGCCTTTCTGATTTCAGTCACATCGCTACGCAAAGTGAGCGAGCTTTAAGCGCGAACAATACAGGAGCCATACCTACAAATACACAAGGACAAGGTGGTTCTCAGAACAAACCCACATTTTCTGCCCAAAGTGGTGGCTCGCTTTCATGTCAACCAAAGCATATAGCTACTGTTGCAAAGTCATCCTGTGCCCTGGGCACCCACCCCCCCCCCAACTTTTTCCTGACTAGTATTGGTGGTAGCTGACTCTTACTGACCCTGGGCTCTGCCTAACCAGGCCCAGGGCTGTGCTGAAAGAGACACTTTGAATATACTGAAAATGCCTACATTCACCTGGGTACACTGTGGCGTAGGGTACCCATGTGAGTGGCATGGCCTCCCCTAGAAGGCTTTAGTACATATTAGGGCAGGGGATTGAAACTACCTTTAAGTCCCAAGTATATAATAGGGCATGGCAGTTTAGAGGTCAGCAGGCCTTTCTGCACTTGCATGTGTGCACTGCTGAAGCCTGAGGTCAGTTTAAAAGCAGCCTTGTGTTGCAGGACAGCTTTAAAATGCAAATGGGGAGAGGATGTAGCCTTACGGCTAGAGCGGTTGACCTTGAAGCTGGGGAACCAGGTTCGAGTCTCGGCAATGACGCTCAACATCCTGTGAATCTGGGCAAATCACTTAATCTCCCTGTGCCTACCAAAAATGAATGTGTCCTTCTGTAACAAAACTGGTGCTCATGTAAAGCGCTCTGATACCCGATGTCTCGGGTCTAGTTTGCGCTATATAAAACTCTTAAAAATAAATAAATAAAGAAATTGTGCCCAAGCTCGACTTTGGTGGTTGGGACACTTAAACATGATAAACTACAATGTTTGAGCATATTATGTACCCCCAGGGTCTCTCCTAGTTGTCCCAGGGGTGTGGAAGTGGGGGGTGTAAGGTATTTATAAGTAGGACCCCTATAAAATGAGTTTTATATGCCGTGGGTTAAGTTAAATTGCACATTTCACTCCCCACATTGTGATAAAGTGCTTCACAAAATTGACTTTTGTGCTAGGAGCACTGTGGAGGGAGGATCTGCAATATCTTTACATATTCAGAACCCCTAAAGTCTCGCCTAGGTGTCCCAGGGGTGGGGGGAGGTCCGTTCGATATAAGCAGCGTTCTTATAAAAGGTGTTTTTATAAGCCCTTGTGTTGGAAAACTGGCCCAAGTCATTTTTTCCATTGCAAATTCCCTGCCACATAGGTTAACATGGAAAAAAGTTATTAACTAATAGTTCCTGCTAGGAGAATCATAAAAATGCCATTCAAAGACTTCCCAGAATGGTATTGATAAATCCAACAATATGGTATTGTTGAATTTCTTCTAAAATGTACAGACATGAAGTTATAAGACTTCCTTGCCTGTAAGCCGAAATTTACCCTACCAGTGGTCTGTCCTGATTGGTCAGAGTTAAGTGGATTAGCCAGGCTCCTTTGATGAGGTGATAAAGAGCCCCTGGGGTTGGCCAGCTCTTCTGGGATGGCAGGGGTCTGCTACACAGGAATGCCAGAGCAGGGGGAGGGGTTGTAAACCATATACCTCAATGGAATGAGGAGACAGGTAGAAGACACCAGTTTCATTTACACCTCTCCTTTTTTAATCCAGCCAGATGCTAGGCTTAAGGAAAGAATGAGCAGATGCAAGGGGGAGAGACTACGGAGATTAGCCATCCTGGAGGTGTGTTTAGCCAGCTCTTCTCTCCCTGCTCGAAAGTCGGCCATGGGGAATTTTGGAGAAATGGTGCTCTCTGGGAGGAAATGGTGCCACACTTTGGAAGATGAGGTCATACCCTGGGGTGTTGTCCTGCAGCTCATTGGACATGATTGGCATCCTGTTTGACCCAGAGAACTTGGAATAAGTATCTGAGAGGGGCAGAGCCTCTCAGATCTGCTGCTTGAAACCTAAGAGAGAAGAATTGTCCCTGCTGAGAAGTTTGATTTGCATCAATCAGGCCCTGCACTCTGGAGACTGCACCTGCTGCTCAATCCAGAACTACAGCCCTGTGTAGTACCTTGCTTCAAAAGGACTAAACTCCCAGCAAGCTACGGGTTATCAGAGCTCACCTGGACCATCACTACCAAGATTCTCCAGCCTGGAGTACTACCAGTCGATTTGTAAGGGTTTTGTCTAAGTGGATTGTGGGAACTGAAGTCCCAAACTTTCAATGACAATCTTGGAGCTTCCAGATCCTTGGAGTAAGGTTTGGACACTTAGGGACCCTTTGGGGAACTTCAGGAAGAAGTTCCAGAAGTTCGGAGAAGTTTGGAGCAACTTTGGAAAAAAGCTCCATAAGTAGACCGACTTGACCTGGCCAGCCAAGCCGGCGACCCTCAACCGCGAGCCGGCCTGCTGTCCAGGTTCATCCCGCTGAAAAGCTCTGGAGGTCTGACTTTCAGAGATTGACCAGGAGTAGGCTGAAACCCAAGCCGGCGAACCTTCACCGAATCCGGCCTGGTGAACAGCATCGAGGGACCCCGAAAGTAAAAGCTCCATAAAAGTTTCTAAGTCTGAACGTAGAAAAGGTGACTGGGACCAACCGCGAGAGCCAAGCTGCCCGTCTTCAACCGCGAGCTGGCCCAGATCCCTGGTTCTTACCGCTGGAAAGCTCCAGCGGTCTGACTTCCATAAGTTTGACCGGAAGCTTGTGGCAGGGAAAGCCGGCGTACCCTCACCGAATCCACACTGGCTGAGAGCTTTGAGGGGCCCGGGGAAGAAAAGCTTGAGAAAAGTTTCTAGGTCAGAAAAGTAAATACTTTGACCGAGGCTTACTGCAACGGGTAGCCGCGCAGGGCTCCATCGCGGTCGGCCAGAAACTTTGACCAGGTCTAGCGCGACCAGATGTCCCAATAGGCGCTATAGGTTTTTATGTGCCGTATAGTGCTAAATCTTTAAAAATTCATATCTCCGGTTCCCTTCATTGGATTTTTTTTCATTTTGGTGTCATTTTAAAGAGAAAATATTTCCTATTGTTATAAGAGGGTTTTTGGATTTTATTGAGTGTTGTGTCTTAATTATTTACTGAATTGGTGTTTTTAAATGCGTTACATACTTGTCTTTGAAGTTAAGCCTGCCTGCGCGCAGCCAAGCTACCAAGGATTGAGCATGGGAATAATTTTCTAAGACCTATTCTGAGCCCTAGACTGTGTTAGTGGCCTTATTGCCAGTGGCAGATAAGACATTTGCCACTACTAATAATCCACTTTTCAACAGCTACCAACTTTTTTTAAAGGACCTAAAACACAGATGGAAAAAGCCCTACACACGTTGGATGTAAGGAGGGCTTTAATGCACTATCTGCAAGAAACAAGAGTTTCATAAAGTAAACCAGTTGTTTGTCTCCTTTGCCATCATCTTCAAATTCTTTTTTCTGCCTTTGGGGTGAGAAGCACATATTCGATGAGTCTGCAGATCAAGTTGAAAATCAGCGATGATTGAATAAAACGTATCAGAACCTAGGAATTAGGTGCTTGTTAAACAAGGTGGTAGTACTAAAGAAACCACTTACATAACCGTTATTTCCTAATGATTTTGATCATGGGCAGGTATGAGAATGTACTTTTCAAAAGAGTCAAAGGATCTTTGAGTCCATTCAGTACTGTAACTCTAAATGACCTGGACACACTCCATGTAATTGTTTCTTTCTAAGTGCCATCAAACAATTTGATGGTTACAAAGTCTGAAACCTATGTGTCCCTAACAATCATAAATCCAAGACTTGTCAGAAATGTGCTAAGTCAAATACTTTGATGAACAGCATTAGGTGCACTAGGATATGGCTCCGGGTAAGGAACAAAGTAGTATGGCCCTTCAGATGAAGAGGGTTAGGACACATTGAAGTGTACAAAGCCAAAGAAGGCACAAAGAACAACTCCTTGGTTGAGGACACATCTCCAATTTCAGTGCGATACCCACTACTCGACCAAACGACAATATGTTGATGCCTGAAAAGCTGAAGTCAACAAAGCGTTGTTAGCACAAGTCTTCAGAGTTGAAAATCACTTACTCCAAGATATAAACAGCTCCTTCAATGTCAATTGTTGACATGCGAAAGGTATACTGAATTAACACATTGATTGAAAACAAAAGATATCGATGTGCTAAAGACGACTGAACCATCTGCTTTGTCCTTGAAAAAGGATCGTCACCAGAGGAAGGCTCAAGACAAAGAGACCAATACACACACAACACAAAAAAAGAAGATTCAGCAGGAGCGTGATTGTTGTTGAAAAACAGAACTATAGGCTTGAAGCCGAAATGATAGCTCTTTTACAAAAGATAAAAGTATTCAACACAATTATGTAATCTGTCAATACACCAACAAAGAGCACATAAATGACCTAGTGAGTCTGAAATGGCATGAGATTTTTTATTTTGAATGACTTAAGTTGACCTAGTACTTCAGGACCAAAGATGCATTCACTAGATCCTCAGTTACAAATAGATGAGGGAGATATACATGACATTCAGCATGAAGACAGTCGAGCTCAAATAATGAAACATGGGAGCATGTGGACACCAAAGCACCACAAGCAGAGATAGAAACATCCTCTCTGGATCACCTTTCCATCCATCATGCCATTTTCAAACAAGTAGCAGACTCACATAGGATACGTTTGGAGCAAAAGGAACTGTGCTTCCTTCTAGAGATTTGCTACCCTTTTCAACACAAAAATAGTTTTCTCCCAATTTTGCCAAGTCTTCTGAAACAGGTCAAGGAGTTATTTGAAGATCAAGCCTCTTGTAAAGTTGTTACTCCAATAGTTGAGAACTGTAGAGCCTCTCCGTAAGATGCCACTTCCAATGGGGCACATGCAGAACCTGACTCGCTGCTAGCAACCCAAGGTAGGAAAACAGTCAGTAATACAGCAACTACTGTGCATCACCAGGTACTGTGAAAAAGGCAACAAACAGAGCCATGGGACCAGCACAGACAATGGGAACTTCCTCGGGACGTGCATCGCCAAGAAGGGAAAATTATAACATGCAAGATTTTCTACATACCCATACTCTGTCAGCCCAGGGACAGAGTGCATCTCGCGTAACCTCAGTAGCAACCAAGCTCACCTGCACAGTAGGCCGTTTGAGGCATGCCCAGCAGCGGAGGTCAAACCTCCAAAGAAAGGAAATTGCTGTTCCATATGTCCCCCAGAATACATCTGAACAGTGCAAAATTATGGATTTCCTCCAAAAATTGAGTGAAATCACAACAGACAACTTGGTTTTAAATCTCATCTGACAACGATAAATCACAGAACTAGAAATGCATCCAAGACAATGTATAACAAAAGAATAAATGTACAACATTTGACAGAGGAAGGTAAGGAAGTACAGGAACGTTTACAAATAGAAGTTTTAGAGGCTACCTACTTTCCCAAAGAAACATGAGTGTACTCTGTATTTCTTCATACCAAGACAAGACTTGCAAACATTCAAGATGACCAGTCTGCATGAAGTAATTTCTCTGCTGTAACAAGACCATCTGCCAACAATAGGCTTGAAAGATGCTTGCTTTCGTATGCAAATGAACAAGCATCAACACAAATACCAAAAGTTTGTAGTGGGGATGCACATCCTCAATTCAAAGCACTACCCTTGGGGTTAGAACTAGCACCACCAGTGTTAACAAAATGCCTAGCTGCAGTGGCAGAACACCTCAGGAGGCAGTCAATCCACGTTTACCCATATTTAGACGAGTAGCAGGTAAAGGGGAACTCTTTACAGCAATGCAATAAGCGTCTTCAGAAAGTATAGAACTACTACTCAAATGGAGAAATCTTCCCCAGTACCAGTTTTGCAGAAGGCCTTTCTGGGGACAGAATTGGATTCCAAGACCACAGTGTCAGTGCTTACAGAGAAGAGAATTCTGGGATTTCGTGATCAGATTGGCCAAAACCATATACCAATCTCTGACAGTAAGAACAATGATGGCGTTGAAGGGCATGATGTCATCAAGTATACCAACCAGACTAGGCAAAATTAGCACAGCTTTTCCCACAAATGAGAGCTCAACTAAGGTTTTCTAAACATAATTTTCAATCACCGGGGCATACCAAAAGTAGAAGTGTTTTGCAGGAGCAGAAAACACAAATTGCGAAACTTTGCATCCAGGTTTAGTAGTAATGAAATAAGACAGGAGTTAGAAAATCAGCGGCACTTAAGTTATGCTGTTGCTGCTAAGTCCACCAAGATCAATTCTTAAAATTCGAACACAATTATTAAAAATCAACATTTGAACCAAGGCTAAAGTCAACACTAAATCACCCAACACTAAAAAAACACAGGGTAAGTGATCTCACATCAGTTGTAATACAGGACCCATACTTTCATATACGTAAATTGTAATAGTAAGTTGTATGTATATAGCGCTTACTACTTCTGATGAGGCGTTGAAGCACTTTGCACACTGCTCTGGAACCCAAGGTTAGAGGTAAATGACAAAAGGATTAGTAATATGTGCTTCCTTTTCTTTGTAGGATTGATTGTGTTAAGTTTGTGCACCTGCGAACTCATACATTTACTCTAGCCTTTTGAATGAGGATAGATTAATTCAAGTGGATTAGTAAAGGGAAGATGTGAGATGTTATTGCCTGTTAGTTAGATAAGTAGGTACAAAGGGGCCTATTACGATGGCGGTCGAAAAAAAACTCCCCGACCGCCATGGTAACAGGAAAAGACCGCCCGCAAGGCCCGCGACATAACCGCCGGTCGCATTAGAATGTACCTTGCTCGAAATCCAACCGCGGCGGTCGGATCGCGGGCCTTAACATTGCGGCGGTAGCTGCTGTCCGCAGCACCGCAGCGATGTCCAAATGAGCATGTCCTGCATTTCCCTGCACTGCGTGGCAGACACTGCACAGTGCCTGCCACCTGGTACATGGACATGTAGGGTGGTACCCCCCCAGTGCACCCACACCCCCCACAAAATATTGGGGGCCCGCAACGGGCCCCCGGAAGACAATCACTGCATGCCTTTCCATGGCGGTCTGACCGCTGAGGAAAGGCTGGCTACTGCCGGCATCATAATCGTGCCGGCGGAGCCTGCCCTGCACTGCCACCATTATCCCGGTCTTTCTCCGTCCGCAGGGCAGGAGTGCGGATGGCAACCGGCAGAAAAGCGGCGGTCGGAATTTCCCACCGCCGCGGTCACCACCGCCATCCTAATCTGACCGGCGGTTTTCTGGCTTGCGATCGCGGCGGATGTCCGCCGCAGGTCCAGCGGTTCCCACCGCCGGCCGGGCGGTGGTCATCCGACCGCCATCGTAATAGGCCCCAAAGAGTGGCGCTTGGGGGCACATTGTAGTCTGAAAGGTTTGGGCTGAGTCAGAAAGTGGAGGGAAGGGTGAACGTGGAAGGTGTTTTTTTATTTTTATTTTAAATATAACAAACTTAATACATACATGTATATAAACATGCACACATAAAAACATATGTATACATATATATACATTATACATAGTCATATCATTAATTATATTGATATGACCAGACATAAACCTATTCGTAGTGCACAAATATACATACACTGTTATATACATTTTTTGGGAAGTAACATTATTTGTATTGGGGAGATAACATATGACTAGTTCTGCATTACTTGTGCTCAAGTAACCAACCACTCATCCGTTCAGTACTTGCTGCTATTCCATAAGCCTTGTGGGTGCAGTGTATTTCCAGTGCCTACACTCAGTCACAAAGCTTCTCAGCTCCTGTGAGTCAGCAAAGGAAGTATGCGGTGAAACTGGTAGTCTGGCAGAAAGAGTAACCTGGAGCCACATTTTACCTAACTAAGGGGTCGATTACGATGTCATCCGGAAAGGCTCCGAACGGGATTTGGATTCTGCGAATCCAATTTGGAACCTATGTTTCCGACCGAATCGGACATCTTTCCGGACGACCGATTACGATGCAAGGAAAACGTTCGGGCTGTCCGAATCGGTTCCGAACTGCATTCAGACAGCCCGAGTCATTCGGAGCCGATTCGTATAGCTCTATGGACACAGTTGCCGAACAAGCGATTAGGATGACCGATTCGGACAGCCATTCCAATTCGGTCTGCCCAACACTAAAAGGCTGTCGGAATCTGACTTCGGGGGCCCATAGCAAGCCCACCTTCAACTTGAGGTCTCCGGTTGGGGACCGTGGGGTTACCCAAGGGACCCCCCCTGTTAAATCATGCACAGTGTGGCAGGCACAATGGGGTGCCCATCACAGGGTGCATGGTTTGCCCCAACCACCCCTTTTTTGAATGGGAGCCTGTGTTCTCTTTCAGAACACAGGCTCCCATTGAAGTCAATGCGAGTCAGACCGAACGATGTTCGGAGGCATCGTAATCGGTTGGACTCGCAGAACCCGAATCGGTCAGAAGAGTTTCAAAACGACATCGTAATCGGCTCCTTAGTGTGGGTTTAAGGGGATTTCTTTCTGGTAGGGAGACCATTTGGACATTCAACTGATCAAATAGTCACTGTGCCATAATAAAGCATATAAAAGTGAAGGCAATAAACCTTTTATTTCTTTACAGTTTGTTTCTTTAAATTTTGTTTGATGACATCCCTAACACTTCACTATTTTAATGGGATACTCTTTTGTATGAAATGTATCCACAGTGAGGTATATAAAGCACTTTGAATGTGCTCCGTTGGTGACCATGTGGCTTCTGATCCTTGGATCACCCAGTGGTGATCTTTAAGATCACAAATCACACAGCATCAAAGGTTGGGTCCTGGTAAGGGTACACTAATCGGGGTTTTTTGTTATGGATGCAATAACCTATAATGGAGGAAGAAGCTTAAATAATAATGGTGAGCGATGTTACCGTCAGAGAAATTAAACTTAATGAAATGGGATGTAAGGTGAAACAGTTAAACAATGAGCTGGTGTCTGATTAGTTTTAGAATTCTTTTTCTAAAAATAATTGCATCAGTAGAAACATTAAATCAAGAAAGATATACCATTGTACAAAATCCAAATTTGTATGGCTATATGCGCCCACCCCCCCCAAAAACAAAATATTTTTCTCCATTCTCATTACTTTGTTGTTGCTAGTGATGTTGTTTTTAGCAGCGGTCCAGATACAAACCATTCAAGATGGTGGTGGGGCAGTAGCTTTTACCCTTCCTTCTTTCCCATCCTTGCTGGAATTCATTAACTTGTCCTCCAAGGTTTTGAGAATACAAAATCAGTCCTTGGTGGTGAAGTACCAGAGCTCATTGTTCTCATCGATGAGCACCAAGTCCAGTATTATTCCCACAAGGCTGGACAGGGCAACCTCCCTCTGGTGCACCATGTCATAGATAACTAAGGCATACTTGAAAAAGAGATGGGTTCTTTGGATGTCTGACAGAGTAGTATTCATTTTCCATGTGAACCAGTTTAGCAAGCCTTCTGTTTTTTCTGAGTAGCACAGACACCACCAGAAAGAGTGCTGAACATCCTAGATGTCAGAAGTGCAATAATGTACCATGTACAAGCTACAAAAGAAATTAAGAAGGTATTAACCATTCTTTGTAGCACATGCAGAGGACAGCCATTAACAAGCTTCTAATGAGAGGTGGATTGTGGAAAGAACTGAACAATGCTATTGTATGACATGGAAAACATTAGAATTCAAGCTGAGGCCATCATGTAGAAGAAGGAAGGCAGTAACCCTAGCATAGGTGGGCAATGTGTCTCTGAAAGACATGCGCAGTAGCAATTCTTCACATCATTCACTTAATTTTACTGTGGTGGCATTCAGGCAAGAAATGAAGCACAAGTGGGACAGCTGGAGCTAAGTAGAGTATTTAGCACTATCCACCCTTGATACATTTCCCCATAAAAAGGAACAAAACTCATAATCAACATACAGCTTATGAGTCTCGAAGAGATCCATGCAGGATAAGAAAGTAGTTCTATATCTGTAATAATAGTTTTGCTGCTTGAAGCTCCTAGATTCACGTGTGACACTTCCACCTCCCTGGTGGAAACGGGCTAGCAGTTTGTACCGAATATAGATATAGACTTAAATGTTCAAGGTATCAAACAGAAAAAGAATATAAAAATGGAGTATTGGTGTTGTGGGTTTATGCTTGATGTCATAAACTCCACCCACAAGTGAAAACTTTCATGTATGTGGGATATATCCAGACCCAACCAATAGATGGCGGAATAATGCACACCTTGTGAATTTTGAAAAGCTTCAGGCTTCAAAACTATTATTACCAGTTTAATTTGTAATACTAAGTTTGCTTATGACTAAGTAGGTGGTTTTAACGGCACAAAAAGCTTATGTAGGTGTACAGTCAGTAGGTGAATCAACATATGTTTTGGCGGTCCAACGACCAGGTTAGTAAGACAAAACTTTTTTCTTACCTTTAACGTTGTCTGCTGCTTGAATTAGTACATGTGCACTTAGTATGTATCTTTGTGTGTATATTTATTGGTGTGATGTTGTTTATAAAGTGTGAACCTGAATAAAGGGCAGCATAGCACGGTATATGGGTGTGATAGATATAATTTAGAATTGTTATAATGAAGGTGAAGGGGTGGCAAATCCTGTCATTAGGATGGGTAGTTTCTCTTGAGACAACACCTCAAATCCTAATGACCAGATTTCCCACCCATGCCACTACACAGTGTAATGACAGGGTTTGCTGGAGGTGGGGTTTTAAGATACTTTCTGAATTGCTAAACAGGGGTTAGAACATTTCTGACGCCGACAACCATGTTTTGCATACTGAGATTATAGATATAGAAAGCCTGTTTTCTGGCTTTCTCTCTTTTGCAGAAATTGGCTTCTGGCATTGCTCCGTCAATCTGAGGTGGATATTTTTTAAGCCATTTAAGTACAGCTGCGAGTTTGGTGGCTTTGTATATGATGCAGCTGGTCTTTAAGATAATACATGCTGGAGGCGGGGACAATTAGTTGTTTCAGGTTTAGGGTGATTTGGTCAATCCTTTTCAAGCCTTTGAGATGTTCTGCAGGGTACACTGATAAAATATCGTGACCAAAATATCGATGGCAAAAATATCGACATCCTATACTTATAATGGTAAGTACAAAAATATCGGAAAAAAAATCGATGTCATAATTATAGTTGTACAACATATCGTTTTATATATATATATATATATATATATATATATATATATATATATATATATATATATATATTTATATATATATATCCAAAGGATTCCGCCACCATGTCACTTCAAAAGACGAAAATGCAGACCCAAGATCAGTGCGATAGTCGGTTTATTTGGTAAACTCCCGCACCTCCGCCATTACGCGTTTCAGCCTCCCACGAGGCCTTGATCACATGACACGAAACGGAGACAATTTTTTTCATTTTAAAGTGCAAGTGACAAGTAACCACACGTGATTTCAAAACATGATGGAAATAGAAGAGGTATTGATTATCGCTTTTTAAAACTCATTATAATATAGCATGTATACACTTCTAAAAATAGAATATGATGCATATGTGCAAAAAGGAGCAAAAATTTGCAATTAATAAATATTCATAAAATAGTATAAATATTCAGCACATAAAAACACATGGTAAAAATCAGATTAAAGCCCATAAGGATAAAATCTAAAAAACCATACTGTGTTAACATAATTCATGTTGAGCTCAAGTTGTTAGGCACGTGGATAACATAAAATAAGACCCTGTATAAAATACACAATAAATCTTAAAAACATTGATATCCTGCCAGGGACATGTCATGATTTTGTGATCCCTGTGGCTCGTCTGAGGGTCACCCATGATGGTAAAATACCATGGCTCTTATTTATAACCTGTATAAATATGCACATCATTGTAATGCTATATAAAGCGAGTAAAGTAAATTCAGCCCCAGTGGGCATACTTCCATCAGTTCGCTTAAAGTGCTAGTGCTACTAAAAAAATCATTAAAGTGCCTACACCACTCTAAATCACGGCCGTGATTTAGTTAAAAAAATGTGTAAAATTATAAAAAAAACAATTATAAAAATATGTTAAAATGAGAGGCAGATCTGATGTTAAAATAAAAAGGATAGTACCTATCATGAAAAGTGCTAGAGGTAGAGAGTTTCATAAACAAGTAAAGAAATCCTCACTTGCGTTTAGACCCGATGGTATTTTGCAATCCAGCTCTAAGATATATTGAGTTTCCATCTTACGTAAGAGGTGATCACGATTCCCACCCCTCCTGAGAGGCAAGACAGTGTCAATGGCAAAGTATTTTAAATACTGTAAATCACTGCCATGATGTTCTTTGAAGTGCCTTGCCACTGGATAGGCAGCGTCATTGTTAGAGATAGCTCGCATGTGCTGGAGTATCCGTTTGTGAACCTGCAATCTGGTGCTCCCCACGTATCGCAGGCCACATGGACACTCCAGCACATACACTGCAAACTCAGTTTTGCAGTTTAGGATTTTGGTTATCTCAACTGGTTTCTGTTTAAAGGGGGTGGTATATGTTTTGGTATTGTAGCCATATTTACACGCTCTACAGCTGGTACATTTAAAAAACCCTGTTCTGGTGTTAAGCCAATTTTTTGTTAAGATGACCTCAGGACTACTCCTGACCAAAGCATTGCTCATGGAGCGGACCTTCCTGTAGGTAATACTGGGAGTTGCTGTTAAACGTTCACCCAGTATGGGGTCATTAAGAATCAGGGGCCAGTTCTTATTAACAATTTTTCTTAATGTTTTATGCTGTTGGTTAAATGTTAACACTAGTCTGGTAGGCTGGTCAACAGATTGAGAGGTGTTGGAGTCCCTCTTGTTTCGATCAACTAATGTTTCTGAGCGTTGTAGATTATTTGCCTTATTCATGGCTGCCACAACCACACTCTCAGCATAGTCTCTAGCTATGAATCTGTTCCTGCTAGCTCGTTGGGCCTGTATACAGTCTGTTTCTGTGCTGCATATTCTTCTGATCCGCAGCATTTCCCCATAGGGAATGCTGTTGATCAAATGAGGCGGATGGTAGCTGGAAGCATGCAGCACAGTGTTACCGGCTGATGATTTTCTATGCAGTCGTGTTTCAAGCTTATTGTTGGATGTAAAAACCTCTACGTCTAAAAAGATTATACTCTCCTTACTTATTTGGGCAGTGAATTGCAAGTTTAAGCTATTGTCATTCAGTTCACTTATGAAATTATGGGCTTCCATTTCATTGCCCTTCCATATTAAAAACATGTCATCAATGTATCTATACCAGCAAAGAACATGCCTGGAAAGAGTGTCTCTATGTGTTGCCATGAGGACCCGCTCCTCCCACATGCCCATATGAAGCAGGCATAACTAGGGGAAAAGCAGGCCCCCATGGCAACTCCTCTTACTTGCTGGAAGATTTGGTTGTTGAAGAGAAAGAAGTTATTATCTAGACATGTAGAAATCATGGCCAATAACATTTTGTTATGCATGCAAAATTGTCTGGGTCGGGTGTTTAAATAGAATTCAGTTGCCAGCAGGAAATCGCGGTTGTGAATGCTTGTGTATAATGAGACAACATCTAGCGACATAAGCAAACAATCATCATCCCATTGTACAGTCTGGATTTTACGGAGAAAGTCCCCTGTGTCCTGTATGTATGATGGGAGTTTCTTCACAAGGTCTTGAAGGAAGAAATCCACATATTTGGATGTGTTCTCCATTTTGCTGCCCTTGGCCGATATAATGGGCCTACCCGGTGGTCTGAGCATGTCCTTGTGGACTTTGGGGATAAAATATATTGCAGGTACAATGGGATAATCAACTTTTAAAAACTTAAATTCTTCCATGCTTAGTAAGCCAGAGGATTTCCATGCCAGTAGTTTGCTATTGAACTCATTCCATGCACTTTTGACTGCTAAGATGTTACTTTTTTGTAGCAGTTTCTGTCATTGAGTTGTTTTTCAGCCTCCTCCATATATAGCTCTCGTGGCCATAACACTATGGGGCCAATTCCGATTCAGGCCGGAAATCTCTCCGACCGACCCGGACCCGGAGAGATTTCCGACCAAACCGGACTCTAGCAGTCCGACCGGACGAGTACGATGCGGCCGCATGCTGCCGGACTCGATTCAGTCAGACTCCCATTGAAGTCAATGGGAGCCGGTCGTACGACGCGTACACTGGCTCCCATTGACTGAATGGGTGAGTCGCGAACAAGGGCGCCCCCTAAAGCGGGTTCGCGTCGGTGCGACTCGCGCCATACATGCATGTGTAGGGGGGACCCATGGGTCCCCCCTGTGTGCGACTCGCACAGCTACGCGTGCAGGGGGGTCCGACACGGACCCTCGAAGTCCGGCTCCGACTGCTCTTTGGAGCCGGACGGCGCGAGTCGGTCGGACTGTTCGAGGCACGCATCGTACTTGCTCGGTCGGGGAACGTCTCCATTGCGTGGTGCGAGTCGGGTCCGTACGAGTCGGTCGGAGCGGTCCGGAGCCGGGAACGAGTCGGTCGGCAATTTCGCGTACGCTCGCATCGTACTCGCTCGCGCGGACGGGTGTTCGAATCGGTTGGAAACAAGGCGTCCGACTCGGATCCGGTAACGCCGAATCCGATTCGGTGCCCTATCGGCCGAGATTGGAATCGGCCCCTATGTTGCCACCTTTGTCTGATTGGCGTATGATAATTTTATCATCATCCTGTAGTTTTTTGACCAACTGAGAATAAGTGTGATCCTGTTTGGTTAATTTCCTAGGAGATTTCATAGTGTCCCGATAAAGTTTTTTCAATTCAAAAGTGACTTTATCATGGAAGATATCCACATTGTCTCGTATCATTAATGGGCAAAAAGTAGATTTAGGCTTGAATTTAGTTCGAACTGTTGCCCCCAATTGCTGGGCTTCCTGATCCATTTGACCCATGATTGTGTTGTTCTCATCAAATAATTGCTGCATATCTGTCAAAAGTTCTTGATCTCCTGCTGTTAATGTTGGACTAGTGTTACTTTCCGCAGGTGCTATTAGTGTAGTATCATGATTACACGTCCCTTGAATTGCATGATGTTTCCGCAGTTTCATTTTACGCACAAACTTAAATAAATCTATTCGTGTCTCTGCGTAATTAAAGTCACTGACAGGGCTGTATGTGAGACCCAAAGTTAATATTTTTCTTTCATCTTCACTTAAAACAGTCGTGGTTAAATTAATTACTGTATTTTCCTCCATTTTGGTGGTTAGCGTCTGTTCCATCTCCTGTTTGTTGGTTTTTTGCTGTTTGGCTTGTTTTTGCTTCCTGCATTGGCGTCTTGCCCGTCGTTTTTGGTTTTGTCATTTGTTTCTCCTTTGTTGGCATTTTTGTTTTGTCCACGTGGGCGCAGGGTTTGTCTTCTGTCTAATCGCAGGTAATCCAGTTCCTGACCCAATGATGGTTTGATAAACCCCAACGTCCCAGAGGTTACAGCCTGGTCAT
The DNA here is from genome assembly GCA_963921515.1 of Calotriton arnoldi. Classification (NCBI taxonomy): domain Eukaryota; kingdom Metazoa; phylum Chordata; class Amphibia; order Caudata; family Salamandridae; genus Calotriton; species Calotriton arnoldi. Next base: position 556,854 of record CAWUFW010005631.1, read on the forward strand.
TGTCAGAGCCACTGTCAATGGCTGAGCTTAAGTCAGATGCTGATGTGGACGCCTGAGAGATGCCGCTGGCACTGGGATGTGTTGCGATTGGGTCTCAAGATGGTTTTGCCATTTTTGCAGCATCGTATTTTCGCGCAAAGGTGAACACGCGACCTTGCTCATAGTCCACCTTGTCCCTTTGAAATTTATAGGCTTTACGCCTTTTGATTACATCCTCATCTCTTTGCAGGCGACTGGTATATCTTCCCTATGTTTTTGAATGGCGTCCGTATTACCATGTTTGTCGATTTCCTCATTGATTTCATCAATTTGTAACTGCAGCGCCACTCTATCACTGTTAGCATATTTGACTAAAATGACAACCAGTTTTCGTGAGTATTCTAGGTTGCAGTCTGCCCACTCTGTCAACATATGCGGGTCTGGATTCTCGTAGCTCGGAGCGAGCATTATCCTCAACCCCGCGGTATTCTGCCTACTTCAAGGTATCTTGAAAGGGATTTGCTCTCCCACCATTTGGCCTGTTCAGACCTCATGCACTTCTCAAGTTTTTTGAACAAATCTTTTATGCTGTTTGTTACTGGTTGCGCGTTGCTTGTATGCGCTAGGCTAGTTGCTACTCCACTTGGAGAGTCATTAAACACATCATCAGCTGCCGCCTCTCTGCTCCGGATCGCGTCGGCAGGGAGTTTTCCTCAACCGTGGAAGGGCACCAGAGACAATGCCCGCACCCGTACCACACGCACACTAATAAATATTAAATATATTAAAGAATAAAATTAATATAAAAAATAATTGGATTTAATATACATTTTAACAAATATAAAAAATAAACTTAATTTAAAAAAGTTAAACACATATATATAATAATTAATATATATATATTTACTGTAAAACAATTATTAAACTAATAATTTTAATGTATTTTATAATTTTAAAATTATATAAAAATTTAACAAATATATATATATTCACTGAAAAAACCATAGGTTTCAGGGACGTTATAGTTAGAAATTAGCATTTAAAAAACCTTAGAAATTCACTGAAAAAAACACAAGTTTCAGGGACGTTATAGTTAGTTGGACATTTCAGTCGTACAAAACCAGAGAAATTCGGCCGTTATAGTTAGTTGAGGTAACTATAACTCGCGCCCCGTGGTCATAGTTTTTTCGGTGAATTTCTAGGGTTTCTTAAATGCTAATTTCTAACTATAACGTCCCTGAAACCTATGGCTTTTTCAGTGAATTTCAAAGGTTTTTTAAATGCTAATTTCTAACTATAACGTCCCTGAAACCTATGGTTTTTTCAGTGAATTTCAAAGGTTTTTTAAATGCTAATTTCTAACTAAAACGTCCGTGAAACCTATGTTTTTTTCAGTGAATTTGAAAGGTTTTTTAAATGCTAATTAATAACTATAACGTCCCTGAAACCTATGGTTCAGTGAATTTCTAAGGTTTTTTAAATGCTAATTTCTAACTATGCCTACATAGGTAGGACATATGCAGAAAGAGGAAGAAAGGCGCAGAAAGAAGCAAGAGAAATGCAGAAAGAGGCAACAGAAGTCCAGAAAGACAAAGAAAGGTACAGAAAGAAGCAAGAGATATGCAGAAAGAACCAACAGAGGTGCACAAAGAGGCCTTGTTGCAAAGTCATCCTGTGCCCCCAACTTTTTGCTGACTGGTACTGGTGGTAACTGACTCTCACTAACCAGGCCCGGAGCCAGTGCTATGCTAAAAAACACTTAGAATACAGTGAAAACACCTACATACACTAGGGTACACTATGGGTTGAGGTACCCCTGTGATTGGCATGACCTCCCCTGTAAGGCCCTAGTACATAATAGGGCAGGTAGATTAAAACTACCTCTAAGTCAGAGGTGCAGAAAGAAGCAAGAGCAGTACAGAAAGAACCAACAGAGCTGCAGAAAGAGGCAAGAGGGATGCAGAAAGAGGTAGGAGAGGTACACAAAGTGGCAAGAGAGGTACCGAAAGAGCCAGGAGGGGTGCAGAAAGAAGAAAGAGAAGTGCAGAAAGAGGCAAGAGAATTGCTGAAAGAAGCAACAGAGGTGTAGAAACAAGCAAGAGAAGTGCAGAAAGAGGCAAGAGAATTGCTGAAAGAAGCAACAGAGGTGTGGAAAGAAGCAAGAAAAGTGCAGAAAGAGGCAAATGAGGTGTAGAAAGAGGCAAGAGAGGTGCAGAAATAGGCAAGAGAACAGCAGAAAGAGGCAAGAGGGATGCAAAAAAGGGAAGAAGGGAACGAAGCAAGAGAGGTGCAGAAAGAGGAAAGACAAGTGCAGAAAGAGACAACAGGGGTGCAGAAAGAAGCAAGAGAGGTGTAGAAAGAGGCAATAGAAGTGCAGAAAGAAACAAATGAAGTGCACAAAGAGGCAAGAGGGGTGCAGAAAGAGGCAAGAGCAGTGCAGAAAGAACTAAGAGATGTGCAGAATGAGGCAAGAGAGGTGCAGAAAGAGGCAAGAGATGTGCAGAAAAAGGGAAGAAGGGTGCAGAAAGAAGCAAGAGAAGTGCAGAAAGAGTCAAGTGAGGTGCAGAAGGAGGCAAGAGAACTGCAGAAAGAGGCAAGAGAGTTGCAGAAACAGGCAAAAGGGGTGTAGAAAGAGGGAACAGATGTGCAGACAGAGGCAAGAGAGGTGTAGAAAGAGTGAAGAGGGGTACAGAAAGAGGCAAGAGGGATGCAGAAATTTGCAACAGAGGTGCGAAATGAAGCAACAGCAGTGCAGAAAGAACCAACAGAGGTGCAGAAAGAGGCAAGAGGGGTACAGAAAGAGGCAAGAAGTGCCGAAAGAAGCAAAAGAGATACAAAAAGAGGAAAGAACTGCAGAAAGAGGCAAGAGAGGTGCAGAAAGAGGCAGGAGAGATGCACAAAGAGGGAAAGGGGTACAGAAAGAGGCAAGAGGGGTGCAGAAAGAAGCAAGACAAGTGCAGAAAGAAGCAACAGAGGTGCTTAAAGAGGCAAGAGGGGTGCAGAAACCGGCAAGAAAGGTACAGAAAGAGGGAACAGGGGTGCAGAAAGAGGTAAGAAGGATACAGAAATTTGCAAGAGAGGTGCAGAAAGAAGCAAGAGCAGTGCAGAAAGAAGCAAGAGAAGTGCAGAAAGAAGCAAGAGAGGTGGAGAAATAGGGAAGAGGGGTGCAGAAAGAGGCATGAGGGATGCAGGAGTTTGCAAAAGAGGTGCAGAAAGAAGCAAGAGCAGTGAAGAAAGAACTAACAGAGGTGCAAAAGGAGGCAAGAGGGGTGCAGAAAGAGGTAGGAGAGATGCACAAAGAGGCAAGAGAGGTACAGAAAGAAGCAGGAGGGGTGCAGAAAGAAGTAAGAGAAGTGCAGAAGGTTGCAACAGGGTGCTGAAAGAGGCGCAAAGGGTGCAGAAAGAGGCAAGAGAAGTGCAGAAAGAAGCAACCTAGGTATAGAAAGAGGCAAGAGAGGTGCAGAAACAGGCAGGAAAGGTGCATAAAGAGGCAACAGGTATGCAAAAAGAGGCAAGAGAGGTGCAGAAAGAGGGAAGAGGGGTGCAGAAAGAGGCAAGAGGGGTGCAGAAAGAAGCAAGTGAGGTGCAGAAAGAGGCAACAGAGGTGCAGAAACAAGCAAGAGAAGTGCAGAAAGAGGCAAGAGAATTGCTGAAAGAAGCAACAGAGGTGTAGAAAGAAGCAAGAGAAGTGCAGAAAGAGGCAAGTGAGGTGCAGAAAGAAGCAAGAGCAGTGCAGAAAGAACCAACAGAGGTGCAAAAAGAGGCAAGAGGGGTGCAGAAAAAGGTAGGAGAGGTGCACAAAGAGGCAAGACAGGTACAGAAAGAGGCAGGAGGGGTGCAGAAAGAAGGAAGAGAAGTGCAGAAAGAAGCAACAGTGGTGCTGAAAGAGGCACGAAGGGTGCTGCAAGAGCAAGATAAGTGCAGAAATAAGCAACACAGGTACAGAAACAACCAACAGAGGTGCAAAAAGAGGCAAGAAGGGTACCGAAAGAGGTAGGAGAGGTGCACACAGAGGCAAGAGAGGTACAGAAAGCGGCAGGAGGGGTACAGAAAGAAGCAAGTGAGGTGCAGAAAGAGGCAACAGATGTGCAGAAAGAGGCAACAGATGTGCAGAAAGATGCAAGAGTGGTGCAGAAACAAGCAAGAGAAGTGCAGAAAGAGGCAAGAGAATTGCTGAAAGAAGCAACAGAGGTGTAGTAAGAAGCAAGAGAAGTGCAGAAAGAGGCAAGTAAGGTACAGAAAGAAGCAAGAGCAGTGCAGAAAGAACCAACAGAGGTGAAAAAAGAGGCAAGAGGGGTGCAGAAAAAGGTAGGAGAGGTGCACAAAGAGGCAAGACAGGTACAGAAAGAGGCAGGAGGGGTGCAGAAAGAAGGAAGAGAAGTGCAGAAAGAAGCAACAGAGGTGCTGAAAGAGGCGGGAAGGGTGCAGAAAGAGCAAGAGAAGTGCAGAAAGAAGCAACAGAGGTACAGAAAGAGGCAAGAGAGGTGCAGAAACAGGCAGGAAAGGTGCAGAAAGAGGGAACAGGTGTGCAGAAAGAGGCAAGAGAGGTGCAGAAAGAGAAAAAAAGGGTGCAGAAAGAGGCAAGAGGGGTACAGAAACAAGCAAGTGAGGTGCAGAAACAAGCAAGAGAATTGCAGAAAGAGGCAAAAGAATTGCTGAAAGAAGCAACAGAGGTGTGGAAAGAAGCAAGAGAAGTGCAGAAAGAGGCAAGTGAGGTGCAGAAAGAGGCAAGTGAGGTGCAGAAAATGGCAAGAGAAGAGCAGAAAGAGGCAAGAAGGATGCAAAGGGAAGAAGGGTGCAGAAAGAAGCAACAGAGGTGCAGAAAGAAGCAAGAGGAGTGCAGAAAGAAGCAAGAGAGGTGCAGAAAGAGGGAAGACAAGTGCAGAAAGAGACAACAGGGGTACAGAAAGAGACAACAGGGGTGCAGAAAGAAGCAAGAGAGGTGCAGAAAGAGGCAATAGAAGTGCAGAAAGAGGAGAGAGAAGTGAATAAAGAAGCAAAAGAGGTGCACAAAGAGGCAAGAGCGGTGCAGAAGGAACCAAGAGATGTGCAGAATGAGGCAAGAGAGGTGCATAAAGAGGCAAGAGATGTGCAGAAAAAGGGAAGAAGGGTGCAGAAAGAAAAAAGAAGAGTGCAGAAAGAGGGAAGTGAGGTGCATAAGAAGGCAAGAGAACTGCAGAAAGAAAGAGGCAAGAGAGTTGCAGAAACAGGCAAAAGGAGTGCAGAAAGAGAGAACAGGTGTGCAGACAGAGGCAAGAGAGGTGCAGAAAGAGGCAAGAGGGGTACAGAAAGAGGCAAGAGGGATGCAGAAATTTGCAACAGAGGTGCAAAAAGAAGCAAGAGCAGTGCAGAAGAACCAACAGATGTGCAGAAAGAGGCAAGAGGGGTACAGATAGAGGCCCAAAAAGTGCAGAAAGAAGCAAAAGAGGTGCAGAAAGAGGCAAGAGAAGTGCAGAAAAAGAAAAGAGAGGTGCAGAAAGAGGCAGGTGAGGTGCACAAAGAGGCAAAAGGGGTACAGAAAGAGGGAAGAGGGGTGCAGAAAGAAGCAAGAGAAGTGGAGAAAGAAGCGACAGAGGTGCTTAAAGAGGCAAGAGGGGTGCACAAAGAAGCAAGAGAAGTGCAGAAAGAAGCAACAGAGGTGCCGAAAGAGGAAAGAGAGGTGCTGAAAGAGGCAAGAAAGGTAAAGAAAGAGGGAACAGGGGTGCAGAAAGAAGTAAAAGGATACAGAAATTTGCAAGAGAGGTGCAGAAAGAAGCAAGAGCAATGCAGAAAGAAGCACGAGAAGTGTAGAAAGAAGCAAGAGAGGTGGAGAAATAGGCAAGAGGGGTACAGAAAGAGGCAGGAGGTGTGCAAAATGAAGGAAGAGAAGTGCAGAAAGAAGCAACAGAGGTGCTAAAAGAGGCGCGAAGGGTGCAGAAAGAGGCAAGACAAGTGCAGAAAGAAGCAACAGAGGTACAGAAAGAGGCAAGAGAGGTGCAGAAACAGGCAAGAAAGGTAAAGAAAGAGGGAACAGGGGTGCAGAAAGAGGTAAAAGGGATACAGAAATTTGCAAGAGAGGTGCAGAAAGAAGCAAGAGCAGTGCAAAAAGAAGCAAGAGCAGTGTAAAAAGAAGCAAGAGCAGTGCAAAAAGAACCAACAGATGTGCAGAAAGAGGCAAGAGGGGGTACAGATAGAGGCACGAAAAGTGCAGAAAGAAGCAAAAGAGGTGCAGAAAGAGGCAAGAGAACTGCAGAAAAAGGAAACAGGTGCAGAAAGAGGCAGGAGAGGTGCACAAAGAGGCAAAAGGGGTACAGAAAGAGGGAAGAGGGGTGCAGAAAGAAGCAAGAGAAGTGGAGAAAGAAGCGACAGAGGTGCTTAAAGAGGCAAGAGGGATGCAGAAAGAGGCAAGAGAAGTGCAGAAAGAAGCAACAGAGGTGCCGAAAGACGCAAGAGAGGTGAAGAAACAGGCAAGAAAGGTAAAGAAAGAGGGAACAGGGGTGCAGAAAGAGGTAAAAGGGATACAGAAATTTGCAAGAGAGGTGCAGAAAGAAGCAAGAGCAGTGCAGAAAGAAGCAAGAGAAGTGCAGAAAGAAGCAAGAGAGGTGGAGAAATAGGCAAGAGGGGTACAGAAAGAGGCAGGAGGGGTGCAGAATGAAGGAAGAGAAGTGCAGAAAGAAGCAACAGAGGTGCTGAAATAGGCGCGAAGGGTGCAGAAAGAGGCAAGACAAGTGCAGAAAGAAGCAACAGAGGTACAGAAAGAGCAAGAGAGGTGTAGAAACAGGCAGGAAAGGTGCAGAAAGAGGGAACAGAGGTACAGAAAGAGGCAAAAGAGGTACAGAAAGAGGGGAGAGGGGTGCAGAAAAAGGCAAGAGGGGTGCAGAAACAAGCAAGTGAGGTGTACAAAGAGGCAACAGATTTACAGAAAGACGCAAGAGAGGTGCAGAAACTAGCAAGGGAAGTGCAGAAAGAGGCAAGAGAATTGCTGAAAGAAGCAATAGAAGTGTAGAAAGAAGCAAGAGAAATGCAGAAAGAGGCAAGTGAGGTGCAGAAAGAAGCAAGAGCAGTGCAGAAAGAACCAACAGAGGTGCAAAAAGAGGCAAGAGGGGTGCAGAAAAAGGTAGGAGAGGTGCACATAGAGGCAAGAGAGGTACAGAAAGAGGCAGGAGGGTGCAGAAAGAAGGAATAGAAGTGCAGAAAGAGGCAAGAGAATTGCTGAAAGAAACAACAGAGGTGTAGAAAGAAGCAAGAGAAGTGTAGAAAGAGGCAAGTGAGGTGCAGAAATAAGCAAGAGCAGTGCAGAAAGAACCAACAGAGGTGCAAAAGATGCAAGAGGGGTGCAGAAAAAGGTAGGAGAGGTGCACAAAGAGGCAAGAGAGGTACAGAAAGAGGCAGGAGGGGTGCAGAAAGAAGAAAGAGAAGTGCAGAAAGAGGCAAGAGAATTGCAGAAAGAAGCAACAGAGGTGTAGAAACAAGCAAGAGAAGTGCAGAAAGAGGCAAGAGAATTGCTGAAAGAAGCAACAGAGGTGTGGAAAGAAGCAAGAGAAGTGCAGAAAGAGGCAAATGAGGTGTAGAAAGAGGCAAGAGAGGTGCAGAAAATGGCAAGAGAACAGCAGAAAGAGGCAAGAGGGATGCAAAAAAGGGAAGAAGGGAAAGAAGCAAGAGAGGTGCAGAAAGAAGCAAGAGAAGTGCAGAAAGAAGCAAGAGAGGTACAGACAGAGGAAAGACAAGTGCAGAAAGAGACAACAGGGGTGCAGAAATAGACAACAGGGATGCAGAAAGAAGCAAGAGAGGTATAGAAAGAGGCAATAGAAGTGCAGAAAGAAGCAAATGAAGGGTGCAAAAAGGCAAGAGGGGTGCAGAAAGAGGCAAGAGCAGTGCAGAAAGAGGCAAGTGAGGTGCAGAAGGAGGCAAGAGAACTGCAGAAACAGGCAAAAGGAATGCAGAAAGAGGGAACAGGTGTGCAGACAGAAGCAAGAAAAGTGCACAAAGAGGCAAGTGAGGTGCAGAAGGAGGCAAGAGAACTACAGAAAGAGGCAAGAGGGATGCAGAAATTTGCAACAGAGGTGCGAAAAGAAGCAAGAGCAGTGCAGAAAGAACCAACAGAGGTGCAGAAAGAGGCAAGAGGGGTACAGAAAGAAGCAAGAGAAGTGGAGAAAGAAGTGACAGAGGTGCTTAAAGAGGCAAGAGGGGTGCAGAAAGAGGCAAGAGAAGTGCAGAAAGAAGCAACGGAGCTGCCGAAAGAGGCAAGAGAGGTGCATAAACAGGCAAGAAAGGTAAAGAAAGAGGGAACAGGGGTGCAGAAAGAGGTAAAAGGGATACAGAAATTTGCAAGAGAGGTGCAGAAAGAAGCTAGAGCAGTGCAGAAAGAAGCAAGAGAAGTGCAGAAAGAAGCAAGAGAGGTGGAGAAATAGGCAAGAGGGGTACAGAAAGAGGCAGGAGGGGTGCAGAATGAAGGAAGAGAAGTGCATAAAGAAGCAACAGAGGTGCTGAAAGAGGTGCGAAGGGTGCAGAAAGAGGCAAGACAAGTGCAGAAAGAAGCAACAGAGGTACAGAAAGAGACAAGAGAGGTGCAGAAACAGGCAGGAAAGGTGCAGAAAGAGGGAACAGAGGTACAGAAAGAGGCAAAAGAGGTACAGAAAGAGGGGAGAGGGGTGCAGAAAAAGGCAAGAGGGGAGCAGAAACAAGCAAGTGAGGTGCAGAAAGAGGCAACAGAGGTGCAGAAAGACACAAGAGAGGTGCAGAAACAAGCAAGGGAAGTGCAGAAAGAGGCAAGAGAATTGCTGAAAGAAGCAGCAGAAGTATAGAAAGAAGCAAGAGAAGTGCAGAAAGAGGCAAGTGAGGTGCAGAAAGAAGCAAGAGCAGTGCAGAAAGAACCAAAAGAGGTGCAAAAAGAGGCAAGAGGGGTGCAGAAAGAGGTAGGAGAGGTGCACAAAGAGGCAAGAGAGGTACAGAAAGAGGCAGGAGGGGTGCAGAAAGAAGGAAGAGAAGTGCAGAAAGAGGCAAGAGAATTGCTGAAAGAAACAACAGAGGTGTGGAAAGAAGCAAGAGAAGTGTAGAAAGAGGCAAGTGAGGTGCAGAAAGAAGCAAGAGCAGTGCAGAAAGAACCAACAGAGGTGCAAAAAGAGGCAAGAGGGGTACAGAAAAAGGTAGGAGAGGTGCACAAAGAGGCAAGAGAGATACAAAAAGAGGCAGAAGGGGTGCAGAAAGAAGAAAGAGAAAGGCAGAAAGAGGCAAGAGAATTGCTGAAAGAAGCAACAGAGGTGTAGAAACAAGCAAGAGAAGTGGAGAAAGAGGCAAGAGAAATGCTGAAAGAAGCAACAGAGGTGTAGAAAGAAGCAAGAGAAGTGCAGAAAGAGGCAAATGAGGTGTAGAAAGAGGCAAGAGAGGTGCAGAAAATGGCAAGAGAACAGCAGAAAGAGGCAAGAGGGATGCAAAAAGGGAAGAAGGGAAAGAAGCAAGAGAGGTGCAGAAAGAAGCAAGAGAAGTGCAGAAAGAGACAACAGGGGTGCAGAAAGAGGCAAAAGGGGTGCAGAAAGAAGCAAGAGAGGTATAGAAAGAGGCAATAGAAGTGCAGAAAGAAACAAATGAAGGGCGCGTAAAGGCAAGAGGGGTGCAGAAAGAGGCAAGAGCAGTGCAGAAAGAACCAAGAGATATGCAGAATGAGGCAAGAGAGGTACAGAAAGAGGCAAGAGATGTACAGAAAAAGGGAAGAAGGGTGCAGAAAGAAGCAGGAGGCGGTCCAGATAGAGGCAAGTGAGGTGCAGAAGGAGGCAAGAGAACTGCAGAAAGAGGCAAGAGAGTTGCAGAAACAGGCAAAAGGGGTGCAGAAAGAGGGAACAGGTGTGCAGACAGAAGCATGAGAAGTGCAGAAAGAGGCAAGTGAGGTGCAGAAGGAGGCAAGAGAACTGCAGAAAGAGGCAAGAGGGATGCAGAAATTTGCAACAGAGGTGCGAAAAGAAGCAAGAGCAGTGCAAAAAGAACCAACAGAGGTGCAGAAAGAGGCAAGAGGGGTACAGAAAGAGGCACGAAAAGTGCAGGAAAAGGAAAGAGAGGTGCAGAAAGAGGCAGGAGAGGTGCACAAAGAGGCAAAAGGGGTACAGAAAGAGGGAAGAGGGGTGCAGAAAGAAGCAAGAGAAGTGGAGAAAGAAGCGACAGAGGTGCTTAAAGAGGCAAGAGGGGTGCAGAAAGAGGCAAGAGAAGTGCAGAAAGAAGCAACTGAGGTGCCGAAAGAGGCAAGAGAGGTGCAGAAACAGGCAAGAAAGGTAAAGAAAGAGGGAACAGGGGTGCAGAAAGAGGTAAGAGGGATACAGAAATTTGCAAGAGAGGTACAGGAAGAAGCAAGAGCAGTGCAGAACGAAGCAAGAGAAGTGCAGGAAGAAGCAAGAGAGGTGGAGAAATAGGCAAGAGGGGTACAGAAAGAGGCAGGAGGGGTACAGAATGAAGTAAGAGAAGTGCAAAAAGAAGCAACAGAGGTGCTGAAAGAGGCGCGAAGGGTGCAGAAAGAGGTAAGGCAAGTGCAGAAAGAAGCAACAGAGGTACAGAAAGAGGCAAGAGAGGTGCAGAAACAGGCAGGAAAGGTGCAGAAAGAGGCAAGAGAGGTGCAGAAAGAGGGGAGAGGGGTACAGAAAGAGGCAAGAGGGGTACAGAAACAAGCAAGTGAGTTGCAGAAAGAGCCAACAGAGGTGCAGAAAGATGCAAGAGAGGTGCAGAAACAAGCAAGAGTAGTGCAGAAAAGGCAAGAGAATTGCTGAAAGAAGCAACAGAGGTGTAGAAAGAAGCGAGAGAAGTGCATAAAGAGGCAAGTGAGGTGCAGAAAGAGGCAAGAGAGGTGCAGGAAATGGCAAAAGAACTGCAGAAAGAGGCAAAGGGATGCAAAAAAGGGAAGTAGCGTCCATAAAAAAGCAAGAGAGGTGCAGAAAGAAGCAAGAGAAGTGCAGGAAGAAGCAAGAGAGGTGCAGAAAGAGGAAAGACGAGTGCAGAAAGAGACAGCAGGGGTGCAGAAAGAAGCAAGAGAGGTGCAGAAAGAGGCAAAAGAAGTGCAGAAAGAAGCAACAGAGGTACAGAAAGAGGCAAGAGAGGTGCAGAAACAGGCAGGAAAGGTGCAGAAAGAGGGAACAGGGGTGCAGAAAGAGGCAAGAGAGGTGCAGAAAGAGGGGAGAGGGTGCAGAAAGAAGCAAGATGGGTGCAGAAACAAGCAAGTGAGGTGCATAAAGAGCCAACAGAGGTGCAGAAAGAGACAAGAGAAGTGCAGAAAGAGGCACTTGAGATGCAGAAAGAGGCAAGAGAGGTACAGAAAGATGCAAGAGTGGTGCAGAAACAAGCAAGAGAAGTGCAGAAAGAGGCAAGAGAATTGCTGAAAGAAGCAACAGAGGTGTAGTAAGAAGCAAGAGAAGTGCAGAAAGAGGCAAGTAAGGTACAGAAAGAAGCAAGAGCAGTGCAGAAAGAACCAACAGAGGTGAAAAAAGAGGCAAGAGGGGTGCAGAAAAAGGTAGGAGAGGTGCACAAAGAGGCAAGACAGGTACAGAAAGAGGCAGGAGGGGTGCAGAAAGAAGGAAGAGAAGTGCAGAAAGAAGCAACAGAGGTGCTGAAAGAGGCGGGAAGGGTGCAGAAAGAGCAAGAGAAGTGCAGAAAGAAGCAACAGAGGTACAGAAAGAGGCAAGAGAGGTGCAGAAACAGGCAGGAAAGGTGCAGAAAGAGGGAACAGGTGTGCAGAAAGAGGCAAGAGAGGTGCAGAAAGAGAAAAAAAGGGTGCAGAAAGAGGCAAGAGGGGTACAGAAACAAGCAAGTGAGGTGCAGAAACAAGCAAGAGAATTGCAGAAAGAGGCAAAAGAATTGCTGAAAGAAGCAACAGAGGTGTGGAAAGAAGCAAGAGAAGTGCAGAAAGAGGCAAGTGAGGTGCAGAAAGAGGCAAGTGAGGTGCAGAAAATGGCAAGAGAAGAGCAGAAAGAGGCAAGAAGGATGCAAAGGGAAGAAGGGTGCAGAAAGAAGCAACAGAGGTGCAGAAAGAAGCAAGAGGAGTGCAGAAAGAAGCAAGAGAGGTGCAGAAAGAGGGAAGACAAGTGCAGAAAGAGACAACAGGGGTACAGAAAGAGACAACAGGGGTGCAGAAAGAAGCAAGAGAGGTGCAGAAAGAGGCAATAGAAGTGCAGAAAGAGGAGAGAGAAGTGAATAAAGAAGCAAAAGAGGTGCACAAAGAGGCAAGAGCGGTGCAGAAGGAACCAAGAGATGTGCAGAATGAGGCAAGAGAGGTGCATAAAGAGGCAAGAGATGTGCAGAAAAAGGGAAGAAGGGTGCAGAAAGAAAAAAGAAGAGTGCAGAAAGAGGGAAGTGAGGTGCATAAGAAGGCAAGAGAACTGCAGAAAGAAAGAGGCAAGAGAGTTGCAGAAACAGGCAAAAGGAGTGCAGAAAGAGAGAACAGGTGTGCAGACAGAGGCAAGAGAGGTGCAGAAAGAGGCAAGAGGGGTACAGAAAGAGGCAAGAGGGATGCAGAAATTTGCAACAGAGGTGCAAAAAGAAGCAAGAGCAGTGCAGAAGAACCAACAGATGTGCAGAAAGAGGCAAGAGGGGTACAGATAGAGGCCCAAAAAGTGCAGAAAGAAGCAAAAGAGGTGCAGAAAGAGGCAAGAGAAGTGCAGAAAAAGAAAAGAGAGGTGCAGAAAGAGGCAGGTGAGGTGCACAAAGAGGCAAAAGGGGTACAGAAAGAGGGAAGAGGGGTGCAGAAAGAAGCAAGAGAAGTGGAGAAAGAAGCGACAGAGGTGCTTAAAGAGGCAAGAGGGGTGCACAAAGAAGCAAGAGAAGTGCAGAAAGAAGCAACAGAGGTGCCGAAAGAGGAAAGAGAGGTGCTGAAAGAGGCAAGAAAGGTAAAGAAAGAGGGAACAGGGGTGCAGAAAGAAGTAAAAGGATACAGAAATTTGCAAGAGAGGTGCAGAAAGAAGCAAGAGCAATGCAGAAAGAAGCACGAGAAGTGTAGAAAGAAGCAAGAGAGGTGGAGAAATAGGCAAGAGGGGTACAGAAAGAGGCAGGAGGTGTGCAAAATGAAGGAAGAGAAGTGCAGAAAGAAGCAACAGAGGTGCTAAAAGAGGCGCGAAGGGTGCAGAAAGAGGCAAGACAAGTGCAGAAAGAAGCAACAGAGGTACAGAAAGAGGCAAGAGAGGTGCAGAAACAGGCAAGAAAGGTAAAGAAAGAGGGAACAGGGGTGCAGAAAGAGGTAAAAGGGATACAGAAATTTGCAAGAGAGGTGCAGAAAGAAGCAAGAGCAGTGCAAAAAGAAGCAAGAGCAGTGTAAAAAGAAGCAAGAGCAGTGCAAAAAGAACCAACAGATGTGCAGAAAGAGGCAAGAGGGGGTACAGATAGAGGCACGAAAAGTGCAGAAAGAAGCAAAAGAGGTGCAGAAAGAGGCAAGAGAACTGCAGAAAAAGGAAACAGGTGCAGAAAGAGGCAGGAGAGGTGCACAAAGAGGCAAAAGGGGTACAGAAAGAGGGAAGAGGGGTGCAGAAAGAAGCAAGAGAAGTGGAGAAAGAAGCGACAGAGGTGCTTAAAGAGGCAAGAGGGATGCAGAAAGAGGCAAGAGAAGTGCAGAAAGAAGCAACAGAGGTGCCGAAAGACGCAAGAGAGGTGAAGAAACAGGCAAGAAAGGTAAAGAAAGAGGGAACAGGGGTGCAGAAAGAGGTAAAAGGGATACAGAAATTTGCAAGAGAGGTGCAGAAAGAAGCAAGAGCAGTGCAGAAAGAAGCAAGAGAAGTGCAGAAAGAAGCAAGAGAGGTGGAGAAATAGGCAAGAGGGGTACAGAAAGAGGCAGGAGGGGTGCAGAATGAAGGAAGAGAAGTGCAGAAAGAAGCAACAGAGGTGCTGAAATAGGCGCGAAGGGTGCAGAAAGAGGCAAGACAAGTGCAGAAAGAAGCAACAGAGGTACAGAAAGAGCAAGAGAGGTGTAGAAACAGGCAGGAAAGGTGCAGAAAGAGGGAACAGAGGTACAGAAAGAGGCAAAAGAGGTACAGAAAGAGGGGAGAGGGGTGCAGAAAAAGGCAAGAGGGGTGCAGAAACAAGCAAGTGAGGTGTACAAAGAGGCAACAGATTTACAGAAAGACGCAAGAGAGGTGCAGAAACTAGCAAGGGAAGTGCAGAAAGAGGCAAGAGAATTGCTGAAAGAAGCAATAGAAGTGTAGAAAGAAGCAAGAGAAATGCAGAAAGAGGCAAGTGAGGTGCAGAAAGAAGCAAGAGCAGTGCAGAAAGAACCAACAGAGGTGCAAAAAGAGGCAAGAGGGGTGCAGAAAAAGGTAGGAGAGGTGCACATAGAGGCAAGAGAGGTACAGAAAGAGGCAGGAGGGTGCAGAAAGAAGGAATAGAAGTGCAGAAAGAGGCAAGAGAATTGCTGAAAGAAACAACAGAGGTGTAGAAAGAAGCAAGAGAAGTGTAGAAAGAGGCAAGTGAGGTGCAGAAATAAGCAAGAGCAGTGCAGAAAGAACCAACAGAGGTGCAAAAAGATGCAAGAGGGGTGCAGAAAAAGGTAGGAGAGGTGCACAAAGAGGCAAGAGAGGTACAGAAAGAGGCAGGAGGGGTGCAGAAAGAAGAAAGAGAAGTGCAGAAAGAGGCAAGAGAATTGCAGAAAGAAGCAACAGAGGTGTAGAAACAAGCAAGAGAAGTGCAGAAAGAGGCAAGAGAATTGCTGAAAGAAGCAACAGAGGTGTGGAAAGAAGCAAGAGAAGTGCAGAAAGAGGCAAATGAGGTGTAGAAAGAGGCAAGAGAGGTGCAGAAAATGGCAAGAGAACAGCAGAAAGAGGCACGTGTGATGCAAAAAGGGAAGAAGGGAAAGAAGCAAGAGAGGTGCAGAAAGAAGCAAGAGAAGTGCAGAAAGAAGCAAGAGAGGTACAGACAGAGGAAAGACAAGTGCAGAAAGAGACAACAGGGGTGCAGAAATAGACAACAGGGATGCAGAAAGAAGCAAGAGAGGTATAGAAAGACGCAATAGAAGTGCAGAAAGAAGCAAATGAAGGGTGCAAAAAGGCAAGAGGGGTGCAGAAAGAGGCAAGAGCAGTGCAGAAAGAGGCAAGTGAGGTGCAGAAGGAGGCAAGAGAACTGCAGAAACAGGCAAAAGGAATGCAGAAAGAGGGAACAGGTGTGCAGACAGAAGCAAGAAAAGTGCACAAAGAGGCAAGTGAGGTGCAGAAGGAGGCAAGAGAACTACAGAAAGAGGCAAGAGGGATGCAGAAATTTGCAACAGAGGTGCGAAAAGAAGCAAGAGCAGTGCAGAAAGAACCAACAGAGGTGCAGAAAGAGGCAAGAGGGGTACAGAAAGAAGCAAGAGAAGTGGAGAAAGAAGTGACAGAGGTGCTTAAAGAGGCAAGAGGGGTGCAGAAAGAGGCAAGAGAAGTGCAGAAAGAAGCAACGGAGCTGCCGAAAGAGGCAAGAGAGGTGCATAAACAGGCAAGAAAGGTAAAGAAAGAGGGAACAGGGGTGCAGAAAGAGGTAAAAGGGATACAGAAATTTGCAAGAGAGGTGCAGAAAGAAGCTAGAGCAGTGCAGAAAGAAGCAAGAGAAGTGCAGAAAGAAGCAAGAGAGGTGGAGAAATAGGCAAGAGGGGTACAGAAAGAGGCAGGAGGGGTGCAGAATGAAGGAAGAGAAGTGCATAAAGAAGCAACAGAGGTGCTGAAAGAGGTGCGAAGGGTGCAGAAAGAGGCAAGACAAGTGCAGAAAGAAGCAACAGAGGTACAGAAAGAGACAAGAGAGGTGCAGAAACAGGCAGGAAAGGTGCAGAAAGAGGGAACAGAGGTACAGAAAGAGGCAAAAGAGGTACAGAAAGAGGGGAGAGGGGTGCAGAAAAAGGCAAGAGGGGAGCAGAAACAAGCAAGTGAGGTGCAGAAAGAGGCAACAGAGGTGCAGAAAGACACAAGAGAGGTGCAGAAACAAGCAAGGGAAGTGCAGAAAGAGGCAAGAGAATTGCTGAAAGAAGCAGCAGAAGTATAGAAAGAAGCAAGAGAAGTGCAGAAAGAGGCAAGTGAGGTGCAGAAAGAAGCAAGAGCAGTGCAGAAAGAACCAAAAGAGGTGCAAAAAGAGGCAAGAGGGGTGCAGAAAGAGGTAGGAGAGGTGCACAAAGAGGCAAGAGAGGTACAGAAAGAGGCAGGAGGGGTGCAGAAAGAAGGAAGAGAAGTGCAGAAAGAGGCAAGAGAATTGCTGAAAGAAACAACAGAGGTGTGGAAAGAAGCAAGAGAAGTGTAGAAAGAGGCAAGTGAGGTGCAGAAAGAAGCAAGAGCAGTGCAGAAAGAACCAACAGAGGTGCAAAAAGAGGCAAGAGGGGTACAGAAAAAGGTAGGAGAGGTGCACAAAGAGGCAAGAGAGATACAAAAAGAGGCAGAAGGGGTGCAGAAAGAAGAAAGAGAAAGGCAGAAAGAGGCAAGAGAATTGCTGAAAGAAGCAACAGAGGTGTAGAAACAAGCAAGAGAAGTGGAGAAAGAGGCAAGAGAAATGCTGAAAGAAGCAACAGAGGTGTAGAAAGAAGCAAGAGAAGTGCAGAAAGAGGCAAATGAGGTGTAGAAAGAGGCAAGAGAGGTGCAGAAAATGGCAAGAGAACAGCAGAAAGAGGCAAGAGGGATGCAAAAAGGGAAGAAGGGAAAGAAGCAAGAGAGGTGCAGAAAGAAGCAAGAGAAGTGCAGAAAGAGACAACAGGGGTGCAGAAAGAGGCAAAAGGGGTGCAGAAAGAAGCAAGAGAGGTATAGAAAGAGGCAATAGAAGTGCAGAAAGAAACAAATGAAGGGCGCGTAAAGGCAAGAGGGGTGCAGAAAGAGGCAAGAGCAGTGCAGAAAGAACCAAGAGATATGCAGAATGAGGCAAGAGAGGTACAGAAAGAGGCAAGAGATGTACAGAAAAAGGGAAGAAGGGTGCAGAAAGAAGCAGGAGGCGGTCCAGATAGAGGCAAGTGAGGTGCAGAAGGAGGCAAGAGAACTGCAGAAAGAGGCAAGAGAGTTGCAGAAACAGGCAAAAGGGGTGCAGAAAGAGGGAACAGGTGTGCAGACAGAAGCATGAGAAGTGCAGAAAGAGGCAAGTGAGGTGCAGAAGGAGGCAAGAGAACTGCAGAAAGAGGCAAGAGGGATGCAGAAATTTGCAACAGAGGTGCGAAAAGAAGCAAGAGCAGTGCAAAAAGAACCAACAGAGGTGCAGAAAGAGGCAAGAGGGGTACAGAAAGAGGCACGAAAAGTGCAGGAAAAGGAAAGAGAGGTGCAGAAAGAGGCAGGAGAGGTGCACAAAGAGGCAAAAGGGGTACAGAAAGAGGGAAGAGGGGTGCAGAAAGAAGCAAGAGAAGTGGAGAAAGAAGCGACAGAGGTGCTTAAAGAGGCAAGAGGGGTGCAGAAAGAGGCAAGAGAAGTGCAGAAAGAAGCAACTGAGGTGCCGAAAGAGGCAAGAGAGGTGCAGAAACAGGCAAGAAAGGTAAAGAAAGAGGGAACAGGGGTGCAGAAAGAGGTAAGAGGGATACAGAAATTTGCAAGAGAGGTACAGGAAGAAGCAAGAGCAGTGCAGAACGAAGCAAGAGAAGTGCAGGAAGAAGCAAGAGAGGTGGAGAAATAGGCAAGAGGGGTACAGAAAGAGGCAGGAGGGGTACAGAATGAAGTAAGAGAAGTGCAAAAAGAAGCAACAGAGGTGCTGAAAGAGGCGCGAAGGGTGCAGAAAGAGGTAAGGCAAGTGCAGAAAGAAGCAACAGAGGTACAGAAAGAGGCAAGAGAGGTGCAGAAACAGGCAGGAAAGGTGCAGAAAGAGGCAAGAGAGGTGCAGAAAGAGGGGAGAGGGGTACAGAAAGAGGCAAGAGGGGTACAGAAACAAGCAAGTGAGTTGCAGAAAGAGCCAACAGAGGTGCAGAAAGATGCAAGAGAGGTGCAGAAACAAGCAAGAGTAGTGCAGAAAAGGCAAGAGAATTGCTGAAAGAAGCAACAGAGGTGTAGAAAGAAGCGAGAGAAGTGCATAAAGAGGCAAGTGAGGTGCAGAAAGAGGCAAGAGAGGTGCAGGAAATGGCAAAAGAACTGCAGAAAGAGGCAAAGGGATGCAAAAAGGGAAGTAGCGTCCATAAAAAGCAAGAGAGGTGCAGAAAGAAGCAAGAGAAGTGCAGGAAGAAGCAAGAGAGGTGCAGAAAGAGGAAAGACGAGTGCAGAAAGAGACAGCAGGGGTGCAGAAAGAAGCAAGAGAGGTGCAGAAAGAGGCAAAAGAAGTGCAGAAAGAAGCAACAGAGGTACAGAAAGAGGCAAGAGAGGTGCAGAAACAGGCAGGAAAGGTGCAGAAAGAGGGAACAGGGGTGCAGAAAGAGGCAAGAGAGGTGCAGAAAGAGGGGAGAGGGTGCAGAAAGAAGCAAGATGGGTGCAGAAACAAGCAAGTGAGGTGCATAAAGAGCCAACAGAGGTGCAGAAAGAGACAAGAGAAGTGCAGAAAGAGGCACTTGAGATGCAGAAAGAGGCAAGAGAGGTACAGAAAGAGGCTCGAGAAGTGCAGAAAGAGGCAAGAGAAGTGCAGAAAGAGGCAAGAGAGGTGCAGAAGGAAGAGAGTAAGGTGCAGAAACAGGCAAGTGAGGTGCAGAAAGAGGCAAGAGAGGTACAGAAAGAGGCAAGGGAAGTGCTGAAACAGGCAAGAGAAGCAGAAAGAGGCAAGAGAGTTATAGAAAGAAGCAAGAGAAGTGCAGAAAGAGGCAAGTGAGGTTCATAAAAAGGCAAGAGAGGTGCAGAAAGAGGCAAGAAAAGTACAGAAAGAGGCAAGAGATCTGCAGAAAAAAGCAACAGAGGTGCTGAAAGAGGTAAGTGAGGTGCAGAAAGGGGCGATAGAAGTACAGAAAGAGGCAAGTGAAGTGCAGAAAGAAGACAGTGAGGTGTAGAAAGAGGAAGAAATGTGCAGAAAGAAGCAAGAGAAATGCAGAAAGAGGCAAGAGAGGCACAGAAAGAAGAGAGGTTTGTGCACCATTAGTACCAATTTAACACCCACATTTAGCAATAAGTAACACATGACCATTCCAGCTTTGCAAAGGGCCTTCCACCAAGCTGTAACACGTGACGCTGCATTTTTGGGAACATTCAAGCCGTTTGAGCTAGAAACAAGGCTTTTTTTGTTCAAATCTGCAGATTAGGCAGCAGATGATGGAATATTTTTCAAATGCGGAAAATGTTTAATTATGTGAAAATTGGTGCAGCCGAACAGTCACATAATTTCAGTGGCCCTGCTCATACCTCTGACTAGGTCCAGAAGTGCTCCTCAGTGGTTCCTTTTTTTTGGTGTCTCATTGAATTTATAGTTTAGCTTCTATGGAAACGAGGAAGACTAAACCTGAGGTAACCACTCCACAACACAGACTACAATACCACATAATTACTCTCCAAAACACATAATCCCACTCCAAATAATTCCTATAAACTAAATACCACATACTTTCTATTCACATAATTTCACTGCACAACATATCACATAATTCCACTACACACAATGGACATCCACTATACACCAAAAAACATTAGTAAAAATCTTTTACATTTATAACACCAATAGCTCTAACTCTCGCAAATGCGAGACCTATTACATTACAACTGCTTCTTTAACTGATAGTCGCGTTTGCAGAGTGGTGCAGAAAGGGGGCTGGGCCTCCGACCAGCGCTCAGGAATTCCGCTGCGGAGGACTTACAGGAGGTACCAGGAGGGCGTCTTGGCCCCCAAAGTCCCTCAGGAGTAAAGTGGACTTCATCCCCCAACCAGTAACTGTGTGGGATTTAGTGGAGGTAATAGGAGAGGTAGATGGCTCCCAAGTACAACCTTGGGGGCCAACTACCTCTCCTATTACCTCCAGTAAGTTCCACACAGCCGGATTGCTAAGTTGTCATAGCAGGCCACGCCCACTTTCCCCACCACTCTGCAAATGCACTCCCTGGCACGCTCTTGGATGGGGATTAAAGTCCCCTTCGCTGCTGGGGGTCCTTAAGGGCCAACTAGCCTACCTGATACCTCCAGTATGCCCCAGATAGTGGGATTGCTGATAGGTGGACACAGGCCACACCCCCTTTGTCCACCACTCTGCAAACGCGCCTCCTGGCACGCTCTTGGTTGGGGGATGAAGTCCCCTTGCCTCCTGAGGGTCCCTGGGGGCCAACTAGCCCACCAGGTACCTCCAGTAAGCCCCACACAGCTGGATTGCTGAGAGTGGTCCGAGGCCACACCCCCTTTTCACACCACTCTGCAAACACACCTCCTGGTGGGGGCACCCCAGGACATTGCAGGAGCCAGCCCTGGGGGATGGTGGTCCCCAGGGCCATTGTAGGCTCCAGGAGGGGGGCCGCACGGCCCCCTCCCAACTCTTTAAAGCCCTGGGGAGGTGGTGGTCCCCGGGGCCCAGGGGTCCGCAATGGACCCCCGTATTTACATAATTTGTGCCCCGGGGAGGTGGTGGTCCCTGGGGCAGTATAAAGGGGCTTGAGCCCCCCCACACTTTGATTTTAGAAGTCACCCTGGGGAGGTGGCGGTCCCTGGGGCTGCGGGGGGCCACGTGCCCCCTGCATTTCAATCTTGTAGCCCCGGGGAGGTGTTGGTCCCCAGGGCTTGTGGGGGCCCATGAGGCCCCCGCCCAAAATTAATAAAAGCCCCGGGGAGGTGGCGGTCCCCGGGGCATTGTTATGCTTTTTTTGGCCCTGGGGGTCCTAATGGGACCCCCTGAGCAGGCCTAGGGGGTCAGGGCGTTTCTACCCTGCCTCCTTTTCTTGTTTTTTATCGTTTTTTTTAACCATTTTCTTGTGACTCGGTTACTGAGTCACAAGATGGCTGCCAACACATTCTGGTTTGGAGTGTTGGCAGCCAATCAGAATTAAGCTGGTGCTCGGGAGGATTCGCGGCTCCTCCTCGGTGCTCAGATATCGATATTTTTACTTTTTTGAATTTCTCAGGAACTACTGAATGGATTTACACCATTTAAAAAAAAGGTCGCTTTCTGAACCAAGAGCCTACTTTTTGCCAAATTTGGTGTAATTCCGTTCAGCAGTTCGGGCTGTAGCCTGCTCCAAAATTTCCTATGGAAATTAACATGGGGAAAACGCGTTTTGGGACACCCCTTTTTTCTCGGCCCCCGCTTGACAAATCACCCTGAAACTTTCAAGTCAGGAGCTTTAGTTTTAAAAATTTCGCGAAGATTCGTCAAACGGCGCCAAAGATATTGGCAAAAGAAAAAACGCTTTTTGAATAGAAACAAGGTCCTAACTATAACTACCTACTGGCGAACGCCAGTAGGTGATATATATACATATACCAATAACATAAAATCTATATAAAAAAACATTCTATTATGAATTAAACCATTAAACTATTTAAAAATCTTTAAACTTACATTTCCCACTCCAGTGAGTGCTACAGTAGGAAAAGTGTTGGATAGGGGAGGGGTAAAAATTACTATTCCCACTCCAATCAGTGCAACAGTAGGGGAAAGTGTTGGATAGCCGATGGGTAAAAATTACTATTCCCACTCCAGTGAGTGCAACAGTAGGGAAAGTGTTCTACTCCAGTGAGTGCAACAGTAGGGAAAGTGTTGGATAGCGGAGGGATAACATTTACTATTCCCACTTCAATGAGTGCAACAGTAGGGAAAGTGTTGGATAGCGGAGGGGTAAACATTACTATTCCCACTCCAGTGAGTGCAACAGTAGGGAAAGTGTCTGATAGCAGAAGGGTAAAAATTAATATTCCCACTTCAGTGAGTGCAACAGTAGGGAAAGTGTTGGATAGCGGAGGGATACAGTTTACTATTTCCACTCCAGTGAGTGCAACAGTAGGGAAAGTGTTGGATAGCGGAGGGGTAAAAATGACTATTCCGACTCCAATGAGTGCAACAGTAGGGAAAGTGTCTGATTCCGAAGAGGTAAAAATTACTATTCCCACTCCAATGAGGGCAAAAGTAGGGAAAGTGTTAGATAGCGGAGGGATAACATTTACTATTCCCACTCCAGTGAGTGCAACAGTAGGGAAAGTGTTGGATAGCGTAGGGGTAACAATTACTATTCCCACTCCAGTGAGTGCAACAGTAGGTAAAGTGTTCTACTCCAGTGAGTGCAACAGTAGGGAAAGTGTTGGATAGCGGAGGGATAACATTTACTATTCCCACTCCAATGAGTGCAACAGTAGGGAAAGTGTTGGATAGCGGAGGGGTAAACATTACTATTCCCACTGCAGTGAGTGCAACAGTAGGGAAAGTGTCTGAAAGCAGAAGGGTAAAAATGACTATTCCCACTTCAGTGAGTGCAACAGTAGGGAAAGTGTTGGATAGTGGAGGGATACAGTTTACTATTTCCACTCCAGTGAGTGCAACAGTAGGGAAAGTGTCTGATTGTGAAGGGGTAAAAATTACTAATCCCACTCCAATGAGTGCAACAGTAGGGAAGGTGTCTGATTGCGAAGGGGTAAAAATTACTATTCCCACTCCAATGAGGGCAAATGTAGGGAAAGTGTTGGATAGCGGAGGGGTAACAATTACTATTCCCACTCCAGTGAGTGCAACAGTAGGGAAAGTGTTGGATAGCAGAGGGATAAAATTTACTATTCCCACTCAAGTCAGTGCATCAATAGGGAAAGTGTTGGATTGCGGAGGGGTAAAATTTACTATTCTCACTCCATTCAGTTCAAAATTAAAAACAAACAAAATATCATCAACAAAATAAAATATTTTTT
Organism: Calotriton arnoldi; assembly: GCA_963921515.1. Classification (NCBI taxonomy): domain Eukaryota; kingdom Metazoa; phylum Chordata; class Amphibia; order Caudata; family Salamandridae; genus Calotriton; species Calotriton arnoldi. The sequence goes on from CAWUFW010005631.1 coordinate 579,477, forward strand.
TAAAGTAAATAAAAATATATATAAATATGTTAAAAATAAAAAAACATATTATAATGTTAGATACAGATCACAAATACCTACAAATATTATATTAAATAAAATAAAAAAAGATTTTTCAAACAAATAAATATTTTTATTTAGAACTTATTTATTAACAAAAACATTAATTATTACAAAAATTTAGTTTATTTACTTCCTACCCTATAACACCACAGAAGTCACAACCCACATTGAAAAAAAATATTTGCATAATTAAATATAATTAATTATCAATTAAGTAAATATTATTCATTAAAAACAAATTAAAACACATAAAATGTAATTAACTTCCCACCCTTTACACCTATAATCCCCACAACCCACATCTAAAATTAAACTGTAAAAAAATTAATGACACAATTAAAAAACTTTTACAATTAAATAACTAATAGTATTTAACAACTAATTATAAAGTAAGTAAAATTAATTTACTCCCCACCCTTCACCCCTATAAACCCAAAACCCACACACAAAAAAATAAACTATTACTCTAATTAATTATCAATTAAATAATTAATATTAATTATCAACTAATGATTAATTAAAAATAAATTACATACCACCCTTTACCCCTAAAACCCCAAAACCTGCACCTAAAATTAATTACACAATTACCATAATTAATTGTCAATTAATTGATATTAATTAACTAATTATTAATAATTAAAAGTAAATTACTTCCCACCCTTTACCCCTATAAACCCCACAACCCGCACCTAAAATTAATTACACAATTACCATAAATAATTGTCAATTAATTAATTATTATTAGTTAACAACTAATAATTAATTAAAAATATATTACTTCCCACCCTTTACTCCTATAAACCCCACAACCCGCACCTAAAATTAATTAAACAATTACCATAATTAATTGCCAATTAATTAATACTAATTACCAACTAATTATTAATTAAATAAAAATAAATTACTTCCCACCCTTAACCCCTATAAACCCCACAACCCGCACCTAAAATTAATTACACAATTACCATAAATAATTGTCAATTAATTAATTATTATTAGTTAACAACTAATAATTAATTAAAAATCTATTACTTCCCACCCTTTACTCCTATAAACCCCACAACCCGCACCTAAAATTAATTACACAATTGCCATAATTAATTGTCAATTAATTAATATTAATTAACAACTAATTATTGATTAATTAAAAATAAATTACTTCCCACCCTTTACCTCTATAAACCCCGCAATCCGCACCTAAAATTAACCCCCAAAAATTTAAAAACACAATTAACATTATAAAATCTTAATTAAAAAAATATGAATAAATAAATATATTCATTAATTTATTATAATTAAATTACTTCCCACCCTATTCCCCGATGAAACCCACAACCCGCTACGGAACTAAAAAATGCAAAATTTAATTAAAATAAAATTAATAACTACTACCTTAACACATATGTTAAAAAACATAAACAATACTTATACAAAAAAATACATCACATACATTTAAAATCTATACTAAAATACATATCACTAATTCAAAAGTCGATATTTTAAACAACTATGGGGCATATTAGCAAGGGCACTATCGCCGCTTTAGCAGCACTTTTGCCGCTAAAGCGGCGATATTAATATCGCTCTATCAGCAAACTGTCTCTAACAGCAGTTAGCAACAGTTTGCGGGCATTAGCGCCCGTTTTTACCGCTTTGCATGTCAGCGATATTTATCGCTAATGACATGCAAAGTGGGCGTTCCCGACGAACAAACCTGGGAAACACTCGCTAACAGGCCTATCGCCTATTAGCAAGGTGGCCATGGCCCCAGTTAGCGACGTGAAAAGTTGCGCGAACCGGGGTCATCGCCATTTATTTAACACCTGCAATTAGCAGGTGTTAGCCATACCTAACATGGGGGTGGATTATGCTGATACGACCACAGGGTCGTATCAGCAAGGTGTTCTCCCTTCTCCATGCAACATCGCTGGTTTTTCAGCGATGTTGGCCCATTTCCCGCTATCGCTGGAATATTCATCGCCATAGCGCTAATCGTTGCTAATACAGCGTTAGCGTGGCGATATATTCCAGCGATAGCCGGCGATAAAAAAAATCACGCTAAGCAGGGTTAGCGATGATTATCGCCTCTTCTTGCTAATATGCCCCCATATTTTTGCAAACGATATTAATGACTTCTATATTTTTAAAATCAATATTTCTTACCTTAAAGTCGATATTCTTGACCACGATGTTTTTGCTGCCAATATTTCTGTGTCACGATATTTAAAACTCGATATTAGTGTAAGTCGACATCTCAAATCGATATTTTGACTGAATACCGTTCTGCAGCAAGTAGAATCCCTTTCTGTGGGGCCATTGCAGCGCTGGGACCATGGAATAGGGCTTTTCATCTGTCTAGCTGTGAGAGGGTGAATGTTTGGACTTTTGTTATAACGGTGTTTTAAGGGAGGAAAGGTTTCATTTTTTTCAGTACAGAAAATCAGTACTGGCTTGTTTTGGATTTCCTGATGATGTGCACTTTGAAGGGAAAGTCTGTTTAGAGGGTGAATTCGGGGGTACTCCACAAGTGATGGGACATTTCGGTTGGTTGGTTGTTAACAGTGTCAAAATATGATATGCAGGAAGGGTGAGTGGATTGAGGGGGTCACTCTTGGCAGTGAGCAGGAGGCCATCCTAGACTACAAGGAGGGTGGTGGTGTCTGTGCTGCAATGTGATCTGGGGTGGTTATCCTGGAATATGTGATGCCTTCTGATATGGTTTTGGATATGAAAGGAGGCTGCTTTTTCAATGATTTGTCGGATGAATGAAAGGTGGATGATAAGATGGCAGTTGGTGTGGTTGTCTAGATTCTTTCAGTGGGGACAGCATTATTCCTTTCTTAAGGTACTCTGGGAATGTTCTTGATTGACAGAGACATTGATGTTGAGGAGGGCTATTAGGACTTTTCCATGGAGAGATTTCATGAGTGATGAGGGCAGAATGTTGGCTTTGTATCGGGTGACCATTTGGGGTTGAAGATGTTGGTGAGGTTGTTATGCCACAGGATGTTGAAGGTTGTTTACTTGGGCAAAGTTTTGGGGGAGATTCAAGACTAGAGGCCAGATATATGACCGTTTTTTGCAGCCACAAACATGAAATTGGCCCGTTAGCGACCGCAAAATAGGTCTGCCCTATGTACAAACCCTATTTTGCGTGTCATTAACCTATTAACCAACTCGCAAAATAGGGTTTGCGACTCGCTATTAGGAAGGGCCGTGCCAATGGCGTCCCTTCCTAATAGCGAGTCACACTTCAATGTACAATTGTTTTGTGGGCACAATTGCGGCCGCAATTGCGGCTGCAAAACACTCGCAATTTACCACCCATTCAAAAAAAGTGTCTGAGACACTGTTGTAAATTCCATTTTGCGAGTTGCAAAACGACGCAATTTGTGAGTCGCAAAATGGAAGGGTCGTGCATCTGGCCCTATGTATCTATCTGTTGTTGATATGGGTTTATATCTTGTGTGTCTTCTGGGTGATGAAGCCACAAATGCCATTGCACCTGTTGGTTGATTGTAGGTTAGCGAGACCGGCAGGCCGTTGACACAGTATATGACTGCCTTGAAAAGTGCTCTGTGTTTATTGGAGCCTTCCTTGAATTTTGCTGATAATAGAGGATTAGAATCTTGCATGCTGAGCAAAGTGTTTGAGTTGAGTGAGATTGTTTCCGGCTTTTGTCCATTTCTATTTGTTAATATATGCATATGCATGCTTCGAAAACTGGCTGGCAAAGGGAAATACCAAATATTTGTGCCTTAGGAATGCCCAGAAGTCAATAAACCTTTGTGAATTGAGGTCCCAATCTTTCAAATGAAATTGAAGTCTATTTTTAGCCAGCAGAAATTGGTACAGATAGTTGTAGATACACATAAATATGTATCTTACATCAGAAAAGAGAATTCTTTCCAGAAAAAGATGTTATTGACTAGCCACCGCAGTCTAGGACAATGATATAATTGATGAAGAGGTTAAGGGCAAAATGTTTTTTTTTATTTGCCCAGTCTTTTATGACCAGCAGCATGAGATCCCTCATTTTAGAATTCCTTCATATCTATAGCTCTATTTTATGTGTGAAAGATCATGGAAACCTATTCGCAAGCTTATGACAGATACCAGTATTTATTATTGTTCAGATTTATAGAGCACATGGCTACCCAACCAAGGGTTTTCCAGAGCTACGCTACAATGAGGTACCAAGGGGCACAGTTGAGACTGATTTAGGTGGCAGCATTTAAAAAGAGCCAGGTTTTGAGTTTCCTGCGGAAGACTGAGAGCGAACAACACAATCTAATTACAGCTGGTAGAGAGTTACATAACTTTGGGCCTAAAAAAAGAAAAGGATGCGCCTCCTTGCCTATCTTTCTTAACTCTAGGTATTACTACAAGGTCCAAGTTACTTGAGCGTAGGAAAGGGCTGGAAGTGCATGGCAGCACCAAGGATCTTAAGTAGGAGGGACCAGAGTTCGAAAGACATTTGTTTACGTAACACAATGCCTTAAATTGGATATGACGTTCAACAGGGAGCCAATGCAGCTCGCGAAGCAGCCTAGCCATAGAGTAAAACTTGGGTGGATGAAGTAAAAGTCTTGCCACTGCTTTCTGCACTATTTGAAGTCGCCTAAGCAGATTGTTTGTTTATTTGAAAAGTTTTATATAACGTGAACGTGACTAGCCGAAGCCCATGCAGGTAACAGCGGTGAGGCGGTCGGGCCAGGAGGGGGGGATTTCGACGGACAATGGCGAATTTTCCCTCGTCATCATCTGTCAAAATCTCCCACACCCGGCCCCTCGCGGGTATCGGAGTGCTTTACAAGCAAATCAAGGCACAAACATATATATCAGTCAAACATGGTCTGTATGCATATATCAAAGAGAAAAGTTTGTTCAAACAGGAAAAAAATATGTTATCTAATCTAAAAAGGTGTTCATGAATGATAGTTTGACTTCTTTCTTGAAAGATGTGGTTGAAGGGATCATTCTTATTTCAGGGGGGAGAGATTTCCAAATACGAGGGGCAATGCCAGAGAAGGCTCTATTGTAAGGTTTCTTCCTGGAGAATCTCTGTGGTTTTAGCAGTAAGGTGCTGGAGCTTCTAGCGGATCTTGCGCCTCCCAAAAGTTCAAGCTTCTCAGCGAGATTGCTTGGGGTATTGAAGTGTAAAGCTTTGTGAGTGTGTGAGTCATGCATGCAATTTTCAGTGGAATTCTTGCTTTATAGGGGAGCCAGTTGAGGGATTTCAGGTCAGGCGAGATGTGATTGTTCCCTTTAGATCCCGTGATGAGTCTTGCAGCTGAGTTAAGGGAAGCCGTTAATGGGGCTGTTATGGATCCATACTCCAATCTGGGAATCGCAAGGGCTTGCACGGCAGAAGTGAGTTGTTTTTGGGGGAGGAAGGGTTTCAGTTTTCTTAATATGTTCATATGGAGGTTTGCTCCTTTGATAGTGGCACTAATGTGCTTCTGCATATTGAGATTTTTTGTAATTCCTAGTGATCTTGCTGAATCAATAATTTGTGGTATACAATTGCGGTTAATTGCTTCATCCATTCATTGATATTGTGTAGCTGATTCATAGGGGCGATTAAGAGGAACTCAGTTTTTTTAGTGTTAAGTTTGAGGTGGTTGTATGACAGCCAATTTTGGGTATTTTGAAGAATAGGATTGAGGGCTCAGATGTTTTCAGGAGAGGAGACTTTCAGATATAGTTGGATATCATCAGCATACAAATGATAGTGGATGTTGGATGCACTTCTAAATTCTGTTAGTGGCTCCATTAATAGGTTAAAGAGGGTGGGTGAGAGGGAGGAGCCTTGTGGGATCCCAAGTATGATCGGAGCAATCTTAGAGAGGGACTGATTTACCTTGACTTTTTGTGTTCTATTTTGAAGAAAAGAGGTCAACCAGTTTAGGACGGACCCTGAGATACCCATCCTGTGTTCAAGTAAGTTAAGTAGATTGTCATGCTTAACCGTATCAAATGCTGAGGAAAGTTCCAGGGGGATTAATAGTCATGATTCATTTTGATCCAACATTTGTAGCATGACATGTTGTCATAGGCCAATGAGCAGACTCCGGGGGAGCTAGAAAGGCATGTCGGAGGAGAGATTTCAGGTCGCTCGGAAACCTCGCAATGGGACACACACACCTCCTGGCAGGCTGTGGAATCGCTACTCCAAAGGTTGGTGAGGTGGACCAAGGGCCAGCAGAGGGTCCACTTTGAGTCTGCAGAATTCGTCTTCGGATTTGAGATGAGTGAATCCAGTCACTTTCAAGAGAATTCCTTTTTGTTCCTGGTTACAAAGAAGTGCGGCAAAAGGGTGGATGGTGGGGTATGATAGGGATATACAATGATTAGTGATCCCCTACCCGGGAGCTTCCTTTTGGTCCTTCCACCTTGGCGGCCACCTTGAGCATGTACTCCAAGATACAAGATATTTCCGTGATAAAGCCTTGAAATCACCAGGGCCTGAATAACAGTTAGTTGAGCTGAAAACGGAAGACAGCCTAATATTTTTTTGAGCCATCTCAAACCAGATCCTGAAGGAAGGAGCTCTACCAAGCCAGAACCAAGCCCTGAACCCCGAGCAGTCCATTGCATTCATTATACAAAGTAAGTTGATTGTTCACATGTTTTTCAAGGTCCTTAGACAGAGTGGGCAGGAGGGAAATAGGTCTGTAATTTCCCCAACTGCAAGGATCCAAATTGGGTTTTTAAGCAAAGGCATGACCATTGGGTGTGTCCAAGCCCTTGGAGCAGTGCTTTCCGAGAAGGAGGCATTTAAGAGCTTTATGAATACACCCAACAAGGGTGGATCAAGCTTACAGAAAACCGCAGGAGGCTAAGGATCGAGTGGGGAGCCTGACTTGACGGAGGTAAGAAGAGATTTAAAGGTCGGGGTTCCAAAGGCTGAAAGGCGCTCAGTGAGCAAGTCGTGACTTAATGATACTGTACAGAATTGGACTCTAGTGAGGGGAGAGAGAGGTGTGCAGATCTGAAGGATTGTAATCTGTTGTCGGATAGAACGAGGCTTGAATGTCGATCAACTTTCTTTGAGAAGAAGGTGGCTAGCTCATCACACTAGAACTGAGTCAGAGAGACAAACGGAATTATAGTTGCAGGATTCGAGAGTCTTTTGTAAGGAACTGTTTTTTTTTTTTTACAGTTTCATGAAAAGAGCTCCAGGGCACAATTGCTGCTTGATTAAATGTAAAAATAAGCTTTATTCACTCTGCCTTTTCTGAATCTTATGATACAGATGTTTGTCCTTTAGCATTCTGGCTTCTTACAGGATTTTTCAAGGTCACCAATATCTTTCGATGATCTTTTTCTATTTTCACGTGAGGGGAGGTTTTTTTTTGTATATCACATCAGAGTAATGTCCTTCAGATATTCTCTCAAGGCAAACAAATAAATGGTTAGGTCTTCAGGGATGGCCTCTCCTGGTGAGTTGTAATGTGAGGTAGAAAAGCTGCTTGAAACCAGAGATCCTCTTTTGCTCCATGCTGCCCTCTTGTGGCTCTCACTTCTTCTACAGCTATGCGCTTGAGAACCTGAATTAAATTGTGGTGGTTGACCAGGACACAGATAGTAGAGACAATGTAGATGGAGAGCTTAAATGACTACAACCAGTTGAGCGTGTGGCCCTGATCGGGAATCAGTACCTTTATACATATCCGTTGAATATAAAGCAAACGTTTGACACTATTGCGACCATGCTTGTAGCACTGGCCATGCTGATCACTTGAGGGGAGTATGGGGTGTGGTAGATGTATGAAATGTTTGGTGGGAGATTGTTTGGAGGAAGAATGTTGATGTTTGAGTGACAGGCAAAAATGGATGAGAAGAAAGAAGCGAAATGTGGTGTGGTGGTGGATTTTTATTGTCTGTTACCTGAAGAAATAAACTGAAATGTTACAGCAAGATCCAAATTCCTCATCCTTCTTATACTGACAAAGAGTTTGGAAATAAGATCCTACGACCTCATGGAGAAGCCCTGCTGACTTAGAACTACGCAGACACCTTAAGAACCGCATATGCTTTTGGGAACCCACTGTATGAGCAGCGGAAATTCTTTTATTCCTAGGGCAAATTGTGATTTACGTGCATATGACCAAGAGACATGTTGCTGAGGAGCATCACGCGACTCTCCTGTTATATGTCCGCCATAAGGAAACAAATGTGCATGCTGACAGGACATGTTGCTTGAGTGTCACATGGCACGCTTGTGGCATGCTCACAGCATATCAACGCTGGTTAGTGTTGATATTCTTCCTTGTATTATATGTACGACACCATATTCTGGAACACAGATGCGTTTCCCAGCAAGTAGCACCATCTTCAGTTGCATTTTAATAAGCCTACCTTACTTCTTAGGTGTTTTTTGTTTTACTATTTCGGCTAAGCCAGAAAGAAAGAGCACCATCTTCACTGAGTGGAGTATAACACATATTATTTCCAGAACTGCCACTCATTTGATTTGCATTGCTATTAATTGCCACATCTTTGAGGGCCTTCAGCCACTGAAATTGAATAAGACACCGGTGACTACATTAATTGTTTTAGTTTGGTTTTATCTCTTCTAGGATACTTTACAGCAACATGCCAAGAATCCCAAAGCAGTAGAATTTATCATGTTAAATGGAATGTGTTGAAAATGTGCCCTTCATGCAGGGTCTATCTGGATTTGTTTTGTCCTGAACCTTATTTTTGCTGGTTGTAGAACTCTGTGCAATTTACCCCTACTACCAGAGGTAAAGTACCTGTGCTCCCCCTTTCAACATGATGAAATTGGTATATCCCTGAATGGCATAGTTGACTTAATTATAAGTCCCTACTACATGACATAAAGTTTACCTAGTGCCTGTCAGCTAAATATCACTTGTGGACTGCAGCACCCATTTTACTGTCCACTCCAGTGACAATGCAAATATGACTGCAGGCTTACCATGTGTGGCCTAGCTGGTACAGTTTTAAAACTCGTAATTCTAACTGTAAAAAATATCCTCTAGACAGGTCAAAGCCTTCCTTTTAAAAAGTTACAAGTCACCCCTAAGTAGTCCTTATTACCCATAGTACAGGGTGCTTGGTATTTAAAAGTAGGACATGTAGGAATTTAATGATAAGTATGTTCTTACAATGAAGAAGCCCAAAGGCTATTTTCACTGTGGCAAGGCTGACTATTCCATAGTAAAAGACTCAGTAACATTATTACATTTAATAATGCTAATTTCGGTTAGGAAGCAACTGAAAACATATGTCAAAGACACTTTTTAATAGTATTTCATTTGGGCTTAGGGCTCCATACCCTTTTTTCAAAAATAAGGTATCTATGCCAAAGTTGCGTCCTTTTTTCCAATATTCCAAGGGGTTTCTGAATGTACCCAGGGTTTGTAGATTCCCCTGGAGAAGACGTAGAAAATTGCCACAATATTGCTACATTTTGACTTTTTTAGGAAAAGGGGCTCAGCAAAAAAGTCATTTTTTTAACTTAAAATTGGCACAAATGAAAGGTTTGCTGTACCAAAGTCACCATCTCCCAGCTTTCATGACATGCAAAGATTGAATAAAAAACAATTTTTTACCACAGTTTTGTTATTGTCTAAGAGGTAGCCCATTTTTGCTATTTTTTGTGTTTTCAACCTACTTCCAGTTTGTGGTAGAAACCGGTGTAAAACCCCTGGGTGATCCAGGAAATCTGTACATTTCTGAAAAGTAGACAATGTTTTGAATTCAGCAAGGGGTCATACGTGTAGATCCCTCAATGTTTTCCCAGAGAAACCAAAGATATATTGAAAATGAGTAGGAAAAAATGGCTATTTGTGACAAATGTTTATCTGTAACCTTTTCTCAAGGCAGCTGATTTACAAAAGCATTATACCATTGCATCTGCTAGATGCTTCTGATTGCAGGGATTTATAGGGTTTGTTGGTTGTCCCAAGATCCCGAAGTATCCGGAGCTAACAACTGAGCTACATCGTATAAATGTATTTCATTGTGTGCGGAGTGTAGACCATTTATATGGTGAAATATGTAGAGCGAAAAATGAGTATACCTATGTTTTTTTGACATGGGCACTGGTTATTTTAATCGCATGCTAGTATGGGTACTCACAAATTCAGAGATGTACAGAGGGTATTTTTCAAAATCTCTTCTTTCATACACACTGGCTTACATTTGGAAGGCACATATGCAGTGAAATCTAATTGGTAATAACAAAATGGTCTACTATTCTATGTTCCCATATGTCTTCTGACAAAAATAGTTCCTCGCTTGTGTGGGTGGCGGGGCCTACTGCCCATACAGGAAATGGCTCAGAAACTCAACATAGACACATCACATTGTCCACTGAAAACTGACCCATTCATTGCAATGTGGGCAGCTTTGGATTTCAGGCACTAGATCAGCTGGCACCTAGGGAAAGCTCACAAACCTGTGTGTTTTTGGTTACTAGACAGCCAGGGGAATCCAGGGTGGTGTTGCGTGGTTCTCAAGAGGTTTTCTTACCCAGAAGCCTCTACAAACTTCAAATTTTGACAAAAAACACACATATTTCTCACATTTCTGTAAGGATAATGTATGGAATCTGTTGGGAGCCACATATTTCCTGCCACCCAGCATTGCCCTAATACTCCCGATAAATATGGTACCACGGTTGGGTGGGTAGGCCTAATGCCTGCGGCCCAAACGGAACATGGACACATCACATTTCTCTACTTAAAATGGACCCTTTTTTTGCAATGTGGGTGGCTGTGGATTTTTGGCCATAGCTCAGCCTGCACCAAGGCAAACCTAGCAAACCTGTACATTTTTTATAACTAGACACCAAGGGTAATCCAGGGTGGGGTGACTTGTATGGTTCTCACCAAGTTTTCCAACCCAGGAGCCTTTGTAAACCTCAAACATTGATTTTAAATATCGCATTTTCCTCACAGTTCTGTGAGGAAACTTCTGGAATCTGCGGGTAGCCACACATTTCCAATCACCCAGCATTTCCTCAAACCTCCTGATAAAAGTGTTGCCACACTTCTGTGTTTAGGCCTAGTGGGAAAGGGCCCAAAAAGCAACATGGACACATCATATTTTTCTACTCAATATTGACGCTTTTTGTGCAATGTGGGTGGCTGTGGATTTTGGGCCATAGCTCGTCCGGCACCAAGGGAAACCTAGCAAACGTGTACATCATTGCAAACTAGACACCCAGGGAAATCCAGGGTGGGTTGACTTGCGTGGCTCTCACCAGGTTTTCTCAGCCAGAAGCCTTTGTGTCACGAATCTCTCCTGCGCCGTCTCTGGCACGACCCCCACCTGCTCTCTCTCACGACCCCCACTTGTGCTCTCGGTGTAGTGGGCCTAGCGGGCAGGGCTTATGTTGTATTCCACTGCGATGTTTATGGCACGCTATGATATCATGACTGATGTCTCTCAGAACCTGTGATTCTCTTGTGTTTGTGACCTTGCAAGCATTCCCCAAAGACCTGTGATTTCTTTACATTTGCGTTCCTGCAAGCATTATCCAAAACCTTATTACGCTTGATTCCTCACTAGCGTCCCCTATCCCAAGGTCCATGGATCACCTTGAACCCACTGTTACTAGGGCCTTGGTGTGTTTTCCCCTTGAGTCAATTTTCAATTTCAATTTCAATTTCAACTTTATTCGGTTTCAGAAATATAAAACCATAAAAGTTATCAACACATCATAATATCTTAAAATGTAAACACAATTCATTATAATTTAAAATACATTCCGTAACTATCCAAGTTAATCTGTAACATAGTATAGTATACGAAATACAAATACAGATGGTCTTAGCCCTTGGTTTAAAAGCCCCCCAACTTGATTAACTTATCCCAGGTACATTTGCTATAGTATGTCTTGTGTAATATGATCTTAGACCCTAGCCCTTACCAATGTTTTAATCAAAACAAGACCTAGATTTTATCACGGATTTCAAATAGCCAAGGACAAAGAAGATACAATCATCCTTAAGCAATTGTAGATACAGAAGAGCTGGACGAACCTGCTTGAAACCCAACCTCTTCAAAATAGGAACAATAAAAAACTTCCGAGGAACCTCATAAAATTTACAGAAAAACATAGGGGCAGATTTACGAGCCCCTTGCGCCACTTTTGCGCCGCAGCAGCGGCGTAAACCATGCGCCACGTTGCGCCCTGTTTACAACGTGACGCATCTAGGGAGATGCGTTACGTTGTAAAGCCCTGCGCCACATGAAACCTGCGTCAGGTTTCATGTGGGCGTTCCGGCGCAGGGGGGGCGTTCCGGCGCAGTAAAGCCTCGGAAAAGTGCCTGAGTAAAATCTACAAGATTCCACTCAGTCACTTTTCCGACGCCGCTGCGTCAAAACCTTGCCCCTGCTTGAAGCAGGCGTAAGGCGTGACCCACCACGTTATGTATGGGCAGGCCACGAGCATTGCTGGAGTTGCGTCGCGCTTGCGACACGACTCCAGCAATGCGCCACCCTTCCGACGGGAGATGGGTCACGCATCTGTTTATCCTTGCGCCACGATGCGCCGCAAGGGTAAGCTTGCGTGATGCATCTTACCTGGCGCATCCCTGCTGATTTGCAGGGATGCGCCAGTCGTCATAAATCTGCCCCATAAAGTGTAGCAGATCCTGTGGGGACTCTCTGTCGCAGCCACAGGCTGCTAACACTTGTCCTCTACTGCTCCCCCTAGGTGTGGCAAGCAGGAGGTGAAAAAGGTCCAGGCGAAACCTGGTTAATAAAAAACGTTCATAAATAGTTAAAAGCCCCAGGAGATACGTCTCCGCTAATGATGTCGTTTTTAACATTAAAAATTTCCGAACACTAGGTTTCCGCAGTTCCAGCTCTTCCCTCTCTAGTTTCCTTAAGTTGCTAAAGGACTCCCTTGTTATCCCTACATCCTTATTAGTTATTAATTCAGGATTGGTGTACAGATCAAGGCGTCATAGCTTTTCAAAACTATCCCTGATATATCTGAGCCAAGGTATTTTAAGGGCATGATCGAGGGACATACACTCTCTTATGATCGACTGGCTCAGCGTTAGTCCCTCACTCAACCAGGTTTTTAGCCAAAACGTTAGAGGGCGGAGTGCCAAAGTATCACTTAAATAGGGCACCCCTAATTCATCATGTACCACCATGTTTGACACACAGCGAGGAACCCCCAGTAAACGCTTAAAAAAATTATTCTCAGCTACCTGCAGGACATCAGCGGCAACATGCCCCCATATTTCACTTCCATAAGAAGCTATTGCTACGCTCTTCGCTTGGTAAATCTTCAGCAATGCTGCAATCGGTCTGTTTCCCAATTTGGCAGCAAAGTTGAAGATGGCCACATTCGCCCGCACCACATCCCCTTTCTTTCTTTGTTTAAGAGGGCCCCATTTCATTTGGTCATCCAATAAGACCCCCAAATATGAAAAGACGTCTGTGTGGGGTACCTTGGCAGAGCCTACCCTAAATTGAAAGTGTTTTTTTGGTTTTGTCCCCACCTGCATGATGTACGATTTTGAATCATTAATAGATAGATCTTGTTCCGACATAAAAACGGAAAAAGCATCAAGCAGGGTTTGTAGCCCCCTAGCAGTCCTAGATATAAGGACTGCATCATCCGCGTATAATAATACGGGAAGACCACATCGGCCTACATGCGGATAATCTACCCCTGTGGCTATAAGGGCTTTATCTAGGTCATTAATATAAAGATTAAAAAGAAAGGGGGCTAAAATACACCCTTGACGGACACCTCTTTTAATATCAAAATTCTGTGACACACGCAGCTCCTGTGAAAATCTAACATTGGCCTGGGTTGCCCGGTGAAGGTCTTCTAAAAAGTGGACGATGTTGCTGTCTACCCCTATATCTTTCATGGACTGCCACAATTTAACCCTGTTCACGTGATCAAACGCGGACGATAAGTCCATGAAAGCTAAATATATGGTGCCAGAACGAGCAACCGTATATTTATTGAGAATCATGGTGAGGTTAAGACACTGAGCCACCGTTGACCTACCAGGGCGGAACCCGTATTGTACATTAGATAAAATGTCATGTTCCTCTGCCCAACCGGTCAACCTATCTAAAAGCACGCGGCCCACCACCTTGACCACTGAATCCAACAGCGAAATCGGTCTATAACAATGTGTATTGTCCCGGTTGCCCTTTTTAAAAACTGGCACTATCGTTGAGATAGCCCAGGACTCAGGACAACCAGACGTTGCCGCTGCATTAATTATTGCAGCAAGGATCGGGGCCCAAAAAGTGGGATCAGATTTAAAATGATCCGGAGGGATCCCATCGGGTCCCGGGGCTTTATTACTTGTCAACCCAGCGATGCCCCTCTCAACCTCCCCCAACTCAAAGGTCAGTTCTGGGATAGCTTCCTCTCGTCCTGGCTGACAAATCAGCTCTGACGGACTCTCAAACATGGTTTTAAAGTGACGCACCCATTCGTCCTCCGTGATGTGCGCCCTTATTGCACTTCCCTCATCTTGCTCTAAGAGCGGGCTATTAATAATATTCCAAAATCTGGCACTATTCCTCATGGTACTTGCCTCCATCAAATCCCTCCATGCTTCCTCCTTTATAACGCGCCTGCATTTTACCAGTTTCGATTTATAATCTTTGCGACACCGGCTAACCTCCGACTGAATTCTTGGGCTCCTATTGAGAGCTTCCCGCAACTTTCTTGCCGCCAAGGAACATGAAGAGTCAAACCATCTGGGAGTCGGGATGACTATAGTACGGGCCGGGGCACTTAAGAGGTCACCTATTCTAGTTGAAATTATATTGAAGGCGCTAATTATCTCCCCAGGAGTTGTATGCGGCGCGGTGCACAGAGCTAATTCTCTGGCACACGATTCTACTACCGATTTGTGGAAAACATCTGGGGAGATCTGTGTCCACTTTAGCCTCCTTCTACCATCTGTTGGTCTCAATAACCCCTTTGGGTCAGCTCCTCTTTTGCACGTCAATAGCGTACCACAAAATTCGACGCACAAAGGATTATGGTCGCTATAAGCACTTTTTTGGATAGTAAAACCATGGAATAAAGATTGTATGGGTGAAGTCATTAATATAAAATCGATAAATGTGCCACCACCACCCCCTTTAAAGGATGGGGCGGCTACCTTGCTACAAGGGTCAATTAATGACATGAGCGACATCAGATCAAAATCATGGAGTAGATTATTCAAAGCATCCCCCTGCTCAGTGTGTTCAAAGTGAATCCCCCTCATACGGGGACAACCTAACTCAGCCAATCTTGTGACCCTGGGGTCGCCGCATGGATGTATATTAAAATCCCCTGTGATCACAAGATTTTGAATTTCACATACACACTTTTGCCTTATAAAGGACCCCAGCATGGTAATATTGCACCCGCCAGAGTTGTATGATGTGGAATTATAAAAATTAATAAGAGCCAGTTTATTTGACCCCTTTCTTAGAACCAGAGATTGTATACAGGGACTTGAGGGGGACAAGATCTGTATCTGACAATCCACCGCTACGGAAACATATATGACAAGACCACCCCTTGATCTACCCGACATGGAGGGAGAGGCCGGGACAAAGAAGGACTTATAACCCTCCAGAAACAAGTTACACTCCACTAACCATGTTTCCTGTAAACAAATCACACGAAATTGTTTCACAAAAACAACCCAAAGTGGGTCAGTGATCTTATTAACCAAACCTGCAACATTCCAGGATATTATATTATAATCATGAGTGCGTGAGCACCCGTGACTTAGCCCTGAAAAATCCTGTTGGCCTTTAACATTCGCTATATTCCACAAGGGAGAGCTATTAAGTCAATCACAGTCATCCATGGTGGGCAGAGAAGTAAATCGGTTAGACAATTCCAGTGGTAACGGACCAGGTTCCTGCCATCGTCCAGGCAACTCGTTTTGAAAAGCTGTCGGTCGGGACAAGTTCTCATGAACGTTCCTGGTGGATGATACTCTCAACAACGTGCCATAAGGTGGAGCCAAATTGGCGGGGTTCAACCTGTCGCACCCTGTCGGCTCGGGTTTATAAAAAAACCCTAGTGGTAAAGCCACAATGTTCGACTTTATACGAGGGGGAACACCATATGGATCTGAGAACAGTACCCTTTCTGCTATATGAGGCCTATTAAAATTGACAATAACACAGTCCCCCTTACATGGTTTGCGGGAGCTACCGATCCAGCTAACTCTTCGCACCATGATAATGTTTTTCTCCACCCTTATTCTCATGGTTGTATTGTGTGATAGCCAGTGTAACACTTTGTTCTTTAGCTGGCAAAAGTCCTCCTTCGTGCCCTGTGGGAGAGTTGGCACGTTCCCCAATACTACTACATATGGGGTAGATTCCACTGGCAAGTGAATCGTTGGTATTTGCTGCTGGTGGATCTCCCCATCCCCTTGGGGCTGCCCCCCTGATGGATGGTTCACATCTAAGTGCAAGTCCTGCGGGGGCGGTCTGCCCCTATAGTTGTGATGCTCACTCTGGGTGGATACTGAGTGACTAACAGATGCTTGCCCCCCCCCAGGGCTGTGTCTGTGACTGGACCCTAATGTTTGATGACAAGCTAGCCGAGTTGAGGGGGTCCATTATAATACATTGGCTTGATTGAGCAGTTAACCCTCCCGTTAGTGCAGGTATAACACCACGTTTGGGGTCCGATAGACATTTTTCAATCGATGTCAAACAATGGATTATCGGGCCCAGCTTAGAATCCAACAAGTTCTTCATCGTTGTCTGGAAAGATTCCAATGCGCCCATAAATTCTGCCTTAGTCAATGGTTGTGGTTGTGAGAACAGTGGGACTTTAGGGGGCAGGGTCGGTTTTGATCTTTTAGCTTTTCCTCCCATTGATTGGGATTTCCTTTTAGTACCTGTACCTGGCCCGGGACCTGGTCCAGGACCTGGGCATGGACCACCTGACTCGGCCAAGGGTATGCTCCTGTGCACTGTTACAGATGCTTTTGATGCTTTTGATGTTTCCGGGTGCATACAGACGATGTTCACTACTGGCCCGCGATGAGTAGATGCCACATCACCCCCCTTATTGCTAAGAATGATAACGGCAGGAGAAAGGGGTAACAATTGGACTGATGGCTGACAAGAAATCCCACTACAATCCTGCCTAATCTCCTGCACCTCCTGCACCTCGACGCTGTCATGGGAATATGAAAGATCATCAACAGGATTGACCAGAGACGTGTGTGTATCAGCGTGCCTGGATGAAAGGGCCATAACGGGTGACCTCGATAAACGTCGGTTGACCAGTTCAATCTCTTTATCCAGCACTGCTGCGGCTCGCTGGAGAAACGAGTCCATGGTAGCCGAGGAATTAGTACCTGCTGCAGCCCTTCCGGGGGCCAATGCCACCTTACGCCTACCCATGGTATGTTCAATCTGAACGAGTTGAGATGCTAGGCTAACAGGGTATATGCCCAAAGTGGTTCCAGAGGTTAGAGTGTCTGAATAGCTGAGTTTAAACGTAACGATGTATAGCCCCTGGATGCTCCAGAACACAAAGTCACTATACTAACAGGTCTCTCCAAACAGTTTCAGATAAATACAGGTCTAGTACAGAAGGGGCAAACACCTTCCTACCTTCTCCAGTCGCTAAGAATGCCACAGATGCTCACGGGTATAGCAGGCCGCAACGATATCCCCGGGCAATGATGTTCCAGTGATGGTGGATGGCAATTTCCAGTAACGGGCCAGGGGGGTCGGCCCAGCCCAGCTTCGACCGGTCGTGGACGGGCGCAGACGGGCCCGTCCTTGGCCCGGGCGCGGCCCGGGCACGCCCACGCGCGTCCTGCGCTGCGGAGCCCTGTCCTCCTTTTAAGCGCCTCCTGGTGCGTTAGCGGCGTGCGGGCCTGCCGCAAGCACCTTGGGGTTTGTAGTCCTCCCCCGGCGGCGGGCGCGAGTTGAAGGCAGGCAGTGGCAACAGGGTGCAAAAGAACACAGCGTTATGGGCTCCCCTTGAGTCTCTGCAAACTTCCCTCAGGATCCCGTAAGCCAATTGAATACCTTGCACTCGCTGCTACTAGGTCATGGTGTTGTTTTCCATTATGCACGTTCAAGCAAGAATGATACATTTGTTTCCCTCTGATTGGTTCCGATCGTCAAGTTGCACCTGCCCTTCCTGTAAGGTCAAAGCGAGTGTACTAACAGGTGTTTTTCTCCAGGGTTCGAGAACTTTCCTGAAGGCCATGAGCCCCACATGATCCAGCTACAACCTTTGAGCCTTTGAAAGGGTATATAAACCCCCGCCCAACCCTGAGTCTTTGCTTGGCCTCACTCCCTGCAGAACAAGCTTCACCCTTCCCATTCATCTGATGAATCCTGCTGGAACCAAGAAGCACTCCAGGCTTCTTCAAGTCCATAGTGAACCAGTGGTTCCTGTGGCTCCATCTCCTTTGATGTCTTCCTCCTCACTTCCTCCTGCACATTTATTCCGGACTCCCTAGGTCAAAGCCAAGAGTTCTTCTTCGAACTTCAGACAAATGGAAGAACTAGGCTGGGTACTTAATATCAGGTTAGTGCGCACTAATCTCTGGACCGAGCACCAGCATTTTCAATGACTATAGACTTTTCCTCCATGCCCTCTCTATGATTTCCTTCAGCGTTTCTTGTTTATACTCCGGACCCTTCTTGCAACCTTGGCGCTTGAACTGTTTGCGCAGAGACCAAAGACTTCTCTGTGTTTCTCTGATGAACAGTATTGCCAAGAGAAACCATTTCTGAGCCTTTGATAATATTTATGAGCCTTGTACCTAAACCTTTGTTATGAGCTTACCCTTGGGAGTGCACGAAACTCCAACCTGTGCACAGAGTTTATTCCTGGGAGTGTACATAACTCCAACCTGTGTTCTGAGTTTGTCCTTGGGAGTGTCACACTCCAATCTTTGATTTCTGCTCTCCTGTGCTGCTGCTGGTGAAACCTGTAAGAGTATGTCACTGTAGTAAATGCATGGTTATTGTATGTTTAGGCCTGGTATTATACTGATGGTAATTGCCTCATCTTGTTATTTCCAGTGTATTATGTCATCGCAAAAGCAGAGATTCTGGTCCAGTTCATATCTACCTCACAGACACAGAAGGTCTCTGGAGTGACAAAACCATGTTACACAGTATCACCCAGCTACTGAGCAGATTCAGTACTGCAAATTTCTCTATTTTTTTATTCTATCCCAACCCCACTTCCCCCCAGGAGACAGTTTGTGCTATAAGGTTTCAGTTCCTTTGGCATGTCCTGTCTTTGGGAGGGACCAGGTGAGTGCACTTGCCACCCTCAAACTTTGACTAAAAACAGACGTTTTGCTCACATTTCTTTCAGAAAAACTTCTGGAATCTGTGGAGACCCACAAATGTTGTACCACCCAGAGGTCCCACATGTTTCCCGATAAAGATGGTACCCCTCTTGTTACATGAAGGGATCAGCAATAGGGGTAGCTGCTGTATTTGGGGCAGTGATGGGCTGCCACCTATAGAAACCTACCAACCACAGACATTTATGAAAACTAGACACCCAGGGGATTCCACGGTTGTGTGCCTTGTGTGAATCGCAGAAGGTGTTCTTACCCACAATGCCCTGCAAATTTTAAACTTTGGCTCAAATTATGCATTTTCCTTACATTTCTGTAATAGAAACTTCTGGAATCAGGAGAAATCCACAAAATTCCTACCACCCAGTGCTTCACCACTTGCCCCGATAAACACGCGGCCCTACTTGTGTGGCTGGGCCTAGTGTCCGTGACATGAGCGGATCAAACCAAGGTCAATGGGAGCTCCACTGTCTCTGGTTTGATCCTTTCCTGTCACAGTCAATAGGCCCAGCCATACAAGTGGGGGAATGTTGGGTGGTAGGAATTTTGTGTAAACCTTATGGATTCCGGAAAATTACATAACAGAAATGCACGATAAATTTGTGACTCTGGCATATTTTTAGGTTTGCAGGGCATTGTGGGTATAAAACGTCCAGTGATCCACATGAAGCATCCCACCCTGGAATCCCACTGGGTGCCTTGTTTTCAGAAATGTGTGGGTTTGGTATGTTTCCCTAGGGGGCAGATGAGTCCAGGTCTAGTTAACCATAGCCAAATCAGGTTAGCTTTTTTTAGGAGGAAATGTTGGTGTTTCCACATTATGTTTTGGGGTTTTTACTGTTGTGGATGCTAGGCCCACCCATACAAGAAGGGTAGTGTTTTTAATGGAACAAATGGGGGAATGCTTGGCAGTAAGAATTTTGTGGATACTTATGTATTCCAGAAGGTTACATCACAAAAATGCAAGGACAATGTGTGGTTTTAACCCCTTTGCTGCTAGGCCTTCCCCCCCCCTGTGCTAAGCCTTTTTTTTGGCTATTTGGAGTAGTTTGCGCTTAGGCCCCTGTAACTTTTTGACCACATAAGGTATCCATGCCAAATTTACGTCCTCTTCTTCCAACATCATGGGGATTCTAAAGGTACCCAGGGTTTGTGGATTCCCCTGGAGAAGACCCAGAAATTAGCCAAAATATAGCTAAATTTTTTTTTTTTTTTGAAAAATGGGAAAAAAGGGCTACAGATGAAAGCGTCTGGTTTTTTCCCTGCAAATGGTATCAACAAAGGGGTTGTGGTGCTGAAATCACCATTTTCCCAGCTTTCAGGGACAAGCAGACTTTTGTCAGAAAACCAAACTTTTTTTACACAGTTTTGGCATTTTTCTGAGACATAGCCTATTTTTGCTATTTTTTGTGCTTTCAAGCACCTTCCAGTTAATGGTAGAAATGGGTATGAAAGCAATAATGGATCCTGGAAAGCTATACATTTTAGAAACGTAGACAACATTCTGAATTCAGAAAGGGGTCATTTGTGTAGATCCTTCAAGGTTTCTTTATAGAAACTAACAGTTGAATATAGGAAAACTTGAAAATTAGTTGAAAAAAACAGCCATTTGTGTCAACTTCTTCTAATTATGACAGCTGTTTGAAAGCAATATACCGTTACATCCGCTGGACCTTTCTGGTTGTGGGGATATATAGGACTTGTAGGTTCACCAAGAACCCGACGAACCCAGAGCCAATAACTGAGCAGTGTCTTGCAATGGTTTTTTATTATGTACCGGGTATATAGCAATTAATTTGGGAAAATATATACATGGAAAAATCGGTATGAAAGACACCTATGTATTTCTGAAATTGGAACAAAATATAGAGTTTAGAAACAGTAGATATTTGCACATTTCCGAAATTGTGAGTACCCATACTAGCATGAGAATTATAGGTCATTTTTCAAAATGACTTCTTTTTTACACATTGTCTTTAATTTGGAAGGCAGAAATGCATCAAAAGTCAATAGGTAATAACAGTTGCTCTACAATTCTGTATTACCCTAAGTCTCCCGATAAAAATGGTACCTCACTTGTGTGGGTTGGCCTAGTGCCCGCGACAGGAAACGGCTCTAATCGCAATGTGAACACACCACATTTTCACAGTGAAAACTTACCCTTTTTTTGCAAAGTGCCTAGCTGTTTTGAACCCTAGCTCTGCCGGCACCTAGGGAAACCTACCAAACCTATACATTTTTGAAAACTAGACACCCAGGGGAATCCAGGATGGGGTGACTTGACTGGCTCCCACCAGGTTCTGTTACCCAGAATCCCTTGCAAACCTAAACATTTGTAAAAAAAAACACATTTCCCTCACATTTCTGTGGTGGAAAGTTCTGGAATCTGCGTGGATCCACAAAATTCCACCCACCCCGAATTCCCCAAAGTCTTCCGAGAAAAATGGTACCTCACTTCTGTGGGTAGGCCTAGTGCCCGCGACAGGAAACGGCCCAAAACGCAACGTGGACACACCACATTTTCACAGTGAAAACGTACCCTTTTTTTGCAAAGTGCCTAGCTGTAGATTTTGAACCCTAGCTCTGCCGGCACCTAGGGAAACCTAGCAAACCTATACATTTTTGAAAACTAGACACTGAGGGGAATCCGGGATGGGGTGATTTGTCTGGCTCTCACCAGGTTCTGTTACCCAGCATCCCTTGCAAACCTCAAAATTTGTCAAAAACACCACCTTTTCCTCACATTTCTGTGGTGGAAAGTTCTGGAATCTGTGTGGATTCACAAAATTCCACCCACCCCGCATTTCCCAAAGTCTTCCGAGAAAAATGGTACCTCACTTGTGTGGGTCAAGTACCCGCGACAGGCAAGGGCCCAAAACCTATTGAGGCGACATCAAAATTACCTATCACAAAACAACCTGGTTTTGCAAGGGGGGACCCATGAGTTTTTGGCCCCGCGGTCAGCGGCCATCTTGGGAAACCTACCAAACCCACACATTTCTGAAAACTAGACACCCGGGGGAGTCCAGCAAGGTATGACTTGCGTGGGTCCCCCAACATTTCCCTACCAAGAATCCCCTGCAAACCTCAAATTTAGCTGAAAAAATCACTTTTTTCTCATATTTCTGTGTGGGAAAGTTCTGGAATCTGCGTGGATCCACAAATTTCCTACCACCCAGCATTCCCCCAGGTCTCCCGATAAAAATGGTACCTCACTCGTGTGGGTGGGTCAAGTACCCGCGACAGGCAAGGGCCCAAAACCTATTGAGGCGACATCAAAATGACCTATCACAAAACAACCTGGTTTTGCAAGGGGGTCCCATGAGTTTTGGCCCGGGCTCGGCGGCCATCTAGGAAACCTACCAAACCCACACATTTCTGAAAACTAGACACCCGGGGAGTCCAGCAAGGTATGGCTTGCGTGGGTCCCCTAACATTTCCCTACCCAGAATCCCCTGCAAACCTCAAATTTTGTGGAAAAAATAAATATTTTCTCACATTTCGGTGTGAGAAAGTTGTAGGATCACCGGGCCGACACAAATTTCCTACTACCCAGCGTTCCACCAGGTCTCCCGATAAAAATGGTACCTCACATGTGTGGGTAGGCATAGTGGCTGCAACAGGAAATGGCCCAAATCGTGTTGTGGAGACTTCAAAATTACCTATAACAAAACTACCTGGTTTTGGGGGGGGCACCTGGTTTTTTCACCCCGGGCTCGCCGCCATCTAGGGAAACCTACCAAACCCACACATTTCTGAAGACTAGACACCCTGGGGAGTCTAATGAGGTATGGCTTGCGTGGATCCCCCAACGTTTCCCTATCCAGAATCCCCTGCAAACCTCAAATTTAGCTGAAAAAACCACATTTTCCACATATTTTTGGGTGGAATCACCGTGCCTGCACAAATGTCCTACCCCACAGCATTCTCCTTAGTGTCCCAAGTAAAATGATACCTCACTTGTGTGGGTGTCCAATGCAGAATTGGCTAAAAAAATGTGTGGGTTTTGTGGTTTCCCAAGATGGCCGCCGAGCTCGGGGCCAAAAACACAGGTGACCCCACTTGCAAAACCAGGTTGTTTTGTGATAGGTAATTTTGATGTCTCCTCAATACGTTTTGGGCCCTTGCCTGTTGCGGGTACTTGACCCACCCACGCGAGTGAGGTATCATTTTTATCGGGAGACCTGGGGGAACGCTGGGTGGTAGGAAATTTGTGGATCCACGTAGATTCCAGAACTTTCCCAGACAGAAATTTGAGAAAAAGTGATTTTTTTCAGCTACATTTGAGGTTTGCAGGGGATTCTGGGTAGGAAAACGTTGGGGACTCACGCAAGCCATACCTCGCTGGACTCCCCGGGTGTCTAGTTTTCAGAAATGTGTGGGTTTGGTAGGTTTCCCAAGATGGTCGCCGAACTCGGGGCCAAAAACCCAGGTGACCCCCCTTGCAAAACCAGGTTGTTTTGTGATAGGTAATTTTGATGTCTCCTCAATATGTTTTGGGCCCTTGCCTGTCGCGGGTACTTGACCCACCCAGGCGAGTGAGGTATCATTTTTATCGGGAGACCTGGGGAAACGCTGGGTGGTAGGAAATTTGTGGATCTACGTAGATTCCAGAACTTTCCCAGACAGAAATTTGAGAAAAAAGTCATTTTTTCAGCTAAATTTGAGTTTTGCAGGGGATTCTGGGTAGGAAAATGTTGGGGGACCCACGCAAGCCATATCTCGCTGGACTCCCACGGGTGTCTAGTTTTCAGAAATGTGTGGGTTTGGTAGGTTTCCCAAGATGGCCGCCGAGCTCTGGGCCAAAAACCCAGGTGATCCCGCTTGCAAAACCAGGTTGTTTTGTGATAGGTAATTTTGATGTCTACTCAATACGTTTTGGGCCCTTGCCTGTCTCGGGTACTTGACCCACCCACACGAGTGAGGTATCATTTTTATCGGGAGACCTGGGGAAACGCTGGGTGGTAGGAAATTTGTGGATCCACGTAGATTCCAGAACTTTCCCAGACAGAAATTTGAGAAAAAAGTGATTTTTTCAGCTAAATTTGAGGTTTGCAGGAGATTCTGGGTAGGAAAACGTTGGGGGACCCATGCAAGCCATACCTCGTTGGACTCCCCCGAGTGTCTAGTTTTTAGAAATGTGTGGGTTTGGTAGGTTTCCCAAGATGGCCGCCGAGCTCGGGGCCAAAAACCCAGGGGACTCCCCTTGCAAAACCAGGTTGTTTTGTGATAGGTCATTTTGATGTCTCCTCAATACGTTTTGGGCCCTTGCCTGTCGCGGGTACTTGACCCACCCAAGTGAGTGAGGTATCATTTTTATCGGGAGACCTGGGAGAACGCTGGGTGGTAGGAAATTTGTGGATCCACGTAGATTCCAGAACTTTCCTAGACAGAAATTTGAGAAGAAAGTGATTGTTTCAGCTAAATTTGAGGTTTGCAGGGGATTCTGGGCAGGAAAACGTTGGGGGACCCACGCAAGCCATACCTTGCTGGACTCCCCCGGGTGTCTAGTTTTTAGAAATGTGTGGGTTTGGTAGGTTTCCCAAGATGGCCGCCGAGCTCGGGGCCAAAAACCCAGGGGACTCCCCTTGCAAAACCAGGTTGTTTTGTGATAGGTCATTTTGATGTCTCCTCAACACGTTTTGGGCCCTTGCCTGTCGCGGGTACTTGACCCACCCACGTGAGTGAGGTATCATTTTTATCGGGAGACCTGGGAGAACGCTGGGTGGTAGGAAATTTGTGGATCCACGTAGATTCCAGAACTTTCCTAGACAGAAATTTGAGAAGAAAGTGA
Source organism: Calotriton arnoldi (assembly GCA_963921515.1). Taxonomy (NCBI): domain Eukaryota; kingdom Metazoa; phylum Chordata; class Amphibia; order Caudata; family Salamandridae; genus Calotriton; species Calotriton arnoldi. Next base: position 604,668 of record CAWUFW010005631.1, read on the forward strand.
TTGTTTTAGCTAAATTTGAGGTTTGCAGGGGATTCTGGGCAGGAAAACGTTGGACTCCCCCGGGTGTCTGGACTCCCCCGGGTGTCTAGTTTTCAGAAATGTGTGGGTTTGGTAGGTTTCCCTAGATGGCCGCCGAGCCCGGGGCCAAAAACTCATGGGACCCCCCTTGCAAAACCAGGTTGTTTTGTGATAGGTCATTTTGATGTTGCCTCAATAGGTTTTGGGCCCTTGCCTGTCGTGGGTACTTGACCCACCCACACGAGTGAGGTACTATTTTTATCGGGAGGAAAATTGTGGATCCACGCAGATTCCAGAACTTTCCCACACAGAAATTTGAGAAAAAAGTGATTGTTTCAGCTAAATTTGAGGTTTGCAGAGGATTCTGGGTAGGGAAATGTTGGGGGACCCACACAAGCATACCTTGCTGGACTCCCCCGGGTGTCTAGTTTTCAGAAATGTGTGGGTTTGGTAGGTTTCCCTAGATGGCCGCCGAGCCCGGGGCCAAAAACTCATGGGACCCCCCTTGCAAAACCAGGTTGTTTTGTGATAGGTCATTTTGATGTCGCCTCAATAGGTTTTGGGCCCTTGCCTGTCGCGGGTACTTGACCCACCCACACAAGTGAGGTACCATTTTTCTCAGAAGACTTTGGGGAATGCGGGGTGGGTGAAATTTTGTGGATTCACACAGATTCCAGAACTTTCCACCACAGAAATGTGAGGAAAATGTGTTTTTTTGGACAAATTTTGAGGTTTGCAAGGGATTCTGGGTAACAGAACCTGGTGAGAGCCAGACAAGTCACCGCATCCTGGATTCCCCTGGGTGTCTAGTTTTAAAAAATGTATAGGTTTGCTAGGTTTCCCTCGGTGCCCGCAGAGCTAGGGTTCAAAATCTACAGCTAGGCACTTTGCAAAACAAGGGTCAGTTTTCACTGTGAAAATGTGGTGTCCATGTTGCGTTTTGTGCTGTTTCCTGTCGCCGGCACTAGGCCTACCCACACAAGTGAGGTACCATTGTTATCGGGAGACTTTGGAGAATGCGGGGTGGGTGGAAGTTTGTGGTCCCACGCAGATTCCAGCACTTTCCATCACATAAATATGAGAAAAATGTTTTTTTTTTTTTTTTTTACAAAGTTTGAGGTTTGCAGGGGATTCTGGGTAACAGAACCTGGTGGGAGCCAGACAAGTCACCCCATCCTGTGTTCCCCCGGGTGTCTAGTTTAAAAAAATGTATAGGTTTGCTAGGTTTCCCTAGGTGCCGGCAGAGCTAGGGTTCAAAATCTACAGCTAGGCACTTTGCAAAATAAAGGGTCAGCTTTCACTGTAAAAATGTGGTGTGTCCACGTTGCGTTTTGGGACGTTTTCTGTCGTGGGCACTAGGCCTACCCACACAAGTGAGGTACCATTTTTCGCGGAAGACTTTGGGGAATGCGTGGTAGGTGGAAGTTTGTGGATCTATGCAGATCCCAGAACTTTCCATCACAGAAATGTGAGGATAATGTGTTTTTTTAACTAAGTTTGAGGTTTGCAAGGGATTCTGGGTAACAGAACGTAGTGAGAGCCACACAAGTCACCCCATCCTGGATTCCCCTCAGTGTCTAGTTTTCAAAAATATATAGGTTTGCTAATTTTCCCTAGGTGCCGGCTGCGCTAAAACCCAAAATCCACAGGTAGGCACATTCCGAAAAAAAGTCAGTGCCTTCTGCCGCCCTGGGGAGGGGGGAAATCAGGGGCTATTGCCCCGATATACCCCCGAGGGGGGCAGAAAGACTGTGGCTATTCTTTTGGGGGGTTGGGGGCATTCTGGTCAGCCCCCACCTCTGCGTATAAAAAAGCCAGCATAATCGCTGGGGCATAGTGGGCTTTCTGCCCCCCCCGGGGGGCAGATCAGGGGCTACTGACCCCATCTGCCTCCTGGGTGGGGCAGAAAGATTGTGGCATATTTTTTGGGGTGGGTGGGGGCATTGGCATGTCCATTCTTGGCAGCCCCCACCCCGAACTTTGGGGGAAAAAAATCCCTGGTGGCTAGTGGGATTTCTGCCCCCCCGGGGGGTGCAGATAAGGTGCTATTGCCCCATCTGCCTCCCGGGGGGGCAGAAAGACTGTAGCATTTCTTTTGGGGTGGGGGCATTGACATGCCCATTCTGGGCAGCCCCCACCCCAACTTATATAAAAAAAAATCCCTGGTGCTTAGTGGGCTTTCTGCCCCCCCCGGGGGGGAAGATCAGGCGCTATTGCCCCCATCTGCCTCCTGGGGAGCAGAAAGTCTTTTGTTTTCTTTGGGGGGTGGGGTGGGGGCATTTGCATGCCAATTCTGGGCAGCCCCCACCCCGGGCCTATAAAAAAAATAATCCCTGGCTTCTAGGGTGCTTTCTGTCCCCCCGGGGGGGCCGAAGACTGTCATTTTGCGGCTGGGGGTTGGGGGCATTGGCATGCCCATCTTGGGCAACCCCCACCCCTAAATTCATCGGGGGGAAAAAAAAACTGGTGTCTAGTGGGCTTTCTGCCCCCCCCGGGGGGGGCAGATTGGGGGCTACTGTCCTGATCTGCCCCCCAGGGGGGGAAGAAAGACTGTATTTTTGCGGCAGGGGTGGGGGCATTGGCATGCCCATATTGGGCAGCCCCTACCCCAAATTATAATTAAAAAAAAAATCCCTGGTATCTAGTGGGCTTTCTGCCCCCGGGGGGGCAGATTGGGGGCTACTGCCCCCATCTAAAAGACTGTACTTTTGCAGCGGGGGTGGGGGCATTGGCATGCCCATATTGGGCAGCCCCTACCCCAAATTATAATTTAAAAAAAAATCCCTGGTATCTAGTGGGCTTTCTGCCCCCCAGGGGGGGCAGAAAGACTGTCATTTTGCGGCTGGGGGAATGGGTGGGGGCATTGGCATGCCCATATTGGGCAGCCCCCACCCCTAATTATAATGTAAAAAAAAATCCCTGGTATCTAGTGGGCTTTCTGCCCCCCCCCGGGGTGGCAGATTGGAGGCTACTGCCCCATCTGCCCCCAGGGGGGGCAGAAAGACTAAATGTGCCCAAATAAATATGGGTGGAGCAAAGGCCCTTGTCCAAGGGGCCGCTCCCCCCTCCCTGGTGCCTAGTGGGTGGATCCCTGCTTGGGGATCGCCCTCCTGGGGCAATCCCCAAGCAGGGATCCACAAGAGAGGGGTACCATTGGAAAGGGGAGATTCTCCCCTTTCCACCGATACCTCTCCTGACTTTTCTACGTGCTCAGGGGCTGAGATAGCCCCCTGAGCACGTAGAGCGAAACTGAAATGAGCCTCTTGGCTCATTTCAGTTCGGTTTCACTGAAATGACGTCAGTGCGACGTGCGCGCTGATCGTCATTTCAGGGAACCCGGGGGGGGGCCTCGGGAGCTGGGGAAGCCCTTCCCCAGCTCCCGAGGCTCTTGGGGAGTAAAGGGAATCCCTCTGATGCCCGCACCAGAAGGATTCCCTGTGCCATGGCGTCGGACGCGTGGGAGCCGTCTGACGCACATGAGCACTGATGCGTCGGACGGCTCCCGCACGTCCGATGCATCCAAGGGGTTAAGCAGAGTTTGAGGTATGCAGAGCATTGTGGGTAAGAAACTGTCATGGGATCCACAAAGGAATACCACCCTGGACTCCCCTCGATGTCTGGTCTTCCACAATGTCTGGTTCTGGTAGTTTTCACCTGGGGGAGGCCTGCCCATGCCTAAAAAGTGCAGCCATTAACCATGGCAAGTAAGACAATATTTTGATTTAGCTTCACTGTCCTGGTGTATATGTAAAGACAATACCCAATGTCCTTTCGCTTGCCACTGGAATGGGATGTTTTAGTCTGCAGGAGACCAGAAAGACTGTTTAAGATGTTAGGGGTGAGGGTGTGGCCTCATGTCAGGATGGGTCAGACCCACCTCATTATTGTATCAAAAACATATAGTCCTGGCATCCAGTGGACTTTCGGTTCTGGTCAAATTGAAGGCAAACTTCCTCTCTGCCCTCCAAGGAGGCCAAAATGCTGGTTTGTCCCCTTTGGGTTGGGAGTATAGTCTATTGTGTGACACCAGAGCCCCTTTCTTTTGCCCCCCTTTGCCACACATTTTGTACCACCCAGAGGCCCCACATGTCTCCCGATAACAACAGCACACCCCTTGTGTGGGTAGGCCAAGAGACCACCCCACAAAAGTCCCTAAAGAGTTACATGGAGGGTACAGTGATAGGAATAGCTGCTGTATTTGGGGTGGTGATGGGCTGCCACATATGGACACCTACCAACCACAGACATTTATGAAAACAAGACACCCAGGGGATTCCATTGTGGTGTGCCTTGCATGAATCCCACAAGGTGTTCTTACCCACAATGCCCTGGTGTTCAGTCGGCTTTCTACACCCAAAGGGGCAGATTTTGGGAAACCTCACATCTGCCCCCAGAGGAGTAGAAAGACACTATTGCCCCTAATGGGGCAGGGGCTTGTCTCAATGCTCAATCCTTTTGTTTGTTTTGCTGCCATTTTGAAGTCCCTGGTGTCTACTGTGCTTTCTGTACCGCCTTCCAGGGGGCAGATTGGGGGTGAATACCCCTATTCATCCACCAGGGTGGACAGAACGTCTATGGGGCCCTGGAGTGGGGGACCACAAGACAATACTGCATGAATGTATTAGTAATGGTCTTGTGTGCTTTCTGAGATTGCCCCCCAATTGCCCACCCTGGGGAGAGACAGAAAGACTGTTTTCACCTTTTTGGAGTGGGGGCATGGCCATGCCGTGCCCATAGTGGGCAGCCCCACCCCTCTGTTTTTGTCAAATATTTATCCCTGTTGCTTAAGGGGCTTTCTGCAATTTTTTTTTCTTTACCCTCTGCACTCCACAGTGTGTGACTACAGGGTCATGTCGCCAATTTCTTTCTACGAAGCGTGATAAGGTAATATTAGGGCGTGAGACTGCTCTAACTTGAAATATCACTATTTCTGTCCGTGTTATGTTTGCAGATCTGTGTGTTTCATGTTTATATTGCCTGCAGTGTGCAGTGTTTGTGTTGTGTTTATGAAGTAAACTAGTAAGATCTGGAATACAGTCTCTTGCCAAACATTGTGAATGGAGGCACTAATATTAGTGGAACCATTTGTTAATTTATTGTTCCAGGCATTATTAGGTGCTATGCTTATGGACTAAGTAAGTCTGTTTGTTTTATGTAATTCTTTCCCACTAAGCTTACCGGACCGGTAGCTGTAGGACCGGATGTAGGCAAAGATTATGGGTTTAATATTAGTCCTGATAAAAGCCTTGGACAGTTAGTGGCTGGTGAACAGATGGAAACATGTTGACAATTATGGTGATGTATGGAAAATAATATCCATAAACACCCAGATACACTATTTTTAACCATACCCGTGGCACCCAAAGTAAAGGGAAACTGGGGTGACCCTTAGGCATTACAATTTTTTTAAGGAACCCCGATAGGATAATATCTAAAGTGCTCTCTCCGACAAGGTTGAGTCCATCCTGGTTTATAGCAATCAGGATGATACCCAGAGATAAAGCATGCCACTAATAGGGTGGGTGCAGGAGCATAACAAAGGCCCCTACATGCCCTGCAGTGCAGGGGCCCCCCCAACCCTTCAGAGAGCCCCAACCTTTCAAGAGGGGCACCATTTAACCCAAAGCCAATGAATATCTGTGAGATATGGAAGAATCCAGAGTTCTTCATCGCATTCTGCAGGGCCCCCCCATCAGTTTGTGTTATGCCACTGAAGGTTAATCCTCATACAGTTTCTATTTCTACAACAGTTGGGTTCCTTTCTGGTTTTAAGCTATTTGTTGTGCATTTAATATATTAAGGGAGATAGTAGCCTAGATCCCTGCCAAAAAAAAAACCAAAAAAAGCTTTATGCCTACCCTTCTCGTCTGACCCCCTCACCAATCTCTGGGTTTTGAAAAGAGATGTGATAAACATCATTCTATCACCATCTAAAGTGTATCCTCAAAATGTGTGTTGAAATTGTTCTTTAATATTTTTTAAAAGTTTCAAAAATTGATAATCCATATCCTTTTAATTTCATAATTATAGCATATACATGAATTAGTGTTCTGCCCCACGGCACCTAAAACATTTCTTAGGCACACATGGTTTCATACTTTTGCTAGTATAACATCTAATTGATATAAATGAAATGTTGTATACCTATTAAAATAGAAGATGGCATCAGACATTGATAATGCATTTTGAAGATTCATTTCTTCCAGTTTTTGTTATCAAAGTCAGATTCATTGACATCATTTTTGAAAGATTTTTGCCAGCTATTCAAAACGCAATCTTCTATGCCTAAACAATTATTATAATATGACACAGTGATTTGTGGCTTTTGTAAAACAATGATTTTGCATAACCTCTTCTTTTACTGTACATTGTAATTTATTTATAATTGGTATTGCATAGGCATATCTATGTGGGCCCCATTCATTTTCTTAAGACTGTCAGGTTACCCAGGGCTTAAGTTGGGCATCTTCTTATCCACAAATATCTCTCTTCTACTCTTTTAAATTTATTTAGTGGTCCATATTGGAGTATGCAGGCCTGTAGGAATTATTTGATGGGGTTTCAGTATTTTCAATCATGTTTCAGAGTGGACTTCTGTTGTTTTAATTTTTTTTCTCAAAAACCTTGAATGACCATATTTATATAGAGTGCCAAATATTTTGTAATCCCCCAAACAGGCTTGACAAACCCCATAAATTAAATGATCTTGTAGTTCATTCATCCATAGAAGATCTACTTTGGCCTTGATGCTACCCTTATATCAGGTAATGTGTGCCCTTTCTCACCTCTCCTTAGGCCTAGTCAATCTACGGCAGTAGATATACAGATGAGTATAAGCCCAAATAAACGTGTTAAATATTCTGCTGTAGTTTTACATATGAATTGTGGAGGCATGTGAATTACTAGTGCCTGAAAAAGAAGCAAAAGTATTTGTAGTTTATTCATTTTGAAAAGATCTATCCTTTCTATTAATGCCATATAGCATGTACCACTTCTGTGCAACCATTTTAATTTAGTGCAAATCTTTGTTTTAATTTGTCCTAAAGGCTATTGTTATTTATAAGTAATCTGGATGCCTAAATACTGAATATTTGAGGAGTTACTTTGTGTTTCATTATCAGCACCCTATGTTATTTGATGGAGTTTTTCTTTATTGATCTTGAAACCTGAGACTTTGGAGAAGTTATCAATGATATTTTTTTGGATGCAACCTCAACACCATATGTATATAAAACAATGTCACCAACAAAAATGTCCAGACTTGATTGACATAATATTCCGTTCTGCAATTGTAATATTCAAGGTTGCATGACTATATTTGTTAGATTTTATCATTGAAGTTGATCGTTTCATGCTTAATCATTATTATTAAATCACAATAATTGTGTGTTTCATATCGTTGTCGTTTAAAAAGAACACTGTCTAAAAGACTGAAAATAGCTGAAGGGGCATTGTTGAATGTTTATCCTGAAAGTCTTCAACAAGATCCTGAATGTTCATAAAAACCGGAGCTAAGAGTCAGAGAGGACCTTCATGACAGGCTACAGAGGGGACAGACACAATCGTGCACCCCCCTAACTATAGGCTGCTGAGAGGCAATTGAACTACACTGGCTGTCTGGATGGTGTCTTTTCTGGCTGTACTTATCACACACACAGCTGCCTTCGAGAGCTGAATATAGAACTTACTGTTCTGAAATCAGGTGTGCGGTTATGAACCATCTATGAACTTAGAATATGCTTTTATTTTCAAATCTGCGCCTACAGCTAATATAGTGCTTAGAAGTAGTTAATGAGGGAGCTAGTGCTATAGAATACATAACAATAATGTTGGAGTCTTATTTTCTGTTTACACTTTTCATAAAAGTACTTGCTGTCTTAATGTTTATCTTATTTGTGGTTACAATTCATACTGTGCACTAGATTAGAGGTTTAATTTTTTTTTCTACCGACCGTGGAGACCTAGCAATCATGGCCGATGCCCGGTGGAGCTACCTAGGTAGCTATAGAGGAGATTGGCTGCGGATCTCCCCCTCGGCTGTCACCTACCCAGCCGGACATTGGACACACTTTCCTTCGTCTCTCCCCTGTGTCTCCTTCCTCCCCCGCCTTCCGACGACTCACCGAGGATTTGCCGATGGCAGAGCCTTTCAGCGCGGCCGATGCCCGGTGGAGATGCCTGGGTGGCTGTGGAGTGGATTGGCAGGGGATCACCCCTCCGAACCGTCTCCTGCCTTATGGGCCTGACTGCAGTTGCCAGACCTCTTGCTTCCCCTTCCGGAACGGCGACTGAGGATGTGCCAGTGTTGTTTCCCCCGGCGGGGGTGCAGCTGCGGGAGTTCCGCGGCACTGTGGACCAGTGCCTCCGAGCTGGTTTCTCACTTTTCGAGTCTGGGGAGACGCGTCCTCCTTGGTCCCCGCTGCTGCCTCCCTCTTCCGGGGTTGCTGCCTAGGCGCCCGAGCTGACTTCCCCTGACAATGCGACATGCCGTACGACGACACTGCTGCCCCTGTAGCCCCGAGCGTGTGCACGTTAACGACCCGATTGTGATCGGCGACCTCCAGCCTCCTCCCTCCTTGCTCCGGTGGCTGCCTCCCCCATCCAGCCCTGCTCCGTGGAGTCAGCTCCCTTGTGGTTTTTTGGATTGGACTTTTTTGTGTATCCCGCCATTTTGTGATAATGCTATCGGTGCCCGTGACCCGGGTCCTCCATCTTGGCGGCTTCGACCGATTCTCAGGCCGCTGGACTGCGCCCTGTGTCGCCTGACTGACCTTTACCACAAGTTGACCCCCCCCCCCCTTGGGTCCCCTGCACCCCTCTCATCTTGTACAGTCACCGCGACACCGGGATGTTGTTGATTGCTGGTCCCCAGCCGGTTTGTTTGACTTTCACTTTAATCTTTTTGGTTCCCCTGAAGTACTTTCCCCCTTGCCGGTCTGCCTGTCCAGATCTTCATTCCAACCTCTTTTACTTTTCCCCCTCTACCTTCTTTACCCCAAAGGACGTGTGTATACGCTATGCTATGCTCTATTAACTCATGTTACTGTGTAACACTGTCTTTTTCCTATGTTATATGATGCTCCTGTAACTGATGTCATTTTGTAACTCGCTAATCCTCATGTAAAGCGCTCTGATACCTCCGGGTCTAGCCAGCGCTATATAAAACTCTGCTCCCCGTCGACAGGAGAATCTCCTTCAAACTCCTCATCCACGCACACAAGGCACTCCACAAGACTGGCCCAGCCTACCTCAACAGACGACTCCTCTTCTACGTCCCCAACCGCCAGCTCCGCTCCGCCGACCTCTCCCTCGCCACCATCCCTCGCATTCGAAGAACTACCACCGGCGGCAGATCCTTCTCCCACCTCGCCGCCAAGACCTGGAACACCCTTCCACTAAGCCTACGACAGACCCAAGACCTGCTGACCTTCAGGAGGCTACTCAAGACCTGGTTGTTCGACCAGTAGCAGCACCCACCCCCCCCTTTTTTCTCCCCAGCGCCTTGAGACCCTCGCGGGTAAGTAGTGCGCTCTACAAATTCTGTGATTGATTGATTGATTGCAAATAAATAAATAAAATATATCCTAAAATGTATATTTCATTCTCTAGTGATCCTCGAGTGTGTTATTCATGTATGAAATTGGATTTGGTGTTCCACTAGCTATCTCTGTCATGTCTCATTGGACTGCTCGTTACTTGAAACATATCTTACATTGCTCAGTGGGTTGTGTATGGGTTGCAGTCCAACTGGTTTTCTGATTCGGGTTGGAACATTGACTGAGTCCTTTGTGCCAGGGGGCCTAGGAAAACGAATCCTGTGGCTCAATAACATCTAGAGACTGTATCAGCACCAATGGATTAATGCAGGTAACAAATATTAAGGGTAACATCGGACATTTTTTTCTGGTCCCGTAAGCAATAATACATTTTATTGCTAGTCCTTGATTTACCATGACCTTTGCAAAGGTGAGCAATAAAAAGCTAATAAAGATTATTTGTTAAAACAACTACACATTAATGTTTAAGGGCCAGATTGGTTGATAAGTACTGCCAGGGTCTTTTTTAATGGTTTGGTGAACCCTGCAGTTTGCCAGGAAACTAGTCTCATTTTCTTTGTGTGTACATGTTTAAACACCTTATCAAGGTTTTTAATTATTTTTTTTAAAGCTTAATAAATACCTTTGGAAAACTGTCTAATCCTGTTTCTTTAGAGGCCATCAATTGCTTCATCTATTACATTGAGAGTCATTTTAGTGTAACGCTATTCTACTTATTTCAATATTTTGGCATTGAGTGTATCTAGATATTTACAGTTTTTTGCTTGGTTAATGTGCTTATCCCCAGTATGTAAATGTTCATAAACTGTGTCAAATATAACAGCAGTATCTTTCTGCTTGCATTCATACACTCATTTTTTATTTTTTATTAATTTATTGAAGTTTGAAAAGTGCAGCTTATGCATTACACACAGAGCCGCACATTAGTCACAATCTTGCATAGGATGCAGTATTTCAGTAATAACAACGAACAAAAGACAATTCCTGCATTACAGTGCTACGACTACACATTCCTTATTCAGCAGCATCCAACTTGTCATGTCTTAACATAAACATCTTATTTACCCATATACAACGATTGCACAGTACCAGCAGCTATAACAAATCCGGGTGCTCCAGCACGTATGCTGTCAGTGGTGCCCAGAAATCTTTAGATCTAGAGGCCAAAGGCAGTTCCTCTGCATATATATCCTACTGTTCTTTACAGTATATGAGCTCTTTTAGCCATTTCGCCACTGTAGGGGCAGTTCTACCACCTCAATGCTTTGCCACCATACATTTCGCCATTAGGGTGGTGACAGCCACTATGCGCCTGTTACAAGGCTTGAGCTTTTTTAGCAATCCCAGCAAACATATCTCAGGCGTACATTCCACATTTTCCATTACCATTGATGTTAATGTCCGAGTTACATGCGTCCAGAAGTCATATATAAATTTGAAAGCCCAGGCCAGATGCACAAAATCTGCCCGTCCTCCCCACATCTCACACATCGAGCATCCTCCCCCAACCCATATTTCTGCAGTTTCACAGGTGTGTAGTACATTTGGTGTAAAAACTTGAAATTTATTATTCGAGGTTACAATTGGCGGTTAGGCGCCCAGTCAATGCACAGCATGCTTCCCAGTCCTCCCAGACCAGCGGCTAAGCCAGCCTACTATTCCATTTATCTAGGGAAGCGGAGCTTGTCATATCAATTTCTCTTTGGGATGCATTATATAATCTAGTAATTAGCCCTGTACATTCCCCGCTGTTAATACAATTTACAATGCTTTTAACATCATCGGCTCATTGGGGAACCCAGGGTAAAATGTTCTGACAGCTATGCGCAATCTAGTGTAGACAAACCCTTGCATTGCCTTGTAGGGTTGCCCTGATGTAAAGTCATCTAGGGCCAGTAACTGTCCGTTTATGTACATGTCCCCTAGTTTAGTGATCCTTACACTGGACAAAATCCCCAGTGCCCCGTGCTCCTGCGCCACCGAAATACCCGGGTGCGCAGCAATCGGCATAGCCAGTGCGTACAGACATTCACTTCCTGCTCGGCCTGCTAAGGCCTTCCATGCTTTAACAGTGCATTTAACCGTGTCAATCTCTTTCCTATTCTCCTCCGTTCTATTGTGCAATACCATAGCAGTCAACGGGATTGGGTGAGCATTATCCTCCTCCACTGCTAAGTGTGGTAGGTAGCGTTAGGGGAAGTACCAATAGTGCGCAATTTGAGCTTGCGCACAAAGGTAATACAGTCGTAAATTCAAGGCTTCAAAACCTCCCCTTTCAAATGGTCCCAGCTGCATCTCAGCTGTTTGCCCGCCCACACCAATGTCAGCAAGCACGACTGAAGGGTCTTAAATACAGCTCTATTTAGTACTATTGGAAAATTCACTAATAAATACAGCAGTTTGGGGAGAGTTGTCATCTTCACGACCGCTATTCTGTCCACTAGGGACAGTGGAAGGCGTGTCCACCTGGCAACTTGATCATTTAATTTAGCAATCACTTACCCATAGTTCATGCTGATCACTGTCTCCGGGTCTCTGTGCACCCAGACACCCAAGTATCGCACAGGTTCACTCGACCAGGCCAGCGGGAACTCCAACTCAAGCGCACTGGTGCACTCTGTGAGAGGGAAAACCGTAGACTTATTCCAATTGATAAATAGTCCTGAGTATCTCTCGAACCGGACATACTCCTGTAATAGGGGCGCCAAGTGTGTAGCAGGTTCTCTAACATACAGGAACATATCATCTGCCTATAGTGATATGGTGAGCGGTCGCTGCCTGAAACCCAGTGTGGCACTGACATGGCCATGTCTGATCTTACATGCCAATTGTTCCAGTGCCAAGAAGAACAACATCGGGGAGAGAGGGCACCCCTGCCTGGTACTTCTACATATATCTATTGGAGCAGTGACCACTCTGTTGAAGCGTATCCTGGCCACCGGGCCTGTGTAACGGAGGCGCACCCACTTAAAAATAAAAGGCGGTATCCCCATAAACATATAACCCCAGTGTATCGAATCAAACGCTTTGGCCGCGTCTAATAATACTGCCGCAGCTTGAAGCTCGGGATTTAACTGATGCAGCACAGCGAATATAGTGCGCAGATTATGTGTGGTGGATCTTTTGGGTACAAATCCCGATTGATCCAGCAGGACCCGATTTGGGACCAGAGGTTGTAATCTGTTGGCAATGATTTTTGCCAAACTTTTAGTGTCTATATTTATCAATGAGAGTGGCCTATATGATTCACACCTATTGGCCTCCTTGTCTGGCTTCAGCAGCGTGACTATGAGCGCTTCAAGCAGGGTAGGGGGCAGAATACTCTTATCACATGCTTCAGAGAAACACTCCAATAGTCGGGGCTAGAGTATCCACATAAGCTTTATAAAACTCGCTTGGCAATCCATACAATTCTGCTGCTTTGCCATTCAGGAGTGACATTATAGCCTCCTTCACGTCCTCAACCGTCCAAGGCTGAGTCAGGTATTCTCGCTGGCCCAGGGACAACCAGCCCAGCGCAATGTCTTCTAAATGGCTTGAGATCTCACAATCATTAACAGTTGGCCTATGCCCGTACAGGCTAGAGAAGAACCTCATAAACACTTGACTAATCTCTGGTGTGGTATAATGTACTTCAGAGTCACTGTCAACAATTTCAACAATGTGTTACTGCTCCCTTGGCATTGCCAGTTTGTTTGCCAGAGAGCGACTCGGTCTGTCCCCCTCCCCATACAGTCGTGCCCTCCACCTCCTGGACCTATTCCGTACCTCCTGCTCGGCAACATCAATATGCTCTGATATTAACTCTCTCACTTGGGCCAGCAGTGCGTGTGTGGGTCGCTGTTCGTATATACGTTCCAGCGCATGTATCCTATCTTCTATATCCTGTAGCCTATTCCTAAGTGATTTTAAAATGCCTGCCTGCGCCCCTATACATTCTCCTCGTATAGTGACTTTGAAGGCCTCCCACAATGTTCCAGCCTCGTCCACAGTACCTTCATTCTCTAAGAAGTACTTTCATACACTCATTGGATAATCAATAATTTCTTCTCCTTTTTACCAGATGTGGAAGTAGTTTGATAATTTATCATTTTCATGTTGTTTATTATTACATTTTAAGAGACATTTGTCGAATTTGTTTTCAAATAAATTATTTTGTGTAGTCCTGAATGCAAAACTGTCATTCATTCAGATGACTCTTGTGGTTCCCATGGCAGTCTTTGCTGCAGCATGTAGTATCTCTATTATCAGTTTTTTCCACCAATTCTGCTCTGCGGAATATACTGTGATTATACTTCATAGATAGTAATTTAATGACTCTTAATATATGCCTACATCAAGGTAAGTGCCATTGAATTTTTCATATTCTTTTAAATGTTGTTGTATGTAGCCGATAATATTAAATCACACCTTAATCCTGGCTGGCAGTTCATTAGCTGGGCTGTTGCTGCCCTTCAATGATAACTATGGAATACTAATCTGAAGGAATTTTTACAGACGTTTCGAATAATCATGCTGCAAGACATTTGCTATGCAGACGTGGTGGTATGGCTTTTCCTTAGTTTATATGAAAATGTCTAAGGGACTGTTGATGGTCATTAAAGTGACAACCAATATTCTTAATATTTTTAATATTATGTCATCAAAGGAATGTTTCATACTCTGTTTGGTCTGGCCTAATTCCACGTCTCAATTCAATGTCAACATAATTATTATAAACTGCTATGTTAGACCTGGAGAATCATTTTCTAGATATAGGTTGCAAACAATTGAAGAAGCCAGTGCTATAATATTGGGTAATTACCCACATGACTTGTTAATTTGCTCTAGTAATTTCAAAACCTGCATTGTCAATGATATAAGAACCAGTAAAGATGAATGCTGGTATATTACCAATCAATAGCTTTATTTCGATAGCAATGTATCATAAAAGCATTGTTCGACAATTATACAATAAATAAAATATGTGGGAGCACAACATTTTGAACATACTATTAAAATATAAGACGTAAAATCAATTGTAATTAAAAACATCGTCTAAAAAATATACATCCACATTTCATCAATTTTGTGTCATGAAACGGACACCGGGCTAAAAGAAATATAAAAAGAGCATTAAAAGGTAGACAGTTCGCCACAATGATGTAATGTAAACAAGGGGAGGTTCGCGATAGCTAATTTTTAACTTTCTCCAGTATCAATCTTGGCCTAGACTTGAATCATCCCATGCAAGGCTTTGTGCCTTATTAGCCATGCACAGCTCAAAAACTTGGCGACTCCACAAGAAACAAGCATTGGCATAGCCAATAGGTCTCGCTTTTGGGACCTTATAAGTTTTTAGCCATGCAACAGTTGATGTTATTGCACCAAGGATATTGTGCTGCATAACTAAATACTTATAAGGTCCCAAAAACGAGACCTATTGGCTATGCCAATGCTTGTTTTGTTAGGCACGGGGAGATATAGTGATTTGCCCAGAATCACAGGATGTTCAGCGTCGTTGCCGAGACTCGAACCCAGTTCCCCAGATTCGAGGTCGACCGCCCTAGCCTTAGGCCAACTCCTCTCCCTACATGTAAACCACTTCAATTTAAAATGCGGAATAAAATGAATTCACCTCTTAGCTTCCACTTACAAAAACAACTTGACCTTCAAGAGCACATTAATGCAATGTCGAAGGGGGCACAATTTCAACACAGATTCCTCTGTGGAGTTAAACATTTATCCACAAACAGATTTTAATCTGGCAATTGAATCGCATTACTTTTTTATACTCTCTCCTAATAAGAATTCCCTAATTGCATTGTGATCCCCTCAAAGCAGCTTCCTGTGCACCTGCCTGGCCAGCCACAAGAGCGTTTGACCACATCTCCCCTAACATGATCCCTCTGATATGCACCTCCCACCCCCAATAGAAGAAAGGGGCATCTTTAAACTAGCCTGCATCCTTCAAAAAACAATGATGTGGGGAACCCCCTTATACTTGCACAGAGCTGACCATCTCCATCGAGCAATCCCCTTCAGAGCAAGGTCAGCATCCTCCTGGAAGCACCAGAATTTCAAAGATAAAAGCTGTAATTCTATCTTTCTCAGGAAAAGAGTCTAGAGTGTGGAAGTACATCTCACTTATGATGTTTTTTTTAATGACAAACCAGTCGTGTCAGTGCCACTTACGACTTCGCAAGACCTCTCTCTCTGTGCTGTAACCGTAAGATCGGGTACAGTATTGCTCTGTGAATATGTTTTTCTTTTGTGATTCACACACATTCGAAATCCAATGGCAAAAGAAGGCAAGCTAGACAAATAAAAAAAAAGGTCAGGATGGCACATGTTTTCAAAGCTGTGAGGGTAACCATCTCTTGGTTGGTTAACAATGGGATCTGTGTGATTGGAGGTTGAAGGTCGCATCAGTAAAAGTAACACACAGATCAGTGGCCGAGGTTCCCAATGCTGTTGCAAACAACTTCAGCATGCAAATGCAGTGACCCGGGCAAGATTTAAATGGGAATTTTTCCATCAGCTTTCTTCTATGGTATTGTGGGGTTGTGCGACATTACTAATGTCACATTAGTAAAATGTCCTCCTACAATTCTGTGGCATACTGCGATCACTACCCGCAAGAACAGGTAGGCCAAGAGCTGGCATCTTTTTGAGACTCCGCGTGCTTAATAACAACTTTGCATCACCGTGGTGCAGTGAGATGTGTTATGCTCTACTTGTTGTTTGCTGAGAAGGGGTGGCAGGCCAGTCTGTATCTTTATCCATCATTGGCACCAACGCTTAATTAGTAAGGCTCTGAAGAGCACGAAACAAATCCAAGCAAGATGCATTTCTATGAAACATTCGTTTGTAAACACAGGCAATATTTTGGTCCAGGGGTGGAGTCTGGCTGCACCAGCTCTGATGTTCCATCATTTTGAAATAGGTTGAGCACTTAACTCACACTGTCTCAAGTCCTGAACATTTCCCCTACAAATCATTCATTTCAGGTGCTTTAGTCCAATTCGTGCTAAAGAAGCTAAAAAAAAACTACAACTCCCAGGATGCATCCGGCTATCACACCATAGTCCATGACTGGAAATACTGTAGGTAATGAACTGGAAGGAGATGATCACCTTATTTAGAAACGTGCCCGTGCATCATTATGGGCATACGCCAATAGAAAAGGGAGGGAGAGAATCTTTATAAATGTGTGGCGCCTGCAATTTTGGGGCTGGTCTCGCGCTCTGCCTGCATAACCAATCTATCACAGCTGGCTGCAGGCACACCTCCTTCACAGCAGCGCCAGATAGGATCAATCTCGGGCACGGACGGGCCCCTCAGGTGAATTCCAGCTAATGAGAGAGGCATTCCAAGGCTGCATGTTAATGAAAAACAACAGATTGTGCAGTACGATAAACAAAGCTGTAATTGCAGGCGCTCACTGAATGCTACATGGGCACTCACCTGCTTACCGAGACTAGACCTTGACTAAAGACATCATCTCTGACAATTACGATGTAGGACAGATGCTAATGAGACAAGAGGAGCGGGGGCGAGCGAGCGCGGCAGCCTGCTCAGCTGACCAGACGCTCGTGCGTCATGGCCTTTTCCCGCACGGCCGGCATATGTTTCCAATTATCGCGCACGCGTCTGGGCAGGATAATGGGAAACAGATGTCGGCCCTGCGCGCGTAACCGCCCGAAAAAGGCCACGACGCACGAGCGTGTGGTCAGCTTCTGAAACCCCCTTACTTAAAGTCTCGCCAGAGCAGCGCTTGCGCGCTACTCGAGGCTCGACCTAAAAAGGGTGCACGGGTCGGATTTCAAAATGCGTAGAGCAACCCGGTGGTCGCGGGTGCCCATGTCTCTGCAAATTGGTTTTAGCCATTTTGATCTTACATTACTATAAGCTGGACAAGCAAACAGGACATGGGCAACACACTCCAATGGGGCTCCACAGCAGGGGCAACTTTCTGATGTATTCTTGGCGGAGTGCCATTTTGATGTTAAGGCATTAACAGGGAGCGAGCCGTACCTAAACTGGATATACAGAGCCCTATCCCGTGGGACCTGGATTACATCCAGGAAGGGCTCGAGACTTCTGGTTTGCTTAAAACTAAGAAATTCATCTGTTAATCTCCCCCTGTTCGATTTACTAAGCTCCTGATTGTCAATCCAATCCCAACAATGGCGTTTAAGTTCCACCTTACTCGGGGGCTTTTGGTCGTCCCACGATTTTTTAAGCCCAAGTGAGATCATTGTTTTCTTAACATTTAAAATCCACTTGACCCTATGGTCCACATCTAAATTCATCACCTCCGTTAAAGCTGTGGCATAGCTTTCAAGCTCTGCGGTGCGCCTTAGGTGAGCCCAAAAAAGCAATGGACGGAGCCTGGCGATGTCTCTGAACGGCCTCCTGCCCATATCATACATTAGGGGAGTTAACGGGGTGTTACGGGGGAGCGTCACCAGGTCCCTCAAAAACTTGTGCTCAGACCTGCTGATTTCATCTACACTCTCAAACCCCCATAACTCGGCTCCGTAGAGAGCGGAACTTACTGCCTTAGCATCATAAACCACAAGAGCTGGGGCAGCTGGCCTATTGAGCGAAGATCGGTGTTCCTTGATTAGCGCACCCGCCACGCGTTTGTGGTTTATGAGCATTTTGGCTATATGGGGCCTCCAAAGCATCTTATCAGAGAGGCGAATGCCAAGATATTCGAAGGTGTTGACTCTTTCCAGGGTGGTGCCATTTAGTGTGAGGTTGTTCCTGAAGGATTTGTGGGGGTTGAAGGCCATAAGCTTAGTCTTTGAGGTATTAATGACCAAGCCCCGGGAGTCACAAAAAGATTGGTACCTATTCATTAACTTTTGTAGCCCAGCCGGGGTCTTTGACACCAACAAGGTGTCGTCAGCGAACAGAAGTGTCGGCACTTTGTCGCCCGCCAGGGTTGGAGCGTCGGCTAGATCTTCTTGAAGGTACCTCACCACCCCATTCACATATAAGGAGAACAGGGTGGGAGCCATGACGCAACCCTGGCGGACTCCCTTGCCCACATGAATCCGTTCGGTTAGCTGACCTTGGGCCCCCATCTTACCTGGGCATAATTTCCCTCATGGAGGCAGATTAGTAGGCTTAAGATTAGGGGTGGAATATTACTGTTCCACAGATCAGTGCATGTAAATTGACTACATAGGTGCCAACATTGTCAGCAGTTTGCATAACATAGAACTAATAAAATTAATCTTTGCCCGGCATTCCTCCAATAGTATTGGTTTAAGAAGCTTTCAATGTTGTTGGGGTGCAAAAGGGCATCAACCTTCGGTCTGGGTAAGAACTGAAAAACGGAATGACCGCACCCTGGCAACCTGTTGTGGTGTCTCCCAAAAGGTGCACACCCTCTGTGTCCCCTTGTGGGTTACTCCTCCTTAAATCCTAATTTCACAAAACAAATGATCCATGGTAAACCAATTCATGTTTAAGTTATATCTTCTTGTAATAAATTTGTTTATTCGTGTTCTCTTAATAAATGTTTTTTTCAAATATTCCCAATTGAATAATACTAAAGCCACTACACGTGGTTCAATCAGAAACTTATATTTTGTCTAGTGATCCTCAATGCAAATCGGAGCTATTGGGCCTTCATCAGGAGGAAACATTCTAGGGAACAGAAGAAAGTAATGCAAGTCAATAATAAAATTAACATTCATTGTCTTGTCAAAGACCCATCAAACAGAATAGTGATGTTCTTACCCATATTCCAGATGCGATTATATTCTAGAATGATGCTATAATTCCTCGTGGTGATCATGATATGAATAGTCATCAAATATGATCTCGTCCTGTTGTCCATGTCAAAATGAGTAAGGAAAGTTCCACTGACTGATAAGCGGTATGGAACTATAATGAATGTATAATAAATGATGTGCATGGAAAATCCAAAAGTAAAATGCCTGAACCATCAGCCCAACATAGAACTAAGACATATGAATGGTTGCAGCAGATTAGATAAGCCACTGGGGGCCACTTGGTTTTAGGAGTTGAAATGAGGCTATCATAAATGATACCTTTATTACATGTGAGCTGGTTAATCGATGTCAAGCTATCCATAGAAAGTGTTCACAATGCTCAAATCAGTGAAATTATGATTCAGATACCAAAAGCCTTCCACAGCTGTCACATGGAACAGTAGACTTCACCCGTGGAAAGGCATACAGTAATTGTGGAGTATTGGATGTGGTGTACTTGGGTACAAAAAATAAGTTGTCGGATAGTGGAAGAAGAAGCAAAATTCCCTCATTATAAGCTGCAATTCTTTGACCAAGAAGTCTATATTCAGTGGTGCCACCTACTGCAATTTATTCGTACAGAGAGAAGAAACAACTCTGATGGTACAATCTAAAACTAAAACAGAAAGAACAAAGATATGAAGGTTTTATTAAAGAAAATGATGAGCTGTATTTCACATCACGATGGACAAAAATGATGGAAATTATCATAATTGGTAAGGAACAGGAGTTTTGGCCTGCACTGAAGATAACAAAAGGTAAGTGAAAAGAAGGTAAGAGGAACAGTTTTAGCTGCATGTCCGGTCTCAAACGACATATGGAAAGAATATTTAATTGATACCTACACAGAGAAACTGACACAGAGTAAAAACAGCAGTATAGAGCTTCCAATTTCTAAACAGAAAAAGGGATAGCCAAGTGTATAAATGGAAGTAAGTCCTTTAATATAATCGGCCATTTTGGATGGAGCAGTAATGCTCTAAAAGTGTATTTGCAAATGTGGATGTGGTACTTGCTGCCACTGTACGAGTATTATATCATATGCTGATGACATTGTCTTATTTGATAAAACTCCGACTCACAATATGCCCTCAATGTAATTTTAACATACACTGTTAATAACACACTTGCTATAAATAGAAGCAAAACTGAAATATTTCATTGACCACACTTCTAATATGTGGCACAGCAAATTGAAGAATGTTAAACACTCTAGACACCTAAAATTTGGGTTGATGAACAGCTAATGTTTAAATATGGTAACTAGGAGAAAAATGCACATCGCCTTAATAGCGGGGATCTTCAAACATATGCTATGGTAAATATGGTAAACTTTACTTTCTCTCCTTATTAAAAGCCTAAGAAACAAATGTAGTGCCACTATTGACTGTGCAACCCCAGTAGAGCTGATCATGGTGGAATTTAAATTGCGTGGACATGTGCTTTTATATGAATTCCCTTCAAAGGGTATGACTCATACCCTACTGACTTAAATCGGTGACAATCTCTATTATCAAGCTAAATATCATAAAGGTATATCTGTCTTATTTTGCAGAGAGTGAATCCAGATATTGAAATGTGACGGTGCTCTCAGTGATCACACTATTTCTGTTAATCAGTGTAAGAACATGGTTGCACACAATAAAAAACGTACTCACATGGTTGATGAGAAAGTGTTAAGGGGCAACTGTATTCAGTTTGTATGTCCCAGTGTACCTAAGGCTGCCACTTTTCTCAGAGAAATATACTACCCATTTGTTTACGTTTTGCTATTCTGAAAGGGCCAAGAGCTGGTAGGTAAAAAAGAATTTCTGAGAAATTCTCAGTATTCTATTGTAAAATGTCAATTATCCATCTGTTTGATTTAATAATAATTTGACAGCTCTCAAATACTTTTTTATGGCATTTCTTAATTTGTTTGCAGTTTTAGGTTTATATTTGAAAAGAAAAATATACCAGATTTCAGTTCTTATCTCATCATCCACTGCTTAAATCGTTTACAGTCTGTATTGAAAACAGTGGATGCAGGAGCAAATAATGAATATTATTTTAAAGTATTGATGAATACTGATGCTAAGGAGGGTATAAATTAATTGTTAATTTTGGGATATCCTCATATAGTTTTTCTGAATGGTTTCTATTGATAACACACTTTCTTTTGATCATATTTACATTATTTTTTTATGTGAGCTTTAAAGGAAGGATCAGACAGAACTGAGTTGTCTAAACACCATCGAAATTTCCTGGGTCTGAATTCTAGAGACATTTTAGAAGTGTCCGTATCTGGAGCCCTTCCATTGGTCCTTCTTGCTTCTTTCTCTTTTCCCTGGTGTGTGGTTCGAAGCTCCTGGCAGTTTCTCATCAGTGCCACAGGAGCCAAGTATTTTTTTTTTAAGTGGATAATAAGTAAGCCTGCCTTATAGTCTTGTATTTATTTCTATTACATACATAATCAATGCTCAATGCCACCCCATTTAAATTTTTTCATGGAAATGAAATTTATCTATATCGAATGCTCCCTTGCTTTCATGAATGTCCTTTTTTTGTTCAATTGTGAAAAAAGGTCACGTGACAAGGGACCCTTCATTATAGTCCTTTGTTTATTTCTGTGTCATAGAAAAAAGGACTATAATGAAGAATCTCTAGCCATCTGACCTTCATTTCACATAGAAACAAAATAGAACTGCAATGAAGGCACAGGAGCTTTCAATATAGTCCACCTTTCTATCTGTCTGGCTTTAATCTGCTAACACTGATTTGCATACCAAAGCACATTAAACCCAAATGCATCTTTGTAATTGAGGTTCTTCCCTAGATAGATGTTTCAGTTTATTTTAGAGTCTTCTTATTGGCTTGCCTTCTTTTTTGCCATACATGTTTCTTCCAATATAAGGTTAGATATAGTTAATGATTTTAGTGATGTTTCTATGGCGCTCACAATTTCAAACCTCACAGAGGTTATAGAATGTCCTAGAATGATATCTGCTAGCACATTAAGTGCCCATCTTAAGAAACTACACAATATGCGCAAGTGGAAATGATATAATAAATCCATAAGTGAGGTAAATGAAAGATATATAAAGCTAGTACATTAAGGGCCTCATTTATGAGAGGTTTGAATCACGTTTGCACCACGCAACATGGTACATGTGTGACTCAAACCTCTAAGTCAGATTTCTGAAGCCACGCAAAGCCACTTTATGCGGCTCTGAGTGGCTTAAAAAACTCTGGAATAACTCAACGCAGTGCAAATTGCTGCGTTGCGTTACCCTGCCCTGGGTAGGTGTTCCATGAGCGTTGCGTGGGTGCTCCCACGCAATTCCCATGGAGTTTGACACATCCCCTGATTTACAAGAACTTGTAACCCTGGGAATACGCCAGCAACTTATAACTTCCCAGGGGAGGCGTAACGAGGATAAATATCTCTTTTTCTCCTCTTTGTTTGCACAAAACCAATCCTGGGAGGCATATTCCTTTTTCTATGTGTGCTGCAAAATGCAGGGCACATAGAAATGCCTCCCAGGTTTGGTTTTGTGCAGGAAGTTGGCCCTTCCTGTACAAAAACAATCCTGCATACAACACAGGCTCCCTTGCACAATGGTGCAAGGGTGCCAAAAGGGTGCCAGTGCAAGGGAAAGGACAGGAATACACCATATTGTCTTAAATACGGTGCAGTCCTGCCCTTTCCCTGTCACGCAGCAACAGTATCAATATCATCTGTGCTATCGATCTTGAGGTACAGCTGCACATCGTCCACATATTGCTTAATGTCAGTACCAACCTAGCTTGATTTGATTTTTAATTTCATAGATGGCTACAATTACCCGAAGGCATGAAGGCATTATAGTCGGCCGTCCAGACTATCTATAAGCCCCCCAGAGCGAAATAAATGCAACTTATAGGGTAAAGAGCCAAGTTTTAAGTGCCTTTCTGAAAGGCCACAGCTCTGAGATAGCCCTCAAGCTTTGCGGAAGGGAGTTCCAAAGTCTGCTTGCAGCAATCGAGAAAGCTCTATCTCCCCATTTCTTCTTTCAGGTCCTTGGCACAGTGAACAGGTTATGGTGTGCCGACTAGAGGCTTCTACCTGGAATATGCCAGAGAGACATATCTTTAATCCCTGCCGGACTGTGGAGAAAAAGCTTGGAGAATATCTTATTCAGTGGTACAAAATACAAGTTGAATAATAGGTGGACTAGCATAGATCCTTATGGTACACCAAATATGCCTTCAACTAGTTTGATACTGTGCTTACTATGCCTATCCTATTGCACATTGTATCTTTGAAAATGGTGTGGTTAATAGTATTGAAAGCTGTGGATAGGCCAAGGAGCACTACTATCAGTGCTTCTCATCATTAAAGATCTGTTTAGGGTCTTCTATGACCTTGAGCATGTGGAGTTCTGTGCTATGACCAGATCTAGAATCAGACTGATGCAGTCTCCGTAACTGTTTTCAGATTTATATTTTTTCCAACTGGGTAGCTACACATTTCTCTATGACTTTAGACAGGACGGATAGGCCTGTAATGGTTCTGTAGCTTTCAAGGTTGCCAGGATCAACATTAGATTGTTTACAATAGAGGGCAATCATTCATGACCCACTGTTAGCACATCTGGGAAAGTGCCATGTACAAGAGTGGAACTTATGATTTCTAGCCATACTGGCAGGATACCATCTGCCTGTTCCTGGACAAGGAAAAATTGGCAGTGTGTCAACAAAGTAGGGCAAATGCACAGTGCTTACAATAGCTTTTTTAAGTGAAGCCTTTAATAGATTTCTTTCCTTTTGTAGAGATGTGAATTTGGAAGAAAGGAGAGATTTTCTCCATTTCCTTCCATGAACATATAGGATATTCCTCTGACTGCTAACTTAGACAAGTGTTATGATCTTTTGAATAATTGCCCTCACTTTGACTGGAACAAAGTTATTTAATGTGGGTGATGTTTTATCATTGTATTGCTTTATAAGTTCAGCGGAGTCAACTGATGGGTGAACAGTCAAAATATCGAATTTTAAATATCGATATGGCAAAATATCGAGTTTAAAATATCGAGTGGACATAATATCGACTTTCAAAAATATAGTGGTGCAGAATATCGAAATGCAGGTAAGAAATATCGTTTTTCATAATATCGAACTTAGTAATATCGACAGTCATAATATAGTTGTTAAAAATATCGAATTCTTTTTAGTGTTTTAAGTGTTAGTATATGTGTTAAAATTATGTATTATTTTTGTAATGTATGTTTGAATTTTTTTAAAGTAATGAATTTTATGTTAATTAATTTTTGCGTAATTTAATTCCGTAGCGGGTTGTGGGTTTATAGGGGAATAGGGTGGGAAGTAATTTAATTATAATATATTTTTTAAGAATTATTTAGAATTAATTAATTCTATGTTAATTACTTTTTTCGTAATTTAATTCTGTAGCGGGTTGTGGGTTTATAGGGGAATAGGGTGGGAAATAATTTAATTGAAATTAATTAATTAATTATTTTATTAATTAATAATTTAGTATGTAATAATTTAGGGGCCCATTACGATGGCGGGCGGAAGCACAACCGCCGTGCTGGCGGATGCAAAAACCACCAGTTACCGCCGGCACGCAGCAGTCCACACGCCCGCCCAATTACGATGCGAAAAGCAGGCCAAACACCGCCGGCAAGCCAGCAACACCGTCCGCCATCAAAGTGCGCCCGCACACGTAGCGGCGCAGCCCAACTGACACACACCGTCCGACGAAACACGTCCCGCCCGGCGCATAAATTACGATGCCGCAAACAAACGGCTCCCACAGCAAAGAGACACCGCACGTGAAAGAGAGGCGGAAACACGGACGCAGAGCACGGACAACGAAGAAGCGGCACCCCGGGCATGAATCCAGCACTGCAGGCCCTTCCCATGCTTCTGCTGATGCACCACCAAGGACGCAACGTACCGCGGAGACGCAGGTAGGCACACACACAACAAGTGCACGCAAACAGCGCACACAGTGCAAGGGCGGAAAAAGCGGACAACCCCCACCAGCGCGTGCACACTACACATCCACCATTGCATCCACATATGACACACAGGCCAAATCCTAACATCGCAGAACACATGTGTACACACCACCTGGGACTAGGAACCAACCACCCCGTCACGGCCCCAAAGCGCCGATGACGCCGCCACACATGCGCACAACGCAGAGGCCAACCGCAGCGCCATGCATGCGTCGCACACAGACACAGGGACACAACCAAGCAGCACACACATCAGCCCCACCCCGAACGCACATGACACGTGACAGGCCGGCCACAGACATGTCCCCAACGCCCAATTCACGGACAACACCCAACGCCACACAACCGACGCACACATGTCAGTGAAGTCACGCAACAGCAGGACACACCCCAGTGTAACAAACATGGCGAAGCACACAGCGGCGGCAACACCAACTAGGAGAAGCAGGGCCCCTTCGGGAAGAGGAACGCCAGTACCACACTGAAAAACCCATACCACCCTGCACATATGAACAAGACACATGAAACGGAACACCAAAGAGCCCGGTGACCGACAACAGGTGGCCCAAGAATTACATCCACACACAAGGCCCAACGCAGAGCGGAAAGGCAGCCTGCCGCCCACACAAGGGAGAGCAGACAGCACTGAATGACCTTCCATTCCAACACCGAAACCACAGCCCTACGACAGAAGCCGGTGAATACAGCCATTGTCCAAGAATAGACCAACACAGGCATGCCGAGGAGACCGACCACACGGCAGATAGCGCATATCACAGAAGCACACAACGGACGGGGAAGAAAGAAGAAAACACTCCCCCATGTCGGCCACATGCAAGTTAATTGGAAGGAGTCACACAGCACCGACCTTGAACTGTCTGAGAAGCATGTGGGAAGAGGGCCCGTGTCCTCCAAACAAGCCAACAGAACACAAGTCCTGTCTCCCCACGACTACACAGAGCTCACAGCAACCCCGGAGCGTGCACATTGCAGACTGCACACACAGCCGGAGCACGCCACCTCTACGAACCGCTGCGAAATGGCAACCGCAACACACCTACCCAACTACGCCGAAGAGCTCAAGCTGTACCAAACCAACACGATACATACATTGGGATGCGATCTCCTGTCCCTGCTGAACGTAAGTTACCGACTGACTTACCGCATCACATTGTTCAGCTGCGTCATGCCCGTCTTCTACTGTCGGAGGTGTCCCTACCAGCATCCCGTCGAGATATGCCTCTCCAACCCGGCATGTCTGAAGGCGGACCTGCTACCACTACTCCTCCCTCTGGACGCACACGACAGGGCCTGCTCTGCCTATGGGGGCATGGCGTATGTGGCCAACATCGCACGCGCACTGAAATGGAACCACTGTGCCTCCACACGACGGATCATCGAGAACAGCTACATCGAATGTCACCCAGCATGCCCCATCATGGTCCTCCAAGGGACAACCTACGAACAACACCTTGACAGCCACCATCCGCTTCATTGGCTGGCAAACATGTACACCACCAATGACATGGAAGCCCTGCTGGACGGCATCGCATACCTGACAACCTGTAAATACGTCGGACCACAACGCAGGTTCCCCGAGTGACCTATGAAGTCCAACCCCGCACCCATGCTCAGCTTCCGCACGGACTGGCCAGTCACCACCACAACAGCCATACCAAACGACCGGCAACTGTAACCACACCATCAACGACATCGCCATGACATCGGATATGACCGGGACATGCACACTGTTCCCCATCACATCCAGGAACACCGCATGCATCGTGGGAGGCAGTGGCATGGGCTCTGTGCATCGCACCCACATGGACGGAACTGCACGAACAACCAGGACACGACATGGATCCAGCGCACATGGACACACAGACCGCTCAGTGGACATGAATAGGTCGCCTGGAGTCTGTGGGTGCTGCACCCTCCCACCCCCGCCCCGGGAATCCCATACCAGGACCTTTGCATGGACGACAAGTGCATACAACAACAACACGACCCCAGTGACTGTGACATGTCCAGTAACCACCACAGTGCAACAACAAGTGGCACGCCGCTGCATGCACGCAAGCACATGCCCTGATGTCATCTCACATGCACGCGTGCATGAGGAACAACCGCAGCAAACCTGTCACATGGAACTGAGATGGACTGTGCCCATGATGCCGAGCGGTCTGGTAGGCTACATGTATACCGTCTGTGTCAAAGTCCGCAGCTCCGCAGCTATACGTAAATGTACATTAGCACAGCCTTGGCCAAGCAGATGTAACCCCACACCCTATCCCATTTGTAATCATGCTCAGTATATCCTCAACATGTATTCCGCTGCCAGTAGTGTCCACTATACTGCATCACAGAGGACAGAAGACTCAATATAATGTCTGAAACCAAAACTGTCTCCGCTGACTCATTTCACAAGTACGAATGAGAGAGGATGAGAGTATGTGAAGTACACGGCAGTCGTGACATGACCATGTAGTCCACTGGTATTGGATGTCAACGCAAATGAGTAGCACTACTGTGGAAGACACACATGTGTCGTGTGAAGTCGTATGGACGCAGTGCTCAGGTGGGTGGGTGCGACGGGTAGATGCGCACATGCCAAGTTGGAGCACGCTGTGTTGGGAGGGGTCATGAACAGTACACCACCGCTTCCCTGGGCATTGTGAGAGGACACCTGTCGGGGGGAGTGAACACGTGTGTGCACAGCAGCCGGGCACACGTACAAGGCGGTACCAGGCGCACCTCAGCCCACCCTCTGTGGACAAGCTGGATCCTGTTGTGCGCCCGCCATGCCCCTTGACAAGGCACACACAGCCCCAGTCGACCAGGTGTAACCCCAACATAGTCAATCCGCACAGGCGATACAGGGCACGGGATGGCAGTGGAGCATGGTGTGTGACAGGTCTCCTCGCGCTCCTCCTGGTCATATCACGCAGGCAATAGAACCTCAACGTCTAGCATGGCACAAGTCAAATGGAAGTGTAGGGGGACGCACCACAGCACGAGCAGCACTGACGTCACGGGAGGTGGCTCGCACCATCCCATCCATTGCCCATCATACCAACCACGCCACATGCCATTGCGACTAAGTGCAAGCGCGTGCGCCACCACCCCGAGCCCTCCCCAGAGAGGCCAAAGAGTGAATGTGTGGGCCATCAGCCACAGACGGACGCGGCCTGGCCGCAAGGGCAGCCACAGCCACTGGGTGTCGCAGGTGGCGGATCCGGAAGGCGAAGACTGTGATGCATAGTCCATGCAGGCCGGGTCTCCATTTGGGGCACCACGCAGGTGGACGGCGTCCCGCCACACATCATACCCTGAGACAGCCCACTCGTGCAACTGGACCCACACATACACTCCTTGCCCTCTCTGGTGCGAGCTTGGGGCTGCCTGTGCAAGCGCTAGCCTCGCAGGTGAGCATGCATATTGGGGGGCGAGGGAGGACATGAGGGCTGGGGCGAAGATGACTGTATCACTGTCAGTTAGTACAAGGGATGACCCAGATGTGGAAAGGAAGAGACGTGTCCCGTGTGTACTGCAACTAGTCGCCAATCCAACTACCCCCCATGTCCGGAATGTAAGCCCGCACCTAGGCCCGCCCATCCGCCACATCGAACATACCACCAGCACGACAACCTTCCCATTCGAAACACTGACTGGGGGTGGCGACCAGTGAACAATCATGTGTAGCCTACCCACGCGTACATGTGGGCCCTCCATGATCCATGTCACCTGCGGCAAAGACATGACATGCGCAATGAGGGAAGTGAGGAGAGCTGTCCGCCCCACGCGCAGAAGGTGCATCAGCTCCACAGACCCAGCAGCGAGTCCAGCAGGGGTCACATGTGCAGGGGCAGCTGTGCCTGGTGTGAAGGCACATGCATATAGACAGCACATCGACCAATGTGTAGTCTGCCCACATCCACAGTCCATCATCATGCGGACATAGGAATTGAACACAGGGCAACACATCTTAGTTGGTGCACCCACCGTGACCAACAATGCGCAATCATCGATGTACCCGCCCTGTGCATGGCCCCCCACCCAACGGAGGCACATCCAGTGCCACCATCCCACACACACAAGCCTTCCACGGAACATGCTGTGTCCAATGGTCAGTACAGAGTCAGCGCCCATCTGGTGGATCCTGAACAGGAGACACATGCACACACATGCCAGCTCCCACTATGTACGTCTGCCACCTGGCACGTGCAATGTAACCACTCACCTGTGACGTGTGACTGCAAGCACACAGCCGTCTTGGCATGGGGCTGTCAATGTGGACACCTGTCAATGTTTCGGGAGGTGTGATCCGTACAGTGCTGTACATAGGGTGCAGTGCTGACACCTACTACTGTCTTATATCCCCTCGTGCCACAGGTCCCACTTGTTTTGGCCGCTCAGCCTGTGCCCACATCGTCGTCGTCGTGTGCCATACTCATCCAGCCTCGGAAGCAGTTCCATGCTCAGCAGACACTCATGTTGCCGTGGCGTTGCCGCTTGACGAATATGCAGTCAGTCCCCATCAGCACGCCCCGCAAGTCATTGGGGCCTAGATCCCCATGTGCATGCACATGGCAGTGGTATGTCTCACTTGCCATTGCCATTGTTGGGAGACCTGTGTACGTGTATTGTGGCTGTGCCGTCCCAGCTTGTCAGCTGGGCTGTGGCTCATGTGCTTGCTCAGTCATGTCAGTGATGTGTATGCGAAATTGCTATGTGCCGTGTTGCTTTGACATGTGTCCTCTGCCATTTACCCCAGGCGGAGACCGAACATTGACCGCCCATACCAATTGCTGGCGGACATGGACGATACAGAGGTTATCAGGAAGTTTCGGCTGGACAGGCCAACCCTGCATCGACTGTGTGCCATGTTAGAGCCCCATCTCCGTCCCCGCAGGGTGTATCCGACTGCTGTCACCCCCACGGCTAAGGTGATGGCCGCCATGCATTTCTTCGCCACTGGGTCATTCCAGCACACAGTGGGCAGTGGAGGAGGGATGTCCCAGCCCATGTTCAGCAAGGTGCTGAGGGATGTACTGGCAGCCATGATGCTGTACCGAAACAGGTACATCAGATTCCCCAGGGCTCGTGAATTGGCGGCAGTGAAGGGTGCATTCTATGCCCTTGGCAGAATCCCACACGTCGTGGGAGCCATTGACTGCACACATGTCGGCCTTGTTCCACCACAGGCCACTGAGCACCTGTACCGCAACAGGAAGCACACGCACTCCCTGAATGTGCAAGTGGTGTGCCTTGCGGACATGGTGATCACCCACGTGTGTGCCAAGTTTCCAGGCTCGGCACATGACGCACACATAATGCGCAACAGCATCTTGCCACGACTGATGGCCAATCTGCAACAGGATCGTGGCTGTATTGTCGGTGAGTATGTGGAGTGGTGTAGCGTGCTGGTTGTGCGATGCTGTCCCCTGTCCAGTTGGAATAGCAACGGTTCTCTGTGTCCCTCACACCCAGGTGACTCTGCGTATCCGAATGGGGCATGGCTGCTCAGTCCATTGAGGAATCCTCGCACCCCAGCAGACGATCGATACAATGAGGCACATGGGAGGACCAGACGTGTGGTCGAGCGTACCTTGGCCTCCTCAAGTCCAGGTTCAGGTGCCTGGACCGCACCGGGGGTGCACTGGCGTACTCCCCACAGAAGGTGTGCCAGATAGTGGTGGCGTGCTGCATGCTGCACAATCTGGCCATTCGGAAGCAGATCCCCCTCATTGTGGATGACGGAGATCAACCAGGGCCCCAGCCCGCAGACCAGGACAGCTCGAGTGAGGTGGACAGCGGAGAGGAGGAAGCTGGGAATGTGCGCCAGCAGCTCATCGCCCGCTACTTCACTTGACGGTGAGTGTCCATGTACGACGGATGATGTGTCTGTATCTATGCAGGTGTGTGTGTGCTGTGTCAGGGTGGCCGTATGTTCACTGCGTGCAGTGTGTCAACGCTCCATGGCCAGGGTAGTATGCCACTGTTGGTGACTGTGGCATTGTGCCCTATTGCTCTGTGCGATGTGTGTACATTGCTTGTAGTTGTTGACATGTACTGTGTGATGGGTGTGTGACACACTCATTGAATGTGCTCCTGTTCTGTCTCCCACCCCTAGGTCCCTACAGGCCCTCCGGATTCCATTGCCATGCCACGCATCAGGTGCCCTTCCGCCCAAGGTGGCCGATGTATTCCGTACAAATAAAACACAGGGCACAAACAGCAGTTAGTGAAAAAGGTGCATTTATTACAAACTGTGACATGTGATTGTGTGTAAGGTGATGACAAAAGTGGTGCGTGCAGTGACAATGAGCTGTCGGTCATGGCTGCGTGATGATCAGGGTGTACCCACTGGTTCTATGTCCATAGTCCAACACACACATGCCATCCAGATGGCTGTGTGGAGTGGGATCGTAGAGCAAGTCAATGCAGTGGCTGGTCAAGGAAGGCTGGCGGAAGGCTGGCTGGCTGCCTCACTTGCGACTGGAGCGTGCGAAGTCCTCCCGGGAGATCTGTTTCCTCTTCGGACGGCCCCTTCCACGTTTGGGAGGGGGGTGTGTGGTGGCGACCTGCTGGTGGTGGGTGAGGTGTGCTCACTGGCTGTGGACGCAGGGGAAGTGGACACTGCTGGCCGACCCTGCGCCCTAGCAGGTGGTGGCGGAGGTGGTGTTGCTGGCCTTGCCTGTGACCCCACCGCCACCACCAGCTGGCCCATGAGGTCCACGAGTTGGTCCATACGGGACACGAATTGGCCCATATGGGCGTCCATGGACCTCAGCACCCCCAGCACCTCCCGCGTGTCAGTAGCAGACCTGGCCCATTGTCCTTGGGCCTCTTCATAGGCCCCAAGGACTCTGGCCATTTGAGGCAGGGCATGGCTCCCAGGGGAGGCTGGCGTTTCCCTGACCCTGCTCCTCCTACCAGTCCTGCTGCCACCGGCCTGCCCACTAGCCACATTGCTCACCACGGTCCTCGCTGTGGCTCCCAGGGTGGATCCAGTCGGCCGGGCCACCACCTGCGCTGGGGCTGGTGCCAGCGAAGACGTGGTGGTGGTGGAGGCGGTGGTGGTCGGTGCGGCGATGGTGGCGGTTGCGGCAGTGGTAGTGGCCGCAATGACCGTGGGTGTGGCCGCAACGACAGTGGCAGCAGGGGACTGGGACTGTTCAGCATCCCTGGATGATGGGTTGGTGGGTAGGAGGGGTCCTGGGGAGCGGCTGGGCCCTGCCACGCCAGATGGGCCAGCTTGGTGGTCCGTGTCCGAAGAGGTGGACAGATCCTCCAGATCCGTGTGTCCTCGTTGGGGGCTTGTAGGCTGGCTGTGCTGGCTGCTGTCTCCATCCCCAGCGTCCAGCAGTTCGTCACCTGTGGAGAGAATGAGATTTGTTATTGTGTTGCACCTGGCGAAGTATGTATTAGTCGTCTGACATTGGCAGTTCGTGCAATCTCGTACATGGGTTTCCCGGAGGCGAGTGTGTGGCTGTGGCATCTGTAGTTGTGTGTGCTAGGCAATGGGACTGTGTGCTGTGCACATGTGGCATGGGACGGATTGGCCATGCCGATGGGTGTGTTGCTTTGCCCCTACTCATTGTGACTCTGGTGTATGCGGGCTCCTGGCCCATCCTGGGTCTGGTTTGTACTTTGCTTTTGGAGTTCAAATGGAACGCTTAGGAACGCATATGGCAACATGGGGGCCATGCCCCAGATTCGCATTTGGGATGGAATATGCTTTTGGGGTTCAAATGGAACGCTTAGGAACGCATATGGCAACATGGGGGCCATGCCCCAGATTCGCATTTGGGAGGGGATATGCTTTTGGGGTTCAAATGGAACGCTTAGGAACGCATATGGCAACATGGGGGCCATGCCCCTGATTCGCATTTGGGATGGAATATGCTTTTGGGGTTCAAATGGAACGCTTAGGAACGCATATGGCAACATGGGGGCCATGCCCCAGATTCGCATTTGGGATGGAATATGCTTTTGGGGTTCAAATGGAACGCTTAGGAACGCATATGGCAACATGGGGGCCATGCCCCAGATTCGCATTTGGGATGGAATATGCTTTTGGGGTTCAAATGGAACGCTTAGGAACGCATATGGCAACATGGGGGCCATGCCCCAGATTCGCATTTGGGAGGGGATATGCTTTTGGGGTACATGCTGTGAGCCATGGGTGCCGAACGTGACATGTGTTGTGGCAGCATGACAGTGCATGGTCTGAGGTGTGTGCATGCCTGACATGCCCTGCATATTTGCTGTCTGTTGTGGTTACTGGACATGGCATTGGACGCATCGTTATGAGTGAGTGATAGTTGTGTGCCAGCCAACGTATTGCAGTTGTCCCATCTCCTTGGTGTGCGTGCTGCCCTGTGCCATGTGCATCACTGCAGTGCTCGGGGGGGTGTGGCCCATGTTGTGTGTTGTTGCTCACAGTGTGTCGTGCGCTTAATTGACTTCTGGCACATGGTTGGTCATGGGCATGTGTCTTAGCGTGACTGCTGTATGTGTGGCAGCTGTGCGGATGACATGCCTTTCATGAGACTGGGGCTGACGGATGGGATGGATGGTATGTTGTATGTGCATGGTGTGTCTGTGAGTTTGATGGGTTCAGTGGTGTTCGTGTGCATTTATGTTGTTCCGCTCTGTTGCGTCTAGTGTTGTTTGTCTTACATAGGCGTAGTTGTGGGGTGTGTGGTTGACAGGCAGTAGGGGCTACATGGACAGGACTTCAATGGTGTTTCGGTTGTGTGTGATGAGTTGCACAGTGGCTGCCGTGTGGGACTATATTCAGTGTGGCTTGTGCATGCAGACGTGGCTCCTTGGGTGTTGCTATGTCTGTGATGGGTCATGTGGGGTGTGAGTCTGCTGTTCATGTCCGTGTGCACATTGTTCACTTGTTCGTGACGGTGGGCGGTGCTGCGTGTCCGTGTGCTACGTGACATGTCCCATGTGTTGGTGGTGTTATGGTCCTCATGCCTCCAGTAATCCAGCCCTGTCCAGTTTCCCACCTGCAAGTTGTTCGTGCGTGCACTGTACTGGATGCCACATGGCTCTAAGCGGGGGGTGCTCCATGTTGCAGGTCTGTGGGGGTGGGGGGTGTAGTGGGTCGTGGGGGTGGCTGTACACCCACTGACACCGATTGCTGTGGACCGTGATGTCTGCCTTTCGGCTGTCGTTGTGCACTGCGGTGGCTGACACGTGGCTGTGGGGTGTGGGGGATGCTCCTCCTTGCTGTGCTGTGGGACTGAGGCCTGGTGTGTGTTGTACTTGGGCTGTCCACCGTCCCACCCACTGCACTTTGTGTTCCTGCCACTTACCTGTTACTTGTCGGTTAGTGCAGCTGTGGCGGACACATGGGTGTGGTGGGTGCTCGTTGTGGCGCTTCTGGCATATTTGGGGACCTGTTGGTGGTTACGTGGCTGGCTTAGTGTACACATGTCCCCACGCATCTTACAGTTGTTCGGTTTGGGCTGTGTGTGGTAGTGTCTGTTGCATGTGTGTGTGATGTGTTGTGTATTGTGTGCTGGACATGGGGGTGTTTGTCCCTGGGAGCTGTGGCATGGTAGTTGCGCATGTGAGTACATAGCGGTGTGCTGGTATACATTAGTTTGTACTTACCAGCCTCCACTCCTCCTGCTAATCCGGCGAGGATCTCCGGATGTATTACGACTCGCACCTTCTCCTCCCACGCTTTGAAGGTCTTAAAGAGCGCGGGATTCCCTCCGCCAGTGACGGCAGCCAGCTCTCTGTTTTTGCCCTCCTTCTTCTTGACCAGGCTCTTTACGTCATTCCAACGTTTGTTTATCTCGGTTCTGTTCCTGGGCAGGGTCCCGACTGCATTGACCTGGTCTACGATCCGGGTCCACATTCTGTTTCTGGTGGCTAGTGGTGTGTGCTGGACCATGTTCCCATAGATTTGTGGGTACACCTTGATGATCTCGTCGACCATGACCGTCAGCTCCATGGGCGTGAACTTGGGCATCCTTTGTGGTGCCATGGTGTTTGTGGTGCTGGTGCGGTGTGTGTTGTGTAATGTGCAGGGGGTTTGTGGTGCCGGTGTTTGGTGGTGGTGGTGGTGGTGGTGGTAGTGATGTGTGCGTTTCTGTGGTGTGCTGCTGTCCTTGCTGTGTCACTGTGTCCTCTCCTCTCCTCTCTGGTTTGCAATGTAGCAAGGGGTTGTGGTCTGTGGGAGTGCTGCTTTTGTACTCACCTATGTGGGTGTGTCCTCATGGTCTGTTGTTTTCAGGTGTGTTGTGTCTGGGGTTCTGGCCTTTGTATTTTTTGTTTGTCCGGGGGGTGTTTTCGGGATGTGTACTGTGCTTGTGTATTTGTGTGTGCCTTGCTGTGTGGACTTGTTGGCCATGTTGTGTGCTATTGGTTTTGTGTGCGGATGGTTTCTGTGCAGGTACGTGGGCGCCATGGCTTCTGCCGTGTCGATTCTCATCGGCGTTGTTTGCGCTGGCGGGCGGTATATTTGTTGTTTTTCCGCGCTCATGGCGGTGCGATCGTAATTTCACGTGCGGTGTGTCGGCCGTGTGGGCGGGCGGTTTTGTGTTGTCGTGCGTGTTTCCGTCCGTGGCGGGCGGTTTGACTCCGACTCGGACGATGGCGGGCGGTATTTTGTGTGATTTTTCGCCGATGGCGGTTTTCGGTTTGTGTACTCATAATGGCGTGGTCGGTGTTCAGGCGGTGTGTGCGGGCGGATTTTTGCCGCTTCCATGCCTGGCGGATTTTTTTACGCCGGGTATCGTAATGGGCCCCTTATATTGTTAATTAAGTTAATTAATTTATTATTAATTAATTATAAATTGATTAATAACAATAATTAATTGGTAATTCTGTTAATTGTGTTATTTTATTATTATTAATTAGTAATTAATTAGATATTAATTATAAATAATTAATTTGTAAATATGTTAATTGTGTACTTTTTTAGGACTTGGTTGAGGGTTGATAGGGGATTAGGGTAGGAAGTAATTTAGTTTTAATGCAATTTTTATTATTTTTTATATTATATTTATTAAAAGTTATTTTATAGTGTTAATTGTGTGAATTAATTTAGATTTGATGGTTATTAATTTTATTGTTAATTGTTATTAGTTAATTAATAAATAGTTAATTAATTATGTTAATTTATTAAGATTTTACAATATTGTAGGTGACGTTTATAGGGGAAAATGGTGGGAGGTAAAAAATAATTACTTGTTAATTAATGTTAATTATATTGCAGGAGTGGGTATACTAAATTATTCCCCTACGCTATCCAACACTTTCCCTACTGTTACACTTGGTGGAGTGGGAATATTAAATTATTCCCACCCGCTATCCAACACTTTCCCTACTGTTGCATTCGCTGGAGTGGGAATAGTAATTTTTACCCACCCGCTATCCAACACTTTCCCTACTGTTGCACTCACTGGAGTGGGAATAGTAATTTTTACCCTCCCGCTATCCAACACTTTCCCTACTGTTGCACTCACTGGAGTGGGAATAGTAATTTTTACCCACCAGCTATCCAACACTTTCCCTACTGTTGCACTCACTGGAGTGGGAATACTAATTTTTACCCTCCCGCTATCCAACACTTTCCCTACTGTTACACTTGGTGGAGTGGGAATAGTACATTATTCCCACCCGCTATCCAACACTTTCCCTACTGTTGCACTCACTGGAGTGGGAATAGTAATTTTTACCCACCCGCTATCCAACACTTTCCCTACTGTTGCACTCACTGGAGTGGGAATAGTAATTTTTACCCTCCCGCTATCCAACACTTTCCCTACTGTTGCACTCACTGGAGTGGGAATAGTAATTTTTACCCACCCGCTATCCAACACTTTCTCTACTGTACCACTCGCTGGAGTGGGAATAGTAATTTTTATCCACCCGCTATCCAACACTTTCCCTACTGTACCGCTCGTTGGAGTGGAAATAGTAATTTTATCCTTTACGCTATGCAACGTCTTCAGTATTGTTATATTTAATGTACTGTAAAATATTATTTAAAAAAAAAAAAATTATTTTAATGTTTTAACTTATTATATTTAATTTTTTTAATATTAATATTATAGGTTCATTTATATATATGTAATTATATTTTAAATTATGTTTTCTACATTTTATAATTAAAAATATTAATTATTTTTTAATATTATTAAGTTAACATATATAATAAAAAATAAAAATGCATGTTTATTTTTTTCTACATTACATTTATTATTTATTAATTTTAACATTTTTTAATTATTTTTAAGTATGTTTTACTTAATTATATTTATTATTTAATTAATTTTATATAACTTTTAAGACATTTAAAAAGTCGATATTTTAGCAAACTATATCATTGACAACGATATTTAGGATTCGATATTTTTGTACTTACCTGTTTGTAGATAGGAATTCGATATTCTGTCACTCGATATTTTCTCATCGATATTCTGGCAGCTCGATATTCTGCTCCTCGATATTCTGTCAGTGATCACAACTGATGGAGGTCTATCCAATGTGAGGGCTTAGATTATAGAGTTCCATTTTTAATTATTGATGCTCTTTACATTTCTGTTTAGTACCTTCTAATTGTTAGCTTGGCAGAGCAGGGAAAGATCAAGAATGTTGAATAGGCCTTACATCTACATTTAGTATTATTAAAACTATTTAAAAAGTGTCTTCCATGTACTTATTTAGAATGTATCTAACTATAATAAAATGTATAGTCTTTTGAAATATCCTTAATCTTTTCTATATCTAACAGTGTATATTTTGTAAAGAAATAACTTTATTTTTGTTATCACTTAATCCATTTCTATTATTCCTAGTTTAAAATACTCTTAATATTTGAATGTAATGCAGCTATACTTTTTCTTTAATGTAAATTATAAAGGTATTTGTTACTAAAAAAATAACTTCATTTTACTTTACAAATATGACTGGATTTCTATTGTCAATTAATACAATTGTCCTCATTATTTTTAAATATATTATTTAAAATAAATAATGAACTTCCCAGGACTGTCTGCTTGTAAACTTAGAATATTACAGATGTTAAATTCTAATATATTAACTTCTTTCTGAATGACAACACAGTATCTGTATTAAATATGTGCATTTAAATTATCATTCTACCAAAAATTAAAGTTTTTTTTTAACGCATGGTTGTAGATACTGTATACACACACACATTGTGGAAAGTACATCTATTTTGCAGGGGCTGGATCAGATTTCTTAGTCTGACTGCGATCCCACAGGCACTGTGGAAATTTAATATAAGGGGGTGGTGGTGGTAAGATGCAGATTTACTATTCTAGCTCCAATCTCACAGACAGTGGGGGAGTGCATAGGTTGGAAGGTGGGGCTCACATTTTCTATTCTAACACCTAGTCCACAAAAATGGAGGAAAGTGTATATATTGTAGGGGTGGCCAGATTGACTGTTGTAACTAGAATCCCACAAACATCAGGAAATGTGCTTACAATGAAGAATTTGCAGGATATAACTTGGCTCCCACAAACCTTGGTGAAGAAGCATATATTTGGGAAGTCAGATTCACTATTCTAGCTACAATCCCACAAACATTGCGAAAAGTGCATATAATGTGGGGTGTCAATCAATCAATTACTTTATTCATTTGTCATAACCATCAAAGTATACCTACGACAATATTAGAAATGCACAGTAAATAAATACATTTGAACATGAATTAAAAAAATAAAGCAATTGTTTATCGACCACAATCATTTTGTGTAAGAAATTAAAAGCACATGAAAACAGTACAAAATAGTGCAAAGATGTTGCTATAAAAACAAACATATGGTGCTCTCAAAATCCGAAAGAGAAGTTGTTCCAATAGCACCAGAAAATCCCTGCTAGAGTGGCTAGTGAAATTATCTAAAAATTGCTATCAACTTCAAATAGTGCCGGGATAATTCATAAAATACATAAACAAGTTGGAATCCAGTGTGACACAAGGATACATAATTGGCCAGACTCTATACTTTCAGAGGTAGTAAGGTAACCCAGTTCACTGCAGTTATCACATTTTAAGATGAGGGCTAGGACAAAGCTTTATTCCGCTTGTACCAAACATTTAAAAGTACTCGACTCACAGCAAATACTATGAGGCCCGAGGTATCTGTTTTTAGTATCCTGTAAGCTACTATATAACGGGAGATCCTCAAATTCAGACATACCAGACGTATCCATTTGTGATGGATACCAAGGTACGCTGAACAGAAGAACAAAACATGCTCCTCTGTTTCTGAATCCATGCCTTAAGCAGGGCACAAACTTGAGGTCAGTCCATTGCTCCATCTCTTAGTGAGCGCTTTAAATGGTAAATTACCCAGTCTAAAGTGGACATGCAACCTTTTAGCAGGAGGAGGTGAAATAGAATCTAAAAACGATTCAAATTGCAGAGTAATCTTGACCTTAAGGCACTGGTTGGTTAAATGCCCATTATTCCCATCCTATCCAGAACATAATTTTCAAGGACAAATGTTCAGTAACAAGTCTTTAAAAAGTCTTTAAAACTGCGGCCTCAGCTTTTCGGATACTTCTTGGTTGTTGCCACAATTTGTTTAAACCCAGCTTGGCAAACCAACTTGTTACAAACTTCAGGCAGGGAACTTGCAAAGAATTTGTCTTGCTGAATAGTCCCTTTAGGGAATCCCTATAACCGATTAGGTATGGAGAGGACCATAGTCGTACCCAATAAACTAAAGGCTTCAATTCAGATCAGGGATTCTTTTAAGACCAGTATCAAAACATAAAGTGAACAAGATGAGTACTAGAAGGGACTGAAATGAGAGTTATTACAAAATTGTTCTCAGCAACAATTAACTTATGCATATCTTCATTACCATACAATCCTGCTCCACAGAGAGCAGCATTCTGCACATTAGCATGATAGACATCAAGGGCAGGAGAGATGGAGCTAGAGCTGGTTCTAGAGTGCATTCGTGCAATAGCTTTGGAGCTGTGTTGAATGAGTAGAAGACTCTTGTTGAGTTGGGGCCACACTTAAACTTCTCAGACAATTTTACCCCCAGATAATCAAAGCTATGGACCAGTTCCAGCACCACGACACCCACCCTCACAACACAATTTCTTGTTCGTCTGGCCCCAAAGACCATAAACTTTGTTTTGATGCATTCAGTTCAAGGGCTTTTGAATCACAAAACCCAATAAATTTGTCAATTAAGTTTTGGAGGCCCACAGGTGTCTTGGAAATAAGTAGTGAATCATCAGCAAATAATAAGATTGGAATGTTATTTCTGTTTAAAGTTATTGAATCATTCAGACATAGCAATAGATCTTTGGCCACATCGTTTATGTAAAAAGAAAACAAAGTAAGCACTAAAACGTACCCCTGTCGAACACCTCGCAATATTGGGATGCAATCAGTGAGTACTCCCTTTTCTCCCTAATGGACTTGTGCATAATTGTATTAATGCAGTCGTGCAGTAAGAATAATCAAGTTTACAGGGACACCCATTTCACCTAACACACTCCATAGTTCGTCCCGTGGAACCAGATCAAATGCAACACATAGGTCTACAAAGGCTACATACAGATTTTGCTTTTTAAGCAAAAACTATTTCCAATACAAGATTGTGAATCGGAAAACCTGATCAACTGTGCTGCTTTTTAATGAAAACCAGCTTGGAGAGGTGACAATTTATGATGTTCATCTACCCAATTTAACAGCTCGTCAAGGACCTGCCTGGCAAAAACTTTCTGCAGGTTATTTATAAGACTAATAGGCCTGTAATTCGATAGAGTGCCAGCGTCTCCCTTCTTATAAATTGGAATCATTTTGTCTCCTCTCCGGGATTCAATGGTTTCCCCTCCAGCCGCAATGGCATTTGATAGAAGATTAATATAACTGGACCAAACTTAGGGCTCAAATTTGTACAAGTCTCCAGGTAACGTATCAGGGCCAAGTGCCTTAGCTAGTTTAAGACAGTTGATAGCTGTGAGGGTGTCAGATAAACTGAAGCTAACTCTACTGGCCTCTTGTATATTTACATTAGTGAGAACTATAATAGAAGTTCCGAAACTTGGACACAGCGGCACGATCAGCAGGGGCATACAGAAATGAAAAATGTGAAACCCAGTTTTGAGGCTGAATATGATGATGAAAAGAGTTCATACTATCTAATTTATTTCATACCAATCATTCTCTTTTTTTTTTTTTGCGAAATAGGAGACAGCCTACCCGCCATCGTCCCATGTAACATAACCTGCAGACTGTAAGCATAGAGCTATATTAGTACACAATGAGTAGCAGTACATTAACTGTGTCAGAAACAATCAAAACCAACCCGCGAAAATGGTAACCTCCCCCTCCCCCACCCCCCTCCCATTCCTGCATACCCCTTCGCAGGGAAACCCCTTATTGAGAACTCTGTAAACTGTATCATGTAAACTACACGATAGGGCAAAAAAACACAAAATAAGTTACATCTTCATCTCAGTAACAATCAAAACATGTTATACACTGGGGGAGTGGCAACGCCACGCCAGTACCCAAAAGGTGCAATATTCATCAAGGTGACTTTTGCACCTCTGCATGCTGTAATTATTGTGCCTCATCCACGTTATTGCAACATAAATGGTCCAACACTACTCATTAGAAAAGAGTTACACACTGGCAGCTGATCCACTGTGCGGCGGGGAGCCCCCTGATTTATCGTTGATTCTGTGTCCATAGTTTTTCTTATAGCCTTTGCAAAATTCCTGTACCGCCTGTGGAGTGTCAAAAATACGAGATCGACCCTCTATATTCACACGAAGTCGTGCCGGATAGATCATGCCATATCTTAGCCCCAGATTCCGGTGTGCCGCCTTGACCCCATTATATTTGCGCCTAGCGTCTTGCACCATAGCCGTAAAATCAGGAAACAGAGACAGCATGGAGCCCTACCAGGATAAGGTGCCAAGCTCTCTAGCCAGCCTCAAAGCAGTGTCCCTGTCCCGGAAATTTAGTATGCGGGCTATGATGGGTCACGGCGGACAGCCGGGGTTGGGTCTTGGACCCAGGGAGCGGTGGACGCGTTCTACCAGAAAGGTAGTGGTGAAGGCCTCTTTGCCGAAAAGGTCCGAGAGCAGAGTCTCGACAAACATGTCCATGCGGCCGGTGTTGGTGGACTCCGGAACCCCAAGAATTCGTTTTTTTATGGCTATTTCTTTCAGGATTCTTTCCATTTTGTGTAGGCGTTTAGTGGACTGGGCCGCCCCGTCCTCTAAGTCAGAGACCCTGCCCTCAACATTGTCTAAGCGCTTGTCGTGAATATCTAGTTTGACTCCCATGTTGTCCAACCTCTTTTTAAGTTTTAAGGGCGTCAAAGCGGCCATCCAGCGCCCTGAAGCCAGCTCGCAGTTCTTGCAAAAGCGCACCAGATCCAGCCGGAGTGTCGCTAGGGCCTGCTGTTTCCACTCCGCCATGACACTGTCAGGATTCGTGGATTGCTCCGCAGGCTTAGGGAATTGCAGCAGCCTTTGTTTCGGGTCTTTCCGACCCATCCCTTAGATGTCGGCGTGTGTGATCGATGGATCGCCTCCCGCGTGTGTGTGTGCCACAGGGAAGTATTAGAATCAATGGTCACTGGCCCTCTGTATGTTCCTGAACGCTGCGTCTATCCCGTGTCAGCCTGGCCTTGGTGCGCTGGAATGGCGCTGGGAGGCCGTGCCTCCGACCCCCTGTCACACCGCGCAGTACGCTGTACAAAGGCACTGCACCAGCGGGAGCACTAAATGCCGGCACTCTGCCGCTCGTGGGGAATTGGTGACAGGTTAGGGATCAATATATTTATGCAGCCTCGCCGCCACGGGGATCAGGGTGCCTCACACTTCACCGGAGGCCGCCAGCTCTGTTGTTGCGGCCGCGCCGTCAGCACCATCAGCGCGGCCGTATGGGGGCAGGTCCCAGACAGCCCCCCCTCCACTGGAGTCGGCCTGCCCAGTCGGGTGGCTGGCCCCCAGGCTCACCCGCGGCCCCTGTCGCCACGGGGCCTCCGGGGGCTAAGCGGCCGAGGAAACCGCGCTGAAGCGCAGAGATTAGGATGCGCTGAGGGGGGGGCACACGTCTCGGAACCCACTCACCTCAGGGCTCGCAGAGTCCAATGGCTTTTCTGCAGCCGGCAGAGCTGTCTCGGTCGCGGCAGGGAAGGTCTTCAAGGCTGCGGGTCACACCCAGGCCGCGGCAGTGTAATGGCCGCGGAGCGCGACGCCGTCTTCAGCGCACCCTCATTGTCAATCCTGGCGGTAGATGGCTGCCGGGCCGCTCTGTTTGACGCCACCGGCCTAGTACATTGCAGGATGATGTTGGGCCATAACTCTTGAGCGAGTGGGTTAGCGGATGATGCAGGACTTCGGGCAAGCCTGGCGGAGCTTCAGTGCCGTGCGGCCATTACGGTTGGCTGCCTGGCCACGCCCCCTCATACCAATCATTCTTGGCTTTTGTAAGTGCCATTTTATAATCATGTCTGGCCACTACAATCTCCTGGTGTGAAACTACAACAAAAGCATCCCCATGTAAAAATGTTCTCAAGGAATTTTGATCACTATTCGCATGATAGACAACCTTCATATCGTTAATAAATGGCCATAACCTTACATCAACGAGCACATAATTAATAATACTCATGTATGATCCCCTTCTGAAGGTAGGTGCCATTTCTTACTCGGATCGAGTACGGCCATTGCAGGCTCTTAGGCCTCGGCTGGCTACAATTGAGGCTAACGGGAGGGCTATATTCGAGAAGTAACTCAATGGTTTACCCGTCAAGAGCGGTATGCTCCACTGTTCATCCTCCATCTCAGTCAAAGCACTCATATACTGTGAAGGGTCAATAGGGACATTAAAGTCTCCAGTCACAAAGACTTCAGCCTGTTTTTGGTGCAGTTCAATGAGCTCATCAAGAAGTACCAGAACTGATGAATCAGTATTAGCGGGTGCTGATCTCACATATGTGTTGAATAGGACTATTTTCAACCCAGAAGGGAACTTAAGACTGATCCCCATTACATCTACTGAGTCAACCTTCAGTAATGTGTGTGTGCAGGGAACAGACTTTTTACGAGAATCAATAATACTCCTACAGCCCGTCCAAATTTCCCAGTTGGTCTGGCTTCCACATTTTAAGAAGTGAAGCCATTGGAATACACCTTGTCTATTGCACAGGTCTCTTGGAATGCACAAATATCAAATTCACCTATATAGGAGCCCCACTCAGGGGCCGATTCCGATTCGGGCCGGAAATTTCTCCGACCGAGCCGGACCCGGAGAGATTTCTGACCGAATCGGACCCGTGCAGTCCGACCGAACGAGTACGATGCGCACGTATGCCACCGG
The DNA here is from genome assembly GCA_963921515.1 of Calotriton arnoldi. Lineage (NCBI taxonomy): Eukaryota > Metazoa > Chordata > Amphibia > Caudata > Salamandridae > Calotriton > Calotriton arnoldi. Next base: position 649,381 of record CAWUFW010005631.1, read on the forward strand.
ACTCGAGTCGGTCGGACTCCCATTGAAGTCAATGGGAGCCTGTCGTACAACGCGTACGCGGGCTCCCATTGCCTCAATGGGTGCGAGTCGGACAAGTGCGCCTCCTACAGCGTGTACGCGGCGAAGCGATTCGCGCCGTACACGCACAGGTAGGGGGACCCATGGGTCCCCCTGTGTGCGACTCGCGCGGCTACGCGTACAGGGGGTCCGACACCGACCCCCAAAGTACGGCTCCGACAGCTCTTTCGAGCCGGAGTGCGCGGCTCGGTCGGACTGCTCGCGGCGCGCATCGTACTTACCCGGCCGGGGAACGTCTCCATTGCGCGGTGTGAGTCGGGTCCGAGCGAGTCGGTCGGTGCGGTTCGACCCGGGATTGAGTCGGTCGGAGCGGTCGGGACGTCCGGACGAGTCGGTCGGCGAATACGCATCGTACTCGCTCGCCCGGACGCGCGTACGAATCGGTCGGGAAATAGGGCTCCGAATCGGATCCGGTAAAGCCGAATCCGATTCGGAGCCCTACCGGCCGAGATCGGAATCGGCCCCTATGTGTCACATTATTTAGATCTTATGCCTGCCAGAATTCCATGATATCACAGAAAGGCCTGCTTTTGCAGGGGTACTAGATTTTTGCGGGATAACTTCTATCCTTTGCTCAATCTGCAAATTTCCTGTGCACAATCACATTCCAACCACGCCCATGGACCCTAAGTTGAGGTCGCCTCCCCAATAACATAAGATCAGTACTTTCACACTCAAACAATGGGCCTACCCGGTCAATGGTTCTATTTCCTTCACACCCAAGCAATAGGAGTTTGTGAATCTGATTAATATTTGTTGGAAGCTCCAGACTTATTAAAACCTTCACATTTAATTGGCAGATTCAGTCTCAATCTGATGGCAGAGTGTGTAGACCCTTCTAGATGGGAAGTGCGTAACTCAAGGTTAGTAAGTCCATCGACCAATACATTATTGTTCAATGTCACAAGAATGTAATCTGATTTTGTAGAACCCTGATACAGCATCTAGCATGCACAATATCAGATCTTATTTGTGACAGACAATTACGTTTGGACCTGATCCAGTGTATGACCTTTGTAATTAGGGACTCAGTGTCTTCATGAGCCCCAGGGTCAAGTTTTGGAACTGGGTCTGGTAGACTACCCTTTCAGGACTAATGCGAGGGCCAATCAGATTGCCAGGTTCAACGGGGGGGGGAGTGTGGTTTGAGTGCTTGGTAACGTATGCCGATCCAGTCCTATCAGTAGCTGACAGGAGGGCTCAGTCGAGATGGACGAACAATTATCTGTTGGTGTTCTCAAGTGGATTATTGTTATCCGAGTGTTGGTACATACATAAGGCAAACCTTTGAGGGCCTAGTGATAGGGGTTACTGCTTGATTAATAGCCACATACTGGTAGCCTGTGAGTGGGGAAATCACACCCGTGAAAGTGGCCTCGTGAACTTACCTACTTCAACCTGCCCTATATCTAGGCTAGGATTCCTTAACAAAAATTTCCCCGGCCCACAAGAACAATTACAGACAGCAATTGCATTAGACTGGATTTTCATGAGTTTATCAATCCTTTGAACTAACTTTAAAATGTAACACTTAATTTCCTGCAACTCGCATCTTAGGTCATTCAAATCGCCATGTTCAGCAACAACCACTGCTCCTGTAGTAGTTGCATCAGTTGGTGCAGCACTGGCCAAAGTATTAGTCTGTATGGTGGTAGGAGGGTTAGGCTGGGAGCATGGGGTATGAGTGTCTAGCTGTGTAAACCTGTTGTGACAAGGAATATTAGGGAAAACAATAATTTCAGGAGAAAGCAGAATACATGTGGGCAATGAGGCACAGTAAGAAACCACATTACCCTCATGGGTATTTGGACCCAGAGTAAATTTGCAAAAGCCCCCCTTCATGCTACAGTAAGTGCCATTCCTTGTTTTCTCCCTTCTAAATATGTTGGGCACTGTCACACAGCCAGTTTTGTCTGCTAGGTTTGCATCTTTGGCTTTTAGAATAGTCTCGACTTCCTCGATTAGGTGGTCAATATCATCTAAAGTACAATTCACCCCATCGCTTTTCCGTGATTTTTGGAGTTAGTTGGGACTTTATTAAATTCCAACACTTTCCGTTTCCCCATTGTTAAAATTATTTGCATGAGTAAATAATATATAGATGCATGCAAATTAGGAAATAAAACCCAATCAGGAGGAAAGCAATGCTGTAGCATAAACGTGTTGGGCCTCAAATACATTTCTACTACATAGTGAAATATTTAGGGGATAAACTATTATCATATGAGGAATAATAGTTAACTTTTATCTATTACCAAAAGGACTTGTTCAGGCAGAAACTGTTCAGGTCAAATAAATTTTGATAAACAAATAAAAATTACCCCAACAAATGAATGAAACAGAATTAGCAGAATGGGTATCTCAGTTGGTATCTTTATCACATCAAAAGAAATTTTTATGTCAGTTTGATTTATGATTTTATAGAATTTTAATAAGCATTAATAAAGCTGTAAGAATCAAGTTTCAAAGGAAATCCTTCCTCCGCTGAGGGAGATTGAATCATGAGTAATGAGTCTTTAAAGCATATAACCCTTATACAAACCCTCTAGATGAAAGTTCAGTAATCGCCAAAATGACCAGTTCCAGTTCATGAACAGGTTCGTCTGTCCCTGTCTGCTCTGCAGCATCATATGCCACAGCTGATTGTCGGATACCCCCCAGCCGGAAAGGTTTCACTTATGCAAGCATACCAGCCGGTAGCAAATGCAGTAATATGTCTCCGTTCGCGTTAGTTTCGGGAAGTACCAATCATCAGCCTCTGTACCACAAGGTGGGTCGAGAAGGTGGGCAAGATAGAAACCGCCCCTGTCTGCACTTTAGTCAATTATACTTCATCGATTTCTGGTTGACACCCCTTGACATCACCAATTTGATTGGACCATTCTGTCCCATTGGTCAGTTTCGATAGTATGAGATGATGTAGTAGGTAAAATATACAAATCCGGAAGATTAAGTAAACCATTACTTTGCATTTTCCATAAGACCACCGATTTGTATTCATTCGATTGGTTACAACATCTAGGAAGTAGGCGAGTCTATGCTCTCATCCTTTGTCAGTCCGCTCCCAAGCATGTACTCTAGGTAGTAACAAATTTGTTGCTAGTCCGGTCAAGTAAGCTACGACCATGAAAGGAATTATTGAATGTTAGAGCACAAGTAGAAACTGTACAAAAAGTTCTCATAGGCTTCAGACTATACAGTTCATTAGTTCATGCTAGGAAAGAAAAGAAGTTTGAGGCCTGTATTAAATGCAGCTTGTGCACGCTGATTTGTGCTAAAATATGAATTTCACATTAGTGTAGATAATCTATTAATTCTTCATTTACGTCAACTAATAATTGCATCTACATTATGTAAGTATGAAGTACCTATAAAAAAAAAATGTATTACACCTTACAGTCAATTCACATATTAGTTTTTCAATACTCTTTAAAAGCTTTTTACACCATTCAATAACTGGAAGCATCACTAATCCTTAAACTTTACAAAGCATAAATTATTCTAACATTTATTTTTCACATCAATACCAGTGCTCACGTTACGCATTCTAATGTTAGTGTCCATTTTCTTAAGACCTAAAACGACTTTATTCATACACGCATTAAGGAAATTTATGTTATCGTTTGCCTGTTAATGTTCATTTATGCATATAGAAAACATATACCAATAGCTTATTAAACTTCTCATTAGTTTTATCTGTGGTTAGGTGTCATCACAAATCTATGTCTAACATTCTGCATGCTTTTACGATGCAGTATCTAACTCAAACTTCATTTCGTGCATGTTCTTAAAGCATGATAATCTCGTCACACATTTGTCATATCCGTAAAATATTGTCATAAATCATTTTCCCAGGTAGAGTTTATAGAGATCGGATGAAAGATAACATCCAGGCTCTATCAGCGGCAAAACAGGTTTCCATAAAATTAAAACTAAAATGAAGAAAAGTAAACTAATTTGCACCGGCCAAAGAGTTAGTCATCAAACAGGAGGCTTGGAACAAAATGAAAGAGGTTGGGCCCAGCCCTGCCTCTTCGTGCCGCTGACGGGCACAGACAGGCCCGTTCTTGGCCCAGTCTGCACCAGGGTGCGTCCCGTCCGCCCCCACCAGTCCTCACACGCTGTTGGTGCTAACAAGTGCTCAGAACCCCTCCTTCTGAGATCCTGGGGCAGATGGTTTATGGGGGATGGAGTCCCCTTGGCAAAATGAGTTCTAGAACGTGGGGTGTCATATTAGCTATTCTAACTGCTATCCCACAAACAATAGGGAAAGTGTACATATTGGGGGTGGATTTACTATTCTAACTCCAATCCAGCAAACGTTGATCAAAGTTCATATATTTAAGGGTCAGATTAATTATTGTACCTACAATCCCACAAAAATTAGGAAAATGCATATATTGGGGTAGATTTATTATTATAACTCAAATCCCACAAAGATAGGTGAAAGTGCAAAAATATGGGTTGGGTGGGTCATATTTACAACGAAACAACAATGGATTAAATAATGATGGGTAAATGTATGCAAGGTTTCAGGTGAACAATGCAAGGACACTGCATAGTATATATACAGTTTATGTCTAGTTGTGGAAGGAGGCAAATCATATATATAGAAGCTAATAATAGTGGGGTCCTGATGTGTTAAGACAGCCTAGATAAACCAAAAACAAATCAAATCTTGTTTATAGCATGATCATTCAAGTACTAATTAATGCAAGAAAAGGTCTTACAGTATTGGGCGGACCACAACATTTCTATTTCACTATTAATTATCATGTACAGGTACATGAGTGATTACACAGTTTCAAAGCACTAAATATAGCAACACAGTGAGAAGAACATTCAGTGTTGGACATGTTCATTTCAAGTCAAGGTATACAAAGATATATCTTATTTCTGATCAGTGTAGGTTACGAGCAAAGTGGCACAGACTAAGTAAGACATTTAGTAAATATCGAAAAAATAAATAAGTAATGAAAACAATATTGACTAGGCTATCAATGAAGAGGAGAGAAGTAAGATGTAGTAGGAACAGAGTTGCTGGGACCAAATTGGATGTGAACAGAAGAGTAAAGATTAGATTGAAGGGGAGGAGCAGTGGCGTAACATTAGCCCCCACTACCCTCGCGGTGTGGGGAGGACCCGTGCTCCAGTGGGCCCCTTGCGCCTCTGTGCACGGGCAGCGGGCCCCTGGCCTTAGACCTCCTGATTGGGTCCCGAGCATGGGGGGCCCTCTCCATGTACTTTGTTGGGGGGGCCCACTCAAGTTTTGTTATGTCACTGGCGAGTAGTGCACACTGAGGAAGACTGACATCTATAGAACAGCAATAGCCCACGCAAGTTAGAACAAGAGATTAAAAGAGGAGTTTAGCAGCAGAAAAAGACGGAAAAGACTGAATCTTCTTGATATTGTACAGTTGAAAACAAGATGTGCGAGAAACCAAGGAAAACTGCTTTTGAAAGACAAGAGCAGAATCAAAGCTAATGCCTAGTTTAGGGCAGAAGTGGAAGGTGTGATACATGATGGGGAAATGAAAAAGTGGGAGGTATACAAAAAGGCTACCATGCAGGAAAAGGTAGAATTTCAGCTTTTGAAGGGTTTAACCTGAGAAAATAAAAATGCACATCCAATTCTTACATGTTCCACCTTTAAATGCAAGTCAGCCTACAAGGCCTACTTAGAGGTGACTTAGTTTATATTTAAATGCTGGGTTTTTCTCTTGCCAAAAGGTATATTTTAACAGGTCCGCCTACAGGTTTAAATGCGGCGGGGCTAGGCTACAGATTTAGGCCTCAAGCATTGTTTTCCTTGGTGCCCCAGTGAATGGCACAATAAGTGCTGCAGTCCACAGGTGACATTTAACTTTCTATACCATCGAATTATTTTCTTACATCATATACTGTGGGCTTACTGGAAAGTTAGATATGGCAATAAAATTAATTTTACCATGTTTTAGAGGTCTCAGCACATGCACTAGGGACTGGAAAGCAGTGTTCAACAAGCATTGGCATAGCCAAGAGGTCTCGCCTTTGGGACCTTATAAGTGTTTAGCCATACAGCACATTGTCCTGGGTGCTGTGCCACCAGGGATTGAATAGCTATACAAATACTACATACTGGTCTTGCAGTCTTGTTCTAGGTTTCACTACAATAACAATGCATAGATACATTAATTCAGGGCTTTAAGTCAGATGAAAAAACTGGGGGGTCTCTCAAAGGAGCATAGCCTATGTAATTAAGGTTGTGACTTAAAAACAACTAAGCTAAAAACTTGTGCTTAGCATAGTGTGCCTCCTGACTGGTATTTTGCTTTTTCTATCAATCATTCTGATATATAATACCGCAAGTAACATTAAACCTACCACAAGCCAGGACTATTGGCTTTGTCAATGGTTGTTAGTTGCACAAGATAAATAAGTAACAACTATGGCTTCATTGTAAATAATATTGAAAATGCTTCAGTTCTGAAATGATGAGATTGAAAGAACTGTAACTGGTCTCTTTGAAGTTGAATGGCAGTTAAAGGTGGTACTGCTGCAGAGTTAAGATTTTTTTAATTTGGGTGAGCTCCGTTATATTTTGGACAGTGACAGCAGAAACTGTGCAAGCAGACACACTTTGTGTGACTTATGAGCTTGGGCACACCATCCTAGGCATCCCAAACCTAAATCATTCGATGTCCAGTCTACCAAAGAAACAGGGTATCATTCTAAAGCTGGGGGTTACCAGTGTTTTCACTTTCAGGAATCTCATTTGTCTCAATCTAAGGTATAAAACGAAAACTGGTAACTTCTTTCATGTTAATGCGGATTACTAAACATGGGCTGCACGAGGGAATTTTGTGGAAGAGAAGTTAACGGGGGAAAGCTGACGCCACGACATATGAAGTCACTGAAAATTACAGGCAGTGACGTGCGGGGGGCGGCACAGGGAACTTCCTTAATAGTACATTTTATTGACTTGTTTTCAAGCTTGGCGAGGCTCACGCAGCTTTGTTTTGCATTGCAATAAAAGATAGAAATATGAAGCACACAACAAAACAGGCGCAGTGTTCTGCTTGTTTAAAAAAAAATATATTGGAAAAAACTGTTCGACGAGTTGGCCAAAATAAAAGAAAGGCAGGCGGCCACCATAAAGATCGAGCGCAGCGTTCCGCGCTTCATAAAATATATAATTTAAAATAAAAAAAGGATTTGGGCGAGCCACATTAAAGCGGATAACTAAGCAGGGGCTGCACGAGGGAATTGTTGTGGGAGAGATGTTAATGGGGGAAAGCTGACGACACGAGATATGTAGACACTAAAAATAATAGGCAGCGACGTGCGGGAGAGGCGGCACAGGGAAATTCCTTAATAGCAAGTTTTACTTGCTTGTTTTGAAGCCTTGGCGAAACTCACGTAACTTTGTTTTGCATTGTAATAAAATACTGTAATAGAAAGCACGGCATATCTGAAGCAGGCGCTGTGCTGATACTGAAGCCGAAGCACACAATGAAACAAGCGCAGCGTGCCGCGCTTGTTTCCAAAAGATATTATTGAAAAAAACAGTGCGGCGAGCCGGCCAAAATAAAAGAAAGGCGGGCTGCCGCCATGAAGTTCAAGAGCAGCTTGCAGCGCTCCATAAAACAATATATTTAAAACAAGCATTGGCCGCGCGGCGAGTGGTGCGCGCGCAGCATCGTCAAAAGTGAAAGTGATCGCGCTCCAGATGGCGCCTGATCGGGCGCTGAAAGCTGCCAGCTGCGCGCGTGCATGCGCGCGAAACCGCAAGCGCTAGGCCAGCAAAAGCTGTGGTAGCACTTTTAAAAGCCCTGTTACTAAATGTCTCGCAGAGCAGCGCATGCGCTGGCTCAGGCGAGACCTAAAAATCAGTAACATCCATTCACAAAAGATGGGAGCGCAAAAAGAGGCACTTTCCCACAATAAACAAATTCAAGAATTTTAGACATGTATGTCAATAGGGAAATGATATGATGGAAGGGAGAAAAGCATCCAGGTAAGGTTTTTTAACAGTGGAATAATTGTATCACATTTGAATGGAACAGGTAAACACATTGAATGATAGAGAAAAGTGGACCAAGATAAGGTAGGAGTAAAGAATAGACAGTGATAGAAGAAAAGCTGGCAGAAGATGAAAAGGAGAGCCTCTGGAAATTTCTCTAGCATTAAAGTTGCTAATTTAGAGCCAGAGATCAGAGTAAAATCAGTGCAAGAAGTATGAGGATAAGCACAAATATAGACTCAGCTTCTGCTTTCACCAACAGCAGTTGGACTATCTCGATGAAAATGTGCTTGAAGGAGAAGGAGGCAAAGCAGCAGATATAAGGTAAATTGTACATGCAATGTAAGAAGATGCGACATTTGTAGAAATGCTAGAATGGAGAAAAGATTGTGGGGGAGCAACAAAAGAGAAGCCAAGTTATGAGGATTACTACTAATAGGGTATTAAAATATAATTCCTAATCAATTTTGTCGACTTGGAAATAAGTACATTGAGGTAAAAGAAGGAAGTTGGTACAAGATTTATCTTCATGCCATTTACACTTCATTTTACATAGTCGACCGGTCTTCATACAGATAAAAGAAATGAATCAAGTTTGGGAACTGACAGTTTTCATGGCTTGGCAGGGTAAAGAGTATCAAGCATACAGGATGAAAATCTAACTATGGCTGAGTCTGCAGTGTGTGCAGGAAATTCAGGAAGAGGGGTGAGATATAGCAATATCAATAGTAATGGGAGATTCCTGACATAAATCACGTTGGCAACGGAAGAAATTAGAGTAGTCACATAGAACACTAAGAAGAGGCATCTGAGTAAATAAATGAATAGCAAAAATGAGAAGTCATGAATGTTGAAGTCAACAAGAAAAATAAGGGGAACATTAGCAGAGAATAAAGCAACCTGACATTATCAAGGAATTCAAAAACAGTGCAAATAAGAAGAGGAATAGGAGAAAGCTTAGCAAAAAGTAACAGCATGATCATTTGCAAACATTTATTTATTTATTGAAGTTTAACACACAGGGATCTAAAGCTGTAAGCTTACAGAAAACCCAACAATAGTTATAACAGGCAAAATCAGTCACTTTGAACATCCATCAAGATTTCCCCTTCCCACCCCTTCAAGTTTCTAATTAACAAAAAAGCATTACAGTTCAGGAGCCATTATGTACAAGTTACTCATCCATGGTCCCAACTGGTGTTTACCTAATGAAATCCTCCCTTTGACTCTCAGGAAACAATCCCTAGAGCTCTGCATTTATTGGGCTGTGACTTTTACTGAGGTATTAGACTGGTCTTCAAAGGAGATGTGTGCCAATTCAAAGTTACAGGAGAGTCTCTCCATGGCCAAAATCTTCCACAGTCTATGAAGCCACTAAATGGGGGAAGGTGGCTCTGCTTTCTTCCATTAAAATGCAATTGCCAGCCTTGTTGCCCCAGACACTGCAATGCCAAGTCCTAATCAGATTTTGCAGTGCCTCTGTATCCATTTGGCCTTAGCCCTACTACAAATATTCCTGAGTAATAGGGCAGGGAATAGCCTCTTGGAGCATCATGGCCAACTCTGTCCAGAATAGGAGCAGCCTGGGGAACCCCAGAAGAACATCATCTATGTAGAGAGTAATTTTATAGTCCTCCAACCCAAAAGGTATTCTCCAAATTTTCCCTTAGCGTCAAATGTGCACAGCAAACAGTTCAATGCTTAGGGCAAACAATAGTGGGGACATAGCCCATCCCTGATGTGTGCCTCTTGTTAATAAGAGGGAGTGAGACAGATGGCCGTTAACTGATGTTTTGGCTGGTGACTAATCATATGTACCCATTACCACGGAGTGTCTCTAAGCCTATTGTTTCCATGAAAAGGTCCAGTCCACACAGTCGAAAGCTTTCTCAACATCTAAGGACACCAGTCTCGCTAGAATATCCTTTTCATGGGCTTTCTCGGACAGATGGAGTGTACATCAGATGTTGTGAGTCTGTCTAGTGGTTGAATTGTGAATCTCTCTAGTGGTGGTGGCACCTGTGTAATCTGCACTGATCAAGCCATGTAAAATCTTGCCGAGGATCTTAGAAAAGATATTAGAAAGGATATTACCATCAATGTTAACTAGATGTATAGGCATGCCTGAGATACAGAGTCATGGCTCTCGTCCATGTTTGGGTATGCCTCACCCATAATGGGTTAACCTTACCAGTAGTTAATGAAGTATGTGAGTTTGGGCATCAGTAGATGCGCATAGATCTTTTGGAGTTACTTGTAAATCCATCTGGTCCTGGTGCATTGTTTCTCTTTGGGTTTATTATCGTCTGCCAGATTTCATTCCCTGTTATAAGGGCATCTCTGAGTATTATTTTGATGGTGTTGGATAGGGATGCCTCAGTGATATAGCGAGTCTGGAGATCACAGGTACATTCATTTTTGGATTGAAATTTTCTTTATTGGAAACAAAATAACCTTTCATATTAATTATTTCATCTATATGAAATATATTTCACGCCAATGTCATCTTATCCTCAAAAGAGCATGCTGATAATATAATTTTGTGTGAAAAGGAAAGTATTTGGAACGTAAGTATTATGGGGTTTGATTTGCAGGAGTGTGTATGAATAAACCTGAAGTTCATTGTGTGACAGGTAGATAGGACATCTGCTACAGTGAACCGTGCAAAAACCCACAGCTGCTCTTGCAGACTGTACACAGTGCAGCTTTCCGGTAACAGGTCCAGTGTATTGGTGGGCGTAACTTGCATAATTTGCGGGTGGGTAATTACGTGATATTATGGCATATGAAAAATTGGCTTGTTGGTTGAGGGGGGTGTGAGCCCTTCTCAAGCAGCAACCACAGTCCTTGTCAGGGTGAACCACAAAAAAGTTGTTAAATAACCTGTGCTTAACCCTGTGGTAGCGTGGCACGAAAGCAATCAGGCTAAACTTAGAGGCAATGTGTAAAGCAATTATGCAGCACTTAAACAGTAATAAAGTGAAAACACAGCACAAGAAAAATACCACATCAATTTAGAAAAATACAGTTAATTTTATTATATTATTTGCCCCAAAATGACAAAAATCCAATCAATAGAAACGGAGATATGCAATTTCAAAGGTTGAAGGAGTAGCCCTTACCTAGTCGCCGCTCTTTCTGCTGCAGCTGCCTAGCTCAACGAGACTGTGCTGCATGCACTGTCCTCAAGGCTACCTGTTTGGTCTTGCTGCCAGGGTGACTTCTGCCTGGCCAACCTGGTTTTTAACATCAATCTGGCATTTCTGGTCATTTTATTTTACTCTGGAAATTCTGGTAAGTTTGGCACAGTTTTGGTACTGTTGTTAAGCATCCTGTAATCAGTCTGTAGCAGTACATTGCTGGATTGGTCAGTTGATCTCCTTGGCTTTGACCTTTGTTCGTAACCGCCGGTTTTCCTGCCGTTTTCTTCCCGCTCCCGCTTTCCGCTGGTTCCTGTCCTCCCTGCCAGCTCCTCCCACCTCCCAGGACTACTTATGGAGGCTGCTGCACAGCCCCCAGTGAGTAGCCCTTGACCCCTGGTTTATTCGCCACTCTCTCCGCTGCCCCTGCACTGCTCTACCAGACTGTGCCGCGTGCACTGTCCTCGAGGCTGCCTGTTCGGTCCCGCTGTCAGGGTGAACGCTGCTTGGCCAACCTGGTTTTTAACGTAATTCTGGCATTTCTGGTAATTAAATTTTACTCTGGTAATTCTGGTGAATTTGGCATGGTTTTGGTACTGTTATTAATGATCCTGTAATCAATCTGTAGCAGTACGTTCCTGGATTGTCAGTTGACCTCCTGGGCTTTGACTTTGCTCATCACTGCCGGTTTTCAAGCTCCCGCAATTTTCTTCCTACTCCCTCTTCCCACTGGTTCCCGCCCTCCTGTCAGCCCCACCCACCTCCCAAGACTACTTATGAAGGCCACTGCGTGGCTATGCACAGCGGGCGTGCCGAAGGTGCGCGGATGTAGCCTTACGGCTAGAGCTGCCGACTTTGGAGCTGAGGAACCAGGTTCGAGCCTTGGCGTCGGCTCAGCATCCTGTGATTCTGGGCAAATCACTTAATCTCCCCACGCCTACCAAAAAATGAATGTGTCCTTGTGTAACATAACTGGTGCTCATGTAAAGCGTTCCAATACCTTCGGGTTGAGTTCGCGCTATATAAATCTGCAAAAAAAAAACAGGCAAGCCCACCTGCGCCGGTCTGTGCCTGGACCGCGCCCAGTACCAGGATCCCTGGACCTTCCGCCACCCGTTGATACACCTCCAAGGAGGTCCTGGACCCCGAACACTGAAACAACAGGTGCGTCACTTCCTTCCCATGATCAACCAAAAGACCCATCACCTGCCATCACTGCTGCTTCTTCTGGTACACAGCCCTCGAAAAATCCTGCAACACTTCTGCTCAGAAGACCACAAACAACCTGAAACCACTCTAATGCATACTGCTCAGTGCCCGCTCCTTCTGCAAACACGCCACAGAAATCTGGGACACCATCACAACCCTCCCCCCTGACATGGCCTTGATGACTGAAACCTGTCTCAACCCCTCCTCAAACTCCGACATTGCCACTGCCATCTCAACGGCTGCAAGACGATACACCGTGACCACACCAACAAACACAGCGGGGGCATCACCATCATCTTCAAAGAAAACATCCGATGCACCGTCACCAATGACCCAACGCCTCTCATGGAACACTTCAACTTCTGACTACAGACCGATGCTAAGAATACGAGAAGAGGCACCCTCATCTACAGACCCCCGTGACCCCAACCAGCCTTCTGCAACAACATTGGCAATCTCACCGCCTCCCTAGCCATCGACTCCCACAACTACGTCCTTCTCTGCGACCTCAATTTCCACGTCAACGTCGTCCAACTCCACCACCCTCTTGGAGAACCTGAATCACATTGGCCGCACCCAACTGGTCACCAAACCCACGCACAAAGCTGGACACACACTCAACACTCTCTTCACCTTCAGCAACAGAATCAAATTCTTCCACGTCATAGAACCCAACTGGACAGACCATGCCATCTTTCACTTCACCATCTCCGACACCCAGCTTACCATCACCAAGCTCCACCGCACCACCCACTGCAACTGGGGCAACATGACTGATACACAATGGACACATGCCCTCGGCTCCACACAACCCAAAACTTTAGCCGAACTTAACCAGGCCGTCCACAACTTTGCCGCCTGGATCACCAAGTGCGCTGACAGAATTGCCCTGCTAAAACCAGAAAAAGCCAACAAAACCTCAAAACAAGCCCGCTGGTACACCCCAGAGCTCAGAGCCATTAATCACAACTGCTGCAGGCTCGAGAAGCGATGGCGCGTCAACAAGGACCCCTCCGACAGAGCTGCCCACAAAGCAGCCCTCAGCAACTACCACCTGTGCATCAAGGAAGCCGAGAGATCAGCCATCACCACTCGCATTGACACCGTGGCCAACCATACAAAGGAACTCTTCTAAATAGTCAAGGAATTCTCCAACCCAACAGCCATGGAGAACACCATCCACCCCTTACAAGAACTCTGCGACACCCTCTCGAACCACTTCCTCAGCAAGACTGCCACCATCTACAACAACTTTGACAACCACCCCACCATCCTCAGCCTTGACAACCTCAACCATCCAGCGAACACCAGCCAAACGATTACCACCTGGTCTCCGCTCACCACTCAGACCACCACAGCCATCATGTTGTCCATCCACTCTGGAGTGCCCACTGACCTCTGCCCCCACTATCTCTTCAACCTCGGAACAAACCTAATCAGCACGGAACTCACCAGCATCCTCAATACATCCATCTTCACAGCAACATTCCCGGACAGATGGAAACATGCAGAGATCAGACCACTCCGTAAGAAACCCTCTGCTAACCCCAGCGACCTAAAAAATTACCGCCCGATCCCTCTGCTCCCCTACCTAGCCAAAGTACTCAAGAAAGCCATCAACCAACAGCTCACCAAATACCTGGTTCAAAACCACCTAAGCTCACAATCTGGATTCTGGGCCAACCACAGCACTGAGAACGCGCTGATTGCCACCACAGGCGACATCAGAACTTTCCTTGACTGCAGATAAACTGTGGCCCTGATTCTTCTCGATCTCTCTGCTGTGTTTGACATCTCCCACCACACCCTCATCAACAGGCTCTACAACATCAGCAAACAGCAAAGCACTCTCGAGTGGATTGCTTCTTTTCTGACAGAACGCACACAGAGCACCCAGCTGCCTCCTTCACCTCTGCACCTAAGGACATCATATGCGATGTACCCCATTGATCATCCCTCAACCCCACCTGTCCAACATCTACATGACCCCCCCGCAGACGTCATCAGATCCCATGGACTCAACAAAATCTTCTACGCAGACGACACTCAACTTATCCTATCGCTCACTGAGGACCCCTCCAATGTCAAATCTAACTTCTGCAATGCCATGACCAACGTAGCCAATTGGATGAGAGACAACCACCTCGAACTCAACTCCGACAAAACAGAAGTACTGATTTTCAGGAAGAACACCTCCATCTGGGACCACAGCTGGTGGCCGGCAGAACTTGGACCAACACCCACAATGACAGACCACGCACGCAACCTGGGCATCATCCCAGACAGCCAACTAACCATGAAACTACAAGTCAATGCAGTCACCTTCTCTTGCACCCACATCCTTCACATGCTCCGCAGTATTTTCAGATGGATCCCATTCAACACCAGAAAGAACATCACGTAGGCCCTCGTCACCAGCCGCCTCGACTATGACAATGCCCTCTATGCCGTAATTCTCACCCAGCTCCTCAGAAAACTCCAGATGATACAGAACACCGCAGCCAGACTCATCCTGGACCACACCAAATGGACCTGCATCACTCCCACCTCAGAAACTTCTACTGGCTCCCCATCCAGAAGAGAATGCCAGTTCAAGATCCTCATGCACGCATACAAAGCCCTACACATCCAAAAACCATCCTAGATCAACCATCGACTGAACTTCCACCTGCCTGAAAGATACCTGCGCTTCTCTTCACTCGCCCTCGCATGCACCCCCTGCATGTGTCCCAGCTGCAGCTGGGCTACTTCTTTTTCTACATCGCCGCCAAATCCTGGAACAAACTGCCCCTCCACCTCCGAACGGCACCCTCCCTGGCGGACTTCAGAAAGAAACTCAAAATCTGGCATTTCGACAGAGACACAGCATCCTCAGCACACAGATACCCCTAAGGGTGACAGTGCTGCACTTTATAAATGCTGATTGATTGATTGATTGATTGATTGATAAGGTCAGTATTGCACCTAAAAGCACAAAGAGACACTTGTGGTTATCTGGTCATGCGAGATCGAGCGAAGTTACAAATTCAGGTCGACCGTGACTGAGTGAGGGCCGGATACAGGGACCACGTTAGTCCCATTGAAAAAGTTACCTTCTCAAAGTCCAAAGCGAAGAGTCCAGTTTACGGTGGGGGAGGCCGTGAGGAGCATGGAAGGTGATGCGGCTGGTAGTCGCTGTAGCGTGATGAGCAGGCCGGCCATCACGGGTGGTCATTGCTGTAGCACGAAAATCCTGTTGAGCATCGCGGACGGTCGCTGCTGGAGCTTTGGGTTGGTGGTCACCACGGGTTGTCGATGTTGTAGCGCGAAGTGCAGATCTCGCATTGCTGGTCATCATTAGCGGTTGCTGTAGCATGAAGAGTCAGGTTCACCAGAGCTCTGCAACGATGGGCAGTGCAGGCAGCAAGATCTTGGCGCAAGAAGGGCACATTCGCAGTTGTAAGGACCCCAAAACCTCAGGATTTCTCTTTTTTCTTCCAAGAGGAGCTCAACTGATGCAACATCAAGGATCCAGGACCCGGGAGGCACATCTAGGGATCAGGAACTTACTCAAGCAGAGGCCTTCAGGGCTGAGGCAGGCACAGTTGCAGGTCCAGTGCAGCAGGTCAGTTAGGCAGTTGCAGAGAGGCCTTTGTAGCTTGTCGGGTCCCTGTAGCTCAGAACAGGAGGACAGCTAACTAGCCCTTGGAGTCACTCAGGTAGCCTGGGATGAAGGGTGTAGGTCCAGCCTTCCTTCAGCAAGTGGGGCCTCAAGCAGCAGGGCAGTCCTCTGGCAGCAGGGCAGTCCTTCTTCTGCAGTATCCACAACTCGAGGAGTGTACTGAAGAGTGGGTCTGAGGGACCTCATTTTATACCTGGACCTCCTTTGAAGTGGGAGAAACTTCTGGAGTCTTCCCCCTACAGAGGTGTCTGGAATTTCTTGTCTCCCTGTCCTGATCTCAGTCTGTCTGCAGGCACAATAGGCTTGTGAGAAGTCCTTTGTGTGTGAGCTGGGGCATTGTCTTTGAAGTGCAAGTGTGACAGGTGACAGCTCCGCCTGCCTCATCAAATCAGGATGGCCCATCCTGCCAACATCCAGACCCTTTATTATGTGGCTGTATGGGAGGAATGCACAAAGACAAACTGCCAACTACACCTAGTCCTGTTACCCAGGAAGAGGCTGCAGGTACTAAATGGTAAGGGCAAGAATATGACAACTTTCTAAAAGTGGCATTTTCAGAATTCTGATTTAAAATCTCACTTTGCCACTAAACAGGGTTTTATATTACAATTCCTCAGATACCAAACATGATATTCCTACCTGGTCCCAAACAAAAGTTAGCACGTATTAAATGTAATAAGGTAACCCAATGTTATGCTCTTGGTGAAGTAAGCTTTGTAATAATTAAAACAATTTTGAGAGTTTTTTACTATCCAGACATGTAAAACTTAAAAGAGCATGGCTCACTTTTTTAATACAATGTACCCTGCCCCATGGGTTGTTTAGGGCCTAACTTAGGGATGACTTTTATGTGTTAAAAAAAGAACATTTAGGCCTGGCAAAAGGTTTATTTTGCCAGGTCTAAATAGCAGTTTTAAAACTGCACACACAGGCTGCAATGGCAGGCCTGAAAAATAGGAACAACTCAGCACACCGAACACAATCACTCTTATAAACTCCATCCACTCTGGAGCACCCACCGACGCATGCCCCCACCGGCTTTTCAACCTCATAAGAGACGAGATCAGCCACCAGCTCGCCACCATCCTCAATGCCTTCATAAACACAGCCACGTTTCCTGACGCCTGGAAACACGCAGAGGTTGACCTCAAGAAACCTTTGGCAGACCCCAGTGAGCTCCAGAACTACCGTCCCATCTCTCTGCTCCTGTTCTCCGCCAAAGTCCTGGAGAAGGCCATCAACCTCCAACTCACTGACTACCTGGAGAGAAACAGCATACTGGACCCTTCCCAATAAGGCTTCAGAGCCAACCATAGCGCAGACAAACCCTGATTGCCGCAACAGACAACATCAACACCCTACTTGACAGAGGAGAATCAGCTGCCCTGATCCTGCTTGACCTCTGCGTGGCCTTGGACACCGTCTCCCACCACACACTCATCGATAGACTACGCCAAATTGGAATCACAGATGATGCGCTCAGATAGATGGCATCCTTTCTCATGGGTCGCACCCAGAAAGTCTGCAGCCCTCCCTTCACCTCACAACCCAAGCACACCATCTGCGGCGTACCCCAAGGCTCCACCCTCAGTGCAACCCTCTTCAACATTTACATGACTCCACTCACAGACACCGTCAGATCGCACGACATCAACATCATCTCCTCGCGGACGATACCCAGCTCTTCGTTTTGCTCTTAGTGGACCCCACCAACGAAGACCAACTTCCACAAGTGTATGAAGAACATCTCAACCTGGATGAAGGACAACTGCCTGAAGCTCAACACGGACAAAACTGAGGTTCTAATCTTCGGCAGACACACTGCCCTCTGCAGTGACTCCTGGTGGCTGGCAGGACTCGGACCCACCCCCACGCCGAAAGACCACGCCCGCAACCTCAGCATCATCCTGGACAGCAAACTCTCCATGAAACGTCAGGCCAATACTGTCTCCTCAGCCTGCTTCCAAACTCTGTGCAAAGTTTTCAAGTGGCTCCCCATCAGCACCAGGAAAACGGTGATGCAGGCTCTTATCACCAGCCAACTGACTATGGCAACGCACTCTATGCAGGTACCACCACCAAACTCCTGCAAACACTCCAAATGATACAGAACGCAGCCGCCAGACTGATCCTCAACCTGCCCAAGAGGACCCACATCACCCAGCACCTGAAGGACCTCTGCTGGCTCCCTGTCCAGAAGAGATGCCATTTCAAGCTTCGGACCCACATCTACAAAGCCCTCCAGGACCAAGGACCCGCCTACATGAACCACCGCCTGCACGTCAACTGACCTCCCAAGAATCTACGCTCCGCACACCTCGCCCTCGCCCCCGCTGCTGCCCCTCCAGAGGACGCGCCTTCACTCACCTCGCCGCCAAAGCCTGGAATGCCCTTCCCCTCCACCTACGCACCGCACCCTTGCTGACCCACTTCAGGAAGGGACTTAAGACCTGGCTCTTCGACTGATACCTGCAACACAGCACATGGATACCATCTTGGGTGAGAAGCTGTGCTATACAAGTACTACTTGATAGACTGTTTGATTGAGACACGATTTAAAAGGGAACTTAAGTGGGTGCCACAATAAGTGCTTCTGGCTTACTAGAAGCGTACTTGAGGATGCATTTTACGTTAAGAAAATAGCACTAAATGCAGTAGAACATGAACAGCAGCAGCCAGCATCTGCTCATGATTGCTAAGTTTGTTCCTCTTGTGCTCCTGCAGTAGGAATGATATGCCACATTACTCATAATTACGCAAACTGGCATTATTGTGTCATTTTCTGTAATTTTGCACCAAAGAGTAATGCAAAATTACCAAAATTACTCAGATTACTCCAGTTTAAAATTTCACACCTGGCCTAATCCAATGCTCATAGTCCAAATGTGTGAAGGAAGGTGTGCTGTCTCTCATATTGCTGCAATCTAGCTCTGCAATAGTTGAGATCAGTGTCTCGTCTGGTGCCAGACAGATCAGCTGAGTCTTTTCCCCAAGATTTCCTGCTTCATACGTCATTGAAGCAGCTTCTGCCGCCATGACAGCACCAAGAACAAGAGGGAGAAAACAGAGGAAGCACTCAGGTGTGTAGAAGCATTAACCAGGGGTGGCGACAGATATGTGCAGTACTTACCTTCACGGGTGGGTGCCAAGCTTGGGGTACTCCGTTTATGCCATTGGGACTCCCAACAGTGCTTGCTTTCAGAGCGCATGCGCAAATTGCACCCATGAGCTTGACGCCAGGTGCCATGGCACTGCTCTAAAGATGGACCTGGAGCCATAGGACTCCCCAAGTTCAAAAAGGCGTTATCATAAAACATTTTTTGTGGGTGGAGGGTTCCACAGCTGACATTTGTGTTCATGCTTTGTATAGAGAAGCTAATTTCAGATCCTCTAAAAAAGAAATATGAAAAATATTTCAACAGTAATGCTGAACCCCATCAAAATGTGGAATCAGGCGCAAATGTAAGTTTGCTAATCACTCATGAATGCAAGTTTTCCAGGATTTACCTGGCATATGGCATATTTCCCAGAAGAAAAAACCTGGGTAATGCGTATGGGAAAAATTATTTTAAAAGATGGTAATCAAAATTTCGTTACTGAAGGTGATCCCTCATTTTCGAGCTGAAAATCTCGCAATCGTGAAGGAATATCGTGCCCACCAAATACTTCACACTGTTGTACCGGTATTTACTTGAAGTAATTTAAATGTATTTTAACCATTCTTTTGCAACCCTTATAACTACAAAAAACGGAATCTAAGAGGAACCCGGCTGCTTGCTTTCTGCTCAGTGCTATTTTCATTCAGATACATAGGGAGAAAAAAGCAGATGACGGGAAATGAGATTACGTTCTAAGCAAAACCACTTGATACCACAGCACCTTCTGATAAGCGTGCTAGCAAGAGCACAACCTCGTCTGTTTTTGACAAATCTCTGTGGTTTCCGGCCTTGAGCCGCGTAGCCAGTGGGTTACGAGCGTTGACTCAACTGCGCCCTTGAGGCCGAGGCGATGACGCCGTTTGAAGGACACCCACGCCGTCAGCTCTGCAGTAGCGCTGGGAGGAGGGCAACGTCTGACTAAAACGTGACGTAACTCACCAGGAGGATTCCCCAGCTAAGGTTACAGAGGGTGGGCGGTGGTGAACTGACCTTGGAGGTTTGGTCCTTCTTTTCGGGCTTTGTTAACCAAGGCTACTCAGAACTAGGGGGCAGATTTACGAGCCCCTGCGCCACCAGTACGTCACTTTTCGTGACGTACTGGTGGCGCAGGGGTCTGCTCCATATTTACAAGGAGAGGAAAAGCCACCCTGCGTGACTTTTCCTCTCCTTGTAAATACGGCCCCTTCACACGCAGCACTTTGCGGTGAAGGGGCGTTCCATGGGTGTTGCTGTGGGTGTTCCCACGCAACACTCATGGAACAAGACACAGCTCCAGAATTACGAGAAATCGTAACTCTGGAGATGTGTCTGAAAGCTACACCACCCTAGAGGTGGCCTAGCGAGGTGCACCGAGGAGAAATGTTTTCATTTCTCCTCGTTTTTTCCTCTTTCAATGCGTGCTGCATAAGAGGAAAATGGTTGTAGTGATTGTTTTTGTGCAGGAAGGTTCCCCTTCCTGCACAAAAACAATCTCCCCACGACGCAGGCATCCTTGCACCATGGTGCAAGGGTGCCTGCGTATGGCTGCAGTTTGTGCGCCAGCGCAGGGTGAAGCACAAGGATGCGACATATTCTTGTAAATATGTCGCATCCCTGTGCTTCAAAACTAACGCAGCGCGGCGCAGCAAAATGACTTGCTGTACCCCGCTGCGTTAGTTCAACGTAAATCTGCCCCTTAATCTTTTCATTTCAATAATGTGCTGCGTGAGGTCGCAGTGCTGGCAATGGGGATCAGATAGCACTGAAGAAATGAGCAGCAATGGACATCTGTTGCTTCGATGACATGCACAGATGGCTGAACCAGTATCATCCCCGTCAGACAATAAGCCACCAAGGCTCATGTGTTATCTCAATAACTCCAGATTTACGCATGTCATGCTAAGGGGTAGCCAATTAGATGTTTTGGAAATGTTGTTTATTGTTAAAAAGATAGCAGGAATTTAGTGTGCACGTTAGTTTTCGAGACCACTCTTTAGCTTTATGGTATGTTCTTTCGATGAAGGACCCTGCTTACATTTTTATGACACCAGGATTTGCTTCAAGGTTAGAGAGCACATGAGAATGCAGAAGTTCAACTTAAGCAGTGACTACAAGGGGGTTTTGGGGGGCAGCTGACCGAAGGGAGGTCTGCCCCCCTGAGCAGATTGGGAGGGTGGTGCAGTCCAATGACTGCCATTTTGTGTTGGGCTACATTATAGCCCAAAGGTATCCCAGATTATATTTACAGGGTTGTTTTGGGCTACCAGCCACCATTTTAGGTTCAGGTCACCTGGTAGCTGGTAGTATGAGCTTAGTTGGCCAGGAAATGTGATGTGCACCTGTTTCAAGAAAGCAGCCGTTTTCACACACAAAAGTGGTCAGTGTTTGTACTGTACCCCTCCCTCCCAAAAGGTACATGTGTTTTGTGCACAGGTCTTCTCTGGCTATTCAATGTAAGAATACTTTATTAATGTGCCTGTTTAGAGAAGTTAAATAGTATATGTATATATATCACACATACACATGAAAACGTTTAAAGCTTAAAGTATGCATGTAAATCTGCTGAGAGTAGCATACTGATACTACACTGCAAAGGTCAAATTTCATGTTACTACCACAGTACAATTAAACTGATTTACAAAAAGCACTGGGTACTGCTTCACAGATTGCGAGGCAGATTTACAAAGATGTCATGCAACGCAGCTCAGCAGCCAAAATTGCTGCTTGAGTTGTGTGAGAAGGAGAGAGCAGAAAAGCGCCATATCTACTAAAATATGTCACTGTCTTGCTGTCTCTCTAGTGCTGGCGCCCAATCAGTCTGCCTAGTGCCGTGCAAACACTTTTGCACCATAGTGCAAAGATACCTGCGTAATGTCTAGCACAGACCTTGTACCGGAAGGGTAACCTTCTAGTGCAACATACTATGCCTAGATAAACTTTAAAACTTTTCCTACTTTGAATGTGTGCTGTACAGTGCAGCACACAAGCAAAGTCAGAAAAGTTTGGAGAAATAAAAGCATTTCTCCATGCTAACGCCAATCTCAGAGAGGGTTTATTTTTTGGCGCAAAACCCTGTCTACTATTGTTAGTAGTATAGTAGAGCTTTGCCTCAAAAAACATGGGTGGTTGCATGAGAATGCCCATGTAATGCCTCTGACGGAAAGTAATGCGCTGCTTTGCATTACTTTCAGTCAACTTTCGAGCACAAAACAAGTTTTGTGCTGAAAAGTAAATTCCAAATAAACATTTTGCGTAAGTTTGCACCACTTTTCTGACACAAAACCAGTGCAAAATGGTAGTTAATCCGCCCCTCTGTGTTACAACAACTTTACACTGGAAAACAGCTCTCCAGACCAGTCCAATGCAATTTTACCTTGTTGCACACATTTAACCCCCTGCATCCTGGTTTTTGTTAACTGCATTTTTTTTTTAAACAAATACACATACCATGGCATAAATCACATATGCAGCTGTACGGAGTGTAGTACGCTATGTAACATCATTGTTGATGGAGGGGAGGGGAATGTTTTTGTAGCACAGTTAGCAATAAACACAGACTCCAGTATCTATTACTATAGGTCAAAGTTCATGTCCCTTGTTACTACAGTATAGAATAGAGTGTGCATCACTACACTTATTTTCTTCTGTGTTTCACACAATAAGCCTACACATTTAGAATTATTTCTTTTTGCAAAAACAGCATGGAATAGCATACATACCGATGCACAGAGAGTAATATGCTAGTTATTACCATTATTGAGGGAGGGGTTGGGCAGAAATACCCACTGAAGGCTTCTCCTCTTGTGATGCATGACTCCTCCCTACACTCACCTATGTGTTTGGTGGGAGACCTCAATGAGAAACAGCTATCTGGTTTAAAAAACACTACAAGAGACACAAAATCCGAAGTAAGAACCGCCCATGAGTGCACACCTCGGCTAACTTTAAAATGAAGCTTTACCTCAATCAGAAGAACACCTCTAGGACATAGAAACATTTTCAGAGAATAAATCACATGAGCAGGTCTAGTCAGATGTGAGTAGCTGACCAGGTCACTTCAAGGTTCGATATTCTGGACTTGCCTTCCTGCTGCACCAGGCAGATGGTTTTGCAAAGTCACTTTTAGTGCATGTTCTTTGAATATATAGGCTTTGGTTGGTATTTGAAGGAAAGGCAGTGTCATTGTTATCAAACACAAATTGTGACGAAGTGCTTCAGTACAGATGTCTTCTATCTCATCTACTCAGCTTAGAATAGAGTCCACAACTTTTTTTTAAACTCAAGCGCACAGAGCTCCATGAAGACAGCTACCCTCCCAACAGCGATAGGCCCAAAATCTCCACGTAGTCAAGACAAAAAACAGTCTCTTCCAATTCTGGAAGAAAGTCCTATGCAATGAAAGTCAAGTCAATAGGAAGAACAAACTTCTTTGATCTTTAGGAGACAGTTGGCAGAATACATTCTTTCAGCAAACAGGGCAATTTCTTCTTCTCTAGTTGTTCTACAGTGTAACACTGATTCTGGATTGTTAGTGTGCCATACATCTTAAGAGGTGTTTAAACAAAAACAAGGGGACCCGGAAAGGTAAGCAAGAACCTTGGGCGTCAGTATTTTGAGAGAACAGTGGTCCTTGTTAAGGAGCTAATATAGATATACAATCAATATAGACTAGAATCAGTGCTTAATTACTACTGTCCAGCCGGACAGTAAATTTAAATGGTGCAGGAAAATGAAATGACCGGTCTTCGGTTGCGTTGCCGATAAGAGCTGTGGACGGTCGGAGGAAAAATAGAAATGACCGGTCTTCGGTGGCGTTGCCGATAAGACCTAAGCGGTGTAGGTTCTGACCGGAGCTCGATGGCTGCAATACTGGACCATCATTCCATTTTCCTGCACCATTGCCTCGAGACTTTTTCACTGTCCGCTTATCCCTGACGTACATTGCCACCGCGGACCTTCCAATTTTTTCCCCCCCGGCCTCCCAATCAGTTCTCCAAATTGGAGCTACAACCAGCTCAATTAGACCTCGAACTGTCCGTCCACTCTTCACTTGCCACCACGGACCTTCCATTCCCTCCCGGCTTCCCAATCAGCCTTTCCTCCGTCGAACATTGACCAGCCCATTTCGGCCCTTGCCCGCAGACCAGCGCACCACGCTCGTTCTTACGTCACTTAGGCCATTCAACTCTACCTTTCCACTGCCTCCAATCAGGCACCATATACTTCAGGCTTGTATACAAATGTCCTGATGATGATCCTAGTATTGTTTTAAAGGATCGAAACGTCGTCGACTTGCTGGAACACCGTGCACACTAATCTATTTGATATTTAAGTGCATCGGTTGTCGTGTTCATGCTTGTTTTAACCATTCGCATTACATACAAGCTTTTCTTGCCCTGCCTGAATGTTCTGTTCAATGTATATGTTTTGTGACTATGTAGGACGCAGGACTGTGTCCCACTTTATTGTTTTGGGTTAAAATTCATACTTTGTTACCCATTAAAATTTACTGTCCGGCTGGACAGTAGTAATTAAGCACTGATTCTAGTCTATATTGATTGTATATCTATATAAGCTCCTTAACAAGGACCACTGTTCTCTCAAAATACATCTTAAGAGGAGCCTAGAGTACTACTGGTGGTTGATGGTAAATCAGTCAATATAAGAGCCCACACATCCAACCCACACTTACATCTAATTACCCAAAATGGAGATTGAGGCAATAGTATTTTACACTTCTCATTTTATGATGTATTACCATGGCATTGTACTCCTTTTCAGCTTCTTAACTACATCAATCTTGGAATGCATGTTTATCTTGACATTGCTTCTGGGAAACCAAGCCTAGTACTATTTATGGCAATAATTTCAGTGGGTTTGGACTGAAACAATGTGTTCTTTGTCTCTGATACAGCAAAATGTTGAAGTTATTTAGGTAATTTTCTCAGGTCTATGCACTGGTAATTCATCTGGTCCAAACTTCTTCTCTGCAGCCTATAAACTACAGTCCTAATTTTATAAAGATGTAAACTGGAGTGCATGAGTGCAAAGATAACTGACAGAGTGCATTTATGATGACTCCTTGAGTGCATGAACCCATCAATGACACAAAAGGACCATTTTAATTCATAAACCAGACATATTGGTTTTGCCAGTGCTTGTTGTCATTTTGATTGGATATGATTTACTGAAGCTTCCTCTGTTAGAAGCAGTGCTTTAAATGGGCCGGTACTCACCGGTACTGAGTACCGGCACTTCTAAATTTTCTGCGCTTGAGTACCGGAACTTCTTCTTGTCCCAAGAGAGTACCGGTACTCATGGGGCAGCAAGCCAACTCAGTGCAATTTGGCATTTAAATAAAGAAGCGTGACACACAGCTGACGAGTCGGTCCGTCTTTGTGAAGCACTCGAGTGCTAATCTCCCCTTACCATCTGCTAATTGAGCAACGCCCATCCCCCCCCCGGTCTTGCTCTCTAGCCCGGGCTGCTGCAGCCTCCTGGACACATGGGATTCATTCAGCAGACCTGCACGCTGGGCTATTGTGCTTTGTTGGTCATCCAAACACCTTCGAAAAGTGGAGGAAGCTCTGGTTTTTATTTTTACTTTTCTTCTTGTGCCCCCTGCAGTCGAGCTCTCTTCAACCCATTTGCAAGGCGTAAAAGACTTAGGGGTCGATTCCGATCTCGGCCGGTAGGGCTCCGAATCGGATTCGGCTTTACCGGATCCGATTCGGAGCCCTGTTTCCCGACCGATCCGTACGCGCGTCCGGACGAGCGAGTACGATGCGAAATCGCCGACCGACTCGTCCGGGCATCCCGACCGCTCCGACCGACTCGTTCCCGGCTCGAACCGCACCGACCGACTCGCTCGGACTCGACTCGCACCGCTCAATGGAGACGTTTCCCGACCGGGTGAGTACGATGCGCGCCGCGAGCAGTCCGACCGAGCCGCACACTCCGGCTCAGAAGAGCTGTCGGAGCCGTACTTCGGGGGTCCGTGTCGGACCCCCTGAACGCTGTAGCCGCGCGAGTCGCACACAGGGGGACCCATGGGTCCCCCCTACCTGTGCGTGTACGGGGCGAACCGCTTCGCCGCATACGCGCTGTGGGGGGCGCCCTTGTCCGCATCGCACCCATTGAGTCAATGGGAGCCCGTGTACGCGTCGTACAACAGGCTCCCATTGACTTCAATGGGAGTCCGACCGAATCGAGTCCGACAGCATACGGACGCATCGTACTCGTTCGGTCGGGCTGCACGGGTCCGATTCGGTCGGAAATCTCTCCGGGTCCGGCTCGGTCGGAGAGATTTCCGGCCCGAATCGGAATCGGCCCCTAAGTGGGGGACAGATTAAAGGCCCAATTTGCATCTCGCCCCTCTCCCTACTGATAAACACACTGCAGCCGTACCTTGTCAGAGCTTAACTTATAAAAAGGAGAAATAATATACATACCTTTCTTTTAAAATGTAATTGAACAAGAAAGTTAGTGATATTGTGTTATGTATGTTTGATTTCTATAGCACTTTCCCAATACTTGTGAGCCCTTTGAGCCCAATGGGCGTTGCGCCCCTGACATGAACTAAATACCCTATCTGCATGCACGAGTGCTTCTATGTGTGTTCTTGAATGAATGAGTGTTGTCTGCAGTGTGCATATCTGCACACCAATTAAATCTCAATCAAATTAAACGTGTGCCTCTGGCCCGGTCCCTTAGCACTATCCGTAGCCCCGCCCCCATATCTCCACCCCCATAGCCCTGCCCCCCCTAACCCCGCCCCCTAGCCCAATCTCAATTTGGTGAGTACCTGCACTTATTTTTTTCCATTTAAAGCACTGGTTAGAAGCTTTCAGTAATGCTGACACAAACAATTCAGACAGTAAGGAATGTGTATAGTGTTAAGTGTGCATACCATCCATGCTGTTGGATGGGTTGCTTACAGGAATGACCTCTGCATACTAAGGGCTGCACACTAATGGCTGGTCCTGCTGAGTGTGTTTCCCAAGAGGCTTGATTCTCAGGCCTTGTTACTTAAAGCCCAAGTCACAATTTCGCACACCAGAACCAGGATCTGCAGACATTGGTGCTTGCGGTGTATCTTATGACTGTAGAAAAACAGCTAGTGTTGTGGGTTTCCTGAAGTCATAGGTTTAGTGTTAGCACATGGGTGTTGTCAAGGGAGAAGCATGGGAGCTGCCTCTGGGGAGGTAGTGAACACCCCAAACGTTCTATCATTGTGGGCTTGCACAGATATTCCCGTTGTTTTCTCACATCAATATGTGCACCTGCACTTTAGAGGCAACAGAGGCTGCAGTAATCGTGCAGATACGGTTTGGAAAGCACCCCATATTTTCTGGCAGCAGAGACGAAAGGATTTCTCCACTTGGATAACTATGTTCCACATTGCGGAAAAGAAAAAGAAAAATTAAGAGGCATTTGCACTCAAGCTCTGAACCTAAAATAGGCAGATTTTTCACAGGAGGAATATCTGGAACTTTGGAGATCGGCGCACGTGAAGAAATGCATGTTTATTTTATTTAGATGCGTGCACCCACGTATTTTTGAGAACCTCTGAAAAGGAATACCTTTATCAAAATAGTAGGTGTAAGCCGTGTAAAGTTAACTTCTTCCTTCAGCGCTTGGA
Source organism: Calotriton arnoldi (assembly GCA_963921515.1). Taxonomy (NCBI): domain Eukaryota; kingdom Metazoa; phylum Chordata; class Amphibia; order Caudata; family Salamandridae; genus Calotriton; species Calotriton arnoldi. The sequence continues at coordinate 677,249 of CAWUFW010005631.1, forward strand.
GAGACCGACAGAAAACACCTTGTCCCACCTTCCCTTCCTCAAAGACGCTTGCTGCGGTTTGTAGGGCATTCACCTCAAAGTGCCAGGCAGGACTCACACTCATGCACCAGCAGGCTCTCCCGTTTCCGGTTGTTCTCCTTGCGTTATAGCACTGTTTATCTGACCTCATTAGCACTCGCCTCTAAAGGTGGGTGATAATAAAACTTAGTGAATAAGCAGTGATTCATGAGAACAAAAACAATGCTCTTGGTAGCGCGCTCTTGTTGCCGGATGTGACAACCTTTAGACCATCGCGTGTTCCTGTTCCAGTCCCGACAGTTACACAGGTGAGGTGAGGTGTGCAAAGACAGAGAAGGGAGCGGCTGCAGCGCACCTACCCTTCAGTGGGCGTTAGTCACAGGCAACCGCAGCTGTCTAAACATGTCTGCGAGAAAAGAAAAGCATCATCGAAAGTGGGAGAAACCTACCTGGACGGAGTAGCGTTGGTAATATCGCATGCTGCAGAACTACAAAACAGACCCGGTCTGGCAACCAGATTAACCATGTACACACGCACGAATTTATTTTTAAGCCTAGCTCATAAAATTACATGTAATGAAGGCATAAGGTAGCCCCACATAGTTCAAATATTCTCCAAATAGCTCACATGCTCACTGTTTTCTCCTCTCCTGAGTGCTTGTTGATTTGAACGTTTGGGTTGCACCTTACGCAAAGCGCTTCAACGCTTTATTGGGGGGGGGGGGGTAAGCGCTATCTAAATACAATTACAATTGTATTAAGATATACTGCAGCTCCGGGGCGTCGGGTGCAGCTTTACGGCCCCATCAGTGGCGTAACTAAAGCCCCCGCAGCCCCAGCGGGGTGGGGGTAGGGGTGGGGGCGAGCTCCGGGGTGTTCTCTTCGGCACTAGCAGCCCCCCGGCCTGAGAGCTCCGGACTGGGTCTGAAGCGCCGGGGGCACCCGCCTGTATGCACTTTGCAGGAGGCCCCCTCAAGCTTCGTTACGTCACTGTGCCCCATGGTGCAGCCAACTCTTAGGGACGCCCACTTGGCCAAATACTTATGTATATGTATATCTCTGAGGTAGTAGGCTCGACTGACATTTTAGGGGCCCCTCAGCAAAGTTTGAGGGTGGCCTCTTCCTTTGCCTTATTCCACTGGTGCTAGTAGTGTCGCAAGGATGCCATGGGCTCTGGTGCCAGCTGGGAAAATGACACCTTTGACTGCAGTTGGGGTAGTAACACATAGCATTGTCACAGTTCAATGGGCCCGCCAGGGATCTGTGTCCTGGCACCACTGCACCTGCTGCACCAATTGTAGCCACGCCCCTGACTGGTGTAGTTCTTTGCAATCAAGCGGTGATAAGTGCAAGTCCCCAAACATTCCCACATTCTACTCGCCGAAATGCGCTTCGACGCCCCATCCGGAGTAGTAAGCGCTATATAAATACAATTACAATACAATAAAATTGCCGCTGTTTAAGAATGGTAGACATAGAAAATCAAATGATGTTAAATTGCATCCTTCAGACCTTGAAACTTAGGAAGTGGGCAGTCCTCAGTAAAAGTGTGCATTATGCTGAGGCGGGAAGGGAGGTTTCTGGAGCTCGGCTGCTCAGTGGTGTAGGATTCGAAACCAACATGATGCATTCAATCCCTGCAGCAGTAATTGACACTCCCCCTACCCCTTGTCCCCTTAATGCAACTGGGTCGCCACCAACCTCCTTTATTCCAATCTAGGAAAAAAGAGTCAGAGGGTGTTATTCTTAGTTTGACAGAGGAGGGACATCCGGCAAAGAATGGCAGATATCCCGTCCGTTTTCGTTAGAGTGGATACCTGGCTATACAGTCTAAATAGGAAAACACAACATCCGCCATTTTTTGGTAGATGCCCTGTATCCGCCAAACTGTAAATAACTCACAGATTCTATTGTTTAGTCCAACACCCTTACAACCAAACACTCCCCCATAGTTCAGTGAGCTTACCATCCAATACTGATCTTTGAAGCCTCATCAGGGGTTTTGAAGCGCTATGCGAATAACTTTACAAATCAATACAAATTGTTTATTAGAGTTACATTAATGAGCAGCCTTAATTATTACAAATATATCTGTTGCTAAGAGGACAGTCTACTTTGAGTTAAGTACTTTTGTAATGCGTGTCTTTTAATATCTAACCTTTTTGCTGAGACTGCTCAGTGTGCCTTTGTGTTTATAATTCTTTATTCAGACATACCCCCTCTGTAATCTGCTCAAAAGGCTGTGCTTTTACAATATTACCCTTTCACCCTCCCACATCCACAATTATACCCTAGACCTCTTAGTGATGGTGACCACAACCCTCTAGATAATCATTAGTGCTACCAGATGACACGGTGGCCTGCCATAGCTTCACTGCCTCATCAGCACCCATGACTGGCTGGGAAGCCATCACCACCTATGCTAGACTCCTTGTCGCAAGAACAGCAGCCTCTTCAGCCTAGTACAAGTCCTTGCCCACACACTACAATACACTTACACCAAACAAGGTCCAGATTCACTAAAAAGTCAGGCAACGCAATGCAGCAAGACAACTTGCTGTGCTGCATGACAGGGAGAGAGCAGAACCGTGCCATATCTACTAAGATATAATGCATTCCTGCTCTCTCTCTGCACTGGGGCACTGAGTGCAGCCTAGCTCCAAAGCAGGCACCCCTGCGTCATGGTGCAGGGTTGCCTGCATTAGAGCAAAATGCAGCACACCTAGAAAAAGGAAGTAACAAGGAGAAATACAGATATTTCTCCTCGTTACGCCTCACCTGGGAAGGCATAGCATTTTGACGCACTCCCACGTTTACTTATTTTATTAAATCTGGGAATGCACCAAAAACCATGGGTGGATGTGTGGGAACATCCACGCTCCACCCATGGAACGCCTTCCTAAAGCAGAGTAACGCAAGGCAGCAACTTGCGCTGCCTTGAATTACTCCAGATTTACTATGCCACGCAGAACCACGCAATGTGGCTCTGTGTGGCATAGTAAATCTGACTTAAGGGCGTGTGTTGCCTTGTGTCACCTTGCGTGATGCAAGGGCAATGCAAGCCCTTATAAATCTGGCCTCCAGTATCTAAAAGCAGCAAGGCATTGGTGAAGAACTAATATATTGTTGCTGTCAAAAATCAACTTCTGCAAGTGTAAAAGTGCAGCGTGATCTAGACTTTGTCAAGTTTGTCTATCCTCAGTTGACTATATCATCATACATTGCTGCCTTGCCAGTGCTGGAGATGCCTGTTTACCAAGGGCAAACATCCAGACACAAAAACTCTTAGGGAAATATGGTAAAATTCCAGTGGGTCCTGTATTGGGTATCTTTCACCCTGCCTAACCTAGCCCATGCACTTACTCATTTCACAACCATAATGTTTTGGGTATCCTTAACCCATCCTGCTAATAAACACATTGTATATATATTACCATAGTCCATCCAACTCAAAACATTTGCTAACCCTCCAGTTCTTCTGGACATTGCCTTGTTTTAACTACAGTCTCAGCATCTGTCAAAGAGACCTTCATTGATCCTTGGCACTATTTAATTCTGACAGCTGGGCCATCTTCATGCATCTTGGCTTAGCATTCCTTTTTGCTATCATTCTGTTGACCGAGGCAATGTAGCGGGTATACAAGTTTGAGGACACCTGCCATGGTCACGTCAACCAGTTGCTTTGCACCAACTATTTGGTGATTGTGGCCCCCCTGGTCTATTCAGTTAAAGCAGAACCTGACCAAAGTCAAGTGGTATAGGAGCATGCAGAACTGCCAGAGTCAGACTGCTCTCAGCCAATTCCTGTATTGATGCTGTGAGGCATGGCATCTTCATGCATGCACAAACCACACAGTAGAATAGGATAAAGGAATCTTTAGCCTAGCACCAGGAGTCTTTCCTATAGGATAGCTTGATTGCCGACTCTGAGGAGCTGATTACGATGTCGGTCGGAAAGGCTCCGAATGGCATTCGGATTTTCCTAACCTGTGTTGGAACCTATGTTTCCGACCGACTCGGAAACATTTCCGACCAACCGATAACGATGGAAAGGTAACCATTCGGTCTTTCCAATTCGGTTCCGACCGGCATTCGAAGTCTCTGAGTCGGTCGGAGGCGAATCGTACAGGTCTATGGACCGCGTTTCCGTCCGACGTATTACGATATTGGATTCGGATAGCCTTTCCGAATCGGTCCGTCTGACACAAAACAGCTGTCTGAAACTGACTTTGGGGGCCCGTAGCAGGCCTCCCTTCACCAGGAGGCCTCCGGTTTGGTCCTGTGGGGGTACCCATGGAACCCCTCTTTCCAACCATGCATAGTGTGGCAGGCACCATGGGGTGCCCGCCACAGGGTGCAAGGTGTTCCGCAACCACCCCTTTTTTCAACGGGAGCCTGCGTTGTCGGTTGGAACACAGGGTCCCATTGAAGTCAATGGGAGTCCGACCGAACAGTGTTCGGAAAAATCATAATCGGCAGGTCAGATTCCCCGAACCCGAGTCAGTGGGAAACGATTCTGACAGGGAGTTGGTCGGAATGCTTTCCGACCGACATCGTAATGAGGCCCTGAGTGTCGTCTTGTATGCTGACCCATTTCGCTGCTGTTTTTCTGCAGATCTGTTTCACTATTGCCTAACCGCAGACCAGGTCTCTGCTGGCTGCCATTCTCATTCTACCGCCGTCTTCTTGAGGACTCTGTGCTCCAATTGCCATATTTTTCAGATTATCCCTGAAGGTGAGTTTCCCTCCTAAAGCACAACAGCCCTCTTTAGTGTGCCCTCCCTCGAATCACCACCGGTTGATTCCCCCTCTTCCTCTCCTCCTTTCCTTTCACAACATATCTGCTGATACACCTGACCAATTGATTTGGAGTGTGTTGTATCCTCTATATTGCATTTATATGTAAACCAGCCTAGGTGCTCCTAGCTGCTCAGCCAGAGTGTGAGTTGGTTACGGAATGTTGGTGTGACTGTGATGAATGGAATGCCTGGGTGCCTGAGTGGATGAGTGTTGTCAGTTAGAGATGGGCTGAGCAGCTAGGCAGGCTGCTCCTGGTGGGGCTGGTACTTGACCAGAGCTGGCTGGTGTTAAGATTGTTGTCACTTGGACATGGATCTAATAAAGAAGACTTTGAAACTCAACATGGCTACATGTGTCTACTGGTGCAGGTTACAACATTATTTTGGCGACGAGCGGACTTACTCATGCGTCTTTTATGGATCATTGGTAATGCAACCAAGAGGAAAGACAAGAAACAAAGAAACTACAAGAAACTACAGTAACCAGCGAAACTACAAGAAACTAAAGCAACTACATGAAACAGAATGGAGTTCCAAGCAAGCCAGCCCCACCAGTGTCCTTGTCAATGGACAGCCCCACCCAACTGTGTCCTTAGCAACGGACACTACAGCCTGGAAATACTCTTCTGTTTCTACAAAAAGGTTTTAGTGAGTTGAAGGTGTAGTTACACTACAGCCACATGTAGGTGTTCCAGCCACATCGTTTTCTACAAAAAGGTTTGGTGAGTTGGAGGTGTAGTTACTCTACAGCCACATCTGGTGTTCCAGCCACATCGATCTACAAAGACCACATTGTTTTCAAGGAAAAGGCACCTCTTGGGATACTTCTTACGTGCTAGCTGCATTTTCTTCAGTAAGTCATAACAATCTGCGTGCAGTGGTTGCACAGATGGACAATTTTTGGTGCCTGTCAGTCTGTCATGTTGGAGCCTGAACCAATGTGAGTACCTGCTAGCGCTTCACAAAAGCGTTGGGGTTTTTGGTGTTTCATTGCCTCAATATGTGACATTTAGCTTCAGCTTTACCTTAAGAAATGTCAGTGCCGCGTTCAGCCTACACATGAGATATATGATGTCTGCTCTCTACTGAGTCCCGTTTCTGCTTTTTACTACATTGATCTTCAATCAAAATTGGTCATGGGCCCAGCGGAGTGTGAGGAGGAGCACCGGTGGCAGTTGAAGCGCTGCGGAGGCAGTCTGTAGTGGTGAGACAGTTTTGGTCTTTTATTGTTTAACCACAGTTGAGACCTGTTCGGTCTCTTCAACCGTTCTATTGCCATTTGAATCGCAGCTTGGGCTCTGTTCAGCACGCACACTCTATGCACGTGCATTAATTCAAATCTAATTGACTTTGGCACTGCGCGCGCAACCTTACCTGCAGTGCCTTCGCGGATCCCTGTTCATCGTGGATCCTCTGTGACGTATGTTCTTCCAAAGGGACGTTTTTGGAGCACCTATGCGCCGGGAGCCACCCGGTGCGACGCCAATAGCGTGCCGCCATCTTAGGGTTGGCTTAGGCACTTAGTATTTCTTGGTGCTCTGCTTTCGTTTCTGCCAACCACGCTGCCTCACGCTTGCCTCAATAAAGTTTTATCTACTAGATGGAATCTGGGCACGAAGCACAACGCATTGTTTCTTTGACTGGAAGTACTTGAGGAACCATCGTCGTCGAGGCATTCTCTGGGTGAGACTCTCCGTTTCATGTATGTCGGAGGTAATGTCACTTTGGAAATTGCTTTCCGGAGCCGTTTCCTGCACGTTTAGTTTTGAACATGACTATGACCACCCACTCCATGGGTAACATTTCGTTCCGCATGCTTTGGATCATTTTGTGGAAGACTAGTTTTCTGTTGTACACTTTTTGACATGCTTCCACCTGCTATGCTATGGATACCTCTGTGCATTGTGACTTTTACTTACAACTTAACCTATTGTCTGAAAAGTCTACTTATTTGGTTTATGCTGAAGCGTTTTTTTTTTTGGGTTCCCTTGCGCAGGGGAAGTGCTGTCCTAGCCCAACTCGGGTGAGAGATCGCTCACCGGCGTGTGACCTTGGCTAATGTTGCAATTTGTTTAGATAAATGCTTTGCTTACCTTGTGAAGAAGATTTTGTGTCGTGATGCCACAGTTTACATTTTTTCTACTTATGGTTCTTTAGTGGGTGGCATTCACAGTTTATCCCTTAAATGAGGGATGGGTTTGGGTAACAGTCCCATTTACTTTTCACAGTCTGTGACCCCTACGTGGGGGTAGGTATATGGATGAGCTCCCTTATACCTGGTTATGGTGTTAACCCTTACACAGGGTTGGGTTGTGGGTGTCAACCCCACTTACATGTACAAAGGTACATCCCTACATAGGGTGTGCGTTATGGGTGCTAACCCCATACAACAGTCCCATATACTTGTTAGTTCCTTTGCAGTTGGGATCGGTGTTGCGGGGTGTGTTGCCCTTTGCGTTACTCTACATGATGTTAGTTGGGATCGGTGTCGCGGGGTGTGTTGCCCTTTGCGTTACCCTACATTATGTTAGTTGGGATTGGTGTTGCAGGGTGGGTTGCCCTTTGCGTCACTCTACATGATGTTACAATTTGTTTACGCTTCAAAATGTTTTAATAATTTTTCATGGGGGAGGATGGGGGATATTGATACTTTTGTATGTTGTATTTTATCCATCCTTTCTTGTTTTATTGTTCACTCTCTCGTGATGTTTTGCTTTATGTTGTATCCCTGAGTTTCGAACACAATTGCTTTCTTGTGCATAGTTCTTCCACTGATGTATTGTTATTTTTTTGTTTTCTTTTAAAAGGAAAGGGATAATGTTGTATCCTCTATATTGCATTTATATGTAAACCAGCCTAGGTGCTCCAGCTGCTCAGCCAGAGTGTGAGTTGGTTACGGAATGTTGGTGTGACTGTGATGAATGGAATGCCTGGGTGCCTGAGTGGATGAGCTTTGTCAGTTAGAGATGGGCTGAGCAGCTAGGCAGGCTGCTCCTGGTGGGGCTGGTACTTGACCAGAGCTGGCTGGTGTTAAGATTGTTGTCACTTGGACGTGGATCTAATAAAGAACACTTTGAAACTCAACATGGCTACATGTGTCTACTGGTTCAGGTTACAACAGAGGGGGATATTCTCAAGAACGTGCGATAAACATCGCCAAAATAGGCTAACGCAATTTTTCATATCGCCGTCCATCGCGGGAAAATAACTCTGTGTCAACGTCGTATTCTCAACACGGCGGTAACATGCAATAGTTTCCCGATAACGCCTCAAATGTCCGCGATACAACTACCTCGACGGCGATAAAAAATGAAACCCGAACGTGAAAAAAGTTGCGATGGGCCCAACCGCGATAGAAAAATCGGCGACAAGCAGCGCCAGGCTTGCAATTCCCACGTCAGGCAGGAAAAATCACCATAAAGCTGCAAAAAGAAAAACCATAACAACTGCGAAGCACAATGGAGGTAGCCGGAGCAAGTACAGAGGACAACCCGAACCCCACGGAGGACCAGCCTGGGACCTCGGGGTCAGGGAAGGGCAAGGAGAAGAAGAAGAGGAAGATGCGGTTCAGTCCGCAGGAAAACAGGATCCTGATAACGGAGGTGGTAGAACACCATCAACAACTGTTCGTCACCTCCACTGTGTCATTGGCAACAAAAAATGGAACATGGCAGTCCATTGTGGACAAGGTGAATGCAGTCGGAGTGCTGAGGAGGACAATGGACGAGGTCAAGAGGCGCTGGAATGATGTGAAGCGCAAAACCAAGCTGAAACTCGCAAACAACCGCAAAGCAGCAATGCAGACTGGGGGTGGGAGTCCTGTGCCACAGGAGGAGCTGGATGAGATGGAGGAAATGGTGTCCACAGTCATCAGTGTGGAGACGGTGGCAGGAGTCGGGGGACCGGACACTGCTCAACATGACCTGACACAACAGCAACAGGGTGAGTAACCACCAGGGACTGGGGGGATGGGGGGAGATGGGCACAATGCCACACATGCACAATTAAGTATAGCACACTGCACAACCACAATGACTCTGGATCATGTCCCTGATCTCCGTGCCATACTGCAGCACACATAGAAACAGCAAGTAGTCCCCCGGCCACAATGTTCCCAGAGGGGGCCCTCCCCACACATCACCAATCTCACAACAAACCCATGCACATGTGCTGAACCCAGCAAAGCTGCGGATCCGTGAGCCCCACTGACAATGCAAGTGACACTGCATGACGATGAGCATGTCTGCAGGCCACTCATCATGACATGTTGCACGCCACGACACCGAGGTGGCTGAGTGTGGTCCACATCCGGAAAGGAGCAGGTCAAACACTGACACATCCACGTGCACAAACAACCCCTGACGGCAACAAGACATCTGCGGACAAACCATGCCCAAGAGTCCCAACTCCCACCAAGAGCCCAATTTACCCAAGTATGCAACATCTCAGCAATGCATAAGCACAGAAGTCAAAGGCACACCGCCTGAAAGGGAGAAGCCCAAGCAAAGTCAGAGCTGCCGGGGTGACTCTCCCACAATGCAGCACACACACAAGAATCAGAGCACATCAACATTGACAACAATGTGGTACAAACTGCAACACATTCACAACAGAACAGAGGACACAACTGCTGCCGCTTGTGTGTAGAAACTGGCCAATCACATTTGGCATAGCAGGAAACTGTGACATGATAATGGACAAGTACAACCCCACATCCCTGATGGTGCACAAATGTCCACTGTCCCGCTTCAAATAGGCAGCTCCTACTAAACAGTCACAATGTACATTGTCATGCAGTCTGTTTGGAAACTTGGCCAATGCGTGAACATACATGGAACACACTGTTAAACTGCATCTCCCCTTTACATTGCAGAGGGAGAATCATCACCTCCTGCAGAGCAGACCGAACACCTCCTCACTGATGACGAGGAGGACCTCCCCACCTTTGACACCAACGCCCTCCAAGAGCTCATGGACAGCTTCCGCACCCCACCCCCAGGGAGCAGGGCAGCCCAGCTGCATCGAGGAGACCCTACCCCCTGCACAGACCACACAGCAGGAAGCACCCACCACCCTGGCTGTCTCCCAGGATCCCCACAGCCAACACATGGCATTTCAACGCCGTGTGTTGGAGGGCCAGAAGGAGATGGCTGAGCAGGTGCGGGTGGGGTTCGAACTCATGGCAGCCAAACTAGATGCCATCCATGGGTGTCTACGTCCCATCAGGGACCACTTACAGTCCCTAACGGACACCCACAGTCCGCTCCATGGTCTCCAACGAGCCATGGCTGACATCGCTGGAGTCATGACTCGGAGACAAGAACACTGTCTAGTCAGAGTGGCTCCAGCGATCTCAGCCGGGAGTTGGGACACATGCGGAGGCTCATGGAGGACAATGGTGTGGATGGAGGCAGAAAGGATGGCTGACAAGGATGCACATCAGCGAGATGTAGCTGGGATCTTCCATGCCCTGCAGATCCTCATCATGGCATTGCTGCCACAAGGCCTGGCGCAGATGAATGCTGCTGCTACTACACCATCCACATCTCTGCCCCCTGATGTGTCAGTGCCCCACAGTGCGGCCGACAATCCACCTCCGGCCCCTGATGTGTCAGTGCCACACAGTGCTGCAGCCGAAACACCACCACCCACAGGTGAGGCACATCACACATCAGAGGACGATGATGTGGATGAGACTGCCGTTGTGTTAATGAGAAAGCGGTAGCATTCATCTCCGCCATATGGCCTGTTTCAGCTTGGTTCGGCCCTTTGCATCATCACCTTCCACTGTACCCCGATACACACTGCGGCACTCACCTTGGACCTCAACATGGACTGCCATATTCTGTTTGGTTACCAATGACACAGCAATCAGACTGCGGACTGAACTCTTCCTCTTCCGATGAATTTGTCCTTCCCAAATGGACGCTGGCTGGCCCTCCACAGGGCAAAAATGTCAAGTGGGGTGTGCATGGCCCTGTACTGCTCCAGCTGCAACACTCCACTGAATGTGAATAAAACATTCAAATTCACACAGATGTGTCATGTCTATGATCCTTCAAGTATGACAGTATGGATGAATGTAGGGTCACTGATTCCCCCTCATGTCCATTTTGCACATGTTGTGGGGCTTGGGTCACAGGGTGCAACATTGCAGATTGCGGTCCGGAAGGCGCAGACACTACAACGGAGACACACGCATTGGTTACTTCCTTGTCCAGGCCAGAACTGAACCACGCCCAGAGCCCCGGGCTCATTGTTCACACCCCTATGCTGGACTGGCATACGCCAGCCCAGCCCACTCCACTTACGCTCACAGGGGGTGACGACACAGCTACATGTCCCAGGTCTTCACTGTAGTGATCTGCTGGTCACTGGTCTAGTTGTCAGCATGCCACAGCCACTCCCTGAGGGCTGGTTTACACCCACACCACACCCATCCAACACAGGCATCACGGGACATGTGACCCTGCCAATAAAAGGGGCCCACCACAGCACATCCCCCACTGCCGGAGGTGACATGACGGCATCCGCATCCACGGAACTCAATCATAAAGGGTCCGTGACTTGCGTTGCACTGAGTTAGTGGCACCCGATGGCCCGCGTCTGGCACGGGCCTACCGCCACGTGGCGATGACTTGCGGTGCACAGAGTTAGGCCCACCTGAAGAGCTGAGCGGGTGTGCAGCCTGCGATGATGCGTTGGCCTCGATACGGCGTCCAGTAAATCAGGACTCGATTTGATTTGTGAGCCCTGCTGGACCGCAGTGTACGCGCAGGCAGCAGTCAGCACACACATGACTCCGCGGTGCGGTGCCGCAGGGTGCGCTAGGGGCCTGTGGTGCAGAATCCAGTGATCGGCTGAGGAGGTTGCACCGGCACATGGAGGGCCCTCTTGGAGACACGCCGGTATCGGCAGGTGAGCATTGAGGCCTGGGTGCGCAGGGGCGGGCAGTCATCGCTGGGCGGCGGACCGGTCTGGGGACCAGGGCTGGGGTGCAGCAGGCGCACAGGATCGCACAGGCACCACCGGTCACGGCGGCGGCCTCGTGGCTGGGTGGGGGGCGCCGCCCTGGCAGAAACGACCCTGCATGCGCTGACGAGATGTGCGCGGGTTGGCTTAGGACGTAGTCACCTCGTCTCCAGTGTGAATACGGCCGTTGAATGTGGTCGGGCACGTGTGTGTAGGCCTATGGTCACGATATGGGGGACACAGAGATACACGCAGTAGTTACTGTAGTGGCCATCACGGAACTGGACCACGCCCAGGGCCCCGGGCTATTCATTCACGACATACGCCGGCCAAGGCCGCTCTGCTCAGGCTTCCCATAGGGGACCACATGGCTACATGTCCAAGATCTTCCACACTGCCTGGGGTAACCTGTTTGCGTCCACTGTCCAATACACTGCAAACACCAGCAGTAGATGTCCACATGGACATATCTGTGCTCTGCATACTGCAGTCTGTCCAGCACATCTCCGCCACACTTGGCATTGTGTCCTTTCTTATTGCTGGGTCACTTGCCTCCTTCGCACATTCTTGGTTCCCACCTCTCCCCACATTCTGCAATTGTGTGGCAGAGGGGCTCTGCTTTTGTGGATGGTTTGTCTACATGTCTGGTCCCTGTTACCACGGTTACTTGTGTTGTCGTTTCCGGTAGTTGGGCATGTTGGTTGGCATGTTGTATGTGATTATGTTACGTGCGCTCTCCCACAGTTGTGAGTTGTGTGATTGTGGAGTTGAGGTGTGTGGTGTGCTCAGTTAGTACTTACCAATGAGCAGTGCATTGCCATAGGTGCCATCCTGGAAGCGCTGGTTGATGATGGACTGTCGGAAGATGTATGTATCATGCACACTGCCTGTGAAGTTGGTGACGGCATTGGTGAACTGTCCCCGGTGGTCCACTAATGCCAGCACATTGATGGAATGCGTGTGCTTTCTGTAGCGGTAATTGTGTGCAGGGTCGGCAGGGGGCACAAGTGGTACATGTGTACAGTCAATTGCCCCCGACACGTGCGGTAAGGCAGCTATGGCGTAATTCCCTTGCATGGTCTCCAGCTTTTCATGCACAGCGTGGGGGAAGTGAAGGTGCAGGGGTATCATGATGATACAAACCGTGATGTTTACAGGTATGATGAATCCTGCATAATGAGACCATAACAGATGTTTGTGTGGTCGTAACCTTCCTTTTCTTTCCTGCGGAGGTTATGAGCACACAGACTTCTGTTACAGTATATTTGGACTGGATTCATCATACCTGTATGTATTCCGGTTTGTCCAAGTGCAATACACTGTACCAGATTACGTTTGTGACTATGAGGGCGCTTGACCATTGTCACCATTTCTCCAACAGGTTTCTGACTACTGATTTCGGGATATGGAATGGCATTGGGGAGTTCCCGCAGCATTTGCAGTTTATTGGATCCACACGTTGCCCTGGTGAAGTTCCCCGTTGGGAATGGAACGCGTTGGCTGAGCTTTTCGTCTTGTTGTTTATGTATTTGTAATAAAGTTCTGTTTTTCCACTACCGTTGACTACTGGACTTCATGACCTGGGGGGGAGGGTCCGGAGGGTGGTTGCGGTGGGTCTTGTGGCCCTCTGGGGTCTCCAGGCTGCATGATCATTGTCTCCATGGCATCTGTTGGTCTTCAGATGTGGCTGTGGCCTGGGCTCCCTTTCATGCTGCAGGTTGTCGTCCTGCTTTACACCAGTAAAAGGCAGGTGTTAAATCCCTGCTGCTAACGCGCCTTATCGCCTGTTTTTGGGTTGCATCGCAGATCTGGCTGGTCGTTGAGAATATCGAGAAGTGGTGTTTTCGTGTGTTTTTGCACGGGAACGCCTACTCTGCATATCATTAGTGTTAGTTGTCGCTCTCATCCATGGCGATGTTTTTTGCGCCAGCTATCGCTGGAAAACTGGCGATATCGGCAGTTTGCACCAGCTTGGGAATAGGGCGATAAATCTATCGCCACTTTTGCGGCGCTAAAGTGCCGATAAATTGGCGATAAGTCCTTGAGAATATCCCCCAGTGTGTTTACTCACCTAACGATTTTGGCATTCTCTTCTTTGGAATCATGTGCTCCTTTTTTGGCCTCTCTTGAACTTGTCCTTTCAAATGTTCCTGTGGTTGGTTCTCAAATCCTTTAGAGTTTCACTGAGGCTGAATTATTTCCTCAGCTTCATTGCTCATGTCTATCACCACTTTCTCCTGTGTGCCCTTCGTTGTTGAGACCACCGGTATTACTGAATCTCAAATTCTTCATGGCAAGAAGCTCACATATATTTAATTATTTGTTGGGGGAAGAAGGGACTAAAGAGGGAGGGCAGGTCTACTCAATCACGCCGTTTACTTTCCATGGTGAATGACAAAAACAATTGCATCAAAAATATAGTGTGACATGAATATTGTGTCAAAAATATTGTAACTGAAAAAATATCAAGGAACATATAGAATATAGAAAGTAAGAACATCATTTTGATGTATATAGTAGCATTTCTATCATTATTTTAATGTATATTATTATACTAATTGTAGATGTTATTAATGTAATTGTTCTAATTATTTTTAAAGTATAGTTTGTAATTTGTCATGTGTAACTAAACACTTTTTTACATTGAATTTGTAATTTATCATTTAGTAGTGGGGTGTTGGATAAGGGTATAGTGAGGAAAATTATTTAAATTATAATATATTGTTTTTTATTTTCATTTATTTTTTATGTTAATTAGGAATTTACTTTGTGATTAATTATGTACATTGATTAATTGTTGTTTAATTATATGCTTCCTTTGTGATTTTTACTGTACATTTTAGTTTTGTATAGTTAAATTAATAATTTACATTTAGTTGTGGCTGGTTGGGTTTGTAGGGGAATAGGGTGGGAAGTTATTTAAATTGCATATTTTGTAACAATTTGATTTTTATGTTACACATTTAATTGCTAACTATGTTAATTTTTATTTGATTATTTGTTATATAAATTATTTGTTTTTTTAAATGAATTGTTAATTGAATAATCGATGTATTTAATAATAAAATGAGTAAAAATATTGTAAATGTATTATTGGTTTTAATTTTAATGGGTTTATTTAATTAATATTTTAATGCTATTATTGTTTTATTGATAGTGTATTATAATTTCTTGGGGGCTGTGTTGTTGTGTATACATTTTATTTTTTTATTTGTTGAATTAATTTTGTAATTTTTTTGTACATTTTATTTCATTTATTTCTAGTATATATTTTTTATTTTGAATATGTGTTAATAATTTTATGTCGGGTGGTTAAATGTTTGTTTAAAAATAAATTGGATTTTGAATGCTATATGTAACCATTCCTAAGTACAACACTTTCCATGGTTTCGCTTTCATTGGATGGAAATAGTAAATGTAACCCCTCAAAAGTCCAACGCTTTCCCTACTGTTGCTTAGATTGGAGTAGGAATAGTTACATCTAACCTCTCCAAAGTTCAACACTTTTCCTGTTTTTTGCTTAAGGTGTAGTGGTAATATTAAATTTGACCTCTCCAAAGTCCAACACTTTCCCATCTGTTGCTAAGATTGGAGTGCGATCAGTAAATCCAACCCATCCAGAGTCCGACACTGTCCCTGCTTTTGCTTACGCTGGAGTGGGAACAGTAAATCAAACCCTTCCAAGCTCCAACACTTTCCGTACTGTTGCACAGATTGGAGTGTGAAAACTAAATCTAACCCCTCCAAAGTCTAGCACCTTCCCTGCTGTTGCTCAGATTGGAGTGAGAATAGTGAATCTAACACCTCCAAAGTACAAAACTTTCTCTGCTTTTGCTGAAGTTGGACAGGGGATGTAGGAAGGTGGAGTCTTATGTGGTGATGCTGGTTAGGCTTCACCATGCAATACTATCACAAACTTCAAAGATAGTCCTTGGATTAACACTAATAAATCCTTACCTCAGTCCTAGTAATGTGACAAAGAGCAGTCAGGCTTTACTAGAGGAACATGTGTTAAGCTTTTCAGAGTACCAACATTTCAGAGTTCCAACATGGACAATAAGTAATTGACACGACTCGAAAGAAATCTGACAGCAATTTATAAAAATAAATCAGATATTTATATTAATTTAGACACCAAAACAAACGTGATCAGATACATATAACCAGAGTTATGGATTTTAGAAGAAAACATAAATCACAACAATTCAAAACTGCAGAACTTTTGCTTGTGGTCCATGGAAAAAAGTGGAGTGACAGTCGGCCTCTTGCAGGTCGAGTTGCGTGGAACCCTAGGAGAGTAAAGGTGATGGGGGTCCCAGGACCAAGCCACAACGGTCAGTTAAAAGATACCTGGCCCGTGGAGCCCGGGTACAGAGGTGTCCTGGCTGTACCTGGTGCTGAATGGGAGCTGCAGGAGAGCTGCTTTTACCGCTTTCACAGTGCTTCCGGTAACAAGGTGCAAAATCTCGACAACCATGCCACTGCTGACATCTGGTGAAGGTTTTGCAGAGTGCCCTCTAGGTGCAGCGCCGAATGTAGGGGTTACTTCAATGTCCAGTGGTCCCAGGTTGCACGGTAGCTGCCTGAAACTTTGTTTTTTTTAAGCAAATATATATATAGAAAAGAGATCTGTGAATTACTTTCCTTAATTCACACTGCTAAATTAATTTGCAGGATATTTAGCTTCCCGTTAACAAATAAAAGAATTGTGTCTTTCTTTCAGGGCTATAGGGATGAAAAAAACACTTTCACCATGACTATGCTGTTCATAGGTCCTTAATCGGCACATCTGACAAACTCAACGTTTCACACAATTCTGATGCAAACACCTACCAATTAATTCTCCCCAGTGTATGAAAATAAACTGTGTAAACACAGAGCCCTCTCGGCAAAAAGTTACACAGTCCCACATTGCACTTAATTCCCAACTCCTTCTTATGTATGTCTTGTTAAACCTACGCTATAGTGTTAATGAGTTACAAAAGAAAAGCACATTTTTAAAGCATGTTTTCAGTTTCCTTACAATGCACTTTGCATTTAAAATGTGATTTATAATAATGCACATTGTTGCATAAAACACATTTTACATAATTTTACATTATTCCCAACAAAAACACACATTTCTGAAAACATAGTCAGACATATCTGCAGACTCAGGCAAACAGTGAATACTAAACAGATGATGCTCAAATGCTCTAAATATTTATTAAGAGTACTAAAATTAATTAATAGATTATGTAATATAAAAATATATAACAACATGTGTAATAAGGTCCTATATTGCCATCTCGGGACTCAGATGACATTTGCCACTTAGCTTTCGACCTCGTGATTTGTAAATGTTGCCAGAACTCCTTGATGGCAATATAGGCCTATATTACACAGTTACCTATTATGTATGTTATTCCTACTACAGTTTTGTATTGAACATTGTTTTACCTGGCCCAACACAATTTTAAAACTATCAGGTCTGACTTTCAGCCCAAGGCAATATATTACCTTATGATTGAATTTGTACTATGTGTTGAAGTTATAAATGAAATGGACTTGGCAAATGCTTTTTATTCATGTAATAGCTGGATTAATTCTGAGAGTATGTATATTGAGGTGGCTTAGTGTTATACAATAAATACGGTATAGAAGTGATCCAGAGAAATACAGTGTGGTCATTATAGAAGCGCTTTGGGCCTTTTAACGTGTAAGAAAGAGCTACATAAATACTAATACAATACAAGTGCACTTTTACTTATGCCAAAGCGGCAGCAGTTCTTGAGTGTCAGTCTGAAATGGTCTTTTCTAAAACCTGCAGAAATTTCCTACAGCTGAAAATGCTTTTAGATACAAGAATATTAGGTTTTGTAAGAGTGGTCCTGTCTCAGTCACATCCTATGATTTTACAAAGCAGAAGCTTGCTAGTGACCTAAACAAAATGAGGCATTCTGGGAAATCAAACCAAGCTCTGTGTTAGAAAAGTACATTTTTCCATAATGCAATCCAGTGGTGCCATGCAAGTCATTTCCCCTAGGGCAGTCTTTTGCACTGACAGATAAACAGAGATTTCTTTACCTGCCTCCTCTCATTGCTGCCAACTAAAGAATCATATTCATTCTACTGTTTTGTTATGCAATGTCCCCGGAGATTATATTCTTTGTACGCAAGTACAGACTCTTGGCAGACTGAACACAAAACATGACCTTTTAAATAAACAAAGAAGCATTTTACATCCAATTGTCCTGAAAATGTCTTCCTTCGTATTTCTATTTCCTGTGTTTTTTTAAAGGGGCAGTTGCACCGCCTAACATTCCATTCATTCACCTTTCTAGCTTGGGCACATCCCTCGTGTTCCTAGTTTGAATTTATACATTAAAATTGGTTTCTGCTGAGTCTGCCGGTGCCATTTTAGGCTCATCCCGCAGTTTCTTGTGGCACCGGTGCAGCATCCGGGCCTTTACCCGATGGCATTTGTCACACCATTTGTCTGGTACCGTTGCAAATTAAACAGGTTAGAAAGGTACTTGTATCTTCTGATGCAGACACAGCTAGCCTTCTAGATAAGGCACTAGCCCTTTCCTTCAAAATCAAGTATCTTCGTACCCGGATGAGAAATATATTTTTGACCACTTTTAAAAATAACATACGACCGTCAGCATTTAAATGCCTTTCTTATTAGTCTCTTGTAAATGTCTAGAAAAGGTGTGCACTAAATGTACAATTGAATATCCTAAGCATTCATATACATTAATACTAAGGGCCTTATTACAAGGACAGTGGTCCTGGGACCGCCGTATTCGTGGTCCGACCACCACCACCCGTCCGCCCTAGTACGAGTGTGACAACAGCCTGAATATGCTGGCAGTGCCGATGCCGGCACCACCGAGCATATTCCGACCTGTATATCCACAACCCTTTTCATGGCGGGGACCCTGCCATGAAAAGGGTGGCGGGCATGCAGGTAAGGGGGCCCTAACAGGACCCCCAACCGATTCTGGGCCTGGGGTTGCATGTGGAGGGGTCACATGTTGTCCACCTTGAATTGCACCCTGGTTCCTGCACGATGGGGCATGCACGACATGGTGCATTCCACACCATGCAGGAACCTGCTGCAGGCTCTCTCACAGCTGCTGTATGCTTGTTAGGCTCTCCTATGAGCCTAATATACCACTGCCATGAGACCGCCGCAGCACCACCCGCCGACCCTGGATTAAAGTCGTAATCCGGAGGGCAGACTCACCACAGTCTTGGGGGCCTTCCTGGGACTGCGGCGGTGGTGGTCTCAGCCGAAGACCGCCAAAGTCGTAATAAGGCCCTGAGAGTGTGCGTAATTGACTTTGTCAACTTTGTAAAGTGCTAACGGGTGTATGATCAGTCAAAATGTGGATTCTCCAGGCATAATCTTAAATATATAATGTTGCCAACAATGATAAGCTTACTAAAGGGTTGTGGAACTGTGCCTGGTGTACAGAAGTGCATCCTGAATTGTTGCCAGGCATTGCACACTGCCAGGTACCTTTGGGTTTGACTCTGGGATGGACAGGAATTCTGCAGTCCTGGTGAGTTAGAGGTCAGGCATGACAGCAGATTAAATCTGTGACAGGAGTGGGAGGATGTGGGAAGGACAAGGCGTGCACGCGCAGCGAAGCAGTAACGGTGCCAATGTAATTTAATTCTTATTGCTACTGAAAAAACTGTTGCTTTTTCTTTTATTCCTCATTTTAAAAATACTGCTTTTATTGTTGGCATGAGCACTTTGATTTTATGAGGGGAATTCCTGTTTGTGGTGGGAACCAATCACCTCTAAGTCGTGCTCCAGTGACCACTCTAGTCTTAGAGGCTGGGCGAGGCTACTAGGGCTCTCCCGGCCCATTTAAGGAAGTGCACAGAGCAGATGTGCAGTGGACGGATGCAGTGGGCATGCCGCTGTCCGTGTCCGGAACGCATCCAGCGCCAACCACTATGCCCTTTTTGGCCCAGCCCCTGAGACTCCACTATGATAAGGAAGCTTTACTGGCCCTCTGTCCCCAGCACTATGGCACATTGCTTTTCTGCGCACAGAAGGCCAGCCATTCATCTACCTGCTCCACTTGCAAGCACCATTGGCTTACTGCTAGCATTGTGATGCCCAGAGCCCCAGTTTAATATCTCAAGTCAAGAATGGCAAGAGGTGGCCCTCCCCTTCCGACTAAGGTAAACTACACATTGGTCTACTAAATGTTAGATCCCTCCCCAAGCACAAAAACGAAATATGGGACCTGTTAAAAGACAATGACTGGGAGGTTCACTTCCTAACAGAAACCATGGTATACTTCCCATAGGGTTAGTCGATCACCCACATTGATCGCTCCACCGGAATGGGCGGTGGGATTGCTATCATCTGTTGCTCCACTTTATGCTGCTCCTTCTCGAAGCTTGAGGATATAGAACTTATGGAGGGATTGATCTATTCCCTCCGGGTATCCCCAAACTTCTCCCTCTCAGGTGCTTTAATCTACCATCCTCCCAAAACCCTCTCCTCTGCCCTTGATGCACTTTTCAATGCTCTCATACCTTTCTACCTTGAATACTCCAATTATGTAGTATTAGGTGACTTCAATGTACACCTGGATGACCCGATCTGCTGACTAGCAGAGCAGTTTCGAGAGGCTATGTGTGATCTTAACCTACCTCAATCAGTAGTAAGTGCCCCTCATAGTGATGGACATACCCTGGATCTGATTTCTTCTAATCATCCCCTCCTCATGGTTTGCGCCCACCTTCCACTAGTTTGGACAGATCGCTTCCTTGTACCTTTCCAGGTATCCCTCTCTACTGCCAGACCGGGCTCTACAAAGTCCAAAAA
Organism: Calotriton arnoldi; assembly: GCA_963921515.1. Lineage (NCBI taxonomy): Eukaryota > Metazoa > Chordata > Amphibia > Caudata > Salamandridae > Calotriton > Calotriton arnoldi. The sequence goes on from CAWUFW010005631.1 coordinate 697,874, forward strand.
TACCTCCAGACTTTGGTGGAATATTCCAGAGTCTAGGCTATCATCCATGTTCTCTCAGATTGTGGTGGACACCTCTGAGGAAATGGAGAGCGCAGTCACTTCCTTCAATATCTCCCTAGTGCAAGGCTTTGATAATCTGCCCCCCTCCAAAACATATCCCAGTAACCACGCTGCTCCTTCAGCAAAGTGGTTTGCACCAACTCTACAGGAAGAAAAACTTAAATGCATACAACTGAAAAGAAAGTGGTGAAGGAACTATGACGTTGAGGACAAGTGGACTTATAGGCACTGCCCTCAAACAGTTTCGAAGAAACATAAAAAAGGCTAAAATTGCATTCTTCTCTGTCCAAATTGCAGCCACCAACGCCCCTCGAACGTTTTTCAAAATTGTCAAAACATTTTTGCAGCCTGCGGCTCTCAAACTAAATATTCCCTCATCCCAGTCACTGGCTGAGGACCTTTCTCTATTTTTCCACACTAAAGTGGGTAAAATCTTTTCCAACTTCAATAACCAATCCGACAATCCCTTCAATGACATCAATGCCTCCGCTTCTCCTGACAAGACTGGTTTGAGTCATTCAAACCCATCTCGTTTGCTGACTCGAAGCACATAATCCATAAAATCCAATCCGGCTCGACACTCGACCCCTGTACTCCCTTCTTGCTTGCCAAAGCAGCCTCGGCCATCAATCCTCAAATCAATGCCCTTTTTAACTTGTCTTTAGATTGTGGTACTGTGCCTCTCAATTGGAAAAAGGCACTGGTAATCCCTCTCCTAAAAAAGGCTAACGCCGACCCACACACTCTGAGCAATTATAGGTCCATATCTCTCCTCCCAAACCTTAGTAAAATGCTAGACTCCCTCGTGAACCATCAGATCACCAGGTATGTGGAACAGAACATGATTCTCCATCCTACCCAGTCGGGCTTCCGCGCTGGCTTCAGCACTGAATTAGCCCTGCTAGGAGTCACAGATTTTATTATATGCAATCTTGAGTCAGGTCAGAAAGCGGTGGTCATCTTATTAGATCTTTCCACCGCTTTTGACCCTGTGTCGCACAAGATTCTTCTACAAAGGCTGGAGAAGGCGGGAATCACGGGCCACTCTCTGAAACAGCTCTGCTCCTGTCTAGCCGATAGACAACAAGTGGCATTCCTCTCTCCCTTCATATCTCAGTCGAGAGCCATTAGCTGTGGTGTTCCTCAGGGCTCATCACTAGTCCCAACCCTCTTTAATATTTACAAGGCCCCGTTGGCTTTGACTACACAGAGCTGGGTTATGGACATCATCTCATATGCTGACGATGCTCAGCTAATGCTGGCCTTTCATCAGCTCAATGTTTCTATTATTGGGGACTTTCAGGGCTGTCTTACGCCTTTCCTTCAAACCCCACTTTAAGATTACTGCTGCCACTTGCTTCGGTTTGCTAAAATCCCTAAGGAATGTTCTAAAATATCTTCCCTTAGAAACTTGTAAGGGAATTGTTCACGCCCTAATCACCTCCAGGTTGGATTACGCCAATGTACTTTATCTTGGTGCTCCCCAAAATCTGCTATCTTGACTTCGGAGTGTTCAGAATGCCACAGCCAGGCTCATCTTGAACATTCGCAAACAGCAATCGATCATATTAGGGTTAAAAGAGCTCCACTGGCTTCCGGTTAAATCTAGGATCAAATTTAAAACACTCATGATCACTCACAGAGCACTACACCTGAAGGGTTCCAGCTATATGCAAAACATGCTCAAACTCTATTCTCCTGTAAGGGCTCTCTGTTCCTCTAATCTTCACCTCCTATGTATCCAGAAATATCGCAAAGCCAGATCTGGGGGCAGGTCTTTCTCTGTTCTAGCTCCACGTTTCTGGAACATCCTTCCACCTTTCCTGCAATCTATTTCAAGTAAAAGCCTGTTCAAAGCTCAGCTGAAGACAGTGCTGTTTGATGAGCTGTAATTCCATTCCTATCCGACTTTGCTAGCACCAGGATGCTTCTTTTGAAGAAGCAGCTGCGCTCTACAAACATTGTTTCATTCATTCATTCATTCATGCAATGGGCAACCAAGGTCTGACCTTGGGAGGACTAATGGATTTGAGCGTTCTGCTACAGCTCTAGCTGTGCCCGGGGAGTCTCCTTGGGTAATTGATTTTGAAGCAACCCTGAAACAGGTATAGCCTGAGGAGGTACCCAGTGTCAAGAACTGGATGCGGAGAAGGTCTATTGACTCCCTTCTTGATTTCCCAATAAATGGGTGACTCCTCTCAGTAGCTGCAGGTGCCACCCTGGACAGAAAATAATAAGTGAAAGGTGTTGAAGGAAATGACCATCTTTTGCATGGTGTACGCCAAGATTTTTGCTTTAGCTCTTTTACTGACTGTAGATCTCTGTGCGACCTTCTCTCTTGAAGTGTAAAGTGTCTGTACTCCCCGTTTCAACATGATGCATTGTTATACATCTGACTGGCATATTTAACATACCTATAAGTCCATAGTGTATGGTACAGAGTGTACCTAGGAATTAGTAGTTAAATGCTATCAGTAGACAGCAGCACCTATTGTGACATCCACTACAGCGCTAGCACAGATCTGGCTTCAGGCCTACTAGTGTAGCCTGACTGTAGCAGAGTAACAAATGCAATTCAACGTGTCAAAATAAAACCCTCCAGGACCTATATTGAATAGTGATGGAAAAGGAGTGACACGCTTCCCAGTAGCAAACAATAGGCTGACCTGGATGGACAGAGATTACTCCTCTGAACCTCACTAAATGTGCAGGGAAGGGGCGGTGAGCATCCTTTTTGAAATTAGTGTCAATTCTTGCTTGAGTGTCAAACCCTCCTTGACAGGTCTGCTGGGTTTATATATGACACTTTGGGCCACAATTGAAAGGCAGAGAACAGGATGGCAAGTCAGTTCTTGGGTATCCACTGTCTGGTTGCTGACGAACCCTGCTTTGCACTACGAGATGGCTGTCTCTGGGTTTACATATAACAATGGGGGTAAGCTTGCAAGGAAGGGAAGCAGGATGCCAAACCAGTTCTTGTATATCCACTGTCTGATTGCTGGACAATCCTACTTTTGTTCTACAAGAACGTTTCTCTCTGGGTTTATTGGGGGTAGAGTGGCTGCCTCAGGCCAATTGCCTGGTCATTCAGGCATGCCAACCTGAACTCTTACTGGGGACCTGGTCAGAGCTTCAATCCTTAAAGTCCTTGTGGGGCATCTTGTCCTGGGGTCTGAGTGCGGCGTGTACCACGGGTGAGGACTGGAGCCCCAGTCTCTAGGCTTCGCTTTGGAGGTGTTTTGAGAACTACCTTAGCTATCTATAGGGCTTTCCCCCTTGGGGAGCCCATCCGAACTGCCAAAGGATCTGGAACTCTGCCCTGTGTGTGGGCGGATGCCTTGGCTGGTGGTCGCAGCCCAAAACTAGGGGATGCACTGGAGCTCTTGCTGCCTTAGAGAAGAGGTTAACGAACATTTCAAATTTGCATGGCTTTGTCAGTAGTGTAGTTAGAGTAGCTTCTGAAAAACTGCTAAGTCACCACCGAAGAGGTGAAATTCATCTCTCTAAACGACATTCTTTATTCTGGTGGTTTATATGTAGATTCAAATTGACACGTTCCTGTGTAGTATCGTGGTGATTGGCCACCAGTTAAAGTGCATCCTTAAAATCCTCTCTCAGCCTGTGGTGAAACGTCACAGCTGTGTCCTCATCACTCCAGGCTGCTTCTGCCTTTAATTGACTAAAAAGACTGATGTACGAAACAATGGGGCATATTAGCAAGACCCACGTTAAAATTATCGCCGTTTTAGCGGCAGGAAACTGCCGCTAAAACGGCGATAATGGGCTTAATAATATGCGCTATAGAATTCCAATAGAAGCCCAGGTTAGATGTGCAGGACATCTAACCTGGGCTTCTATTGGAATTCCATAACGCATATTAGCAAGCCCATTATCGCCATTTTAGCGGCAGTTTCCTGCCGCTAAAACGGCGATAATTTTAACGTGGGTCTTGCTAATATGCCCCAATATCTTTTGACACTTGGCAGAAAGTTAAAAGGCTAGTGTGTACTGCTTGAGTAGATTGTCACTGGCCAAAAACTGCCTTGAACTTCTCACTAAACACATTATATTACTACAACCAAGGTCTCTGATTTAAAATGAATGGAGTTGCTAGTAGGGTATCCTTGGTGAGATAGGGCAGAACAAAGGAAACTTTAGAAGCATAATTTGGAATTGCATATCACGTGACAAAAACGTAAAGTGTATTGTGCCAAAATGGACTGAAAATATTGAGGGTCTCCAGCAAACATTCCCAGTGGAGCCATTCCAGAGGGTATAGTCCAAGAACAATGAGATTGAAGGGCAGGTGCGAGTTTTCTAGGTTTACCAGCAGAAGATAACCCTTTGGTAGAAGTACTGAGTTCCCCTGTAACTTGACGGATCTGATTAAAATGATCTAATAAATAGGCACGCTCATTTCTAGCTGTTTTGAAATCCCTGTGGATTTAATCCTGAACAATAGCCTGTAGTGGATTGGGATCAGAACTCAGGCCAAAAGTAAATGTCCTGGGAAACTGCCAAGCTTTGAGCACAATATCCGGCAGAGTTTGATGACAACCCGCCCCCAGTTGCCAGAACTTGGTTCTCCCAGTGCATATACAAACACTGTAGGCAGAACAAAATACTGAAGAGACGATGGGAATGGTATAGACCAGTGGTCTTCAAACTTTATAATGCTGAGTCTCCCCCTCCCCCATGGGAAAAAAAAATAATCGGGCCCCCATCAGTATTTTTTAGAATTGTTCTATTAACTTGGCAGTGTTTAAATATGTCTAGACTTATTTAAACATTATAGAGCGGCTTACTACAACTCATTTTTTTCCGTATAAAAAGTACTGTTATCAGCATAATGCTTCTGTTGGCCAGAGATCACCTGAGGCCCCTTAGGGGGGCCTGTCCTCCAGTTTGAAGACCCCTGGTATAGACAAAGATGAGTGACAACCGGGACTTTCGTAGGTCGACTTTTTCACTTCTGAGCGGGAATATCACAGACTGGCATTTTGAACCAATAAGAGTACATGGATTCTAAAATGTCAGGCTGCTCGTAACCTATGCCACAGACTGGAGAATGAAGCCGGTGCATACGGATGGAGTGAGCCCATGCAGGGTAGCAACCCTAGAAGCAAAGTGGTGGGTAAAAAGCACAACCAGAGCCAAAGATATACCCAAAACAAAATCCAAAATGACAACCCAAAACACATGGCAAGAAGGTCAAAAGTCTAGGAAACCTATAAGGAAGAATACAAGAAAGGTGAGGGATGCGGAGCTGGTGAATAAACTTGGGCAGCAAGCGGTAAGGCTGTGAAACGCAGGAAGGTGCCCCACACTGCCTCAAGTGAAATTGTATCCTAAAAAGAGCTCCTACCTACAATGCTGTGGTAGTTCCAGTGCTTAATTTGAGCCGGAGCTTTCCGGTGCTGAGCACCGGCACTTAATTCGTTTACGGTGCTCGGCACCGGCACATAATTGTCAACACCACACTTAGGGCAGTCTGCCACAAGGTGGCGCTGCTCATGTAATTTAGAGATAAGCAGTATAACAGTTGTTTAGGAAAACAATATACATTAAAAAATTACTAATACCTGCCTCCCCAGCTAGTCCTTTAGCTTTGGGGACCTGGAATAATCTGAACTGTCGCATTTACATGCAAGAGAGATGGTTAGTAGTTGTTTTGGTAGCGATGACAGGGGCGATGGGTGGTGCAAGCTTCAGTGGCCTCCTGGTCAGAGCCCTGGCACTTAATATTTTACAAATTAAGCACTGGGTATGTCCACCCTATGACTTCCATACTGCCTAGCTCTCTCGGCACCCCATTCGCCATAGGCTGTACCACCTCAACCTTACTGAAGTACCACTCACAATGCCTCTCTGCAGACTCCTGGAAACACACAAAAGCCTAGGGGCCCTATTAATGAAGGACGTAGCGTCGCTTTTGCACCACACAACGTGGTGCATGCGCGACCAACCCCCAAATGCAATTTATCAAGCCTCGCAAGGCCACTTTGCGTGGCACTGAGTGGCTTGATAAATCAAGAGTAACGTAACGCAGCACAATTCGCTGCTTTACATTACTGTGCTCTGGGAAGATATTCCATGGGAGTTGTGTGGGTGTTCCCATCCAACTCCCATGGATTCTGATGCATTCCCAAATTTTCCATTTCTGGTAGACGTGAGAATGCGAAAAATGCGACACCTTCCCAGGTGTGGCATAACGTGGAGAAATAAGTATATTTCTCCAATCTCCTCGTTACTTCCTCTTTCTATGTGTGCAGCACACAAAGAAAGAGGAAAATGCCTCAGGGGATTGTTTTTCTGCAGGAAGGTGCCACTTGCACAAAAACAATCCTGCATGCAATGCAGGCACCCTTGCACGTGCAAGGGTGAATGCAGACACCCTTGCACCATGGTGCAAGGGTGCCTGTGTTGGCGCTAGGCAGCCCATTGTGCACCAGCGCTGGGGAAAAGGCAGGAATGCGCAGTATTGTGTTATATAAGGCGCATTCCTGCCCTTTCCCTGTAGCACAGCGCAGTTGCGTTACTTTGTAATTAATAGGCCCCTAGGAGTCTCTTGCCAATTCCAGACAACACAAAGAAAGACAGCCAGGACCTTTTGCTACAGACGCTGTGTAGGAAAATGCCCCTTTTTGCATGGTTGCCCCCTACTTTTTGCCTAATGTTGATGTACTTTGACTGAGTGTGCCCTGGGCTCCTGCCAACCAGGTACCCAAGACCTATGTTCTTTCCCCAAACTGTACTGTTGCAAAACACAATTGGCAACTCTCTGGCCACATGTAAGTCCCTTGTAAACGGGAACACCTGTACCAAGGGTACTGTGACCAGCGAAGGCCTCTAAGGACTGCAGCACTTATTGTGCCATCCTTAGAGGCCCTGTACCTTTACACACACACACACTTCCATTGCAGGCTACGTGTTTTGGTGCAGAACAAAGTGAAGAGTCGACACAATCCACTGCCCTGGCATAGGTAAGCCACCCCTCTAGCTGGGTGCACTATACCAGTGGTGAGGGTACAGGTGCATGAGCCCTGTATCCCTGCAGTGTCTAAGTAAATTCTTATATATCATCAAATAGGACTAGGCTAAGATTATATACAAATGCAACATTGTATGATTTTTGTAAAAAGAAAAACTTTTTTCTTTTTTTGAAAACCCTCACCCACCAACCTAGTTGGTGGCATGCTTCATCATCGGGCCCACCTGGTGACACCGATTGTGTCCCTGGTGTGCTTCAACGCCTGGTTTACAGCGGAGCAGGTATCTTGACTGAGTGTGCAGTGCTGTGACGTGAAAGTGAATTTAAAAACTGTACAGTGGTCCCATTACCCACAGGGTTTATTTTAATAGTTGGGCCTCTGGCAGTCATAAAAACAAGGCAATGGATGCACGTGGAGTAATAATGGCTCTTACATCCAAAAACGGTCTACATGTTTCAGCCAGGCCTCAGATGTATACTGGCTTTCCTCAGGACCTAAAATTATGTGTGTTGTGAGATCTAAAACTTGGTTTGTGTTTAGACCAAATGTGTGGCACGCTCTAAGGTGCACTATGTGTGAGAGGGGATTCCCTCTTAAGGCATTCCTGTATGACAAATACATAAAACGGAACATACAAACAAACATACAATAATACTGCGAAATTAGGCAGAGTTGCTTTTAGTCACGTGCATAAATATACTGGTGACCGTCAAAGTTTTCTAAAGAACTTGGCTAATTCCACATGGAGTTTAAATTTGTCCAGTTTGGTGGTGGGGACAAAGGAAAGTCCTTTGTTTAGTACTTTATTTTCTTTGGGGGATAATGGAGTGCTGGACAAGTTGAATACCAATGTGGATGGTTCTACATCCTCTTTTCTCATAGGTGTCCGCTCGGTCCCGGTTGTTGCTCCCTTGTTTTGTTCCGTGTGTTGGCACTCACTGGCTCCTCTTGTTCTGCCCAGTGAACCTGTTGGTTGTTCCTTCTCCGGCCGCGAGATCTGCGGCCTTGTCCTAAAAAAGGTGGTCTCTGATTATTATGGAAGTAGGCAGGTGAACCGAATTGATACATCGGCGGCCAGCCGAAGTATGGGTTGTGTGGTGGATGGACGAAGGGTGGGGGTCCGAACTGATTGCCTTGTGGCCCGGGCGACATATTATCGGAGATCCGAGACAGCCAACTAGGTCTTTATGCGAGTCCAGAGCTGTAATGCAGTAAGTGGGGTTAAGGGAAGCTGCTCGTCCACTCCTTCTAACGGTAAGCATTTCTCTTGTGCTTTACCACGGCGATTTCGCCGTCCTTCGTTTTTTCTCCCTAGGTTCAGCTAGAACCCCTGCCGGACTCTCATGGGGCACTTCCGCTAATTGCAAATGTAAGAAAGGCCTCCTTCTAAAGCAAGTTTATCTTATTCACATGTATACCTCTTCACTTTAGCGCATATATCGGTATTTGACACACATTGCCGTCAGACCGGCATTTCACCGCCGCCTGTTTACCGCGCCATTGACGGTCACCAGTATATTTATGCACGTGACTAAAAGCAACTCTGCCTAATTTCGCAGTATTATTGTATGTTTGTTTGTATGTTCCGTTTTATGTATTTGTCCTACATTAATGCCAGTGTAGGATTTAATGAAAAATGCACTCAGAGGACTTCTTAGTGATGCCCCCTGAAAAACGACCTAACTCTAGTGTGCTGGCTGAGCGGCTGCTCGCCAGCTGCCACCACCAGACATGTTTCTGGACCCTTGGGCTGAGAGCCTGCCGCTCTCGGGGTCCTGAAACAAAGCACATTCTGGGACGAGGTGCCAAGCCTCCTCCCCTAGGATGGGCAGGGTCCACGAAGGGGAAGCTTCAAAGGCTTGCCGCCTTTGTGAGCTACTCCACCCATTTGTTGCTTCCAGCAACTGGCCCCCATTGGTTCTGACCCCCACAATGTGCGGGAGCATTGGTGGGAAAACCAAGTCAGGAGGAGAGGTGTGCCCACCTTTGCCAACCCCACCCCTCAGGTGGGGGAGGCGAGGTGAAGCACAACTCTCAGTCCCCGCCATCTTGCAGATGGGGGACCGAGCCAACTAGAGTGAGGCTTATGTCCCCCTCCCACTGGAGGGTGGCATAATAGGGGGTGTACCCACCCCAAGGAAGGGACCCATTGGTCTCTACCTGTACCTACCTGTAAAGCCCCAAAATTTAGTATTTAGGGGCAACCCCGAACCTTGCCTCCTCAGACAAGAAGAAACAAGAAGAAGAAGGACCGAAGAGCCGTACTAAGGAAGAAGAGGAGGACACCAACTGACTTGGCCCCAGCCCTACCGGCCTGTCCCGACCTCGACCGACCACAGTTAAATCTCGGTGTGTCCTACAGCCAGCAGCCCCCAAGAACCCGGAGGACCTGACCTGCCTTCCCAAACCAGACTTTGTCTCCCGTGAGCACCGGATTTGCTCCCTCACAGACTCTAGGTCCAGCTGGATCCGCCAGTCTGCACCACTCTGCACCCGATGCCCACGGCCCGAGTTTGCGTGGCCCTACACCCCGAGGAGATCTCCCTGGTGACCCTGAACCAAGAACCAGTGACCCGAGACCTGCCTCATGCCTCCAGCCGACACCTGAAGCCTCAATCCGGAGGGTCCCCCCGACCACGACCAGGAGCTGGTAAGAAAACCCGACGCCAAACGACACCCCTGCACTCTACGCCCCATGGCCTTGGGTGGCCAAACCGACGGTGTCCAGGAAACACCCAGCATCCCAACTTACCTCTCATGGCAGTGGTCGCCTCCAGAAGATCTTCGTCCCCGAGCCTGCAGTGCTTTTGCAAACTGGAGAATCCCCATTGAAAGTAACAGGGCACCAGACGCCAAACCAGCACCCTGCACCCGGCCGTCCTAGTGCCCTAAACCGGATCCCCCTTTGCCCTGAGCTTAAGTTCAGGAGCTTTTCTCCCTCAACCTTGTGGCCTGCTCTTGAGCAGCCACCAACCAGAGGCCCCCTTTCCCCATTGGATAACATTGGGCCTCAGCACTCTGCACCCGGCCGCCCTAGTGCCGCTGAGGGTGCTTCGGGAGTGCATCCTCGACCTTTGGGGAACCCTGGTTCTAACACCAGAATACCAACTTACTTACTGATAAACCGATAACACTGCTCCCATAGGACTGCATTGACTGCTTTTCTGTGAAAAATCTTCTGTGTGGAGTTGGTTTGTATGAAAACCCTAAGGGCCATATTATCAAGAACGGCGCAAACATTATCGCCGCTTTAGCGGCAGGAAACTGCCGCTAAAGCGGCGATAAGGGGCTTGATAATATGCCCTAGAGAATTCCAATAGAAGCCCAGGTTTGATGTCCTTGACACCAGAACCTGGGATTCTATCGGAATTCTCTAGGGCATATTATCAAGCCCCTTATCGCCACTTTAGCGGCAGTTTCCTGCCGCTAAAGCGGCGATAATGTTTGCGCCGTTCTTGATAATATGGCCCCAAGAAACTGCATATGTGTCAAAACTGAATTACTTATCGCTTGTCTAGGAAATGTCCCAGTGTGATATCTAGGCATATCACACTGATTAGCAAAATCAACTTATAAAGTGATCCAAGAAGTAACGTACACAGTAATCTACAAAGTAACTGAAAAGTAATTTTGACTGTCGACTTACCTGTAAATCAACCAACTGCATTTTAACCTGCATTCGACTGTAATTTACTGCATGAATCTTGCAAAGTATTATTATACTTACCTGTACCAGGCCTGGCTTGGTTCTAGAAAAATAAAAGATAACTAAATAATATTTGTATACAAACAAACTGGTCTGAGTTCAGTCTTTGAGTGTGTGACATCATTTCTTGCCTGAGTGTGTACAATAAATGCTTGACACTACCCTCTGATAAAGCCTTACTGCTCGCCCACACTACCACAAATAGAGATTAAGGTGCTATTTACTTTTCCCTCTGCCTACCTTTGGTGTTCCACTGGACTCTGTGCACACTATACCTTACTTTGGTATAGTATATAGGGAGCCAGCTTCCTACACCCTGCACTTTTCATGTTGCTGCAACATTTATATACCACAAAAGCAGGCTCTGGCTGGTTTTGTGATATATTCATAAAGGTGCGGGCCAAGGCAAGTGTCTGCACATGCAGATGCTGTCTCCAGATGTACATGGTCTTTCCTGCTTGTGTTGCAGGAAAACCAGAGAAGGGCCCACATGAAATTTCTGACCCGGGCTCTACAAATGCCTTTGATCGGTCTGGCAAGCAGCTACAATGGGATCACAGTGAAATCCCAAACCTCACCCTAATAGACCTCAACATAAATAGCAAACTCTTGTTTACCTTCCTGCACTGCACCTGCTTTTTCTGCTCCCTACACAGGGAGGCTCCCTTTAGATTCAAGTACTCGGGAGTTGTGGGAGTGACTTGAACTTCAACAAAAGTACTCGCATTCATCCCTTGGCATCCCCGTACCTTTTCTGAAGCACTGCCTTGCAAATTTAAGTCGTCTTAATTAAACATAAAACACAGATCTGCTTAACAAGATTAAACAGTATATAAATAAGTACATACTGCAATCTGTTTCAGATCAGTATATGATTCAGAAAAAAATTACTTTGGGCAGATAACATAGCTTTTACTGATGCTGGTGGGCACAGTTGTGCACCAGGTTTTCCAAATTAAATATTTTACGCTGATACAGGGGCAATTTTGCACCATTTACACCAACGCTTGGCCACTTGGTGGAAATATATTATTTTTGCACTTATCAAAATATGCATATGTTGGTGCACAATTGCCCTAGTGTTACTCATCGCATTATGCCCTTCGTTGCTCCACCTAAGGCTGTTGCAACAGCATTCAAGGTGGTCAGCTCCACGCCAGATGGCCTGGAACTATCTATCTGAAGTTTTTAGAGTTGCTTCTTTCAAGAGGGAGAGACAGTGCTGCACTTCTGAAGGTCCACTAACATATATGTTTGCAAACTAGAGCTTTGGAGGATGGAGAGAGAGAGTAGAACCCTCAGAGGCTAGTATCACATTTCCCCATATGAAGAACCCTGTCCATGGGAATGTCAAAGAAGGGTTCATATATACACCTTGATTATTCTTGTACCATTTGATAAGGCTAGAAAGGCATTTAACCCTAAGGTTTGAGATCTCGTAAGCTGAAAATATATAAGATGTCTCCAGATCTCCTAGAGCTGATCTCTATGAGTCAAAAAAAGAGAAAACATCTATGGTATTTTCTCATAAATGAACATGGCTTCCAAGAATTGTTGTTGCATTAGGGGAAGTGTTATGGTATTACTGCCCTTTTGTGGCAGTGGGGCCTCAGTTGCTACTTGTAGGCGCAATCTGATGCCCGTTGCTGGTAGAATACTAACTGACTTCCTGACTGTCCCTTTACGTAGAAGGGACCCTTTATGAAAACATAATGAGCATCGATAAAGCCAATAGGTCTGTGTATGATGTGCTAATGCACACACAACCATGTAAGACACAGGAGCCAGACTGTATTGAAAGCTCCATTGGTTTCATTACAGTCCTATTTGATTTTAGGCCAAATCAAGGTCGGCTAACAAGTGAGCCTTCATTATAGTTTTTCTTGTTTTTTTTTGGCACAGAAAGAAACAAAGGACTGTAATCAAGGATCCTTTGCCACTCAAACTTCATATAAAAATAGGTGAAGAGACAGAATATCAAGTAAAAAATATCGAATTGCACAAATATCGTGTCAAAAATATCGTGAGTCAGGAATATCGACAGACAAATTCTCGTGGTCAAGAATATCGATTTTAGGTAAGTAATATCGATTTAAAAAATATCGAAGTGTTTCATATCGTTTGCAAAAATATAATTGTTAAAAATATCGATTTTTTATTAATGTTATGTATGTTAGTATATTTTATATGTGTGTGATGTTTGTTTTTTTGTGTAAGAATTGTTTATATTTTTATTATATGTGTTAAAAGTTTAGTAGTTATTAATTGTTTTATATTTGAATTTTGCGTTTTTATTTCCGCAGCGGGTTGTGGGTTTATAGGGGAATAGGGTGGGAAGTAATTTAATGATATAAAATGTATTGATTATTTTTAGTAGTTTTTTTTTTTTTTTTGTAATTTGCGTTTTCATTTCCGTAGCAGGTTGCGGGTTTATAGGGGAATAGGGAGGGAAGTAATTTAATTATATAAAATGTATTGATTATTTTTAGTAGTTAATATTTGTTTTTATTTGAAATTTGCATTTTTAGTTCCGTAGCGGGTTGTGGGTTTATAGGGGAATAGGGTGGGAAGTATTTTAATTATATCACATTTAAATAATAATGTTTATTTATTAATATTTGTTTAATTGAGATGTTATAGTGTTAAACGCGTAAATTAATTTATTAATTATTTAATAATTAGTTGTTAATTAATTTTAATTCATGAATTAGTAATTAATGATTGTAATTGTGTAATTAATTTTAGGTGTATGTTGTGGTGTTTATAGGTGTAAATGGTGGGAAGGGTGGGAAGTAATTTATTTTTTATTGATGAATTATTAATTAGTTGTTAATTAATTTAAATTAATTAATTAGTAATTAATTATGGTAATTGTGTAATTAATTTCAGGTGTGTGTTGTGGTGTTTATAGGTGTAGATGGTGGGAAGGGTGGGAAGTAATGTATTTTTTATTGCTGAATTATTAATTAGTTGTTTATTAATTTAAATTAATTAACCAGTAATTAATTATGGTAATTGTGCAATTAATTTTAGGTGTGTTGTGGATATTATAGTGTTAAAGAATCTGTACTCAATTAATGTTATCTTTTTTTATTAATATTTTTACATTAATTATTAATTATGTTAATTATGGAAATACATTTAAATAAAAATGTTGAAGTCTTTTTTATTGGTGTGGTGTTATAGGGTAGGAAATAAAATAAATACATTTATGTTTTAAATAATTTGTTTGTTAATATTTGCTCATTTTAAATAAATATTGTTTATAAATATATTTATTAATTTATTTTATATAATATTTGTACCTTTTTGTTATATGTAATTAATATTATAATAAGTGTTCTTTTTCTATGTTTAATATATTTAATCGGATATTTTTAAAATATTGTTTATGTATTTGTAAGATTATTAATTTTTTTTCAATTGTTTACATTTTATTAGTAATTTTTGTTTCTTTGCTATCCAACACTTTCCCTACTGTTGCACTCACTGGAGTGGGAATAGTAATTTTTACCCCTCCGCTATCCAGCACTTTCCCTACTGTTGCACTCACTGGAGTGGGTATAATAATTTTTACCCCTCCGCTATCCAGCACTTTCCCTACTGTTGCACTCATTGGAGTGGGAATAATAATTTTAACCTCGCCGCTATCCAGCACTTTCCCTACTGTTGCACTCACTGGAGTGGGAATAATATTTTTTACCTCTCCGCTTTCCAGCACTTTTTCTACTGTTGCACTCATCGGAATGGGAATAGTAATTTTTACCCCTCCGCTATCCAGCACTTTCCCTACTGTTGCACTCATTGGAGTGGGAATAATAATTTTAACCTCTCTGCTATCCAGCACTTTCCCTACTGTTGCACTCACTGGAGTGGGAATAATATTTTTTACCTCTCTGCTATCCAGCACTTTTCCTACTGTTGCACTCATTGGAATGGGAATAGTACTTTTTACCCCTCCGCTATCCAGAACTTTCCCTACTGTTGCACTCACTGGAGGCGGAATAGTAATTTCTACCCCTCCACTACCCAGCACTTTCCATACTGTTGCACTCACTGGAGTGGGAATAGTAATTTTACCCCTCCGCTATTCAGCACTTTCCCTACTGTTTTACTCACTGGAGTGGGAATAGTAATTTTTACCCCTCCGCTATCCAACACTTTCTCTACTGTTGCACTCTTTGTAGTGGGAATAGTAATTTTTACCCCTTCGCTATCCAGCACTTTCCCTACTGTTGCAATCACTGGAGTGGGAATAGTAATTTTTACCCCTCCACTATCCAGAACTTTCCCTAATGTTGCACTCACTGGAGTGGGAATAGTAATTTTTACCCCTCAGCAATCCAGCACTTTCCCTACTGTTGCACTCACTGGAGTGGGAATAGTAATTTGTATCCCTCTGCTATCCAACTCTTTCCCTACTGTTGCACTTTTTGTAGTGGGAATAGTAATTTTTACCCCTTCGCTATCCAGCACTTCCCCTACTGTTGCAATCACTGGAGTTGGAATAGTAATTTTTACCCCTCCGCTATCTAACACTTTCCTTACTGTTGCACTCTTTTGAGTGGGAATAGTAATTTTTGCCCCTCCGCTATCCAACACTTTCCCTACTGTTGCACTCACTGGAGTGGAAATAGTAAATTTTACCCCTCCGCTATCCAACATTTTTCCTACTGTTGCACTCACTGGAGTTGGAATAGTAAATTTAATTCTTCCGCTATGCAACATTTACTCTACTTTTGCACTCACTGCAGTGGGAATAGTAAATTTTACCCCTCCGCTATCCAAAACTTTCCCTACTATTGCACTCTTTGGAGTGGGTATAGTAATTTTTACCCCTCCGCTATCCAACACTTTCCCTACTGTTGCACTCACTGGAGTTGGAATAGTAAATTTAATTATTTCGCTATCCAACATTTTCCCTACTCTTGTATTTATTGTATTGCAAAATGTACATTTTAATTCTTTTTAATAGTTTAATGTTTTAATTAATTATAGAATGTTTTTTTTAAATTTTAAATTATTGATATATGTATATATTTTATTTTTATATAATTTAAAAGTTTAAAAATTAAATAAAGATAGTTAATAAATGAATACATTATTTTAAAGTAAATATATGTATATGTATGAATTATTATGTTTGTGTGTTTATATTTTTTTAAATTAAGTTTATTTTTTATATTTATTTAAAATGTATATTAAATGTAACTTATATTGTTAAAGATAATATTAATATTTTATATATTTAATATATATTCTTTTATTTCATTTATATTTTTAAATCGAATTTTTTTACATCTATGGGGTCGATTCCGATTCGGGCCGGAAAAAGCACCGACCGACTCGGATCCGGAAATAATACCGACCGACACGTACCTGTGGCGCCCGACACGCCAAGTACGATGCAAGGCGTGCAAAATCCGACCGACACGTACCGAAACCAAGTCGACCGACCGAGCCGCACGGAAAACAGCAATCCGGTCGGAAAAACACGCGAATCCAACCGACCGACACGCACCCGGAACAAATCCGACCGAACCGTACACGCGAACTCCAACCTGCAAAGTACGATGCAAGGCGCGAAAACCACGAGCGAGTCGGACGGAGGCCAAGCCGTACGACCGACACGCATACAAAACCGAGCCGAAGCAACACAAAACACCACGACCGACGCGTACGCAGCATAGAAAACTGCACATACACAGCGTGAACGAAACGGAGAAGACCGTACGAGACAAATGCAGGGTCCGACTCGGTCAACAAGAACGTTTCCAACATACACAGACAGTACAAAGGAAAATTCACCCCAAAAAAGGCCAAACAAGCAATTACCAAGCCAATAAATACTGGGGGGGGGGTGGGGACAGAGAACAAAGACACACCCACAACTCCACCCATATAAAGGACACAAATCACAACCATGAGCCTTTGCAAATGCCATTCCACTGCCAGCACCCAAGAGAAAGCAACCACACACCCACAGCTCATCCCTCACACAAGCCACACACCATCAGCACACCAACAAATACCTACCTCACATACACCCAGCAAAACACACACTCACACACCCTCACCTGCACACCAACACACACATCACTCACCATCACCACCCATCACCATGCCCCCCAAGAAGAATCCCAAGTTCCTAGATTGTGAATTGGAAGTCATGGTAGACGAGATCCTCAGGGTAGAGCCACAGCTATTTGGCACACTGGTCCAACAGACCCCCATCTCCCAGAAAACCAAGATGTGGGAGAGGATCATCAACAGGGAATCGGCGCACAAAGAGCGACATCCAGAACAGGTGGTATGACGTGCGCAGGAGGGTACGGGACCTGCTCAAAAAAGACTACATCAACAGCCAACACACCGGCAGTGGCCCTCCTGCCAAGCCAATATACCTCAGGCCCTGGGAGGAGAAGGTGCGGGCCATCCTTCCGCCAGTGAGCGTATATGGACTAGAGGACATCCCAGAGCCTGGTGAGTACACAACAAATGTACACAATATACTGCCACAAAACACACACACATCACTGTCAAGGGAGAGTCAACCATGCACTCATAGCAATTACACAGCAACCAGAACAGAATCATCCCAAAATGTGTATGTCAGTCAGATAAACACAACACATGCCATCAAAAAAGTCACATCCAACTGTGCCATCACATGTACAAACACAACTACAACTACAGCTAGGCAGTGGCACAAATAGAACTAACAAACACATCCAGACATGTAGCCACCACAACAACACCAACACACAGTGAAGACCACTCAAAGGAAGGAATTCTGTGTATGCTGGCCAAGTCAGTGTAGCCAATAGCATCATGGGAGTCGCAGTCACACATATTGCCCCCCACAACTGTCCCATCAACACCACCATGAACCATGCGCACATCACAGGGAGTGGAGAAGGACTCACAAGATGGCTGACACTGGCAACTGCTGTGGGGAGCACAAGGCCCTGCTGGCAACTGTGCACCAACAAACAGCAGGACACCACTGACTGACATCCTGAGAGACAACTTCCACTCCCTGCAATGCAAGCACGTTCCATGGTGGGATATCTGGCTAGCTGGGTGGGAAGGAGGACTTGCAGCACTGACCATAGTCACAAGCACCTCCCCTCACACACCCCCAACACAAACTCCACAGAACCCACCTGGTAGAATGCAATGCCCCCATCCTAACACAAGATCCCACAAAGAACCACCACCCTGGGTTATGTTGTGTGAAGCACAGGGACACTCTTGGGACTTTTAGCCAAACAACTGCCAGGACAACACTCCCAGCCATCCTGTCAGCACAGCCACCCCACCCCACAGGGAAGCAGAGTCAAAGGAAGGAAGCATGGGCATGCTGGGAAGGGGGTGGAGGCAATAGCATGATGGGAGTCGTAGTCACTGATATTGGTCACCCCCACAACTGTCCCATCAACACCACCCTGAACCATGCTCACATCACAGGGAGTGGAGAAGGACTCACAAGATGGCTGACACTGGCTACTGCTGTGGGGAGCACAAGGCCCTACTGGCAACTGTGCACCAACAAACAGCAGGACACCACTGACTGACATCCTGAGAGACAACTTCCACTCCCTGCAATGCAAGCACGTTCCATGGTGGGATATCTGGCTAGCTGGGTGGGAAGGAGGACTTGCAGCACTGACCATAGTCACAAGCACCTCCCCTCACACACACCCCAACACAAACTCCACAGAACCCACCTGGTAGAATGCAATGCCCCCATCCTAACACAAGATCCCACAAAGAACCACCACCCTGGGTTATGTTGTGTGAAGCACAGGGACACTCTTGGGACTTTTAGCCAAACAACTGCCAGGACAACACTCCCAGCCATCCTGTCAGCACAGCCAGCCCACCCCACAGGGAAGCAGAGTCAAAGGAAGGAAGCATGGGCATGCTGGGAAGGGGGTGGAGGCAATAGCATGATGGGAGTCGTAGTCACTGATATTGGTCACCCCCACAACTGTCCCATCAACACCACCCTGAACCATGCTCACATCAGAGGGAGTGGAGAAGGACTCACAAGATGGCTGACACTGGCTACTGCTGTGGGGAGCACAAGGCCATGCTGGCAACTGTGCACCAACAAACAGCAGGACACCACTGACTGACATCCTGAGAGACAACTTCCACTCCCTGCAATGCAAGCACGTTCCATGGTGGGATATCTGGCTAGCTGGGTGGGAAGGAGGACTTGCAGCACTGACCATAGTCACAAGCACCTCCCCTCACACACACCCCAACACAAACTCCACAGAACCCACCTGGTAGAATGCAATGCCCCCCATCCTGACACAAGATCCCACAAAGAACCACCACCCTGGGTTATGTTGTGTGAAGCACAGGGACACTCTTGGGACTTTTAGCCAAACAACTGCCAGGACAACACTCCCAGCCATCCTGTCAGCACAGCCAGCCCACCCCACAGGGAAGCAGAGTCAAAAGGAAGGAAGCAAGGGCATGCTGGGAAGGGGGTGGAGGCAATAGCATGATGGGAGTCGTAGTCACAGCTCTACATCCCCCACCACATGGCCCAGCAAGCTCACACTCACGCATGCACATCCCACAGAGAGTGGAAAGGCCCATCAAAGATGTCTGACACTGTTGCTGTGTCGTGGGGAGCACAAGGGCATGCTGGGTACTGCACACCAACCAACAGCAGGACACCACTGTCAGCCATCTTGCCATTGCTCTCACACCCACACACACTGAACTCCCCACAAAAGCAAGTAAGTATGGGAATGCTGGGAAGTGGGGTGGAGGCAATAGCATGATGGGAGTCGTAGTCACAGACATAGTTCACCCCCACAACTGTCCCATCAACACCACCCTGAACCATGCTCACATCACAGGGAGTGGAGAAGGACTCACAAGATGGCTGACACTGGCTACTGCTGTGGGGAGCACAAGGCCCTGCTGGCAACTGTGCACCAACAAACAGCAGGACACCACTGACTGACATCCTGAGAGACAACTTCCACTCCCTGCAATGCAAGCACGTTCCATAGTGGGATAACTGACTGGCTGGGTGGGTGGGAAGGAGGGCCGGCTGTCAAGCAAACACAACCAATGCAGACCATGTTCACACCCCAAAAAATACATAGAAATGCCCAGATAATGCAGGACCATGTGCCACACCAATATCAACCCCTGACTGTGACGACTTAGGATAATGCAATGTACAGGCCCGCACCCAGAGGCACAGTCACAACTGTCATGTGTGTCAACCATTGATGCCTGCAGAAACATAACATACATTGTGTGTGTCTCCCAAAAACAGGTGATGATGGGGACACAGCAGCAGACGCTGAGGAGTCCCAGTCCCAGGCTCAAGAGGATGCGGAGCTCACTGGCGTCGTACAGCCTCTGTCCTCCTCGGACGATGAACACCAACCTGGCACATCCGGTGCAAGTCTACATGCAGCACCAGCAGGACCACCAGCTGCAGCACCAGCAGGACCACCAGCTGCACCCCCTGCACCCACCCCTCCAACGACTGTCACCACAAATACCATCCCTGCCGACATGGACAGAACAAGGAGCAACACCAGCACAGGGACCCTGGACCAACCTGGGGCCATGGACACCACCACCACCACCACCAACCCCCAAGGTGGACCAGGGTTATCTGTGCGTGCCACTGCACACACTGCACATGTCAGCAGGGGTGGTGGGAGGGTGGGAGACAGAGGTCGCTGCTTGCAGACGTTGCTGGTGTGCATGATGACCCACAACTGGTACGCATAGCTGATGCGTACCAGTCCAGCACCGGAGATCTCAGCCAGGTAGTGGGGCTCCTCAGAGACATGAAACAGCAGCAGGCTGCCCATCATGCCCGCTTGGACTCCCACATGTCCCACGTGGAGTCACACATGTCCCGCGTGGACTCACACATGTCCCGCGTGGAGTCCAAGTGGGATGCACTGCATGAGATGACGGCGGTGCACAGGGACATTTTACAATGCCTCCGCCAGATGAACAGCAACAAGTCCACACCTCCCTGTGTGCCAACAACATCTGGTGCCGAACAAACTGCAACTGCCACAGGGAGGGAGGATGACTCTG
This sequence comes from Calotriton arnoldi, assembly GCA_963921515.1. Lineage (NCBI taxonomy): Eukaryota > Metazoa > Chordata > Amphibia > Caudata > Salamandridae > Calotriton > Calotriton arnoldi. Next base: position 718,727 of record CAWUFW010005631.1, read on the forward strand.
GCGGAGAGTCCCCTGCACCGCAGCAGCCTGTACTTGAGGAGGCCCCCCCCAAGAAGAGGGGTCGTCCGAGGAGGGGCAAGTGAGAGGCCGATGGCCAAGCGCAACTCCCAGGAAGCCTGAACCTGTTCTGGATTTTCACCTTTGTGCACAGACTGTTCACCCTGTTGACAGCAACACTACTCCCACACATTGCATGGGGAGTACAAGTTGGACCAATGTGTCAGACAACTGTGGCCCCGATACTGGGGATTCTGTCTACCAGGACTTTCAATTCACCTAGGAACTTCGGATTGCAAGATTTATGTACAGCACTACCCATCCTATGCACTATTTACACAAATGTATCACAATAAACACACTAATACACCATACTTGCCTCTGTTGTGATTCCAACATGGGTGCTGTTATGGGGATGATGAACTGCAAAATTACACTGTGTATGCGAACTGCAACAGCAAGGACAACACAGGCATGTGAGTAAAGGCAAAGTGTCACATATGAGGGAGACACACCACCAGGGCTACACAACACATACACACCTAGGCCATCTGACTCATTGCCTACACTGATGTTGCCAGGGAAGACGGTGCAATGCACAGACACCACACCCATTCCCAGTTGTAGTCAAGTAGCCCACAGGTGCAGTAAGCAAATGGCAGTCAAATGTGTGACCACAGACAACGCACATCACAAAGTGAAGCACAGGTTTATTACACAGTTGCAACATGTCGTAACCACTACAGATGCAAGGTAATCCCACCTGGCAGCGGGCACACAGTCAACAACTGTAGACGGAAGGAAGTCCATGGGTGTGGCGCACATCACCTGTAGGGACACAACAGCTACCAGACTGGAAGTGCAATCACGTCGTCGGTGGACACAGTTGACCAAACGAATCTGAAAGTACCCTGTGAAGGACAGAAATGACTTACAGTCAAAAGCAATGGAGTACAGGACAGAACAGCAAAACTCATGCACAATACATGTTACAAGATACCCACCCAGAACCAAGTTAGCATGTCAACACTGTTGGGGAGTACAGCCCACCTGTAAGCACACATCGCAACACACATCCAGTCAAGTAGCCCATGGACACACTCCAACAGCACCAGAGCACCACCTACACATCATGCCAACTCACATCATTGACATGACACCTCAGGATACTCACATTCAGCTAAAGAAGTTGGTGATGAGCTGTGTGCGGACATCACCATCATCATCATCATCATCATCGTCACTGGCATCGTGGTCCAGGCCAGGATCCTCCACAGGTGGCGGATGTTGGTCATTGTCATCCTGGATGAGAGGCAACTCCTTCCGCACTGCCAGGTTGTGGAGCATGCAGCAGACGATGATAATCTTGCACACTTTCGCAGGGGCATATGGGAGGGACCCTCCGGTCTTGTCCAGGAAGCGGAAGCGGCTCTTCAGGAGACCAAATGTCCGCTCAATCACTCTCCTGGTCCGACCATGTGCCTCATTGTAGCGCATCTGGGCTGGTGTCACAGGGTTCCTGAGGGGTGTCAGCAACCACGGCATGTTGGGGTATCCCGAGTCACCTACGGACAGACAAGTGCACATTAGCTGACTTGGAAAAGTGGGCGGAATACTACAGATCAGATCACACACAATGGCACAAAGTCAGTACACACCGACAAGCCAGGCACGCTGGTTCTGCATCTGTGCCATCATCCTGGGGATGCGACTACTCCTCATCACAAAGGCATCGTGTGCTGAACCAGGGAAACGGGCACACACGTGTGTGATGGTCATGTCTGCAAGACACACCACCAGTGCATTGACCGAGTGGTAGTGCTTGCGGTTCCTGTAGGCCTGCTCCTGGGCCTGTGGTGGTACCAAAGCCACATGTGTCCCATCAATGGAGCCAATGATATTCGGCATCCTCCCCAGGGCATAAAAGTCACTCTTCACGTCAGTGAGTCGTCGCAGTCTAGGGAAATAGATGTACCGGTTCAGGAATAGCAACATTGCCGCCAAAACATCGCGGAGCACACGGCTCAACATGGTCTGTGACATCCCACCAGCAGTCGCCACAGTATGTTGGAAGGTACCGGTGGCAAAGAAGTGTAGGGCTGCCATCACCTTCACCTTGGGGGTCAGCGCTGTAGGATACGGCCGGCCAGGCTGCAAATGTGGGGACAACTGCACTGCCAAATCCTCAATCAGCTGCCTGGTGAAGCGGTACCGTCGGATGCTGTCCCGTTCCACCATCGTTGCCAGGTCTGGGAATGGTCGATGGACAGCAGGAGCCCTGCAGTGCAGAGGAGAAGTAAGCAAGATTGTCAGTCAGCCCACATATGCGGCATTGAACACACTCAATATCCCAACATACATCATTATGAGGCACAACTACATGAAGTGTGCAGTTCCGGAAGGACATGTATGGTACATACATGGCCAACATCTGTCAACACGGTCCAACAGGTGGCATCAATTAGTCCCAGGTTGGCCCATTGGATATCATGAGGCCGTGTCACAGTTCCCATCTCCTGCTGCCGTGTCACAATCACCCCCCACAGTGACATGTGAGGACAGATGTGCCCCAGACACCACAGCTCAATGTCAGGTACATTCCCAGGGACCCTGTATTGCCACATGGACACTGGCATTACATGGAGTATCATGTATACACCACAGCAAAACAACCATGACCCCCACAGGTAGTGGCCCCACTTGCCACGGCAGGACAGACATGGACGTCTGTGACACACACACGCACAACATCAAAGTCCATGCACACACAACCTGGATGTGTAGACTGTCTCCCATTGTGCACATGAAATCAGAGACATTGTAAACACTACATGCACAAAGACTGTGGAGGACCATCACTATTGTGCCACTGGGACACCCTGGCTCAAACATACCGTCCCACATGGGACTCACGGGGTATGTGACATGACATACACATACACCACCGTGAAATGTGACCATGGCACATGCACAGATATGAACAGTTGCACATCATAGTGGTCATGTACACGTAACACCCAGGATCCTGTCCCCATGAACACGTGCACAGCCTGGGGGTGGCTGCCCACAGGTGACACCCACAGGACAACATGTACACCAACATACACACAATAGGAAATGCAGCCTTACATGCCTTATGATAAAGTTTGGACAGGCTGTCGTGATGTAGGTGTGCCCCTCACTCCCTGGGAGCTATCTGTGGCTGGCATATGTCCATCTGAGACAGGCATGCTGACATATGCCAGTCACATGTACAGTGATGCGTTGAACAGCAATGGACCGGTCGGTGCCCCCGGCCGGCCCATTGCATTCAATGTGTGCGGGTACGCGTTGTACCCCTGTACGCGTTGTACCCCTGTGTGCGTTGTACTGCAATGGACCGATCGGTGCCCCCGGCCGGCCCATTGCATTCAATGTGTGCGGGTACGCGTTGTACCCCTGTACGCGTTGTACTGCAATGGACCGATCGGTGCCCCCGGCCGGCCCATTGCATTCAATGTGTGCAGGTACGCGTTGTACCCCTGTACGCGTTGTACTGCAATGGACCGATCAGTGCCCCCGGCCGGCCCATTGCATTCAATGTGTGCGGGTACGCGTTGTACCCCTGTACGCGTTGTACTGCAATGGACCGATCGGTGCCCCGGCCGGCCCATTGCATTCAATGTGTGCGGGTACGCGTTGTACCTCTGTACGCGTTGTACTGCAATGGACCGATCGGTGCCCCGGCCGGCCCATTGCATTCAATGTGTGCGGGTACGCGTTGTACCCCTGTACGCGTTGTACTCCTGTACGCGTTGTACTGCAATGGACCGATCGGTGCCCCGGCCGGCCCATTGCATTCAATGTGTGCGGGTACGCGTTGTACCCCTGTACGCGTTGTACTGCAATGGACCGATCGGTGCCCCGGCCGGCCCATTGCATTCAATGTGTGCGGGCACGCGTTGTACCTCTGCACGCGTTGTACTGCAATGGACCGATCGGTGCCCCCGGCCGGCCCATTGCATTCAATGTGTGCGGGTACGCGTTGTACCCCTGTACGCATTGTACCCCTGTGCGCGTTGTACCGCAATGGACCGATCGGTGCGCACATATTGAAAATGGGCTTGCCTGGCAACGGACGCGTTTTCGAATTTCGAACGAGTCGGTTGCTGGAAAATCAGTTGGTCACCCACAACAATGTTGCAAAATCATGTATGTCATGAAGTTGAAGATTTGAAGGATGCTGTGGGCGTGTTTTGGTGCTGCTATTCCATGGATTGGCCAGATTCAGAAGATGCAAACGACTTGGACCTATCACTTTGGACACAAGGGACAGTATCTGCCTCTCAAGCACATATATATTGCTGGCTGTTCCCCTGAGAGCTCACTTGCCTGCACTACATGCTCCAGGATGACATCTGCCACTGCATTGCTGCTGTCTCTGCCCCTCTGGACCCTGCAATGGCACGTACTGTGGAGAGAGCCCCAGCCTTCAGCCTTGAAGAGAACCAGGCCCTGCTGGACAGCCTACTTCCACAGTACAGCAAGCTGTATGGGACACCAGGGGAGCAGGTGAGTGTTCTGTGCACTGCCTTTCTGATTGTGCATATTGTCTGACTAGCAAGGCTGAAAGTCTGCACGCCACTGGCTAGCAGGCTCACTGAGTAGTTGTCACCCCCATAGTGTGTAGTGACATGCACTGGACAGGTATGGTGCAGTGACAGTGCATTTGAACAAGGTTTTACTTCCCATGCAATGATACCATGTAGTGACGTCTGGCAAACTGTCCATGGGCAGCTTTGCACTGCCTGTGTACATCATGTGCCCCTATGATTGAGACATGTATATGCAACTGTGTCATGCACGGATATGTTGCATGTGTAGTAATGGCCTTTTCACTTTGTCATCCTGACAGGTTAATGCCCATCGGAAGCAGGAGATCTGGAAGGACATCGTCCGGGCCGTCCGGTCCGTGGGGGTCTACAAGCGCCGGATCCGCAACTGCCAGAAGAGGTGGCAGGACCTTCGGGGCTGGACCCGGAGGATTGCACGGGTCCAGCTGAAGATGTCGCCTCCTCGCAGGAGGGGCGGAACACGGACCCTGACCCCCCACATGCTCCAGATCCTGACGGTGGTGTTTCCAGACCTGGATGGGCAGCTGAAGGCCAGACAGCAGCAAGGAGGGGGTGAGTCAAAGACTGCACTGTGAACTCTGTATTACTTGCTTTGTGCCCTCCTCTGGCCTGGTTCAACTGCCACAGTGCAGCAGTCATGTTGTCCAGGAGCCATGTCCCTCTATTGTGCACTGCCCACTGCTCATCTGATACCCAGGTGTGGCCCTTACATTCAGGGAATTGTGTCACTTGGGACTGTGTCCTTGCAGTTTGCTTCACTAAAGGTGGGGGACAGCATCTGTTTCCCTAACTCTGTTGTGGGCATCATGGGTGGGTCCATTGTTCACACAACGCCTGTGTTCGGACATGTAATCTGCGTGTTGCTTTGATATGCGGTCCACTTGCTGAGCTGAGCCACCACATGTGCCTGGGGTATGTGGCACACGCCCATGCAGCGGGTGGGAACAATGTTTGGGCCCCAGGAGTGTGCAGATTACGTGTGTCACACATACATAGCCAGCTATCCACTGTCCAGGGCTCATCCCTCATTCATGTGGAGCAGGACAGTCATGCCTACTCCAGGCCATGCAATGCACTCTGTACTCCCACTCCCGTGTATCAGCTGACACATTGTGCGCAGTGATTTGACCCCTCAGGTGTCTGCCTCTGTGTCAGTGTGCTGTGGATTAGTTGCCAGGACTGCTGGGGTGTTTCTTGGAAGGGGCTCAGCATGCCCCTGGAGATGTGACCATAGGAGACGATACTTGTGTGTCACATAGGTGTTTGATCAGCTGCCCGTGCAGACTGGGGTATGCGAATGTGAAGTTCAGGCAGCTGTTCCCCATTCACAGCAGATTGTGAGGGGCTCAGGTTCAGAGGGTAGTGTCACAGGTCTCCCATATGTCCAATAGGTATGACCTGGACAGATGAGGGTTAAGATGATGTGTTGTGTGGGGGATGTACATGTGCACTTGTGCAGCTCCAGGACTTGCATTCCCCATGACCTACTATTGTGACACAGTGCATAGTGTTGTTGTCTGGCTGCCAAGTCATACATCACTGAGACAGTGATGTATGACTTAGCAGTCATGCCTCTGCCATGGCATGTGTCAACTTATTGGTGGTCCTGCAGGGGAGTGACATGTGCTACATGCACACCATTGTGGCGATGGCTATCAGGACATGGGTGCATCATGGTGTCTGTCGCTGGTATGCATCACATGCATTTCCTATTTGACTCTGGGCATCCCTTTCATCCGGAAACCTGTACTGACTCAGTGGCAAGAGCTGTGATGTGTGCATGTCCACATGCCACACCGTGTCCTCTGCACTGTCCAACTACTGTGTACTTGGTGCATGTGTCCACACTGGGGTGTTGCAATCCAACAGACACCAGACAGATGGGTGCAAGGCCATGTGGGATGTGAGTGCCATGCTTGGCATCAGACTGACAATTGGCTTCTCCTGTTCAGTTAGGGCACTTTAAGCAATGTACAACTAATGATGCCAGGGCTTGCTCTGTAATGTGCTGTGCTCACAGTGGTGTGTGCGTTTGGTGCAGGTGACTGATGTCTGTCTGTTTCCCCATTGTTTGCAGATACATCCACGGCCACGGAAGGGGACAGCTCCACGGACCAGGAGGAGCCAGAGAGCCAGACTGGGTCAGCAGCCGAGGAGTGGTCGGAGGGACCCAGTGGCACGGAGGGCGAGGGGAGCCACACCGAGGAGTCCTCAGCACCATCCACCTCAGCTGAGCAACTCGGAGGATGACTCCCTTATGGAGGCGGGTGTCAGCAGCCACCACACCCCAGCTAGTGTTGCTGTCCCCGCCAGCACCACCACCGCCCTCCCATCGGCTCCCATTCCCCAGGTCCGTGGAGGCTCCCATGTTCGGGAGCATGTCTCCTTTGGGCCAGGCACCGCGCCCCTGCCCCTGTGTCCCCTGCTGCCCTGAGTGAGGAGTCTGTGTACCTCCTTTGCCAGCTCCATGTAGGGCAGACAGCCATGCTGAGTGTCCTCCATGCACACACCGCTCTGTTGACTCAGCTGGTGTCGTTCATGGAGGGCATCTCATCGGGCATGTCTGACCTACAGAGGGGCAATAGGTCCATGGACTCCTCCCTGACGGCAGCAGTGTCCCTCCTCAGACAGTCCCTCACCCTCCTGCCTCTGCTCCATCCACACTCCCCAGCACCTTACCCGTCCCAAGCACACACACACCGGCACAGGCACACACCAGCACACACACGTCCAGCACACAGACACACACACCACAAACAAAACGCACACGCACGCACAGTCAGGGGACTGAAACCAGACTCACAGGGGATGGGGCCCTGGTACACACACACGCATCCACGAGCACTGCGCAGTCCTCAGTTGCCTCTCCCTCCAAAGCACCCTCCCTTGCCTCACCTGCAACCCCAAAGACCCAGCGGCTCTTCCTCAGTGACCTCGGCCTCTTCCCCTCCGATCCAGCTGATACAGCATTCAGGGGGAAGAGGAAGCCCACCCACTCGGAGCAGAGTGCCCCTCGCCCCCGGACACCCTCCCCCAGGCGCAGACAGACTGAGGCCCCCACCCGCAAGTCCCCCCGGAGTGCTAAGAGCAAGACCCCGCCGCCGCCCTGCAGCTCAAGCACCAGGTCTCCTTCCTCCATCCCTCAGGCCCCCACTCCACAGGTGCCCCCACCACACCCTGCCCCAGGTTCCCCCACCCACAGATATACCATCCCCAAGAGGCTCCGGCCTTCTCCCCCTGCCACTTGCTCTCCCGGCACCACACCCCCTGCTGCGCTTGTCTGTGCCACTGATGTGGTGAGGGTGTCCTCCCCTCTGTCCAGCCCACCTTGCCTGTTCCCCATTCTCCTCCCCTGGTGGTAGGCACTGCAGTGGAGTCCACTACCACCCTGTCTGACTTGGGCACTGCAGTGGCGGACCTGTCCACTCCATCTGCAGGGTCCACTGCAGTCGTGCCGGCACCCACAACATCTGAGCCATGCCCCCAGTTGTGCCGGCACACACCATGTCAGACACCTCCACTGCAGTTGTCAGTGGCTCTCCAGCACCCACCACCCCTTCCCTGCTTCCTCCTGGTGAGCCCTGATCCTGTCCCTGCGGTGCCTGGCCTACCCCCCCGGTTGCCCCTCCTAGTGGATTGTCCCTGGTTTTGTGCAGGCATGTGTAGGGTGGCATCTGCCACTGTCACCCACTTGTGACTTTGTTGATGGACTGGCCATTGGCCTTTGTTTATTTTCTACTGGACTACTACTTTTAATGCCACATATGCTGAATAAAGCAACTTTCTGTTCTCTAGTGCTTTTGCTTCTGATGTACATGATGTTGATGATGCTAACCATTGCCTTTCTGCAGTGATGGTGATATTTGGTCTCATGATAATGAAGTGTTACTGTGCAGGAACCCATGTGGTCCAGGGGGAATGTGTCCTATCCTGTGGTGTATCCATGTCATCCATAGCAGCATCTGAGGGTGTCATGTGTTCAGTATTTGGCAATGGGATTCCCTACTCAGATTGCCTATTTCACATCTGTGGCTTCCACCCCTGCACATCTGTTGTGCCTGCCATTGTTCAATTCGTCTACTTCCCTGACCGTGTGGCCATCTCCAGTGGACATGCAGGTTTGGGCATCAATGGGGAAGGACTCATCTGTGTTGTCAGTGCAACATTGCTATACAAGTGTGTTGGATCTGTGCTGATGATTCCGTTGGCACTTCCATGACCAGGCTGATGCTACGGGAGCCCTCATTTGGTGCTAATTGTTGATTGTGTGACCAAGTGCTCAGCTGACATGATGGGGCCCTACTGAGGCAACATATGGCACAGCTTTCCTCACACAGGAGTGGAGTCCCCTCATGGCAGTGTGTACTCCTGTGACATTGCCTGCGCCCAAGGTGTGTGTTGTATGTGCATGTCTGTGTGTTCACTTCCGTTTAGCTGTGCATGCTGTGATCCCTAGTGTTGTACCTGTTTGTGATGCTAGCTGAGTTGACCTATGTTCCCCCAAAGTCTTCGCCCTGGGTTCTCTGTGATGTGGGTGCATGGCACATTACTGGTCATCAGGGTGTCACCCATAGGTGTGTTTGCTGTCAGGGCTGAGTTTGTGTGCAGACGCAGATGGGTCACAGTCAGGTTTCCCCTTGGCACTTGTTGTTTGCCCCTGTCATGTGATTTCCAGTTTGTGTTATCTTTCAGTGATTGTGACACATTGTGTGTGTGACTGCTGGCACTCCTCAGGGTCCGGGCTGCAATGTTGGTTGTTGTCTATGTGTGTTCTTTGTGGGTGACCTTGGCTTCTTCATTGGTGTGTGACTGTGGCTGGGATCCCATTGGTTGGTGTGGTATTGCCGTCATGTCCATGTACAGCGTAGTGTGCAGTGTGTCAGACATTCAGGAGTCTTGTTGAGTGTCCATGTGTGATGTGTTTCTGCACCTTGGTTCCCACCCACCACCCTGGAATAGTCATGGGTGCATGTGCAATGCCACCAGTGCATGTGTGCTTCACTGCTGCACATTGTTGGAGGTCGAGGGGTGTGGTGTTGAGTGTGTGCAGATGAGAGTTGTTGCCCGGCTAGGCCCCTGCCTCCATGTTGGCCTTGGCTTACTGGCCATGCTGTTTGATTTGTGCTTGTGTAGGTGTGATGGTAGTTAGTTGCTCAGGACACATGACTGTGGTTCACAGTGTGAACCACATTTAGCTTTGTCATCACAGTGGGATTGTAATGCAGCCCAGGGTCACCACATTGTGGGGGCCCTGGGGGTGGTGCTGTGGTGTGTCTGTGTCTTGCTGTGTCAGTTGCTGTCCCTACGTGCCTGTGTGACATGTGTGATTTGTGCTCCCTCTCATCTGACAATGCCTGCTTGCCCACATAGGGGATTTGGATCCATGAGTTACCTTTGTGTGGCACTGTATGCACATCTGTATGATTGGTATTCAGGTCTCCTCATGTGTTGTGTGGTTGCCTGGGGACACTGGCACCCCCTCACCTGTTGTGTGTGATGTGCAGTGTGGGTCTGCCTGTTTGTGTTTGTGCATCTGCACCACTGCATTGGCATATCTTGGGTGTGCCATTGGCTGTATGTAGTTTGGTGGGTTTCCCCTGCTGTCCCTGGGACTCCTAGGTCATCGGTCAGCACAATGATCATGGTTTGTGTGTCCCATTGCTGCCATGGTATGGTATCTGTTCACCTCACATCTGCAGTCTCCACAGGGTATCTGCATGTGTGCGCCCATTGGTGCAAATATGTGGGTCTGCATTCTGATGGTCACTTCTGTCATTGTGTCATTGATGATTGTTGACGGTGTCAGCCCCCATGGGTGTTGTTTGTCTGCACATGGCCAAAGGTATGTCTTATTTGCACTGCAGTATTTGGCTCCCCCAATTTATGTTGCAATGGGACACATACACTACTTTGCCACTGATGTGTTTGTTGTTCTGTGACCAGGAATCATCCATGCAGTTTGGTGACCAGGAATCATCCATGCAGTTTGGCAGTTGCACCTCTTTCTTTGTCAACACTTACCTTTTGGTCACTGTGATGATGGGGGTTTGGACCCCATTGCCACAATGTTCAAAGTGTGCTTCAGCTATGGACCCCACACTTACATTTTGGTCACTGTGATGATGGGGGTTTGGACCCCATTGCCACAATGGTCATGGCCTGCTTGCATTGTGGGTGCCACACACATATATGTGTGGCACATGTGCTAGGGGGTCACATTGTATGTTCAAAGTCATGTTCGGTGTTGTAGGCATTTGACACAGTATACACACGCTTGTCATGGTGTTGGGGGGATGTCTTCTTCTTGCATTCCCTAGGTTGTGGTGTGCTGGTTGTGTCATGCATTGTCCATCCTATGAGTGGGGGTGGTAGTAGTGGTAGGCATCCAGCCCACCCTGGCTAAGGGTGGTGGTAGGCATCCAGCCCCCCCTGGGTGAGGGTGGTAGTAGTGGTAGGCATCCAGCCCCCCTGGGTGAGGGTGGTAGTAGTGGTAGGCATCCAGCCCCCCTGGGTAAGGGTGGTGGTAGGCATCCAGCCCCCCTGGGTGAGGGTGGTGGTAGGCATCCAGCCCCCTGGGTGAGGGTGGTAGTGGTGGTAGGCATCCAGCCCCCTGGGTGAGGGTGGTAGTAGTGGTAGGCATCCAGCCCCCCTGGGTGAGGGTGGTAGTAGTGGTAGGCCTCCAGCCCCCTGGGTGAGGGTGGTAGTAGTGGTAGGCATCCAGCCCCCCTGGCTAAGGGTGGTGGTAGGCATCCAGCCCCCCTGGGTGAGGGTGGTAGTAGTGGTAGGCATCCAGCCCCCCTGGGTGAGGGTGGTAGTAGTGGTAGGCATCCAGCCCCCCTGGCTAAGGGTGGTAGTAGTGGTAGGCATCCAGCCCCCCTGGCTAAGGGTGGTAGTAGTGGTAGGCATCCAGCACACCCTGGCTAAGGGTGGTGGTAGGCATCCAGCCCCCTGGGTGAGGGTGGTAGTAGTGGTAGGCATCCAGCCCCCCTGGGTGAGGGTGGTAGTAGTGGTAGGCATCCAGCCCACCCTGGCTAAGGGTGGTGGTAGGCATCCAGCCCCCCCTGGCTAAGGGTGGTAGTAGTGGTAGGCATCCAGCCCACCCTGGCTAAGGGTGGTGGTAGGCATCCAGCCCCCCTGGCTAAGGGTGGTAGTAGTGGTAGGCATCCAGCCCCCCCTGGCTAAGGGTGGTAGTAGTGGTAGGCATCCAGCCCCCCCTGGCTAAGGGTGGTAGTAGTGGTAGGCATCCAGCACACCCTGGCTAAGGGTGGTAGTAGTGGTAGGCATCCAGCCCCCCCTGGGTGAGGGTGGTAGTAGTGGTAGGCATCCAGCCCACCCTGGCTAAGGGTGGTGGTAGGCATCCAGCCCCCCCTGGCTAAGGGTGGTAGTAGTGGTAGGCATCCAGCCCCCCCTGGCTAAGGGTGGTAGTAGTGGTAGGCATCCAGCCCCCCCTGGCTAAGGGTGGTAGTAGTGGTAGGCATCCAGCACACCCTGGCTAAGGGTGGTGGTAGGCATCCAGCCCCCCTGGGTGAGGGTGGTAGTAGTGGTAGGCATCCAGCCCCCCTGGGTGAGGGTGGTAGTAGTGGTAGGTATCCAGCCCCCTGGGTGAGGGTGGTAGTAGTGGTAGGCATCCAGCCCACCCTGGCTAAGGGTGGTGGTAGGCATCCAGCCCCCTGGCTAAGGGTGGTAGTAGTGGTAGGCATCCAGCCCCCTGGCTAAGGGTGGTAGTAGTGGTAGGCATCCAGCCCCCCCTGGCTAAGGGTGGTAGTAGTGGTAGGCATCCAGCACACCCTGGCTAAGGGTGGTGGTAGGCATTGAGCCCCCCCTGGGTGAGGGTGGTAGTAGTGGTAGGCATCCAGCCCCCCCTGGGTGAGGGTGGTAGTAGTGGTAGGCATCCAGCCCACCCTGGCTAAGGGTGGTGGTAGGCATCCAGCCCCCCCTGGCTAAGGGTGGTAGTAGTGGTAGGCATCCAGCCCCCCCTGGCTAAGGGTGGTAGTAGTGGTAGGCATCCAGCCCCCCCTGGCTAAGGGTGGTAGTAGTGGTAGGCATCCAGCACACCCTGGCTAAGGGTGGTGTTAGGCATCCAGCCCCCCCTGGGGGAGGGTGGTAGTAGTGGTAGGCATCCAGCCCCCCCTGGGTGAGGGTGGTAGTAGTGGTAGGCATCCAGCCCCCCCTGGGTGAGGGTGGGAGTAGTGGTAGGCATCCAGCCCCCCCTGGCTAAGGGTGGTGGTAGGCATCCAGCCCCCCCTGGGTGAGGGTGGTAGTAGTGGTAGGCATCCAGCCCCCCCTGGGTGAGGGTGGTAGTAGTGGTAGGCATCCTGCCCCCCCTGGGTAGGGGTGGTGGTGCGCATTCAGGCCCCATGTGTGCATATGTGGCATTGGTGATGGGCATCCCGCCCCTATGGTGCTGCTGTTGCTGGTGTAAGTATATTCTGCATCCCTCTGTGTGTGTGTGATGTGTCGTGTACATGTTGTATGTGTTTTGTGGTTGGTGTCTGGCTTACCTTCTGCGCCGTACACGTACGTGCCTGTTCCGGTAGTAAATGTAGAATATTGGTATGATTGGGACGAAGGGATTCATGGTTGGTTCGTGTCGTTCGTCCTTCTCGTTGCTTCGCGTCGTCCTCGTCGCTTCGCCTCGTCCTCGTCGCTTCGCCTCGTCCTCGTCGCTGGCGTGTTCGTCTCGGAGCCGTGGATCGTGTTGTGTCGCGAATCGGAGCTTATGTGCGCCTCTCCCGGATGCTTTGACGTGCCGTGCGTAGCGACGGGTTCGGCGCATACGGAAAGCGCATCGTACTCGTTTCTGCCGGACGGAGCTGCATATTTCCTTCCGTGCGACTCGATTAGGCGTTTCCGGATTCGCCTCGGTCGGGGAACAGGACCTGGTTTGGGTGAGTACGGCTCGGCCGGATTCTTTGCTGTTGTGCGCATCGTACTTACTCGTTCGGTGTGCTGTACGGATCGGTCGGGAAACAGGCTTTCGCATGGCTTTTTTCCCGACCGAATGCTATTGGGTGCGCCTCCGACCGAGATCGGAATCGGCCCCTATATTTTTAACTTCGATATTTTTGATTCGATATTTTTGTACTCACCTGTTTAAGTGTAGGGAGTCGATATTTTTGCATTCTATATTTTTTTTCGATATTTTTTACATCGATATTCTATAGAATGGGTTTTTGTTTCTATAAAAGATTGAAATGGGATGACCTTTATTATAGATATTCTCAGTTTTTTGCCCTGAGCTGCGCCCCCTGAGTACCACTTTCTGCTATTCAAAATTACTACTTTTCAACCCTTCCTAAAAAAATACTTGTGAAATTTATAACTTTCCCCAAAATATTCACTGGAGTTAAAATAGTAAATTTAATTCTTCCGCTATGCAACATTTACCCTATTTTTGAACTCACTGGAGTGGGAATAGTAAATTTTACCCCTGCGCTATCCAAAACTTTCCCTACTGTTGCACTCTTTGGAGTGGGTATAGTAATTTTTACCCCTCTGCTATCCAACACTTTCCGTACTGTTGCACTCACTATAAAAGATTGAAATGGGTTGCACTCACTATAAAAGATTGAAATGGGATGACCTTTATTATAGATATTCTTAGTTTTTTGCCCTGAGCTGCGCCCCCTGAGTACCACTTTCTGCTATTTAAAATTACTACTTTTCAACCCTTCCTAAAAAAATACTTGTAAAATGTATAACTTTCCCCAAAATATTCCAGGACTGGAGTTAGAATAGTAAATACGCTTCCTGGAATATTTGGGGGAAAGTTGCTGTTGCCCCAAATATTCTAAGACTGGAGTTAGAATAGTAAATTTGACCTTCCAGTGTCCACCGCTCCCACTGCTGCCCTGAAGGTGCATTTCAGGGCAAGAAACAAGAACGAGCTTTATTATAGTCCTGCATTTCTTTCTATTGAAGGAACATCATAGACGCTCCTTTGCTTATTTTTCAGAAGCGGAATAAAAAAAAATCACTCTAGCCATCAACTAGACAAAGAACAAGCATTGGCATAGCCAATAGGTCTCGCCTTTGGGACCTTATAAGTGTTTAGCCATGCAACAGTTAATGTTGTTGCACCGAGGATATTGTGCTGCATAGCTAAATACTTATGAGGTCCCAAAGGCGAGACCTATTGGCTATGCCAATGCTTGTTTTAATCCTAGTCTCCCTTTACCGCTTCCATCACCTGAAGTCTAAAATTACCCTTGCCTCCTTTAACCTCTATGCACTCCATAACCATAAAATTGGCCTTCCCTCCCATTACTTCTACTAACCCCTAAACTCAGCCTTACCTCCTCTATCCATCCCAGACAAATAGAAGGAAAAAAAGCACCCATGTCATTTAGAAGGCGTGCACTTGCATGGTGCACACACATACAAAATGATGCAGGCAGCTCCATTATACACTTTTTCCATTCTTCTTTGGGTCAGCCTGACTACCTGATTAAGAAGCTGCAGACCATACAGAATGCAGCAGCCAGGCTTATTAGAAATGTCCCGTTACGTCATCACATATCGCCTCATCTGCGGAGCTTGCACTGGCTGCCAGTATAAAGGAGGTTCGAATTTAAGGCTCTGACTCTCGCGTACAGAGCAACCAGAGAAACGGGCCCTCTCTACCTAAGGAAACGACTCCGCAATTACCATCAGACTAGAAACCTGAGATCCAATCATCAAGGTCTTTTAGTCATTCCTCGCTTTGGTAAAGTAAGGGTTTGTGGCCGGTCATTTATAGTTAGAACCACACGGCTATGGAATTCCCTGCCAGAATATATCAGGAAGGCAACATCTGAATCTGTCTTCCGTGGATTTCTGAAAACCTGGCTCTTCAATTTCCCCTAGTCTCGGTAGCTGGTGGCTTTCTACTCCTTCTTTTGTCTCCGTTAGCGCCGGGACACCTCCGTTGGAGGTAGCTGTGCGCTCTATAAGCTTCAAATTAAATTAAATTAAATTCTTTAGCTATGGTGTATAAGTTGAGGCCAAGATTTTGCCCCGGAGTTGTGTCATTTATTTGGCAGAACTCCAAAGCAATATCGAATGTGTTAAATATTATAATCCGCTCAAATGTATTCATGATAGACCTACTAAACATGTGTGAGGTCTTAAGATCTGATGTCACTTCTTGTGATATCACTTCCTGTGAGATCAGGTGTTGTGATGCCACAACTGCATATTACACAACGACAAACTCCATTTGCCTTCTCCGTCAAGAAACGTACAACATGTATTCCAAAATTTCGTGTGAGGAAAAGCAAAAATATAGCGCCACGCAGCGGTTATTTCAGCAGCAAGTCGGTTTAATTAAAATAAGCCCACTCGGCAATAAAATGCCACATTTGTATGCTGGGTCCCGACTGTGCGCTCCTTACTGAACACGTATTAATTATACTATGCGCAGTACCGGTTTCATGTACAACAAATGTGTGGAGACTTCTGCGCCAAGGTTCACAGAGACTCAAATTGTCAACGACATGTGTCCACAAGTCTGTTTAAAGCACGGGTCTGAGAGGTGAAACTGTCCCAATATCATTTCCCGTCACGTTTCTGGCATTTTAATTGACATCTGGAACGTGCTATTTGTTGTGAGAACATGTTGCCTGTAACCTGCAGTATCTGACTAAAGCACTAGTCCACATAGATAACAGCCATGACTTTAGTGAGGTTTATTACGGCGCTACTCAAGAGTAAGGGCTTGTTGAAATACGCACTCTGCTGCTCTGAAGAGAATAGAGGCCAGTGGCAGCGCTGTGTCCTGAGAGGAAGTACCAGCTCCTCCCAGCAGGGGTCGCCACGACCCTGTGGGCTGGAGAGAGGTGGGGCATGAGACCTGCACAAGCGGTGTAGGGGTGCGAGCACCGAGAGGTCGGCGAACAACATCACGAAGCGGAGGACAAAGGCCTGGCAGAAGCCGGAGTGATCGAGGGGCTCCTAAAAAGCGACTTAGGCGAATAGACCCCACAGAGCCGGGAAAATGACACGGAGCCAACCTAGACTGGAAAAGGGGCGTGCGGGATTTGGGAACACCTAAGAACGAGATTTAGGGAACAACTAGAGAAATTAACTTCCTAATTTTTTCCATTGGCGTTAAGGAGGTTTTAAGTTGGAGAAAGAAAAAATATCGTAATTTAAAGGCCAAATATTGAAGTCTAGCCCCCCAAAACGAGAGTCTCATGTGGCAGAGATCAAAGATGGGCCAGTTGTGTGAAGCAGAATGAGTTACACGAATGAGAAGGCCCCATAGGTGGCTTTACTTAAAGAGGAAAATACATGGGCAAGACTTCTCGTTCAAAAGATCACAACAAAACACAGCGAGCGCTGACACCAGTGAGTAGGAAGGGTAATCAAACAAGCCCGGGAGTGGTGCATGCGTGCGCGCGCAGTCTGCTCATTTTCAAGCACTGCACTCGTGCTTGTGGCGCGCCCCTGCTCGCTCCGCAAGGTGAATGCCGCCACAAGCACGAGCGTGTGCTTGAAAATGAGCAGAGCGACGGCTAAAGGCCCTCCTATGCAACGCATGCGCGCTGCGTAGGCGAGAACTAAAAAGTACCCTGCAATAGGGGTACTGAGGAGAAGCTGCTGGGAGCCTCTCATCAGAAAATTATTGAGGGGTGGAAGGGAGCAATATGAGAGAGGGGTGGGAGGGAGCTAAGATGGGGTGGCTCAGAGCAGTGAGTGTCCAACGTATAGGGGAAAGCGGGAAGGGTGGAATGAGCAAGGAAGGGCAGATAGATGGAGAGACCTGTAATTGTAAAATATTCTCTCTTTCACTGCAGTGCAAGCACTCCAATGGAGGTGAAGGGATACACTCAACACCCAAAAGCATGAGCTGAGAGAGAAATACTCTTTTGGTCTAAGCCAAGTTGTGATTGACAAAGTGTGAATCTAAAGGCTGTTTAAAAAAGCCAATAGTTCTATAGGACTGACTCATGAGTTGGTTCTTTTGGAATAATAGGTTTGTTTGACAGCTGTGATGTAAAAACTTAGGTCTAATAATGATGGCTGCTAAACACTTCCATGCCTATGCGATTTGCCCTTTCTTCACCTTGCTGTACCCTACAGATTGTACTTACGCGAATATTTAAATGTCATTTTTGCATGATTCGGAGTCTCCCGTGTGTCAATATTAATTTTTAGTTCAACTTTTTACGTCACCATTTTGGTTCAGAGGCAGCACCATGCTTTGCCTTCCAAGCCTCCCTATAAATGTTGTACACTAGGTTACGTAATTTTATTTATCGCTTGGTCACCACACATAGCTTCTTGATGCTTGTATAGTAGTAAAAATCTAACTGCAGGGATAGTCCACTACAAATCTTCTACTGGGAATAGATTTCATTGCTTCATGAAAAGAGAAGATTTTTTTGTCTGATGAAGCTCCCTGAGAAATGTGTTTGATGATTATAAAGGAAAAGATTTTGAGCATCATTCAATGGACAATGACTAGGTTCCACAATATAGGGCCTGATTCTGATGCGGTTAGGAAAGCATTCCCACCTAGGGCCTGATTCTGATGCGGTTAGGAAGGCCTCCTAATGGCATTTGCTCCTTCCAAATCGGATCGGGAACATGTCTTTCCGACCCAGGGCCCAATTATGATGCGGTTAGGAACAAATGCTCCCATTGAAGTCAATGGGAGTCCAACCAAATCGTATCTGGAAGCATCCGGATGCATCGTACTCCGTCGGTCGGACTCTCCCGATCCGAGTGGGTCGGAAACCATTTCCAAACCGATTCGGTCGGGAAGCTTTCCAACCCGCATCAGAATCAGGCCCTAAGCGTGTGTCATGTCCACCGTCCTCTACGTTCTGCTGCCCCATTTTGAGCGCGGCTGAAGGAAATCTTCTTAATGGTGAAGATGCCATCATATCGCCATCAGGAATATCCACTTGGTGGCTGTGACACCAACAGAAAAGGCATTGGATAGTCCCCCTATAATAAAGTGACTTGTCCACCATCATTTCGGATCGTGTTGCTTCTGTGTAAGATCATGATGTAAACCACAGTGGTCTTTCGAAGAAACTGCTGAAAATATCCCTGACATGCTAGCAAAAACTCCCAGCACTTCAGGGACATTATTTAAAGTTCAGTACTGGAAACTTACCTGTACTTTTGGATAATACATTTCAAGTATCCACCATGTCTCTATAGCATGGTAGAGATGTTGCACTGTCAATATGCCCAAATAGCTATTTCCATCACACCAGTAGGAGCTACTTCTGGTGAGAAAAAAAAACATCCGCACTGGAGCGGCACTCGAAATTTGGTGGCGCATCCTCGGCCTTTGTGGTGAACATGGTGCCTCTGCCACCCTGTTAGCTTGGCAGATTGCAGCAAACTTCAGGTCGTGTATCATCTAAATTAGGGGCCCATTACGATGTCGGGCGGAAGCACTACCGCCGTGCTGTCGGAGGCAAAAACCGCTAGTTCCCGTCCGCCAGCAACGGCCCACACGCCCGCCAAATTAGGATGTGAAAAGTCAGCCAAACACCGCCCGTAAGCCTGCGACGCCGCCCGCCATCAAAGTGCGCCCATCTACGTAGCGGTGCGAGCCAATGGAGACACACCGTCCGACGATATGACGTACCGCCCGGCGTACAAATTACGATGCCACAACCAAACAGCCTCACCGGCAAAGAGACACCGCACGAGATACCAAAGCGGAAACCCGACTGACGAGTACGGAGACCAAAAAGGCGGCCCACCCCGAAATGAATCCTGCTCTCCAGGCCATCCCCATGCTGTACCTGATGCACCACCTAGGAGTGAACGCGCAACGACGACGCAGGTAGGCAGATACACAACAAGGGCACGCAAACGCTGCACACAATGCAAGGGCGGAAAAACTGTACATGGCCCCCCCAGACACCCCTGTGTGGACAGGTCACTTCTACCACTGTACCCACACATGTCCCACCTGTTAAAATAAAACAACTCGCAACATCCTGGGCACCCACTACCCGGGACCAGGAGGTGACGTCCCCGTCACGGCACCGCAGCGCAGCAGCGATGACGCACGTACACATGCGCACAACGCAGAGGCCAACGACAGTGCCACGCATGGGCTGCACACAAACACCACAGGCTCACAACTACACACTCCACACACCAGCCCCACCCTGAAGGTACAAGTCACGTGGCCCTCCTGCATCAATCATGTCCCCAATCGTCAACCCACAGTTGCCAACTGGATGTCACACAAGTGTCCAGAACAGGTGAGCAATGTGAAGGCCAAATAGGACACACCCTTGTGTGCAGAACATGGCGAAGCACACGGCGGCTGCTACATAACAGCGCAGAATATGGACATTGTCCGCAAAAGGCACGCCAGTCCCATCCAAAAATACCTATACCATCCTGCTCGCAATATCAAGCCATGCAATGTACAAAATAGAAAAACCCTGCTGCCTGAGAGCAGGTGTTCCCAATTACTACACACACAAAGAAGCTTCAATGAACAGCGGCAACAGAGTGTCCCGCCCACACACGGGAGAGCAGAGGGCACTGAATGGCCTTCCATTCCTACTCTGAAATCACATTGCAACAAATTCTGCAGGAGAATGGAGCCATTGTACCAACAAGAAGCCAAACATAGCCATGCAGAGTAAACCTTCCACTGGCAGATAGTGCCTAACATGAAAGAAAGATAATACTACAAAATACAATTATACCACTCCTCCATGTGGGTCAAATGCAAGT
This sequence comes from Calotriton arnoldi, assembly GCA_963921515.1. Lineage (NCBI taxonomy): Eukaryota > Metazoa > Chordata > Amphibia > Caudata > Salamandridae > Calotriton > Calotriton arnoldi. The sequence continues at coordinate 739,036 of CAWUFW010005631.1, forward strand.
AATCAGGAAAGAGTCAGACACCACTGGCCTTGACCATTCATCGAAGCATGTGGGATGAGGGACTGTGTCCTCCGCCCAAGCTATACCCCAAGTCCTGCCACCGTACATCCATTCCACAATTCCCAGCATCATCGGAGGTTGCACTCTGCTGACTGCTCAGGCAGCCGGAGCACGCCATCACATCACCCTGTAGCAAAATGACTGTTGCACCAATGCTTTTCAACTACGCCGGACAGATGCAGCTGTACAGTGACAGCTTGCTACAGATAGTGGGCTGTGAAAATCTGGCTATGCTGAATGTGAGTTACCGACTAAGGGGCACATGCATCAAGGTAGGCTTTTGCGATTCCTTAATTGCGATTATTAAGGAATCGCAATTAAGGAATCGCAAAAGCCTATGCATGTAGGAATCGCTATAAAAATAGCGATTCCTAAACATTCCTTAATTGCGACTCGCAAATTGCGACTCGCAATTAAGGAATGCCGTCCCATTCATTCCTATGGGCCTACAGGCCCATAGGAATGAATTGGAGATTGCATGCGCAATTTGCGAGTACCAGTAGGTACTCGCAAATTGCTCATGCAATTTCAGGAGTGCAAGGGTGTCAAAATGACACCCTGTTGCACCCTGAAATTGCGATGTGCACCCATGTTGTGCACACACATGCCCCAAGGGCATGTGTGTGTGTAACCTAAAACTTTAAAAAATGCATTTTAGTGCATTTTTCAAAGTTTTTGCAAATTACAGACAAGTTTGATTTGTCTGTAATTTGCGGTCCCAAATAGCGAAATCGCTATTTGAAAGTGCTTCTAGCATTGCATTTAAGGAATCGCAAATTGCGATTCCTTAAATGCAATCGCAATTTAGGAATTCGCAAATAATTGCGAATTCTTAAATTACGCATAGGAAACACTTTCATGCATCTCCAAAGGCCAATTTGCGATCGCAAACGGCCGATTTTTGCGAATCGCACCGTTTGCGATCGCAAAAACCTTTGATACATGTGCCCCTAACTTACCGCATTGCAATGTTCAGCTGCGTCATCCCCGTTTTCTACTGTCGGAGGTGTCCGTTCCACTGGCCTGTGGATTTATGTCTCTCCAACCCGGCATGTCCAAAGGCGGACTTGGTACACTTGTTTGCACCCTGGACGCACACGACAGGATCTGTTCAGTGTATGTGGGCATGGCGTTTGTGGCTGCAGTCGGACACACACTGCAATGGGACCAGTGTGCCTCCACACAACGTCTTCTGGATCACAGTTTCATCGAATGTCATCCAACATGTCCCATCAGGCTTCTACAAGGGACAACTTACGATGAACACGTTGCTACCCATCATCCGCTTCATTGGATGTCATCCATGTTTAACACCAATGCGAGGGATGCTCTGCTGGAAGGTATCGCATACCTGACAACTTGTCAATTCATGGGTCCCCGACTCAATACCCCCAATTGAACATTGATGTTCAACACCGTACCTATGCTTGGCTTTCGCACGGAGTGGGCAGTTAGCTGTACAACAACTATACCATACAATCTGCAACAAACACCTTACCATCAACTCCACTGCCATGACATTTGACATTTTCGGGACATGCACTCTGTTCCTCACCATATCCCGTGTCTCTGCATGAACAGGGGGAGGCTGAGGTATGGGACTTGGGTACAGTAACCACATGGCCAATACTACATGAACAACTATGCTATAGTATGTATTCTGCGCACCTGAACACATGCACCTGTCAGTGCACACTTATCTGTCTGCTGTATTACGTGAGAACTGTCACCTCACATTTGTCTGTACTCCCGTGCCAGGACTTTTGCATGGACAACAAGTGCAACCCCCTACAACATGGCCCTAGTTACTGTGTCATGTTCAGTAGCCACCACATTGCAACAACTTGTGAGACGCTGCTGCATGCATGTAGGCTCATGCTCTGATGTCACCTCTGACGCAGGTGTGTCGGAGTCACTATTGTAGTAATCCTGTACCATGGAACTGAGATGTACTGTGCCTATGATGTCAAGCTGTCTGGTAGGCAAAATGAATACTGTCTGTGTCAAAGTCTAGAGCTCTTCAGTAATGAGCAAATGTACTTTAGCATAGCAAGGGCAAGGCAGTTGTAACTCTGAAGCCTTTATTCCACAATCAACAACTAATCACATCTACCTGTACCCCCTTTTGTATGTGTAATCATGCTAAGAATATCCTCCACATGCATTTCGCTGCCAGTAGTGTCCACTATACTGAATCACAGAGGAAGTAAGTTCAAATACATGCCTTGAAGCAAATATGTGACTCTGTAGAATTAATTATCGAAGACAAGTACAAATGAGAGAGGATGAGAGTGTGTGAAGTACACGAGAGTCGTGAGATGAACATGTAGTCTAGTGTCATTGGATGTCAATGCATATGAGTTGCCGCCACAGTGGACCTAATGAAATACCAGAGGTCGTGGGCCTTGGCTTGGCAGACACTGACGTGGCCCAACAGATCATCACATTAACACTGACGGCCTGGTCACTACAAAGCACAGTCCTACATATGTGTACAATTACCTCCACAGTCTGACATCACACTCATCAAGCAAAATTAGGAGCCACGCAAGAAGCATGCTACAGCAATGCATGACAAAACACACACACGATATCAGTGGGGGTGGGCAGGTCTGCACAGTGAGTACGAACTGCAGAAACTCACATACATGCTTAATTAAACAAGGCACAATCTTGACAGTCACACACCCTGCAGACCCACAATGGCCAAAACATATCAAGTAGGAGTCATCCTGAACTGCAAGGACACACCCACACACTGCACACTGTGCAACATACAATACACACATGTGCTCACATTCACAGACCTGTACACGGATACAAACACCCACCATGCCCCTGGGTAACACATGTGTGTAGTCGACATTGCCAGAGCGCACACACACACACCAACACTACCCCAAAGTCACACCCTTCACACCACACACACCTACACCTCCCAAATGCACACATTGAAAGTAAGCCATGTGCCCAGGCTCAATGTTCATCACAAGATTAACATACACCTACACTGCTGGCCACCCAGAAAGTAAGCTCACACATACCTGCACACTCTGCACATGCTACCTCTCATCTTGTGGCTAGACTCACACCATGTGCTTTTCCTGCACACAAACATGACATGTATACCTTGTCCCAGAGATACCACCAAATACATGCAGATAATCCGTGTCACAAAAATACATCTTCATCACACACACAAGTAGCAGAGTCTGAAAGAAGTGAAGTCCCAGCCACGTGTAAAACACATTGGAATGTGAGACCAGACATTGCAATTGTTGAGGTACCATACACGGCATGTGCCTCACTTAACTATGCACCCACAGTAACAACTGCAATCAGCAACTACACAGACACAACCGACTACAGGAACAACAGCATCCAGTCACAGATTACATAGACAGGCGGCAATATTGGCCAACACTAGGGACAGTGGCCAGTCCGATGTGCAGAGTAGTGATACGAAAAGCTGCGTTTGCATTGTGTGTGAGTGTACCCTGCCATGGCCAGCAACACTGCCATGGCGGTCACAATGGCCATTACAGCCACCACTGTGTCACAGGTAGTTGTGTGAGGGTGCCTACCATTCCAACAGGATGCCAGTCCGACTCGGTGCAGTCTGTGTGCCACGGGACAGTTGGAGGTCCGCCCCTGAGAGAGAAGCACAACTGTGGAAGACACACATGTGGCATGTGAAGCGGGAGGGCTGCTTGGCCCAGGTGGGTGGGCGGCACGGGTAGGTGCACTCATGCAGTGTTGAAACAGACTGTGTGGGGAGGATCCCGGAGGGGTAGAGTTCCACTGTGTTGCGTAGTTGGAAAGCTTACCTGTCTGGGGATGAATGTGAACTTGTGTGGGCACAACAGGCGGGCACACGAGCAATGCTGCATCAGGTGTAGACGTTAGCCCTCCCTCTGGGGACATGCTGGATACTGCTGTGCGTCTGCCAGGCCCTTGCCAAGGCACTTACATCCCCTGTCCTCCAGGTGTACCCCCTACATTGTCCACCTGCACAGGCTACCCAGGGCACGGGATGGCAGTGAAGCTTGGTGGGTGGGAGGTCATGGCGCCCTTCTCCTGGTCACATCTCGCAGGCAACACATTCTCAGTGTGCAGCAGGGCACAAGTCCTAAATAGGAAGTGGGGGACGCTGATGTCACAACAGGAAGTGACGTCACGAAAGGTGGCTTGCACCATCAGACTCATTGCCGCCCCTCGCTCACCCCTCAGATGCGATTGCATCAGGGAAGCCAGCGCATGAGCAGCAGCTCCGATCTCGCCCCAGAGAGGCCAAAGAGTGAATGTGTGGCTCCAATTGCTCCAGTTATCTAGCTCACGGTACAATAAGAGGGGGGACGCCGTCCACCCACGTGGTACCCCGACTCGAGCCCTGGTGTGCAGGCAAAGTATCCTATTGGCTTTGCGATATGTGTGAGTTGCATGACACTCGTTGGCGGGGGATGGCTCGGAGGCCCGTCACCCTGAGGCCCATATCTCACTCTATGGGTACCTCGTCAATGGCACCGGATGTAATGACTATGCGCGCCGGGGTGGGTCTACCTTTCGTCTGGGACGGTGTTTGCGGCCTGGCCCGCCAGGGCAGCTACAGCTTCTGTGTGTTGCATGTGGTGTATCCGGACTCCGGAGGCTGTCATGCATTGTCACTGTTCCAGGGCTCGAGTCGGGGTACCACCCGGGTGGACGGCGTCCCCCCGTTTATGTTACCGCGTGCTCGATAACTGGAGCAAATGGAGCCACACATTCACTCTTTGGCCTCTCTGGGGCGAGATCGGAGCCGCTGGTGCACGCGCTGGCTTCTCTGATGCAATCGCACATATAAGGGGTGAGCGAGCGGAGGCAATGAGTCTGACGGTGCAAGCCACCTTACGTGATGTCACTTCCTGTCGTGACGTCAGCGTCCCCCCACCTCTTTTTTTAGGACTCATTCCCTGCTGTTGTCAGATGTGCCACTTTCCAGGGGGGTGGAGAAAGGGTCAGGAATGTCAGCCTGAGAGTGGCCCAGTTGAAAGCCCACCTTGACTGGGGAGGACAACCATTGGACAGTCTGGTGTAGCCCACCCACGTGTACATGTAGGCCCTCCATGAACTATGTCACCTGCGGCAAGGTGATGTCATGGGCAATGAAGTTATTGAGGAGAGCTGTCTGCCCCACGCAGTGATGCCGCACAAGCTCAACAGACCCAGCGCTGAGGGCAGCAGGGGTCACATGTGCAGGGGCAGCTGTGCCTGGTGTGAAGGATACTCAATCCTTCATCCTTGTGCCGACACGTGTTGCACCAGTGGAAATAGATGGGAGGGCGGGCATTGGCCTCCCCGTGGCTGAAGAGGAGCCAGAGTCCACGTCCCCTGTGCTAGCACAAATGGATGCATCACCTCCGTCCTCAGTTGACGCAGTAATTGCCGTCTCGGACTGTGATTCATCCAGCACACGTCTGGCCCCTCCGAGGCGCTGGTCACAACTGTCTCACTCAGCACCCGTGCAGCTGCTTCATCCGATGCCTCACCACTGTTGACCGTCCCCTGTCCAACAACACCCACGGGAGATGCTACATGAGAGAGAGCGAGGTGGCCTCACTCATCTGGCATCAGTTAAACAGACATGTGCAAGGGAAGCAGCACAGAACATCCCCAAATCCACATGTTGCACGATACCTGTGCAATTGTTTACAGCCACCACAATCAACACGTAATGGCTGGCGTACAGACAATAAAGCCGCTAATAAGTGGCACATGTGTTGTGCACATAGCACAACACCTGGCCTGTGTCACCCTGCGACCATAGCCACACATCACTGTGTGCACAACCACTGCCCTGATGGTGGCAAGGATGACCACTACGTAATTAGGCCAAGGACATACCTGCATGGAGCAGGATGGGACACCACACACACAGACTGCAACATGACAGTCCACAATGGTCATGAGCCCATGCCATCCACCTGTCGTTCGCACGAGCACAACTACTGTTGGGTGGTCGACGTGCAGCCCAGGTCTGCTGAGACTGAGAAGGCCAGCAGGGACCCAGCCAGCCATTCACACAAGCAATAACTGCCCTGAGTCCTGCATTGCCAAGTGGCTGCGTCACTGGATGTCTGACATGTAAATGCCATGTACCACCACTCGGGAGGGACATGCATGGGAAAGCGCCAGAGAGCCTACATACCCCTTCCACCTGTAGTAAGCATGGTAAGCAGTGCATGTTGGAACCCCACAGGCTCCGACTCATAGTGCTGCGGATAAACGACATGTGTGTCCCCCACTTGCACTCCCACACACACTGCAGTTGTCTTACACACACAACTATTGCAGGAAATAGCCTTGGGCAGTGTGCGTGGTGCTCGGAATCCAGGATCTCCAGCTCCTCGCTGGTTAGTGGACCTGGACATATCTTCAGAGTCGTCGACATGAAGGTGGACAGGTGGCAGCATCAGCAGGTGTTGTTGAGGGATGCCAAGCAGCAGTCCCTGGTAGCTGTGGTAATGCCGGTCTCCCTCCCACACTCATATAGCCCCCTGGGGCAGTTTCAGTGGGTCCAAGCGGCTGCGATTGGTGTACCATGTCTGCCATTTTCAGATGCACACAGTGGCCTGCTCCGAGCTGTCCCGGTATGCTTACCTCTATAGTCGAACACGCAGGATGCAACCTCGAGGGCCATTAGAGTTGGCCTCAAGGGCCTGGACCATGGCGGGTACAGTCCGCTGGTGCCATGTGGAATCCACAGTTTAATGTGCGCCATGCATTTGCAGGTGTGGCCATGATTCGTGTGTGGGAGCATGTCCACACTAGACAGGGCCACTTCATGCTGTGAATGAATGAATGAAATGAAATGAAATGAAAGACACATTTATAAAGCGCATGGCTACCCGGGAGCATCCCAGCGCTGGAACTGACTACTGCCGGAGACAGAGAAATTATGCGGGCTGAGGGAACAGGAGGGTCTTAAGTTGTTTACGGAAGGACCCATGGTTTTGGACTAGGCGTAGCTGGAGTGGGAGCAAGTTCCAGAGTTTAGAGGCATTATATGAGAACAACCGTCCGCCCTTCCTGGCCCTCCTGATCTTAGGTACTTCGGCCAGGTAGAGATTATCAGATCGGAGGTTGCGTTTGGCTTTATAGGGGCGAATCATGGCTGAGTTGATGGAGGGGCCAGTCCCCTGCATAGATTTATGTACTAGGCAAAGTGTCTTAAATCTAATGTGTTCCTGTATGGGGAGCCAGTGAAGGGACGCAAGTGCCGGTTTAGCCGAGTGTCGGTTGTTAGTTCCGGTTAAAAGTCTGGCAGCACTATTTTGCACAGACTGTAGTTTAGAGACTACAGTAGAGGGAGAGCCCAGATACAGCGCATTACCGTAGTCTAGCCTAGAAAGTATAAGTGATTGCACAAGTACTTTTTTTGCTTGGGAGGGGAGCAGAGGTAGCACTTTGCGAGCCATTCTAAGTAGGCCATAACAGATGCCTGCCGTCTTCCTCGCTTGAGCTCTAAAGTGTGCATAGGCATTGACGGACAGTGCTCAGCCTCCACATGTCTGTTGGCACATCATCATGTACACATTGGCATGGGAGCATGGGATGTGCATATGCACACACATGCCATATTTCTCAATGTACATCTCCCACTTGGCACGTGCAACGTTACGTGTCACTTGTGATGTGTATTTGCATTCACACAGCTGTGTTGTCATGGAGTTGTCAATGTGTACACCTGTCAATGTGTGTTGGGGGTGTGATACGTACAGTGCTGTACATTGGGTGAACTAGTGACATCATTGACTGTCTCATGTCCCGTTGTGCAACAGGACCCACCTGTTTGGGCCGCTCAGCCTGCTTCCATTGTGTTGTTGGTGTGTGCCATACTCACCCAGCCTCGGAAGCTGTGTCAGGCACAGCAGCTAGGTATATTGCCGTGGTGTTGCCACTTCTCACATATGCAGTCTGAGATGTTCATCATGCCTGTCAAGCTATTATGGCCTAAATCCCCATGTGCATGCTCATAGCAATGGTTGGTGTCAGTGGTCATTGCTATTGGTAAGGGGACCTGTGTAGGGGTATTGTAGCTGTGCTGTCCCTACTTGCAGCTGTTCTGTGATTCTATTGCTTTGTCAGTAATCTTAGTTCTGTGTATGTGAAAATGCCATGTGGTGTGTTGCATTGACATGTGTCCACCACCATCCATCCTAGGAGGAGACCAAACATACATCGCCCCTACCAATTGCTGGCAGACATGGAGGATGTGGAGGTTATCCGGAAGTTCCGTCTGGACCGACCCACCCTGCATCACCTATGTGCCATGTTGGAACCCCACCTTCGTCCTCGCAGGGTGTATCCAACAGCATTCACCCCCACGGCTAAGGTGATGGCTGCCCTGCATTTCTTTGCAACCGGATCCTTCCAACACACGGTGGGCAGTGGAGGTGGGATGTCCCAGCCCATGTTCAGCATGGTGCTACGGGATGTCCTGTCAGCTATGATGCTGTACAGGAACCGGTACATCCGATTCCCCAGGGCTCGTGATTTGGCGGCAGTGAAGGGTGCTTTCTATGCCCCTGGACGGATCCCACACGTTGTTGGTGCAATTGATTGCACCCATGTTGGCCTTGTTGCACCACAGGCCATGGAGCACATCTATCGCAACAGGAAACATTTCCACTCCCGTAGGGCCTGATTCACAGAACTAACTTACGTCAAAAACGTAAACGTAAACGTAAAGTTAGTACTTTTTAGGTATTCACAGAATACACTTACTCATTTTGGTATTCACAGAATGAACTTACTCATTTTGGTATTCACAGAATAGTACTAACTTTACGTTTACGTTTACGTTTTTGACGTAAGTTAGTTCTGTGAATCAGGCCCACTGGGCCTGATTCACAGAACTAACTTACGTCAAAAACGTAAACGTAAACGTAAACGTAAAGTTAGTACTATTCTGTGAATACCAAAATGAGTAAGTGTATTCTGTGAATATCTAAAAAGTACTAACTTTACGTTTACGTTTACGTTTACGTTTTTGACGTAAGTTAGTTCTGTGAATCAGGCCCTGAATGTGCAAGTGGTGTGCCTGCCGGACATGATCATCACACACGTGTGTGCGAAGTTTCCCGGATCCGCCCATGACTCGCACATCATGCGCCACAGCATCCTCCCACGTATGATGACCAATCTACAACCGGACCGTGCATGGATTGTTGGTGAGTATGCATACTCGTGTAGCGTGCTGGGTGTGACATGCTGTCTTGTATCCTGTTGGAAATGCAACGATTCTCTGTGTTTCTCACACACAGTTGATTCTGCATATCCTAACGTACCTTGGCTGCTGAGCCCACTCCGTAATCCGAGGACACCAGCTGATGTCAGGTACAATGAGGCACATGGGAGGACCAGACGTGTGGTGGAGCAGACCTTTGGACTCCTGAAGTCCAGATTCAGATGCCTGGACCGCACCGGGGGTGCACTGGCATACTACCCACAGAAGGTGTGCCAGATAGTTGTGGCATGCTGCATGCTGCACAATCTGGCGATTCGCATGCAGATCCCCCTGATACTGGATGTCGATGATCAGCCAGGGCCCCCGCCTGCAGACCAAGCCGTGTCCAGTGACGAGGACAGTGGAGAGGAGGAAGCAGTGAATGAGCGTCAGCAGCTCATCGCCCGCTACTTCACTTGACGGTGAGTGACCATGTACGACGGCTGATATTGCTGTAGTTGTGTAGGTGTATGTGTGCATTGTCACGGCGGCCTATTGTTCACTGAGTGCTGTGTGGCAATGGTCCATGTCCAGGGTAGTATGCCAATGACAGTGGCTGTAGCATTGTGCCCTGTTGCTCTGTGAGATGTGTGTACATTGCTTAAACTTGATGACACGTACTGTGTGATGAGTGTGTGACACACACATTCAATGGACTCTTGTTCTGTTTTTCACCCCTAGGTCCCTACAGCCTCTCCTGGCCTATCGACATACCACACTCCAGATGCATTTCTGATCATGGTGACGGTTGCACATCCTTGATTAAACACAGAGCAGATGAAACAGAATGTGATCCAGGTGTATTTATTTTAAGCGGTGACGTGATTGTGGGCAAGGTGATCACAAAAGTGGTGCATGCTGAAACAATGAGTTGACGGTCATGTCCGCGTGATGGTCAAGGTGTACCCATGTTGTTCTGGGTCCACAGTCCGACAGACACATGCCATTCACATGGCAGTGTGGGGTAGGATAGTAGTCCAAGTGAATGCAGTAGATAGCCACCGTGGCTGGCTGACTCACTTGCGTTTGGAGCATGCGAAGTCTTCTCTGGACACCTGTTTCCTCTTCGGACGTCCCCTTCCACGTTTGAGAGGGGGGGGTGTGTTTGTGGGCTGCTGGTGGTGGCTGAGGATTGCCCACTCGCTGTGGACGCAGGGGAACTGGATGTTGCACGACCCTGCGTCCCAGCAGGTGGTGGCGGAGGTGGTGTGGTTGCCCTTGATTGGGCCCTCACCGCTACCACTAGCTGGTCCATGAGGCCGACGAGTTGGCCCATACGGGTCACGTGTTGGCCCATATGGGCGTCCATGGACCTCAACACTCCAAGGACTTCCCGCGTATCGGCAGCTGACCGGGCCCATTGTCCCTGTGCCTCTTCATAGGCCCCAAGGACTCTGGCGATTTGCGGCAGGGCTTGGCTCCCAGGCTCTGATGGCGTTGGCCTGACCCTGCTCCTCCCACCTGAACTGCTGCCACCGACCTGCCCACTCGCCACATTGGTCACCCGGGTCCTCATTCTGGCTCCCAGGGTCGATGTCGACGTGCGTACCACCCCTTGCACAGGGTGAGTGGTCAGGGAGGCCCTGGTGGTGGTGGTGGTTGTTGCGGCGGTGGTGGTTGCCGCAATAACCGTGGCACTAGGGGCCTGGGACTGGTCACCAGCCCTGGGAGATGGGTTGGTGGGTAGGAGGGGTCCTGGGGAGCGGTTGCGCCCTGCCACGGCTGATGTGCCTGGTCGGGAGTCCTCTTCCGATGAGGTGTCCAGGTCTTCCACATCCGTGAGTCCGGGTGGAGGGCTTGTGGACTGGCTGTGATGGCTGCTGTCTCCCTCTCCAGCATCATGCTGTTCGTCACCTGTGGGGCGGAGACAAAAGGTTATTGTGTTGCACCTTGCAAGGTGTGTGTTAGATGTCTGACATTCACAGTTTGTGCACAGTTGTGCACTGATTTCCCAGATGCGTGTGTATGGCTGTACACTATGTGTGCGTGTTCAAGGCCATGGAATTGTGTGATGGGTGCATTTGGCATGGGACGGATTTGGAATTCCAATCAGTGTGTGTTGCAGTGCCCCTACATTTTGTGGCTTTGGTGGAAACGGGGTACAGCCCCATGAACGCTTTTGAGATGAAATATGGTTTTGGGGGTCAAATGAAACGCTTTGCAACGCAGATGGCAAAAGGGGTACAGCCCCATGGACGCTTTTGATATGTAAAATGGTTATGTGGTACATACTGTGACATATGGGTGCAGAAGGGGACATGTGTTTTGGCCACACGACACTACAGAGACAAAGGTGTGTGTATGTCTGACATACCCAGCATATCTGCTCACTGTTGTCATTTAGGGACATTACACTGCAAGCATTGTAATGAGTGAGTAATGGTTGTGTGCCACACAACGTATTGCAGATGGGGCAATTCCTTGGTGTGCGTGCTACCCTCAGCCATGTGCAGCAATGCAGTGCTCTTGGGGTGTTGACTATAATAGGTATGTTGTAAATCACAGTGTGACGTGCGCTTCAGACACTGCAGATACATTTTTGGTCATCGGCAGGAATCTTTGCTGAACTACTGTATATGGGACAACTGTTTAGATGATATACCTTTCATGACACTGGGGCTGAAAGATGAGATGGATGGGATTTTGAATGTGCATTGTGTAGCTGTGTGGTTCATGGGTCCAGTGGTGTATGTGACATTACTGGGGTTCCACTATGTTACATTGAGACAAGATAGACTTACATGGGTGGTGTTGTACAATGTCGACGGAACAAGCAGACACGACTACATGGACAAGACTTCGATGGTGTTGCTGATGTGTGTGATGACTGGCACAGTGTAGGCCATGTGGGTCAGTACTCCAGTGAGACTTGTGCATGCAGACATGACTCCTTACGTGTTACTGTATTTGAGATGGCTCATGTGGGCTATGACTCTGTGATTCATGTCCGTGTGCACATTAGTCACATGATTATGACAGGGAGCAGTGCTACCTGTTCCTCTGCTACGTGACATGTCCCAAATGTTAGTCGTAGTACAGTCCTCATGCCTACAGACACCCCGCCCTGTACAGTAGTCTACCTACTTGTTGGTTTGGAGGGAGCAATGCTATGGCTACCACATGGTTATGAGAGGGAGGGGTGCTCCATCTTGCTGGTCTGTGGGAGTGGGGGCCGTGTTGTGGGTTGTGGTGATAGCTTACCAGCCACAGACACCCCTCCATGTAGGGAAACATATCTACCTGTCGGGTGAAGGTGTGCACTACAATGGCTGACACATGGGTGTGGGGTGTGCTCCATCTTGCTGCGCTGTGGGACTAGGGGCCTGATGGGGGTTGTACTTCTGCAGGCCCCCCTCCGATACACAGACTTTGTGGTGCGGCTACTTACCTGTTACTTGTTGGTTAGTGCAGCTATGGCTGACACATAAGTGTGGGTGTGGGGAGTGCTCCTTCCGGCGCATCTGGGGTACAAGGGGACCTGGTGGGAGTTGTGGTGCTGGCTGACTGTACACATGCCCCCATGGTTTTGTTTGTTGGCACCTTTGGGCTGAGTGTTTGGGAGTGTCTGTTGCATGTGTGAGAGATGTCTTGTGGATTGTGTACTGGACATGGGGGTGTTTGCCCTCGGAGCTATGGCATTCTGGTGGTGCATGGCAGTACATAGCGGTGTGCTGGTATACATTTGTTTGTACTTACCAGCCTCCACTCCCCCTGGTATTCCGGTGAGGCTCTCCGGATGTAGAATGCCTCGCACCTTCTCCTCCCACGCCTTGAAGGTTTTGAATGGCGCGGGATTTCCGCCGCCAGTCCTGTCAGCCAGCTCACGATTCTTGGCCTCCTTCTTCCTGACTACGCTTTTCAGGTCGTGCCACCTCTTTGTAATTTCACCCCGGTTGCGTTGCACGTTCCCAACTGCATTCACCTGGTCTACGATCCTGCTCCACATCCTGTTTCTGGTGGCTACTGGTGTCTGTTGGACCTGGTTCCCATAGATTTGTGGGTGCACCTTGATGATCTCGTCGACCATGACTGTCAACTCTGTGGCAGTGTACTTCGGCATTCTTTGTGTTGCCATGGTGTGTGGTTTGGTATTTGTAGTGCTGGTGTGGTGGGTGTGTGCTGTGTGGTGTGTTGTGTGCAGGGGGTTAGTGGTGCTGGTGTTTGAGTGGTGATGGTGGTGGTGTTGTTGGTGATGTGTGCGTGCATGTGGTATGCTGCTTTCCTTTGTGGCTCTCTGGGTTCTCTGCTGTCGTCTTCGCTTTGTAGTGGTGCAAAGGATTGTGGTCTGTGAGGGGGCTGCTTTTGTACTCACCTATGTGGGTGTGTCATGATGGGCTGTCGTTATCAGGTGTGTTGTGCCTGGTGTCCTGGGATTTGTAGTTTTTTTGTTTTGCCAGGGGGAATGTGTCTTTGGGATTTGTTCTGTGTTTGGGTATTTTGGCGTAGTTTGCTGTGTGGACTTGTTGGCCATGTTGTGTGTATTTCTTTGGTCCGCCGATGATTTCCGTGCACGGACGTGGCCGCCAGTCCTTCCGCCGTGTCAGTTATTCATCTCTGTTGTTGAGCGTGGCGGGCGGGAACTATGTTGATTTTCCGCGCTCATGTCGGGGAGATCATAATTTCACGGCCGGTGTCTTGGTCGTCAGTGCGGGCGGATTTGAGTTGTTGGGCGGGATTGAGTCCGTGGCGGACGGATAATCTTCTACTCTGACATGGACGGGCGGTCTTTTGTGTGTTTTTTCCGCCGCGGGCGGTGGTTGCTTCGCGACATCATAATTGCTCGGTCGGCATTCCCATGGTGCAGGCGGGCGGTTTTTTCAGGCTATAGTAGATGGCGGATTTATTACCGCCGGGTATCGTAATCGGCCCCTTAATTTCCAGGTTTTACATATGGGAAAAGGAAGACTGTAGAATGAAAATGTTAATTTAATAGTGATCGAGTAATCAAAGACTGCTGTACTAAGCTTTTTGGGCCTCAGTCAAAGACTCAAACTGAATTCAGTCATTTCTTAAGCACAGGTCTAATATTGTCTGTGTGGCCAGTGTCAGTGGCCAGTCATGCCGTGTTTGGAATATTCTTTGGTTGGTTCAATTGCAATATGAAGTGTCTTAAGACATTCTATAATAGTAAACTGCAGAAAATATAATCTAGGAATCAAAGAAAAGAAGAAGACATCAAGGAACCTTAGCCAGTGGATGGTATTTCCCTGTGGATGGTGTTTCGCAGGTAACATTCACTTAAGATTGTAGCAGCAAGATTTGACCACAGCGTCTATCTACGGTTTGGGTCAGCCTTAAAAACAATGAACATCTCTAGATTTTCTAAACATGAAAAAGGGGTTGTAGGTTGGCCTTATCACACTGGCCAAAGTTCATCTCCATCGTATTCAAAAATGTTTGACTACTCACCACTTAAATTAAAGAAAATCATCCTGCAGTCATGTGCAGGCTTCCTGGAAACGGGATCTAAGGAAGGGCTTATCAGGTTGTCTGTAGTCATAGAGTCAGAATCATATGCATAAGTCAAAAAACACAACTCATATGACAAAATGAGATCTGCCACAGGCATAGTGATTAAAAACAAGGAGTTTAGTCATTCAACAGTGATGAACATATGAACTTATATTGCTGTTTATACTTCATACTTCTGACGGGGGCGCCAAAGCGCATTTGTGGACAGGTGACACGTTAGTCTGTCGGAGTGCTTGGATGGAAAAAGCGTATGTCAGTAGCACAGTTTTTATGAGTATTGTGGTGAGGACCACAGGTGTGCTCTTATTGTGTTTTTCTTGCTGCATCACGGTGTGCTGAAGCAAAAAGGAGTGCATGATAGTCCTCTGCAGCATTTGATGACAGTGTATAGATGACTAGAAAGTGAATGAGTGCAGTGTGGCATTTGTGGAAAGTTTTGTGGTGTTGTATGTATAGCCTGCCCAAATGGGGGCCTAGTCAAAAAGGTAAATGTGGACCTGTGTATATATACTCATGTGCATATATACCGCTGCACCTAGATGTAACTTTACACTTGTTTTGCTATTCAATTAATCCATTAAAGAGTGTAGACTTAGGGGCTGATTCCGATCTGGGTCGAAAAGCTCTCCGACCGAGCCGGATCTGGAGAGATTTCCGACCGAGCCGGACTCCTGCAGTCCGACCGTGCGAGTACGATGCGGCCGCATGCTGCCGGACTCGATTCGGTCGGACTCCCATTGAAGTCAATTGGAGCCGGTCGTACGACGCGTACATGGGCTCCCATTGACTGAATGGGTACGTCTCGAACAAGGGCGCCCCCTACAGTGGGTACGCGTCGGTGCAACCCGCACCGTACATGCATGTGTAGGGGGGACCCTTGGGTCCCCCCCTGTGTTCGACTCGTAAGGCTACGGGTGAAGGGGGGTCCGGCACGGACCCCCGAAGTCCGGCTCTGGGAGCTTTTTCGAGCCGGACGCTCCGACTCGATCCGGCTGTCCGACGCGTACATCGTACTCGCTCGGTCGGATAACGTCTCCATTGCGTGGTGCGATTCGTTTCCGTACGAGTCGGTCGGAGGGGTTCGGATCCGGAAACGGTTCGGTCGGAACACACGCGTACAATCGCATCGTACTCGCTCGCTAAGACAGCTGTATGAGTCGGTCGGAAAACAAGCGTACGGCTCGTACTTTTTCCGGCCAGATCCCGTTCGGAGAGCTTCCGACCGAGATCGGAATCGGCCCCTTAGACTTAGGTATAGACTTACATATCTTCGCCCTCTCAAATCAAGAGGTGGTGCTTCTAACAACTGGATCTACGAGTGTAAAGTTACTACCAGTAACTTTAAACATGTAGCTGACAATCTTCACCACCATGGCAGAGATCTACCTACAGGAAAATGCAGTGAAAATTATTAAGGTTTATTATTCTTAAAAAAATAATTTGCTGAATAACATAAATGTAAATTCATTTTAAATATTTATTTTTAACCTAGAACTAATAAAATAAAAGTTACAGGCCATTAGTTCATCCAATGAAATGTTTATTAAATAATTAATAATTTAACTATATTTATTTAATTGAGCAATACTAATTTTATATTTCCACAGTGGATCCGCAACTCCATATCAAATAATAAAGGCAGACCAATAGACTAAAGAGCTCTTTCCCCCTCCGTGCATTGCGGATTTGCATATTCAGCTCCAGATTTGTGAATACAATGCATTTTGATTGGCTGGCTGTCACAGACACATTTCTTTTGTGGCTGCCATTACCCAACATCGTGCACTGCACTCAGTGTTAGGAAAAGAAAAAGAAAAAGAAAAAAAGGCATAAGGGGGTCAGGTTGAACTTACCCCAACTCCCAAGCCCAAAGGTGGGTGGGGGGACAAAGGAGCCCCATGGTATTAAAATAAAAATCCCTAAAAAGATTCTTATGGCGGTATTCGCGAATCCTATGTTGCATTTGTAGATCCAAGTCTTCCCTTGGATCCTGTGGACCCTCCTGGGCATCAGGATTCACATATAATATATATATATATATATCAACACAAAAGGGTGTCCCCTCAAAGGAGCCAACACGCAATGAGGGTATACATCAGCCCTTTATTGCAGAGAGCAGCAGCTTTGACGACAGATCTCTTCACAGCAGTTCTCGAGCCAAGCCCGACGCGTTTCGTGCACACCTGCACTTCTTCATGGGCTCATTAGAAAAACACTTGCATCACCATCCAGCACTAAAATGTCCATAAGACCCGCCCCAGTGGGCGTAGACAGTACCACTGCCTGCTGGTCCTTGAAGTGCTGTAAATATTCCTTCAGTGAGTGGTGCACGCGGTGTCTATGTGAATCAAAAATTATTTCCCAGTGGGTGGTGAAAAGTTCATAACAACGAAGTTGCTCCGTAGAACTCTCGCAGCGCCCCTCATGCCCAACAACCTACTGAACTCCAAACACGCCATCAGCAGAGGTCCGCTACAACGCGGCGGGGCTTCCTTCACGGCAGGACTGGCTGTCTCTATTCCAACACAAAAGGGTGTCCCCTCAAAGGAGCCAACACGCAATGAGGGTATACATCAGCGCTTTATTGCAGAGAGCAGCAGCTTTGACGACAGATCTCTTCACAGCAGTTCTCGAGCCAAGCCCGACGCGTTTCGTGCACACCTGCACTTCTTCATGGGCTCATTAGAAAAACACTAGTGGATGGTGATGCGAGAATATCCACAGTCGCATATGCTTAACATCTTTGCATGGTGTCTGTATAATATAGTTTAAACCTCAAATTATAACAAACAAAACTACCCTGAGCTGAATTTTACCACCTTTGGGAGGACCAGTCTTCCAGCAGCAATAGTATATTCTCTGTGGGTTTCACCTAAGAGTAGAAGAGTAAAACCAATAGGAATGGCCACTGTACAACTAGCCAAGGCAAATGCTCTGTGTCCACCTTGGAGCAGCAAAGGAGAAACTAACAGGAGGAATTGACATTGTACAAACAGCCATAGCATATGCTCTGGGTCCACTTAGGAGTGGCGGAAGCGTAACACTTGGAATGGGCAATATATAGCCAGCCATAATAGATGCTCTGTGGAGTCCACCCAGGAGTGGTAGGAAGCAATCCTAAAGAATAGGCACTATACAGCAAGCCATGATGTATGCTCTATAGAGTTAACAAGAGTGGCAGGGCAGAAACCCATTGTCATGATCTGTGGCATAGATTCACATTTCTGTACTTATGTGGCGGCTAAACCTAAATATGGTGAAGGAAGCACTGGTAGTGCACCCTAACTTTGGCACTGCTTAGCGAACGTCTGTGTGCCTCTGGAAGCCACGCTAGAGTTTAGGTGGATGAATGTAAATTTTGAAATTACATTTCCTATGAAGCCAAAGAAGGCTCACAATGATTGGGCAGCTATTTTGTAGATATTGAGCATAAGTTCCCACGTGATCCAGAGTGTCCCAGCTAGATACTTTGTTGCTGCAGCCAGGACCTTGTTACCAGACCTTGTAAAAACCTTGAAGATATTGTTTACTATTTGGAAGTGTGTTTGAGGTCAAAAGTGACTACAGAAAAGTATTCTCAGGAATTTCATTGTATTTTGGAAACAAACTTGAGTAGCTTAAAGTACTGTTTCAAATAACCTTGAAGGAGTATCAACATATGTTTTTTGAACATTTGATTCTAAGCTATGTAAGGAATGGAAAGGATCCTAATCACCTGCAAAGATTATTGATATTTTCACAAAGTATATATTGTATTTAAGTTAATGGTATGTGTGAGAAAGTCAATTATGAATTGGGGTGGATGGTAGTCTACAACAAGCAATAAGGACCCTTCTTATTAGGTTGAGCTAAATTAAGGTTTTAGTAATTTAAATTTGAGCTCAACCCCTGGTAGCTATGGCACGGAGCAGAGAGGGTTAACTGAAAATGTGTAGAGCATTTAGAAGAACCAAAATAGTTATAAAGTTATACAACACAATGAAAATCCCACTCCAGTTTATAAAAATAGAGAATCATTTAATGAACAAAATGATGAAAATTCATAAAGGGGAACCAGAGATATAAATTTCTAAAGTTTTAAATTAAAATAGTGCCAAAAATAACTAAGTGCCAATGCGGATCAACTGGTCGCGGCAGACCTGGACCTATGCACTGTTTCAGACCGACCACGATGGAGTGCAGGTTGGATACACAACCAAGTTCATCATCATTATCATCACCAAGTTCGACCTGGTCAGAGGTCATATCTTGGGACCAAGTCATTTTTCTGGTAGTCAAAATCCTTTAGCAGGGCAAGGCAGCAGGCTGTATCTGAGGAAGGCTCCACAACTTCGGATAGCCCGGTGAAGGTCTGGGTAAAGGTCAGTGTGAAGCAGTTGGTTTTGGTGGACAAAGCTCAGAGCTGAAAAATTAGAATTTTCTACCCAGGAAAGTCCTCTTGCCGGTCTAATACTTTTTGTCAACTTCGCCACATAAAGATTTTTACCTTCGGACTTAGTTTCATTATCAGAGCTCTGAATCCTCCAATGGGGCATGGCTGGGGTCTGTGTCTGAAGAGGGCTCCACAAGGTCAAAAAACGTCTTGGCAAGGCCCAGCTGAGTAAGATTTCCTGCTGTGAAGCTCTGAGTGAGGGAAACCTGTTTCTTCAGCCCAACGGCAATGTGCCTCGGACAGATCGGCTTGGCAGGTTTATCCACAAAGTCACGAAGTTACAAACATTTTCAAATTCCCAGGTTTTCAGGGATGGCAGGAGAAGTTCACATCAACACAGCCAAGGGACCCAGGACTTCAGGAATAGCACTTCAAGGTCTATCCAGCAGAGGCCACCAGCAGGGTTCAGGTCAAGTCCAGTTGGTACTGGTCCGCTGGGCACTTCAGGAAAACACCTCTTGCAGCTTGTTGTGGCTCTATAGCTTTCACAGGAGGTAAGTCAACTGACCCTTGGATTCCACTTCTTTGTCCTGGGTAGAAGTGGGAGCAGATCCAGCCTTTCAGGTCTCCTCGCAAGTCTCAAACAACAGGTGCAGTCCAGGTTCAGTAGTGTTTTCAAGAAGGTGTCTTAGGGTATACTATTTATGCCTGACACTAGCTTATGGGGGATTGTCACTCCTGCCACTCCTAACAAATAGGGTAAAAGTTCCCTGGGGTACCCAAACCCACTTTTGCAGCAGTTCCTGGTGACCTATGGCAAACAATTACATAGTGCCCTTAAGTCACTAAATTCAAGATAAAGAAACCATGCTCTCCTTCCACAGAACCTGTGTGCCCACCTAGTGGTGTAGCCAGGGTAATAAGGAGTCCCCTCCTCCTTGGTCCCTCTATACCAGTTCTGGGGGCAGCTTTCCCCCCTCTGGGGTTGGTGTCTGCCTGACTGGTAAGACAAAGAATGGGCCAGTTCAGGTGTCATCCTACATCTGCTTATGACACTGGAGGCTCTTTTGGGGTAAATTAAGTTCCTGGGCACTGCTCAAATGATCTTCTTGCCAGAGGAACAAAACACCTCCCCACACCCAGGCCATTGCCTCTGCTCTGAAAGCAGTTTTCACACTTCATCAGGGCCATTCACTTGCTGGGGAACAGTTGGGGCCTAGACAAATAAGCCTCCAGGAGCTTCAAGCAGGAAAAAGGTAGCTTTCTAAAGTACTTTTCCTTAATATTTATTAAAATCAGACTCCACCATTGAGCTGAGCTTTTATTAAATATTAACAACAGTCCTTAAATTATTTTTCTATTTGGTCCCTGACTGAGATAGCAGAATTAATATTCCTAATGTTTCTCTATGGGCCAACCAGCCTTTCTACAATGGAAATAGCTTTTGGGGGCTAGTCACTGTAAGGACAGGTCAACTTAAAATTTCTACATGTCCTGTTTTAAGTACCACGTACCTGGTTTGTAGGCTACAAGGCCTACATGGGGTGACTTAATATTTAAAAGGGAGGTTTTCTCCTGTCAAAAGGGTTTATTTTGACAGCACGGGTTGCAGTTTTAAAAATGCAGCATCCAGACTACAGTGATAAGCCTGCAGTCATGTTTGTCTTGTCATATTAGTGGATGGCACAGTAGTGCTATAGTCCATAGGTGACATTTTACTTTCCATACCATGGGTCACCATATTGTATGGTCCTATAGGAAAGTTAAATAGGCCAAATTAGGTTTAGCCAATTTCGTCATATTCAGCAGAGTGATGAGACAGAATTGTTATATTCAGCATCTCTATATTTTCTCATCTCATTTCTCTTTCCCAGTGTCTACCGCTAACCAAAATATTCCCATCCATTCTGCTTGGGTGTGGATTGGGAGACATGTGGAGCAGTTCACCACCCCTGTTGGATTCAGAATTCAAGTTAGTGTATTCTAAAATCGATAGGAATGGGTATTGTGCAATCAGCCATGGTTATCCTGTGTAACAGGGGGCAACACACAATCGCCATGTCATATACTCTCAGGAGTTTACCCTGATAATAAAATGCAGCAAAAAATGAAGAGAAAGTAGGTAGCAGGGATAGTGACAATCGAGAAAGAATGAGCTAGGAAAGTGAAAGAAAAGGAGGTGAAATTGAGCTAAAGGAGAGAAACAAGGTGAGCAGAGGGAGAAACGGAGGTTAGGAATGATTTTGGGGAAAAGAAGGAGGAAAAAGGTAGCATAGTAAGAGGGTGAAGTGGGCAGGAAACCAATGGAGGAAAAAAAAAAAGAAGAGAACTGGGTGAAAAAATGGGAGAGAGAAACAGCACACAATGAGAGTGAAAATGTGGGCAGAAAGGCCGGTGGAGGGAAACAAAACAAAAACAATACAACAAGGGGGCAGGGTAGAAACACCCTGACCCCCTAAGCCTGCTCAGGGGGTCCCACAAGGACCCCCAGGGCCAAAAAAAGCATTTTATAATTTCGGCGGAAATCGCGTTGGGGTCCCGAATCCCGCCAAAATTATAAAAAACCCGAAGAGCGGGCTCTCGCGCTTCGTTTAAAAAAAGCCCCCGGGTGGGCCAGGTCCCGGGGGCACTGCCAATTAACAGCCCCGGAGACCGCCACCTCCCCGAGGCTGTTAAAAAAATGTGTGGGGGGGTCCCAATCCCCCCCACGCTGCCCCGGGGACCACCACCTCCCCGGGGTTCTTTTTTTAATTAAAACCTGTGTGGGGAGGCTCGAGCCCCCCCACACGCCCCGGGGACCACCACCTCCCCGTGGCTTTGCAATGGCAGGGAGGGGGGCCGCGCGGCCCCCCTACTGGGGCCCTTCATGGCCCTGGGGACCGCCACCCCCCAGGGTCGGCTCCTGCAGTGTCCCGGGGTGCCCACCCCCGGGACACTGCTGTTTGCAATGACAGGGCGGGAGCCGTGCGGCTCCCGCCCTGTCATTGCAAACGCTGCTTTGCTTCATTGAAGCGAGAGCAGGGAAACCTGCTCTCGCTTCAATGAAGCAAAGCAGGATTGCTTTTCCACAAGGGGAGCTGCATGTCAGCAGCTCCCCTCGTGGAAAAGCAATGCCGGCTCCCGCAGGAGGCGGGTAGCCGGCACGACCGTGGGGGAATTGGGGCTCCCCCCACGGTCCCCAACGGAGAGGCCAGGCCCCGGGGGATGGGGTCCCCGGGGCCAGAAGTGGCCTTGGAGGGGGGCCATGCGGCCCCCCTCCCCTTTAAAAAAAAAAAATTAAAAAAAGGCAGGCCGGCCCCGGGGGATGGGGTCCCCGGGGCCATAATTGGCCTGAGGAGGGGGGCCACACGGCTCCCCTCCCAAAAATAAAAATAAAAAGGATGGCCAGGCCCCGGGGGATGGGGTCCCCGGGGCCAGAAGTGGCCTGGGAGGGGGGCCATGCGGCCCCCCTCCCCTTTCAAAAAATAAAATAAAACGGACAGGCCGACCCCGGGGGATGGGGTCCCCGTGGCCATAATTGGCCTGAGGAGGGGGGCCAAGCGGCCCCCCTCCCAAAAAAATAAAAATAAAATAAATAAAGATGGTGGCCAGGCCCCGGGTGATGGGGTCCCCGGGGCCATAATAGGCCTCTGGATGGGGGCCATGCGGCCCCCCTCCCGTTTAAAAAAAAAAAAGGGGTGAGGCCCAGGGGGATGGGGTCCCCAGGGCCCCAAAAATAGTAACAGAAGGGGGGCCACACAGCCCCCCTTCTAAAAAACAGGTGGTTCGAGGCCACGCCCCTTTTTACACCTCTCTGCAACGCAGCTCTGTGGCGCTTACTGGAGGTACCTGGTGGGCTAGTTGGACCCCAGGGACCCTCGGGATTCAAGGGGACTTAATCCCCCAACTTAAAACATGCCACGGGGTGCGTTTGCACAGTGGTGAAGGCAGGGGGCGGGGCCTGATGTGACAAGTGTGCAAACGCGCTCCGTGGTGCGTTTTAAGTTGGGGGATTAAGTCCCCTTGAATCCTGAGGGTCCCTGGGGTCCAACTAGCCCACCAGGTACCTCCAGTAAGCACCACAGAGCTGCGTTGCAGAGAGGTGTAAAAAGGGGCGTGGCCTTGGACCTCCTCTCTGCAAAGCAGCTCTGTGGCACTTACTGGACGTACCTGGTGGGCTAGTTGGCCCACAGGGACCCTCAGGATTCAAGGGGACTTAATCCCCCAACTTACAACATGCTAGGGGGCGCGTTTGCACAGTGGTGCAGGGAGGGGGCGGGGCCTGATATAAGAAGTTAGCAATCTTGCTGTGTGGGACTTACTGGTGATAATAAAAGGGGTAATTGGCCCCCCAAGGTTGACTTTGGGGGCTAACTACTCCTCCTGTTACTTCCAGTAAATCCCACACAGTGGGATTGCTAAGAGGTGTTTGAAGGCCACGCTCACCTTTTTCCACCACTCTGCAAACACGACTGCTATGCTATAGTTAGAAATTAGCATTTAAAAAACCTTTGAAATTCACTGAAAAAACCATAGGTTTCAGGGACATTTTAGTTAGAAATTAGCATTTAAAAAACCTTTGAAATATAAATGACTATACAAGAGAGTCAGTTATTGTGAGAGTGGCTGTATGGATGAGTGTGTACTTGTATCAGTGATTGTATAAGAGAGTAAGTATGCGTTTGTTTCTGTTTGAATAAGTGATGTGGTGTGTGTATAACTGTATAGGTGACTAAATGGGAGTGTGATTGATTCTTTGCATGACTGACTACGTGTGTGAGTAACTCTGGATGAGTGGTGGTGTGTGAGTGTCTGTATAGGTGTATGAGTGCATATGATAGTGTTGTATTGATGAGTGACTGCATGTATGAGTGACTGTATGGGTGAATGAGTGGATGTGTATGTAGATCTAGGAATCAGTGAGTGCGTATGTAGTAACTGGTATTGGTGTGTCTATGGTTTCGAAAATGGTAATCTGTATTTTACAGTGGGTGTATCAAAGGTTATATTAGAGTGTGAGGAGGTGCATCAGATTTTCACGTGGATGATGACATCAGTGATGTCATTTGAGATGTCATCAGTGATGTCATCAGTGATGTCACTGACCATGTCATGATTGATGTAATATGTGACGTCATCAGCAGTGCATTGCGGGTGCGCGAGTTATAGTTAGCTGAACTTACTATAACAGGGGAATTTCTATGGTTTTGTACGAGAGAAATGTCCAACTAACTATAACGTCCCTGAAACCTATGGTTTTTTCAGTGAATTTCTAAGGTTTTTTAAATGCTTATTTCTAACTATAACGTGCCTAAAACCTATGGTTTTTTCAGTGAATATATATATATATATATAAATATATATATATGTACATACATATATATATATATATATATATATATATACACACATATATATACATATAGACATTGACAAAGGCCAGGAGGCCGGAACCCGTGTGTCAGTTTTTTTTGTGGCTGCACAAGATAAAGCAATAAATTATCGAATTTAATCAGCCCGAGAGTGCCCAGTATCATCTCTGTGACCGTATTTGGATGTGAGGCACAGGACCATCCCCGTGTACTGTGGCACCCACTGGCATTTTACAGATGGAGAATATATACATGTGAACAAGCCCAATGAGGTGGGCCAAACGCGTCATGCTGTCCATCCTGACCATCCAATCTCTAATGAAATAAAGAGAATCTAACAACATCAAGTGGAGTCCGTGTCCCCGTATCCTGTGATGCAGAGTGGCGGGGATTCTTCATTCGTATATATATATATATATATATATATATATATATATATATATTCACTGAAAAAACCATAGGTTTCAGGCACGTTATAGTTAGAAATTAGCATTTAAAAAACCTTACAAATTCACTGAAAAAACCATAGGTTTTAGGGACAGTTATAGTTAGTTGGACATTGCACTCGTACAAAACCCGTGAAATTCCCCGTTATAGTTAGTTCAGGTAACTATAACTCGCGCCCACAATGCACTGCTGATGACGTCACATATTACATCACTCATGACATGGTCAGTGACATCACTGATGACATCACTGATGACATCTCAAATGACATCACTGATGACATCATCCAGTGACTGTGTGTTTCTGTAAAGTTTAAATATGTTTAATATATATAGGGAAAGGCGTATTGAAGAATGAGTGGGTGTATAAGTGTCTGAATGGATGATTTAGTACGTGCGTGACTGACTCTACAAGTGAGTGATTAAACGTATCTTACTGAATGCATGGGT
Organism: Calotriton arnoldi; assembly: GCA_963921515.1. NCBI lineage: Eukaryota > Metazoa > Chordata > Amphibia > Caudata > Salamandridae > Calotriton > Calotriton arnoldi. The sequence continues at coordinate 764,452 of CAWUFW010005631.1, forward strand.
TAGTGACTAAACTGTGTGAATGTCTGTATCCGTCTGTTTGTTGGTGTGTAAGTGGATGCATGGATTTGCGAATAGCTACATGAGTGTCTATATGGGTTATTGATTGGTTCTCTGAGTATCTGTATGGCTGCCTGAGTGTTTGTGTGGGTGGGGTGTGTGTGACTCTGTACATAGATGTGTGAGTGGGTGATTCACTGGGTGCATGATTTCAAGAGTGCATCTGTGATGGACTGCTTGGGTGGGTGAGTGTGTGTATGGGTGTGTTAGTGAGTGAATGTATATCTCAGTGGTACATGTGCGAGTAACTACATATGTAAAAGGCAGTATATATGTGTGTTAGAGTATTTAAATGGCTATAAGTGAGAGTGTGTGATTGTGAGAGTGGCTGTATGGATGCGTGTGTGCTTGTATCAGTTATTGTATAAGAGCGTAAGAATGTGCTAGTATTTGTATGAGTAAGTGAGCTGGTGTGTGTATAACTGAATGGATTTACACCATTTAAGCAAAAGGCACGACACTGAACCAAGGGCTACCTCTTTGCCAAATTTGGTGTAATTCCGTTCAGCAGTTCGGGCTGTAGCTGCGACTAAAGGTTCCTATGGAAAAATGAATGGGGAAAACGCGTTTTGGGACCCCCCTTTTTTCTCGGTCCCCGCTTGACGAATCACCCCGAGACTTTCAGGATAGGAGCGGACCGGAGCGCCCCAACAAGTTGGAAACTTTCGCGAAGATTCGTCAACCGGCGCCAACGTTATTTCAAATAGAATGTTGCGGATTTCCTATGGAAAATAGGTCCTAACTATGGTGTGTATAACTGTATAGGTGAGTAAATGGGTGTGTGCTTAATTTTTTGCATGACTGACTAGGTGTGTGAGTACCTCTATGGATGAGTGGCGGTGTGTGAGTGTTTATATAGGTGTATGAGTGCATATAATAGTCCTGTACTGAGTGACTATAAGTATGAGTGACTGTACGGGTGAGTGAGTAGATGTGTGTGTGTAGACCTAAGAATCAGTGAGTGTGTATATAGTAATTGGTGTTGGAGTGTCTATGGTTTTGACAATGGCAGTCTGTAATTTACAGTGGGTGTATCAAAAGTTATATTAGGGTGTGAGGAGATGCATCAAATTATCTTATGGATGATGTCATCAGTGATGTCATCAGTGATGTCATTTGAGATGTCATCAGTGATGTCATCAGTGATGTCACTGACCATGTCATGAGTGATGTAATATGTGACGTCATCAGCAGTGCATTGCGAGGGTGCGAGTTATAGTTACCTGAACTAACTATAACGGGGGAATTTCACGGGTTTTGTACGAGTGCAATGTCCAACTAACTATAACTGTCCCTAAAACCTATGGTTTTTTCAGTGAATTTCTAAGGTTTTTAAATTCTAATTTCTAACTATAACATGCCTGAAACCTATGGTTTTTTTCAGTGAATTTCAAAGGTTTTTTAAATGCTAATTCCTAACTATAACATGTCTGAAACCTATGGTTTTTTTCAGTGAATTTCAAAGGTTTTGTAAATGACAATTTTTAAATGTATTAATTGTTATATTTATTTGTTTGATACTGATTTACTACATTTTTTTAAACTATTTATTTTTAGATATTTAATTTTTTAAATACATTGTAATTACATTATACATTACATTACAAAATATACTTTCTCAGAATGAATTACTTTAGTTTAAATACTTTGCAAATAGGCAAAAAAACTTTTAAGTACAGTAGTTACAGTTGTTGCAATGGGCAACACAATTTCAAACACAATGCAACATTGGAGCTCAATGTGAATTTCAAGTTAAATGCAATTAGTTACTTTATGGATTACTTTTCTAACCACAGGACTGGATCCTAGATTCAGTCCTGGGACATCTCCTGTAACCAGTTGAGTAAAAGCGTTTTGGTTACAGTAGTGATTTTTAAGGAATATTATTGTATTTTAAAAGTTGACACAAACTTTTTCACATAGAATCACCAATGTTATCCTATGGGAGGAAATTCACTTAGCAGGTAAGTAGTGTTATCGTTACTTTTTCTTACTCAGTGGTGGATCCTGGATCCAGCACTGGTGCATCTCCTGTAAACAGTTGAAAGAATGCGTTTAAGTCATACAGGCGATTTTTAAGGAATATTTGTAGTTTGTGAAAATCGACACTTTGAAACTTTTCTGCTGAAAACCAGACAATGGATTCCTATGGAAGGAAATACAAGTTACTGGTAAATACGGTTAGAATTACTTTTCAGGGTCAGTGCTGGGCTAAAAGATGCATCACTGGGTTCTCTCCTGATAACAGGTGAATAAATCGGAATTCGTAGTTTGGCTGATTTTAGAGGAATATTATAAAGTTCCAAAACTCCACACTTAGAAGAATTTCCAAGTGAAACCAGTCAATGTTAGCCTATGGAAGGAAATTCAAGTTACTGGTAAGTACGGTTAAAATTACTTTTCAGGATCAGTACTGGGCTCGAAGATGCAGCACTGAGGTCTCTCCTGATAACAGGTGAGTAAATCGGAATTCGTAGTTCTGCTGATTTTAGAGGAATATTTGTATGTTTCAAAAATCGACACTTAGAAACTTTTTCAGCAAAAAGCAGGCAATGATATCCTATGGAAGGAAATTCAAGTTACTGGTAAGTACGGTTAAAATTACTTTTCAGGATCAGTACTGGGCTCAAAGATGCAGCACTGAGGTCTCTCCTGATAACAGGTGAGTAAATCGGAATTCGTACTTCGGCTGATTTAAGAGGAATATTCTAAAGTTCCAAAACTCCACACTTAGAAGAATTTCCAAGTGAAACCAGTCAATGTTACCCTATGGAAGGAAATTCAAGTTACTGGTAAGTACGGTTAAAATTACTTTTCAGGATCAGTACTGGGCTCAAAGATGCAGCACTGAGGTCTCTCCTGATAACAGGTGAGTAAATCGGAATTCGTAGTTCGGCTGATTTTAGAGGAATATTTGAACAATGGTGAAGGAAGGGGGTGGGGCCTGAGGTGACATGTCTGGAAACACGCCCTGTGGGGCGTTTTAAGTTGGAGAATTAATTCCTCCTCAATCCCGAGGGTCCCTAGGGGCCAACTAGCCCACCAGGAACCTCCAGTATGCGCCAGGGGGCTGTGTTGCAGAGAGGTGTACAGAGGCCACGCCCCTTTTTACAACACTCTGCAACGCAGCTCCGTGGCGCTTACTGGAGGTACCTGGTGGGCTAGTTGGAGCCCAGGGACCCTCAGGATTGAAGGGGATTTAATTCCCCATCTTAAAACGCGCCACAGGGCCTGTTTGCACACATGTCCTGAAGCCCCGCCCCCTCCCTTCACCACTGTGCAAACGCGCCCCGTGGCGCGTTTTAAGTTGGGGGATTAAGTCTCCTTGAATCCTGAGGGTCCCTGAAGTCCAACTAGCGCACCATGTAGCTCCAAAAAGCGCCACAGAGCTGCGTTGCACAGAGGTGTAAAAAGGGGCGTGGCCTCTGTACACCTCTCTGCAACGCAGCCCCTGGCACACACTGGAGATTCCTGGTGGGCTAGTTGGCCCCAGGGACCCCCAGTATTCCAGGGGAATTACTTCCCCTTCTTACAACGCGCCAGGGGGCGCGTTTGCATAGTGCTGCAGGGAGGGGGCGGGGCCTCCGGCACGATGCCGTTTTTTTTTTTTTTTTTTATGGGAGGGGGGAGGCATGGCCCCCCTTCCCTCATCCACTTTTGTCCCCGGGGACCCCATCCCCCGGGGCCTGAGGCTGTTCTTTTATTTTTTTTATTTTTTTGTTTTAAAAACGGGAAGGGGGCCGCGTGGCCTCCCTTCCCTGGGCCTGTATTTGCCCCGGGGACCCCATCCCCCGGGGCATGCGCTCTTTTTTTTCTTAAAATAAATATTTGGAGGGGGGCTGCGTGGCCCCCCTCCTCAGGCCATTAAAGGCCCCGGGGACCCCATCCCCGGGGCAGGCCTTTGCGTCCCTTTTTTTTAACAAAATTCCTTTTTTTGAGAGGGGGCTGCGTGGCCCCTCTCCCGGGCCACTAATGGCCCCGGGGACCCCATCCCCGGGGCCTGGCCACACGTTGGGGACCGTGGGGGGTCCCCAATCCCCGCACGGTCCCGCCGGCTCCCGCGTCCTGCGGGAGCCGGCATTGCTTTCCATAAGGGAGCTGCTGACATGCAGCTCCCCTATGGAAAAGCAATCTGCTTTGCTTCATTGAAGCGAGAGCAGGTTTCCCTGCTCTCGCTTCAATGAAGCAAGCAAGTTTGCAATGTCAGGACGGGGCCGCGAGGCTCCCGCCCTGCCATTGCAAACAGCAGTGTCCCAGGGGTAGGCACCCCGGGACACTGCAGGAGCCGGCCCTGGGGGGTGGCGGTCCCCAGGGACACCACAGGCTCCAGGAGGGGGGCCGCGCGGCCCCCCTCCCCACTTCTGCAAAGCCCCGGGGAGGTGGTGGTCCCCGGGGCTTCGGGGGTCCGAAACTTAACCCCCATTTTAAAATTTTTAGTGCCCCGGGGAGGTGGGGGTCGCCGGGGCGTGTGGGGGGCTGGTGCCCCCCCACACAGGTATTTCAAATTTAAAAAGAAGCCCGGGGGTGGCGGTCCCGGGGCTTGGGGGCCTTAGAGGCCCCCATTAACTATAAACCAACCCCCCGCATGCCCCCAGGACTTGGCCCACCCGGGGCAAAATAGCATCGAGCGCGGAGACCGCGCTCGATTTTTACAGGCGGGATTTGCGCACCCTAAGCGCATCCCGCCGATTTAAAAAAAAAAATGCTTTCTGCCCAGGGGGTCCTTGTGGGACCCCCTGAGCAGACCTAGGGGGTCAGGGTGTTTCTACCCTGCCCCCTTTGTGCGTTTGCGCACTTGCGATTTTTTTTTTTTATCGGCGAGATCCGCGCACCCTAAGCGCTTCCCGCCGATTTAAAAAAAAAATGCTTTTTCTGCCCAGGGTCCTTGTGGGACCCCTGAGCGGACTTAGGGGTCAGGGTGTTTCTACCCTGCCCCTTTGTGCGTTTTGCGCACTTGTTTCTGTCCCTCGGTTCTACCGAGGACAAAATGGCTGCCAACACTTCCTGATTTGGAGTGTTGACAGCCAATTAGCATGCAGCTCGTGATCGGGAGGGTGCGCGAATCCGACGCGGCCTTAGATATATATGTGATTTTCCTTTTGATTTTCACAGGAACTACTGAACGGATTTACACCATTTAACAAAAGGGTTCTTTCTGAACCAAGAACTACCTCTTTGCCAAATTTGGTGTAATTCCGTTCAGCAGTTCGAGCTGTAGCCGTGGCTAAAGTTTCCTATGGGAAAATGAATGGGGAAAACACGTTTTGGGACCACCCTTTTTCTCGGCCCCTGCTTGACGAATCACCCCAAAACTTTCAGGGTAGGAGCGGACCGGAGCGGGCCATAAAGTTTGAAAATTTCGCGAAGATTCGTCAACCGGCGCAAGAGTTATTTCAAATAGAATGTTGCGGATTTCCTATGGAAAATAGGTCCTAACTATAACTATCTACTGGCGACCGCCAGTAGATAATATATATATATATATATATATATATATATATATATATATATATATATATATACAGCATCTATTCGGTCCCTTCATTTGAGTAATTATGTCATATCACATTGTCACGTTGAAGGCTTGTATAACACTTACCCCATCTACAGCGGGTTTGAAGAAATTGCTACGATGAACGTGTAACATGGTACTATGACGGCAGGTAGACAAAAGGAAATAGGACAAGGCCTTAAATGTGCAGATATCCACTAACTAACTTTTCCACACTCTTGATGAGAACAGTACCACACTAGTGTAGCAGGATCTATCAACTGAGACAAGAACAGACCAGACCAGGGACCTTTTAAAGCCCACATAGACTTCATGTTGTCGCAGTGGTCATCCTACTGGGTGGTAGGAATTCTGTGGCTACCCACAGAATCTGGAACTTTCCCTCAAAGAAATGTGAGGAAAATTAGTGATTTTAGACAATATGTGTGGTTTGCAGGGCATTTGGTGTATGAAAACGGAGTGGGGTCCATGCATAGCACATCAACCTGGAGTCCCTTAGATGTCTAGATTTCAGAAATGTCTAGGTTTAGTTGGTTTTCCCCGAGTGACGGGCAAGCCTAGACGAAAACACTGCTACGACCCCCATTGTCAAAATGGGTCAATTTTAATAGCGGAAATGAGATGTCTCCACATTGCGTTTTTTGGTCTATTGTGTCACAGATGCTAGGTCCGGTGGGACATGTGAACTGCCCTTTTTTTCCAATGATATTTTGTTTGGTCTTTCACATAGCAGAAAAATAACATTGCATTAATGAAACAAAGAAAGTAAAAGATAAAAAACTATAACGCACTCCCCCCATTCCCTCCTCAGGCCCCATCCTATTGATTCGCCATATTTATTTGTATACATATTCAACATCACTCTGAGTCATCAAATGACTATAACTTCTAATATTAATCATCCTCGAGATTCCTTTTCCATCTCCTGGACGGGCATTAATCATAATGATCTTATGGATCTCGGACAGGCCATGGTAATGTTGTGTGCTGTAAGATAGTCTGTTCATGTTCCCAAAGTTAGATCACATTTTTGAGATAGGTTCTGTAAATCAGTTGTTAGTTTCACCAATGTCAATAGAGACCACAACTTATTTGTTCAGTCCTACATGGTTGATACCATTACGACTTTCATTTCTATGCGAGTAACTGTTTAGCTGCTAACATTTTATTGCTCACTATGCGCCAGTCCTTTTTTGTCAGATATTTTAAGCATACTGGCCAGAGATGGAGCAAAATCGTCGTCAGATCAGGTTTCAACGTGTAGCCCAGTACTCCCCTAATGTAACTTAAGATCTCTATCCAATATATTTGTAGCACTGGATATCATCCCCTATCTGTCCACAACTGCTCTAACATACACTTGACGTGTCTGTAGTGCCACAGTGTCATATATTTATTCAATGATTCTTTATTCTGTACAGTTTTAAACAACATTGGGGTGTCTGCCCACAACTTACCCATTGCTTCAATGGTATTTCCCTGCCCAGGATACTGTCCCATCTCCGCCTATACGTCCATCCACCAGATGGGCCTCTGGCCATGAGGACTCAATAGATTTTAGAGATGATACCCTTCGGTGAAGGTTAATTTGGGAATAATTTGTCCCATTCTTTCAGGTCCCTAGTGCCTGCCACCTTATTATCCAAGTAAAGTGCCCCATTGCCTCAATTGCCAGTACCACATCCTATTTTGTTCCCTCAAACCATACTCTTTATTTCCATTGCTCGAAGGTTTTGCTCTCATCTTTTCAAAGAGTTCTCTGGGCATACAACACCCTCCCTCTGTTCATGGTTTATCATTATCCCTTAACATTCTCAGAGTGAAATTAGGATTTCTCCATAATGGGCTGAAGGAGAATGGGAACATTGTGAGGTGTGGCTTTTTAGTGACCTTGTCCATATTTCCATCGTTGGACGGAGGATCTCATATAAATAACAGACCAATGGTTTTTGCCAGCCAAGGTAGATCTCAGGGTGCTCTCCCCACTACATCAGCATCCATGTGGATCCAGTGTCTCTGCGATTTACATATAGACCACTCGAATAAGATTCTTATGGCCTTTTTATGAGTTTGGCGGTGCTGGAGCGGGACCGCCCCGCTTCCGCACCGCCGAACCCGTGTGTGCACCGATTTTGACTATTTTTGTCACTGGCGGGCGGTTCTTTGGCGAACCCTCAGCGGTGCCTATAAAAAAGGCACTGAAATGGGGACTCCAAAGCTAGTTCCTGCACACAGGGGGGCACACCATGTGCCACCCTGCATGTATCCCCATGTAGGGCTCCTTTTGTTTCCTGACCGCCAAACATTTCACGGCAGGCTCACTGCCATGAAAAGTGAGGTGGGAAGGAAACTTGTAATATGCTTGGCAGGGCCGCAGTGGCCCTGTCAAGCATATTGCGGCCTCAAGACCGCTGCAAGCCCACCAGGGATCGCAGATCTCTGGTGGCAGCAGTGGTCCCGTGGTGGTCAGACCGCCGTACTTGTAATAAGGCAGTTGGACCACCGGTGCGGCGGCAGCTGCACCGCCACAGTGGGTTTGGTGGTCCATCGGACTGCCAAACTCATAATAAGGCCCTAAGGTGTGAGGCATAGTAATATTGTTTGATATCTGGTAGACTCAGCCCTCCCGATTTTCTGTGTGCCAGTAGGGCTGCTCTTGTGAACCTCGGTTTTTTACCAGCCCGATGAAAGCATCAATTGCTGTCTGTAGGTCTTTCAAGTCCACATCGGGGATTTTCACAGGGAGTGCCTGGAATAGGTACAGAGGTCTAGGTAGGACATTAATTTTGATTGACGCCACTCTGCCTAGCCAGGAGATATATAGATGCTGCCACTTTCCCAGGTCTACATTTATGTTGTTAATAATCCTAGGATAATTTGCCCTATATAACATATGTATTGTTGATGTAATATATACTTCCAGGTATTTTATTTTATTCTTTGCCCACCTAATTTGTATAGTTTTTTTCAGCTGATGCCTCACCTGAGATGCCAAGTCAATGCCCATCGCCTCTGTTTTTGCAAGGTTGGTTTTAAAACCTTACAAGGAGCCAAATCTATTGAGGAGGTTTAAGGCTGCTGCCAGAGAGGCACACGGGTCCATTAATGTTAATAGGATATCATCGGCAAATAAATGGACCATGTGGGCCTCTCCACTGAATCTCACCCCTCTATCACTGAGTGTTGTCTAATATGTTCTGGCAACGTCTCCACAGTCAGTATAAATAATAGCGGGGATACAGGACATCCGTGACGTATCCCTCGAGTCAAATCAAAAAGATCGGAGCAGTCGTCGCTGCCCAGAACTCTCCCCCTCACTCTCTGGTAGATGGCTGCTATCCATTTTTGCTTGTTTGCTCTCAAGCCTATTTCTTCCAGTACCCTATACAGAAAAGGACAGCTCACCCTATTGAATGCTTTTTCAGCATCTATTGACAGGAGCAAATAAGGGATGTTTTGAAAGCTGGACTTTTCTATCAAGTGCAGGACCCTGCAAATATACGCAGACTGATCAGGGTTTATCAGGTAAGGTATGTGTGGGGCTATGTGATTTGCTAACACCTTGGTGTAAATCTTTACATCCGAATTCAATAATGCTATAGGGCAGTAAGAGCCACACAGTTCTGCAGGTTTCCCCGCTTTGTGAATTAGGGAATCGCTGGCTTCCATCATAGTTTGAGTCACACTACCAGACTTGAGGAACAAATTGAATGCTTGTACAAGTATCAGCGCTGGTTCTGGGCTATAATGTTTAAATAAAGAATTTGTTGACTCATTAGGTCCTGGAGACTTGTTAGGGTGAAGGTCAACGATTGCTCAGGGGTTATCAATATTTCTAATGCTTTACTGTTTGCAGTCGTCAATTATTTTGAGGCAGTGGCCTCTACAAAGGTCTCTATTTCCATCATATCTGACCCTTCTGATTCATAGAGGATTGCATAATTGTTCAAAAATGTGTTCTTTTTCGCCTTCTCCCCTATCACACTCTCCCCTTGGGGCTAACAATGAGTCTGTTTATTTGCTTTTTTATAAGTCTTCTGTTTTAGAAATAACAAAACCTTTTCTGTTTTGTCTGTAAGAAGTAAATTAAGTTACCCTCTTGCTTTGGTCGCCTCCTGTTATGTATCTTGTCTGTTCCACCCATTTCCGTGTGCTCCACACCAAGTCTGTCCTCGAGTAGGACCTTTGCACTTGGGAGAAGGAGTGCTCCTTTGTCGCTTGGAACCTATCGCTCCATATTTCGAGCAGCCCCGCATTTCTCAGTTTTTCCAGTAAGTGAGTTGACATTGCTCCCTAGTGCGAACGTTTCTGTGAGTGTCTGTCTTGTTCTGCATTAGGGACAATATTAAAATCTCTCACCCACAGTAGATCCGTCAAATTGGATGCTTCTATTTTAGTAAGAAGACGTTCTATGAAACTCTCTTGTGCTGTTTTCGGGGCGAATATGTTTAGGAGATGAAAGTCTCCTTCCTGACGCTTGTCTGATATGCCCTCTTCTCCATCCCTGACTATGATTGGATTGTCTAATTGGATCCCAATCATAACTCCTCCCTTTTTGAGCTCTGTTGAGGAAAAAAGAGTGTGGGGTAAAATTTGTTTCATGAGAGTGAGTATCTGACATTCTCAAGTGGGTTTCTTGTAAGCAAATGATGTCCGGACTGATCTCTCTGATCTCCCTCCTTACCATGTGTCTTTTAACCGGAGAGTTTAGCCACCAAATATTTCATGATAATATTTTAAGCATCAAAGATGTTCAAGTTCTTTGTGACTGTATGCTCAGAGTGGTAATCTTGTTTCCTCTCTATGGATTCTTGAAATTGCTGTAAGTATTCTGGGGCCTGTTTCACAACTCCCTTTTTAACCATCCCTAGAACATGAGCTAACCGCTCCTCCCCAACTACACAGGATAACACCACCTCCTGAGGTGTGGATAGATACTCCCATACACAATGTTGAATCATGTCACAACCTTCAAGCTCCCCCATCCACCTCTGAATAGGGTGTTTGGACAGAATATCGTAAAAAAATATTGTGATACAAAAATTATGTGTCAAGTATATCAGGACATAAAAATATCATCAACAGGAATAACAAAGGTAAAAATATTGGTTTAGTTGTTTTTAATATCATTGTTAAAAATAATGTAGAAAATATTGTTGTATGTAATATCGATTATAAGTGTTAATTAGTATGTAATTAATTGTACTTTTTTATTGTATCTGTTTATATTTGTTTTGATTTTTGTTTTCATTCACATAATGTTTTATTTATGAAATTGTTGCAATTTATATACTTAGGGGTTGATTACGATGCCGTTCAGAAAGGCTCCAAATCAGATTCGGGTCTTCCGAATCTGATTCGGAACCCGTTTTTCCGATCGATTCGGAAAGGTTTCTGAACGACCGATTACGATGTTCGGAAAGCGCTCAGACTTTCCGACTCGTTTCTGGATGGCATTCGGAGGAACCGAGTAGTTCGGAGCTGACTCGTACAGGTCTATGGACCGCGCTTTTGACCGAGCGATTACAATGTCAGATTCAGACAGCCTTTCTGAATCGGTTGTTTCGACCCGGATTGGCATCTGACTTTGGGGGGCTGTAGCAGGCCCCCCTTCACCTGGGGCTTTCAGAATGGGGCCTGTAGGGGTACCCAAGGGATCCCCCTTTCCAACCATGCACAGTGTGGCAGGCACCATGGGGTGCCAGCCACAGGGTGCACGATTTTCCCCAGCCACCCCTTTCTTCAATGGGAGCCTGTGTATTCCGTCGGAACACAGGCTCCCATTGACGTCAATGGGAGTCCGACCGAATCGTATCCGGAAGCATTGTAATCGGTCGGTCGAACTCCCCGGATCCGATTCGGTCGGAAACCATTCCGAGACCGATTCGGTCGGAATGCTTTCCGACCGGCATTGTAATCGACCCATTAGTTGTAATAATGTATGCAAATAATTGTTTAATACTTTTTGTTATTAGTGGGATATTGGGATAAGGGTGGGGAGATTAAAAAAAAATATATATTTTAAATTAAAATGTATGTTAATAATTTTGAAGATATGCATATTAATAAATTAGAATTTCTAAATGTACTTTGTTATTTTTATATATTTTTTAAATGTATTTGTATTTTAATAAACATATATACTAATGGCATAAAATAAAATGATATAAAATTAAAATATATAGCAAACAAAATGAAAAAAATATATTTTGAATGGAATAAAAAAATCAGAAAAACTTTAACTAGTAATTGAAATGTTTTTATTTATGTTAATATTTTAATTTGTACATACAGGTTGAAGTTTAGGTTAGTTTGCTTTTATAATAGAAATATTTAAATTTTATAGTTAAAAGCATGTTTTTGAGTATGGAGTACTGATTGCATATTTTAATTGTTAAATTGTATTACCTTGTTTGAAAAGTTTTATCTTGAAGTGGGTATTCTAAATTTCACCTCTTTAGCATCCTTTTTCAAATAGTCCTAGATTGGAGTGGGATTATTAAATGTCACCCTTTTAGTATCCAACATCTTCCCCCAATATGGTTAGATAGGAATTGGAATAGTGTCCAACGCCTTCCCCAAATTGTTTTAGATTAGAACAGGAATCGTAAATGTCGCCCCTTTATTGCCCAATGCCTTCCACTAATTAGTTGAGATGTATGTATGTATTTAAGCTTATATAGTGCACAGCTACCCCCAACGGGGGTGTCCCGGCGCTTGCGGACACGAAAGAGGTGAGTTGTAGTTGTCAGTCCCTAGTTTGTTACGGGAGGCTGAAGAGCCAGGTCTTCAACACCTTCCGGAAAATGCGTTCCGATTTGGCTTTTCTGATATGGTCGGGCATGGAATTCCATAAGATTGCAGTTTTGACGGCAAAGGACCGTCCTCCAATTCTGGATTTAGAGAAACGAGGGATAAAAAGGCACTCATGATTATTAGATCTCAGGGTCCTAGTTTGATGGTATTTGCGAACTCTCTTCTTTAAGTATTGTGGGCCAGTATCATTGAGAGCTCTGTATGCAAGAGTTAGTGCCTTAAATTCAGTTCTTCTCTTAACAGGCAGCCAATGGAGACTGCGCAAGTGGGGGGGTATATGATGTCTTAGTGGGATGTTTCTAATGAGCCTAGCTGCCGCGTTCTGCACTATTTGCAGTTTTCTAAATAGGTATGCTGGCAGCCCCAAGTACAGGCTGTTTGCATAATCAAGTTGTGATGTGATTACTGCGTGGACTATTGTTTTCCTGCAGTCCATCGGTAGAAAGTAGAGGAATCTCCGGAGGGCCTTCATTTTCCAGAAGCAGGACGAGGAAACTTGGCTGATTTGGGTCTTACATGACAGGGAGGTATCTAGTTTGAACCCTAGATTCCTAGCAGATGAGACTGGAAGGGGGGGAGGATTGAGTTCTAAAGGCCACCAGAGATCAGATAGTGGGGGTGAGGGCTGGTTGAAAAATAACACCTCTGTTTTATCTGTATTCAGCTTTAGGCAGTTAGCTGACATCCAAGTTGAAATGTCCATGAGACACTGCCTAAAGTTTGAAAAACCGGCCTCTGAGCAATCTTTGAAGGAAAACACGAACTGCGTGTCATCAGCGTATGAGATGACATCAACACCATGTTGCTTTACCAAAGTGGCAAGGTGGGCAAGATAAACATTAAAAAGGGTTGGGCTGAGTGCCAAACCCTGAGGTACACCACATATCAGAGGGCGTGAGCTAGAGGTGTGGGGGTGTAGCCGAATTCTCTGTGAGCGGCCTTCCATAAAGGAGCTGAGCCAAGCTAAGACTGTTCCTGTTACTCCTAAATGTTGGAGCCTGTCTAGAAGAATCTTATGGGAGACTGTGTCGAATGCCGCCGAGAGATCTAATAATACCAGCATCGCACAGTTCTCTTTATCCATAGTTTCCCTGACAGTTTCTGCTACCTCAAGTAGTGCCGTCTCCGTGCTGTATCCTGCTCTGAATCCCGACTGGGTGTCATGGAGTAGTTTATTGGATTCAAGGAATGTTGATAATTGTTTTTGTACTTCCTTTTCGAGAATCTTAGCAGGTGCTGGCAGGAGGGAGATAGGTCTAAATTTTTTGGGAGAATTGGAGTGGGAATACACCTATTTAGGGCCCGATTACGAGTTTGGCGATGCGGCGCCGGGTCCCCCCCACCGCCGCACTGCCAAACCTGTGGTGAGGCCGCTCACCAGATTACGAGAGTAACTCGGGTCTGGCAGGCTTTTGTTGGCATTCCCATGGCGGTGCCTTGAAAAACAGGCAGCGCAATGGGAACGCCAAAAACATTTCCTGCATGGCATAGACTGAAAAGTCCATGCCAGGCAGGAACTGGTGTGCATGCACATGAGGGGCACATGTTGTGCCCCCATGTGTGCATCCACAGGTGGAGGAGGAACACAGGGCTATGTAGGGCCCCCTTTGTTTCCTCTCCACCAGGGTTTACATGAAGTAAGAACCTCCATGTGAACCCTGGCGGAGAGGAAACTCATAATATGCTTGGCGGGAGCGCGGCGGTCACGCCAAGCATATTGCAGCCTCTGGACCGCCACAACACCACCAATAGGGCGAACTGAAGACTGCCACCACCGCGCCCCTGTGAGTCTGGCGGTCCATGGACTGCCAGACTCATAATCGGGGCCTTAGTGTCCAACACCTTCCCCAAATTGGGATAGATTGGAGTGGGAATAGTAAATATCACCCCTTTAGTGTCCAACACCATCCAAATATTTGTGTAGATTAGAGTGGGAGTGGTAAATGCCACACCTTTAGTGCCCAACACCTTCCGAAAATTGGTATGGATTGTAGTGGAAATAGTAAATGTCACCCCTTTAGTGTCCAACACCTGTCCCAAATTTGTATAAATTGGAGTGGGAATAGTAAATGCCATCCCTTTAGTGTCCAACACCTTCCTCAAATTGGTATAGATTGGAGTAGGAATAATAAACGTCACCGCTTAGTGTCCAAACCCTTCTGCAAAATTGTATAGAATGGAGTGGGAATAGTAAATGTCATCCCTTCAGTGTCCAACATGTTCCGCAAATTAGTATAGATTGGAGTAGGAATAATAAACATCACCCCTTTAGTGCCCAACACCTTCCCCGTATTGGTATAGGTTGGAGTGGAAATAGTAAATGTCACCCCTTTAGTGTCCAACACCTTCCCTATTATGGTTGTATTGGAGTCTGAATAGTCTGAATAGTAAATGCCACCCCTTTAAGGTACAACACCTTCCTCAAAGTGGTATAGATTGGAGTGGGAATAGTAAATGTCACCCTTTAGTGTCCAACATCATTGGCAAAATGGTAGATTGGAGTGGGAATAGTAAATGTCACTCCCTTTAGTGTGCAACTCCTTGCCAATATGATTGAATTGGAGTGGGGATAATAAATGTCACCCCCTTAGTGTCCCACACCTTCTCCAAACTGGTCTAGGAGTGGGAGATGTCAACTCTTTAGTGTCTAATAATTATTTTGAATGTTTTATGCTGGAGTGTGATTATTTTATTTTATATTGTTATTCTAAACTCTTTTATTTATCTTTATTTGTATGTATTAGAAATACTTTATATTATTTTATTAGTATTGTTCGCAATTAGAAATATAATGGAAATAGTTGCATGTTTGTAAGCAATAATATTATTAGTTACATTGTTTTGTATAATAGACATGCACACATTTGTCTCATTTTATTTGTTTTGAAACTTTATTTATTGTATATTTTGACATTTTTAATTATATATTTCATCTAACAAACATTTCTATATGGTTGAGTAAACAAAACATTTATTTTCATTTTTAATTAATAAAACATGTAAATTATATTTACATATTATTATATGTTGTAAATCTTCAACATCTATTTTCCATTGTTCTAACAGTTTTTTTAATTTTTTAACTTTTTTATATACATATTTTCATCATTATTTTAAAATGTTTTTTCATTATATTTAAATAACTGTATAAAATTAATACTATATTTTACATTATACTATTAGCATTTTATCACAACATTTTTGTTACATGTTTTACATGTTTAATATTTTGTAACTATTTTTATGCCTGTGTTTAACATTTTTAAAATATTTCCGACACATGGGAAGATAGTTTTTTAACTCATTTTTTTTAACCACTACCTTCTATTTTGTAATTTATTTGTGCTATTTTTAGTCTATTTTCCCTGAATCAGGTTGTGATAATGTGTTGCTGTTCGTCAGAACAGGTACGTTCTTTTTTAAGGATTGTTAACAGGTTTTGAGGGCAGGAGGGGGTTTAGGTGGGAGGTCTAGAATGTAGTTTTTTTTTGTATATTTTAATGCATTACTGTTATTGTTTTTCACTAGTTTGTAGTTTAGCACTTTTGCTATTTTAGTAATGTATTGCTATGTTATGTTAAATTAAGTTATCATAGTTATATTATGATTGTTAACTATTATGTATATGTATTTTGAGGAGTGTCATGTGTTTAGTGGGTAGGTTTTTTAATTTAATTTACAGGTTTTTTTCTACCAACGTATCCTATGGGCATTGGGAGTTTTTTTTTTTTTTTTAAGAAAATCATTTTTGGCTTATAATAAACCAATGCTTTTTACTTTGATTTCCTTTTTTTGGGGTTTTCCTAGAGCGTGTATTTTTTTAAAACACCTTTTCTGGTTTTTGTGGTCCCTAGATACTTTGGATTGCTTAGAGGTATTTCTATTGGATTCATTTCATTTTTGCATTTTTTTGGGCTATTTGGAAAATATTTTTCCCATTTTTGGTGGATTACTATTTTTCATTATGTTGATACAGAGAAAGATCTGCAGCTACAGAACAGTAAGTTTCATGAATTGAATTTCCTTTTAGGTGGGAAATGTAATTTTATGATGTTTGTGTTAGTATTATTTGATTGCTATGTGGAATTGTTTGGTTTACAAGCTGTAATTAATTTATGTGATGGATTGAGTTCGTATTTTACTTTCGTAGTTGGTGATGGTTGAATTTTATTTGAAATAATTTATATATTTTTTTTTTACATCAGTCCTCATTAACAATGAAATTTCAATTCATCTTTGGACTTATGTAATAAATAATTATATTTATTTTAAATAAAAAGATTTGGTATGTTGGTTTAGAAATTGTCATTGTTTTTGAGGAATTTGGTAGGTTACTATTTATTTTATAATATGCTTTTTGCTATTATTTCTAAGTAATATACTTCTTTGTAATTTATGAAGAGGTTGATTTTAAATTGTAGCATATCATACATTCTTTTGGTTTGTTTACTAAATTTAGGGCCAATTTGGGTAACAGATCATTCCATTGTTAGTTGTTGGTAGCTTTGCTCTTTTTGTAATGCTTCTATACATTATAATAGTGTAGGTTGGGTTCTGCCTAATGTGGATTTGAAGGCATTGTGCCATCCTTCCAGTGCATTGTTTGTTTTGGCTTCCTGTGCCAAGGTGCTGCCATAGACATTCTGACAGGGTATTTGAAATTTGGGTTGGTATCTGAGTCCTGAGTAATGCAGTCAGCCAATCCAAGTGTCTTCGAAATAGTCCATTAGGGCACTAAGCTTGTTGGTGGAAACGGTTTTCTATTAGTAAATTATAGTGGTTGGCTATCTCTGTGATAGGGTCATAGGCTAGTGCTATCATTGTTTTTACTTCAAAAGCAAATTGACTATTGTAGAATATTCTTCAATTAATGCCGATGTTTGGAGGTGCATCAATATACTTTGAATGCTATGATAGTAACATAGGGGGAGGGTACATTTTTAGAATGGTTTGAATCATGGCTTGCTCAAAGTCTATCATTATTTTTTTGGGGTAGTAATCTTTTGTTTTACGTTTGATATGGGTTAAGGGGTCGTAGTAAGTGCTGCTCTGTTTGTTTGGTAGTAGAGCCTATACAAAAGGGATATTTGTGTTTTGATATTCACCATGTATGGTGTATATCTGATTGAATGGTTTGGGACAAATTTTGAAGGTCCCATCCATCATTCACATTTCACATTGTCTCAGTTTTAGTAAGTTGTCTGCTGTAGAGAATATTAGGATTTGTTTTTCGTTATTTAGGTTGACATGTGAAAGGAAAGGTTCTTCATTATGTGTCATTGTTAAATGGCAAGGAATGTGTATGTCTTGGTATCTTCTTGGGGCAGGTGGGGTAAGATGGCTTTTTTAATTCGTGCAAATAAACATTGTAAAGTGGGGATAGGTGGTAGTTGGCCTGTGATGTGTTCAGGGACTTTAGGTAGTATATCTTTAAGGACTTTGCATGTGGGGTTCTGGGAGCTAGTGCTTGCCTCTCTTATATCCTGCAATATATTCCTCACATCTATTTCTGTGACATGTGTGTGGGGTGGTTGTACTCTCTTACATGAATTACAACATCATCTTTTGTAGTTGCCCTCCCATAGGATACGTTACATTCATATTTAGTACATTTCTAGTATATAGTTTCTATTCTTGGCTGTAGTTGTTGCCTATGTGATTTAGTAACTGCTTTCCTTTCTGTGAAGTTATATATTTTGCAGCTTCTGTCATTGTATCTGAAAGTAGTGTAATAGTATAAATATATAGAATATTTTAAAGTTTGTACATTTATTATTTACATGTACAAATATTCACTCGTTTTATTTTGTATACTTACATGTATCTTCTGTTTAGATGTTTCACTCAGTTTTGTAGCTTTTCCATTGGGGGTGTTCTGATGTGGAGCAGGTGCTTTCTTTTCTATTGTATGAAAAAAAATCCCAAGTTTATTTTTCAATGTTAATTTGTTGGTAGTTTGTAGAGCTTGAAGTTGTTAGGTTTATTATTGCTCGCTGTTTTGGTGAGTTTATAGTTTTGTATTAATTTATGTATATTTCCTTTCTTATATCTTTTTGCTCATTTGTGATGGTGCTATTTTCTGCTGTTTCAAGGTGTGGGCTTTTGTTTTAGGAAGTTTACGTAAAGAGAAAGAAATTGGAGAGTATTTTATTAATTATTTGTCATTTAACAGTTTTAAGTTTTAAAAGAATGTTGTTTTGGTTTAAATATAAGTTTTACTTACTTGGTTTGGTAGTTGTTGAAATGTATATAGTTCTTCTGTGATGGTTAGGGTAGAAAATCCGGCAGAGTTTCCTCATCTTGCAGATTTTTTCGTTTTTGAAGTATTTATTTGTTTAAATAAGTTTGCCTTTTATATTGCTGATTTAATTATTTGTTTGATTTTATTGCATGAAGTTATTTGAATTTTTTTATTTGTTTAGTTCGTCTATAGAAAATGCTAATTTCGTTATTTTTTTCATGTATGACATATAGTTTGATACTTTTGAATATAAGTTTATATATAAATGTATTAATATTTAGGTTGTAGTTTAAATGTTTGTAGTTCATGAGAATTTGTGTTTAGGGTGGTATTGTTATCATTTTAGTTATATATTTTTTGGGTGAATAGTTAAGATTTGATGATGTAATATATTTCTATTTATTATAAGTATGTGTAAAAAATATTTTGGTTTTATTTGAAACAATTGTTTTATGTATAAAAGTGTTTTTGGTATATTTATTAGGGATTATTTAATTATGTTAGCGACAATATTGTAATCGATATTGTAATCGACATTGTTTGAATTGTTATTTTTGATATATTACATTTTTATTTAAAGGTAGAGTTATTTTTGTATCCAATATTTTTGTTTTTAAAATAGTTAAAAATCATTTTTTAAGACGATATTTGGGCTCTCAATATTTGTGATTTTAGTAGTTATGTATAGCAAGTCGATATTTTTGTTTTTGATAGTTAATTGCTGTGTTCCTATATTGTATGCAGCGATATTATGCCAGTGGTCCTGGAATAGCTAGAAGTAGTCATGTTTCCAGCCTGCCTTTAGTGTGTAACAACAATCATTTGCATAGTCAACTTTACTTCATAAATTTCTTGCCCTTTTGTAACTCAATACAGACTTACATTTCTGTCTAATAGAGCATATTGCTGCCAGTTTTAGTACAACTTCCCTTGGACTATTCTCACTCAAAGTCTAGATTTTATTCTTGGTCTGAGAAGTCCTGCATTCTCTATCCAGGAGCGATCTGCCCCTTTCCTAGAGTATATTGAGTCAGTGAGGTTGTCTATTACATCCTTTCGTGCTGGTGAGTGTTCCGATGATTTTTTCTTTGGGTTTTACTATGCAGTCTTAATCTTCTGAGCCATGTTTTGGGGAGGTTTCCGGGATCTCTCTCGCTGGTCCTACAATCTCTTGGGCCTTCTCCCCTGTATGAACCACGTATGATCTGTTTTGGAGTTGAAACCATAATCCAAAAGGAAATGTCCATCTATAACGGATTTGTCTCTGTCATAGCTTGCAGTGATCGGGGCCATAGAGCATCATTTATTAAGTGTTGTTTGTGAGATGTCTTGGAAGAAATCCAGTTTTTGATCTCTGAATATGATTTCCCATCTGGCTATTACCTCCCTCATTATTCGATCTTTCAGCTCAGATATACCTAATTTATTAATTATAATTCTTGGTCTCAAACCCAGTGCTTGTGTTGGTGCATGTCGTTGGTGTGCTTGTGTAATGGGTATTCGTAGGACCTATAATATGGTGAAATAGATCTCTGTAGTAATCAATTTTTTGTTCGCCTTCTTCATGCTCACTAACATTGCATTGCCCTGTGAGACCAGTCTCCCAAATTTGCAAATTTTTCCTGGAGTTCCTTAATCTCCTTTCCCTTGCTGTTTGTTGTTCTTGTTTTTTTCCGATTCCTGGCGCATTGCCACCATATGCTCTTAACTGGTGGCTACACATTTGCTTTTTGCTTGTAGATCCTCCATCACCTCTGACAGCACAACGTCTTTGATTTTTTAGCAGCCATGGTAATAACGACGTTCTCTGTTACACTTCTCTTATCCCCGGAAGGCCACGCCCTGTCTGTGTTGGCCCATTTGATGCTTTAGACTTTTTAGCTGGCCTCTGTTTAGTGCTCCTGCTCCATGTGTCTTGTTAGCCCCACCATTAACTTCAGGGCTTAGGTAGGCATATCATGCCACTGTCATACATGCCTGGGTTCCATTGCTTACTAGGGATAGAGATTCAAATAATATCCTGCTCCCTAAGTTGGCCGGTGTAGGAAAATGGGTTTTTGTTGCAGTACCCCCCCGCCCCTACTTTCTGCCTGGTTTTTGATGCAACTTTGACTGAAGTGTACTGGGTCCCTGTTGACCAGGTTACCAATGCCAGTGTGCTTTCCCTAAAAACTGTACCTTTTGTTTCCCAATTGGCACAACTTCAGTGGCCCTTGTAAGTCCCTAGTAGATGGT
The DNA here is from genome assembly GCA_963921515.1 of Calotriton arnoldi. Taxonomy (NCBI): domain Eukaryota; kingdom Metazoa; phylum Chordata; class Amphibia; order Caudata; family Salamandridae; genus Calotriton; species Calotriton arnoldi. The sequence continues at coordinate 785,313 of CAWUFW010005631.1, forward strand.
ACCGCTGGTACCTAGGGCACTGGCACTAAAAAGGGGCCCTCAGGCTGCAGCATGAATTGTGCCACCCTGTGGTTCCCTCACAAAGGCTCTGCACTCTGCGTTTGCGGACTGCACACCTGGATGCAGACCAAACTGAATAGTCGACATGGCACACATCCCTGTATGGGATATGGGTAATTCACCCCTATAGCAGGCCTTGTAGTCCCAAGAAAGGGTGCACTATATCTCCTGTGAGGGCATATCTGCATAAGCAGATATGCTCCTGCAACATCCATGTCGATTCCTGGATATTATCATTAAACTGGGAAGCAATATTGAGTACATGGGCTGGACACTCATCATTACGAGTTCCCCAGCTCCATGATGTCTTCACTGAATTATGGGATGTTTGGTACTAAACATCTCACTGTAATAAACCTGCACTGATTCCAGTGTCAGATTTATTAACTATTGCACTCAGAGGACCCTTTAGAGGGGTCCCCTAAAACCCACCAACCCACTGGTGTGTGACTGACTGGTCCCCACCATCCTGCCACCTCTAGACATGTTTCTTACCCCCTGAGGAGAGAGCCTTTTGCTCTGGGGGGTCAGAAACAAAGCATGCTTTGGGCGAAGGTGCTTCACACATCCCCCCTGCAGGAACAGCATAGCAGGGCGGTGAGCCTCAAAGGCTTGTCGTCCTTTGATCTGTGACAACTGACCACTCCAGCTATTGGAGTTGCCCGCCCCCTGTCCATGCCCCACTTGTTGGCGGCAAGAAAGGCGGGAAAATAGTGAGAACAGGAGGTGTGTCCACTCCCAGCCGGTGCCACCCCTAAGGTGCTCTGAGCTGAAGTGGACCCCCTGTTTCACTTCCCTCCATCTTGAATTGAGGGAAACTAGTCAACTAGGATCAGGGAAATGCCGCCCCCCCCCCCACGTGGGGTGAGCATTTACAGGGTGCAGTCACCCTTAAGGTAAGTAGCCCATTAGCTACTATCTGGCACTCCCTTTAAACACCCCTAAATGCAGTATTTAGGTGGCCCCCCTGAGCTTTGATCTTCAGTTCCTGACAAACTAAGGAAAGCCGGACACTACAGAGCCGCACCAGCAGAGAAGACTGCAGAGAACTACTGACTTGGCCCCAGCTCTACCGGCCTGTCTGCAGCCCTCGATGATCCTGCGCCAAAGACGACTCGTCCTGCAGCCCAGCACCCCCAAAACCCTGGGAGGACTGCCTGCATTCGACAAAGATCAAGATCTCCTGAGAACAGCAGATCCGTTTACCAGCAACAAGTTTCAAACAAGGCCTCTGTGGGCTGAAGAACAGCGAAACCCTGCTCCTGGTTCCACCTCTGCACCTGATGCCTCCAGCCTGAGTCTAAGTAGCCCACCAGTTCCAGTGAGGTTCCCCAGCGCTCCAAAGCCCAAGTCCTTCGAATGGTGACCCCTCCCTGACTTTTCGACATCGCCTGCAGCCTCTGCATGGAGACGCAATCCACCGCGACCTGTTCTGGTAATCCATTTCGGACACCAAAAGGCGGTTCCCCCAGTCGCTGCTACTCACCTGTAAGCAGCCTCTGTTTGATTGCCCAATTCTTCATTGACTTGTATTGGGAGCATGGCACTGTATTTACACCCTGCACCCAGCTGCCCCTGTACCACCGGTGGTGCACTGTTGGTGCTGCACTGAACCTTGCCCAATACTGATCTTAACTCCCGAAGACTGGTGTTGTAAGTTGATGTTACCTATCGGTATCCTGAATGTTTTCTTCCTCCCGTAGGTTGACATTGCAAAGTCCGAAAATTGCACTGTGTCCCCTTTTGATATTGAAAAGTATTTCTATTGGGAAACTTATTTTTCTAAAATGGAGTTCTGTGGTTCTACAAAATAAATATAACCAAGTATTATTTTTATAAATTGGTCTTGGATTTATTCATTGAATGTGTGTGCCATTTATTGCCAGTGTGTGTAAAACAGATGCTTAGCACTGCCCTCTGATAAGCCTAACTGCTTGCCCACACTACCACAAAAGAGAGTGTTAGTATTATCTACTTTAGCCCCTGTAAAGCCTCCAGGGAACCACTGGACTATCTGTGCACTATACCTCTTTTTGGCATAGTATATAGAGAGCCAGCTGCCTCCAGCCGGTCTCTTACTCTATCGTCAATCAGTCTCCAGTGTATTTGTTAGCCGTACGCCCTCTCTCATCAGAGGCGCTTCTCGCTTATGCTTGCAATGCCATTTGATGGGGCGATGCACTTAAGAGAGTGCAATCCTGCAAAGGCTACTGTAAGGGGAAAGCTTACACTGTGTCCTTCTCTCTCAGAAGGTGGGCGCCACGCTTTGCGAAACGATCACGGTCTAGGGCATCATTGTTGTTGCAGGCAGTTCATATGCTCCACATATCCAAGATGTCTTGTGCATGCGCTTATTAATGTCTTGCGCTCTCCTGCCATCTTTTCCATTTGTGCGCTGAGGAGGAGCACAGAGGGCAGCAGGAGCCTTTGTTTGCTTTGGGCCCCATTTGCTATCTGGTAGTGAATTAGTGCTCTCCCACTGGTACTCAATAATACCGCTGTGTTTAAGGAGTGCAATGAAGTGCCCAGGGGTCCCCCACGTGCCCTACTGTTACCGCCGCTTTTATTAATTCTTGGTTGTGGTGCGCTACCAAGACCTCTGCGTTCCAAGTGAGTCCCGCAGGGTGTAATGCGCATGGAAGCATGGCCTTGTTCCCAAGCCTGTGCTACTCACAGAGGCCGCAAGCTGGGCATGCCGCTTCTCCTCACTGCGGCTACTGCTTCACACGTTTTAGTTGTGTTGCATTATTCACCCGGGCCATGTGGCACATCAGCTGCATCACAGGCAATTCCTGTTGTCTGCCCTCTAATTTTAGCCCATTTCAGAGCATTTTGCTTGTGTTATAGGCCATCCGAGGTGTGCTTGTGCCAGAGCCTTGTGCATCTTGCAGCAGGCCACGCCTCAGTGGGATATTCTTTTTATTGGGAGAAGTGTGGGAATGCTAGGTGGTAGAGGTTTGGTGGATCCTAAACTGAGAAAAATCCTAACTTTAAGACTTTCGGTATTCACAGAAGGCATTTAGGAGTCCTAAAGTTAGGGCTACTAACTTCTGTGAATACCGAAATGAGTAAGTTCATTCTGTGAATACCAAAATGAGTAAGTGTATTCTGTGAATACCAAAAAGTACTAACTTTACGTTTTTGACGTAAGTTAGTTCTGTGAATCAGGCCCAGAGAGTCCAAACCTTTCCTTGCAGACATGTGGGAACCTGCAGATTCAGGAACTTCCCAGAAATGTGAGGAAAATATGTGAATATAGCCAAGGTTTATGGTTTGTGGCACATTCTGCATAAGAAAATAGAGTGGGGTCCATGAAAGTCACAGTAACTTGGACTCTCATGGGTGTCTAGTTGTCAGAAATGTCTGAGTTTAGTAGTTTTATTTGAGTGGTGGCTGAATTCAGGGCCCAAATACCATACCTACTCACATCTCCAAAACGGGTCAATTTTCATTGCAAAAACAAGATATCTCCAAGTTGTATATGGAGACTATCGTGTCACAAGGCGCTAGACCCAGCCACAACAGTGGAGTATCATTTTTGTTGGGAGAAATGTGAAAATGCTGGTGGTAGGAATTTTATGAATCCTCTCAGCTTCTGGACCTTTCCCTCACTGAAATGTGAGGAAATGTGCAAGATAAGCCAAAGTGTGAGGTTTGCAAAGCATTCTTGGTGAGAAAAAGGTGGTGGGATCAATGTATGTCACATCACCCTGGACTCCCCTGAATGTCTACTTTTTAGAAATGTCTGCTTTTAGTAGGTTACCCAGGTTAGGGGCCAAGTCTGGGTCAAATACCTCTGCTACCCTTATCAACAAATTGGGTCAATTTTCATGGTGAAAGTGAGATATCTCCATGTTGCATTTTGGGGCTTATCATGTTGGGGCCCTAGGTCTAGCCACACAAGTGGGGTAGCTATTTTATCAGGAAAAGGGTGGGAAGGCTAGGTAGTCGGAATGTTATGGATCCCTGCAGATTCTGAATTTTCCATCACAGAAATGTGTGATTTTAAACCAAAGCCAAAGTTTGAGGTTTACAGAGCATTTTGAGAAAGAAAATGGACTGGGGCCCATGCAAGTGCCAAAAATTTGGACTATTCGGGGTGTCTAGTTTTCAGATATGTCTGGGTTTAGTAAGTTTTCCCTCTGTGGCAGCCAAGCCGGGCCCAAATTTCCCAGTTACCCACTTTGCAAAAATGAGTTAATTTTGAAGGTGAAAACGAGATGGCTCAATGTTGCGTTTTGGGGCCCTGTGGCATTGCTGCCACTAGGCCCAGCCACACAATTACTGTATCTTTTTTTGTGTGAAAAATGTGTGGGAATGCTAGGTGGTAGTTATTTTGTGGATTCCCATGGATTCCAAACTTTCCCACACCGACATGTGAGGAACAATATGACTTTAGTCAAACTTTGAAGAAGGCAGCACATTCTGAGTAAGAAAATGGAGTTTGGTCATGCAAGCAAAACCACCCTGGACTCCCCTGGGTGTCTAGTTTTCTGAAATGTCTGAGATTATTAGATTTCCTTGGGTCGCAGTTGAACACAGGCTCAAATACCGCTGCTACCGACATCTCCAAAATGGGTCAGTTGTCATGGCAAAAACGACTTGTCTCCACATTGTGTTTTGGTGCTTATCGCACTAGACCCAGCCCTAGAAGTGGAGTACCATTTTTATTGGGAGGAATGTGGGATGCTGGGTGGGATCAAATTTGTGGCTGCCTCCAAATTATAAACTTGCCCTCACAGAAATGTGAGGAAAATGTGCGATCTTAGCCAACGTTTGAGGTTTGCAGGGCCTTTTTAGTGGAAAACAAATTAAGGTCCATGCAGGTCACACCACCTTGAATTTCGCTGGATGTCTAGTTATCAGAAATATCTGGTTTCCATGGATGGCAACTAAGCCTAGGCCCAAAGACTGCTGCAACTCTCATCACCAAAAGGGGTCTGTTCTCATGGTAAAAAGTGAGATGTTTACACCTTTCATTTTGGGGCCTATCATCATGTTGCATGTGCTAGTCCAAGTCACACAAGTGGGGTACCGTTTTTGTTGGGAGAAGTGTGGGAATATAGAAGAGTAGTACATTTGTTATCAATTGAACTTCTATCCATATTTGGCTTTCTAAAGAAACCAGTGTGCAAGAAAAAACACATTTTGAAAAATGCATTCAGAATCACATGAAGTTTGTGTAACCCCAAGTTCAGAGTTCTATAAATAAGCACTATTTCTAAACTCAGTATCTGGAGCACATTTGAGAAATGAGTAGGTTTCCTTCATACCCATTTTTGATTCATTACAATTTACCTTATGGATGAATGCATTGTGGGTACACCTGGAAATATTTATAGGCAACAGCTCAGCTGTAGGCTCTGTTTTTGGACAAACACTACATATTGGTGCAACAAGATGTGTCTGCCAGTTATAACAATATATTACTTTTGCAAATTGTCATGGGGCAAAACATTACAGAGGAAATTGCTATATTTTCCTACTTCTTTTCATTATTTTATGATTTCGACAGTTAGTTTATTTGAGAAAACCATGAGCGTTCCAGATTAATGACCCTTGCTGAATTCAGAATTGTGTCTACTTTTACCGAAATTCATAGCCTTCCAGGTTCACCTATGGATTTCACACCTATTTCCACCCATACTGCAAGTAGGTAGAAACTACAAAAAATAGGGAAATAATGTAGATTTTTTACCACCGTGCCTGTTCCTGAAGGTTTGGAAGATGGTGATCAATTTTTAGGGAAAGATGCATGCTTTTTTGAACAGAGCTTTTGACACTTTTTTCCAAAATAATCAACATTTCCCTATATTTTCCTTATTTTCTCTGTTCCCTACAGGAGAATCCACAAGCCCTGGGTACCTTTAGAATCGCCAACATGTGAAAAAGTTAATGGAAATTTGGCCTTGAAGCCATTTGTGGAAAACAATTATTGCGGTTTAAGGTGGTGTGCTCCAAATATGAAAAAAGCTTACAACTGGCGGAAGTGGGGAATAAAGAATCAGCAGCTAAGGAGTAAAAACCAGACCTATTGCATTACAAATGTTGGGGATATGTAGCATAACAAGATTGCTTTTTGTATTAAGTGCCTGTAGGAGATAAAGAATTGAATGTGACACACAGAAAGATGATTGAGTGGACTATTTAGATGTAAAATAGTCCCTCTGAAGGAGGCACTTCTTTGACGGTGGAATGATACACCAAGCAGCCCATAGCTTGAAGTGAAATAGTACTAGCACCCAGTCGCCCAAAACCCAATCTATACATATTTTGCATACAGCTGTTCTGTCAATCCAGCCCTAAACTTTTTTGAGACATGCAACTCGTAAGACATGCTCAGGCAGGTACCCACCTAATCCTACATTACTGCTAAAATAAGCATTGGCAGTCTTTTTTTTCGTTTTTGTACAGCCCTGCCGGAGCAACACAATTGTCATGCACATTGTTTTAGTTTCTGTAATTTCCTCTGGAAACATTTAAGCATGAATTACAAGTAAAAGTAATAAATTATTAAATATAGGGGAGAGGAGTTGGCCTAACGGCTAGGGCGGTCGACCTCGAATCTGGGGAGCCGGGTTCGAGTCTCGGCAATGTTGCTGAACATCCTGTGATTCTGGGCAAATCACTTAATCCCCGTGCCTAACAAAAATGAATGTGTCCTCATGTAACGCAACTGGTGCTATGTAAAGCGCTCTGATACCCGATACCTTCGGGTAAAGTTCGGGCTATATAAAACTCCGTAAAAAAAAAAAAATATATATGTTTAATATTACCTATAGTGATGCATGTTTGTACTCTTTTGTAATCTTAAACTGACTTTTAGCCAGTATCAGAGAGAATGCCATGAACAGGGAGACAAACAGTTGGTGAGAGGGCTGACCAATTACCTCTCTCTGTGAATAAAATGTAGCTGCTGTGCGAGACAGTTAATCTGTTTTGGCTAGACATAAAAAGAAGATTATGCAAAATGGTAACCTCTGTGTCTGGCTGCGAAATTACAAATGATCAAAAAAGTGAAAGAAGGGCTTTAACGCTTAGTAATTGTGTTGTCACTTTGGACTTGTACCTATTAATTTATGAAACAATTAACAACATTTAACATGTTGAACACACCTGAAGCCGCACGTAGAATGCTTATATATATATACTGTTTTTGAGAAACATTTGCCGCAGCTATAAGGACCAGACTGTGAGCATTCAGACTGTAATCCTCTGTTTACATACTTTTCAGGCACTTTACTGTCCCTACTAGTGCAAGCTTTCTCAAGGTCTGGAGTGCAAGGGCTAGAAAAGACAAGCCAGTGTGTAGAGAGTGTGTGCTATTTTGCTTTATACACACTCTACCTGGATTCCTGAACTGATTTAGGTGCACTCGTTTTGCCAACACATATATTTGGCAGTGCACACAGACATAATCAGTCACATTCTTATATTTAAGAACAATAGAAATCAACGAGGGAATAGATTTGAGTAATACATTTTCACCTAAGTTAAAATTGAAGTACTTTTGTTATAATCATTATCTGTAGTAGTGGAAACCATCACCAACAATGTTCAAATAAACTATTGTGTACAATGTGCTAGATCAAAGCAGCACTTCTGCTACAATAAAGGCAGTCTCTGTTATTTACATAGGGACATACAAAGTGATTTGTACTTTTTAGGGAGTTGTTCCACTGAGCTGCAAAATAATGTTTTAAGCGATGTTCAGAGATGCCAGAGCAGTGCTTAATTTGAGACGTGGTTTCTGGTGCTCAACACCGGCACTTACTCATCAACACTGGCGCTTTTCATGAGCACTAGTTAAGGACACATTTATTTACAGGGAGATTTAGTGATTTGCCCAGAATCACAGGACGTTGAGCCGATGCCAAGACTCAAACCTGGTTCCTCAGCGCCGAAGTCGCCAGCTCTGGCCATTATGCGACATCTCCCCCCCCCCCACTTTCATGGTTAGTCGTTGGTTCTGTTTTACATGGCGCTAACAGGAGAAATGGGCTGGTGCAAGCTTCCTCCTGATGAGAGCCCATGCACTTATTTGTTTACAAATTAACCCCTATGCCAGAGTCCCATATGTTACAGTTCATCTCTCTGCTAAGAATCCTCCTATGGGAATACATGCACAATGCAGTTTATATATCTGGATCGTGCCATCCGTGGGTGGTCAGCGTGTTTTGACCCTCAGTATATGGCGCTGTAGTGAAGTATGTTTCAGGAATGGGAACAAGGGGCGTGATGTACAAATCTGTTTTGCAATCGCAAAGCCTTCAAATCGCAATATTACCATGTTTGCAATTGCAAACAATGTTGTTTGTTTCCATAACATGTTACCGAATCACAAAATTGTTTTAGAAACCCATAGTGAATGGCTATTTGTAAGGGGCATGTTTAGGCCGTCCCTTCCAAACAGCGATAAGTTAAGCTATTTATCAATGTTTTAAGACCCCAATGTGATTGCTAAATATTGAAATTTTACTGATACCTCAAAGAAGGTGCTAGCCCATTCGCAAATGGGACAGGATCACTGCTAACTCTCAAACAAACAAAAAATATATTTTTAAATGCAGTACAGTTTCCGTTAAAGAAAATGGGCTGCATTTTGAAAAAAAAGACTTTACTTAAAATTTATTTACAGACTTGGTGGTCTGCTGATCCCAGCAGGGCACCATCTTTATGATGGAATCCAATCGTAGTGAGTCGCAATGTACCACCTACCTCACGAATATTGATGAGGTAGGTCAAATTGTGCCCAATTACGATTTGAGATTTTCATCTAGTTTAGTAGTTCTTCATGCCCCCATTCCCGTGTCTTGTTAGTATTTCTTTTCAGGATCCAGGCATCTTTCCCACTCCACGTCAGGTTTTTTTTTGCTAGAAGAGTAGAGGGGTGCTGTTGTGACAAGGAGAGAGAAGGAAAAGAGAAGCATGGAGAGTGATCATGGGCGAGGAGGGTGAACACAGGACAAAGTAGATGAACCGAAAGAGAAGTCCATGGAAAGCACTTGCACAGAGGATGGGATAAGTAAGTCATACACAGATAAACACAGAGACAAACAGTGGCTGGGAGGGCGGACCAATTACCTCTCTCTGTACAAATTGTAACAGCTCTGCGAGACAGTTAATCTGTTTTGGCTAGACATAAAAAGAAGATTATGCAAAATTGTAACCTCTGTGTCTGGCTGTAAAATTACAAACATCAAAAAAGTGAAAGAAGGGCCAGAACGCTTCGCAATTGTGGCGTCAATTTGGACTTGTGCCTATTCACTTATGAAACAGTTAACAACACTTAACATGTCAAACACACCTGCTAATATATTAATACCGAATATGCGCCACTGATAAACACTTCTATCACAGTGTTTCCATTTTTTATCTTTACTTCAAGAAATAGTATTTTCTGTTACATTGACTGAAGAATTGACATTTTTCTCAATCACATTTTTAATTCATTTAAAATAAATGTTCAAATGCATTTCAAAATGAAATCCACTGTAACTGTGGCCGAGATTTCCTGTATGCTTGGAATGGCCAAAAGCAGACCCCGGAGAACTGTGTTTCTTTACTCTGTCTTCTATGTCTATGGTCAAATCATTTACTACTGCATGAAGCAACAGAGCTGTGCTTCGGAATCTAAAATATTTATGCGTTTAAAAGCTCTCTTTAGATCATTTCAGTGCACAATTCTGTAAAACCTAATAAACATAAAGCTGAAAATGATTTCCTAGCATCTGCATCAATGTGGGTTAGGTGTCGTGTCTTAATTAAGTATTGTGGAGTTCTAAGGTGCAACAAGTCAAGGTGATCAACATGGAAAGTTCAGGCCTGACTTACCCTGGAAGTGTAAATAATATGAACAACAAAATAGCATGCACATCTCATACATGCAAACATTAGAACAGGGACTGCCCTTTTTTTTACACGTCCTGGTGAGGTGATTTTTTGTAAATTAGTAAGTGTTGCAAACAGGACACTTTTAAAAACAACCGCTAACAAACATGAGAAATTAGGTTAAAACAGAAAAGAGACTCATCCCTAGCACCTAACACTCAGGTGGGGGAGGGAAAGAAAAGAAAGGGCAACCAATCCCCCGAGCTATATAATTTCCCAGTTTCACATATAGGTAGTTTACTCAATGCGGGTCGGTGCATTTAGTTTGTGTAGTCCTCTTTATCCTGGTACGCCTTCAGCACTGTAAGTACCAAAATGCAAAGACAAAGAACAGGTCTGGATGAGTTAGCCGCAGGATGGGTTAGTCGCACCCGTCGCAGCCGCAGCTGAACAGACCTGGAACGAGCTGCCCCATCACCTCGGAACAGCACCATCCCTGGCGGACTTCACAAAGAAACTCAATACCTCAATAGACCTAGCACCCGAGCGCCCCGATATCCCCAAGGGTGACAGTGCTGCGCTCTACAAATGTTGATTGATTGATTGAGTCATGAATGTGCATGTGTTATATAAGCTTGCCTCACCATCCACAAGTACAGCACAGAAGAAGACCATGCAAGAATAGCCAATCCAGTCCATTTGAACTTGTAGTCTTATTCATCAGATTATAGAATGAATACTAGAAGTGCCAAAATTGAAAAAACTGAGCTTGGAATAGGAAAACCCTTCCAGAATTTACTAAGGGGATATGCTGGGAAAAATAAACACAGAGGGCCAAATTATTACTCTGGTGGTCCGAGGACTGCAAGACCAGTGGTGGCGTGGAGGTGGCAGTTCAGCCACCGCCGCACCGGTGGTCCAAACGCCCTATTACGACTTGGGCTGTCGCATCGTAATTGGCCCACCAGCTCCGCAAGATGACTGCTGTTACCTGGCTGTGGCGTGGCAGTCAGGGGCTATGTAATATGCGGGTGGTGCTGCTGCTGTACCGCCATGCATAATTACAAATTTCAGGGCTGCCAGCGATTTCATGGAGGTCTTTCTGCCATGAAAAGGCTGACAGTGCTGAAACAAAGGGGGCCCTTCAGGGCCCCCTGTGCCCCCTCAGCCTGGGAATGCATGCACGGGGGCATAACATGTGCCCTCCTGTGTGCATGCACCCAGGTTCCTGCATGGCATGGACTTTTGAGTTCATGCCGTGCACGAACCCCGTGTGGCATTCCCATTGCGGTGCCTCTTTCAAAGGCACTGCCGCCTTTGAAAGACGCACTGCAGTGGGATCGCCATGCCACCCATCTGCCAGACCACAAAAGTTGTCGTAATCTGGTGGGTGGCGTGGCGGTTGGCACCACCGTGCCACCACTCCGCCAAAAGTCATAATTAGGCCCAAATTGACCAAAGTGAAGCAAAGTCATGCATTATGTTTTCTATGCAGTTTAAAAGGTGTTTTGCGCTAGAAAAGTGTCCTTTTTGCAGCCCAAAAACCACTTAGCGGTGCACTGCATTATTTTGCCTACCTGGGCGGCAATGGGGAAGATTAGTGCAAATACCCTTTCTGATGCAAATTCTGATCTACTAAGATAACCACACTGGGTTGTGCATTAACAATTAATTTACATGTTATATGCTATAAGAGACCACACCAGCCAAAGTATGTGCCTTTTGTTAGATCAAAGGTACAGATAGGCTTCCTACTTCACATTCCATAATTAAAAAGATCCAAATATATTCAAATGTATTTAAAGAGTTCAACAGTTGCAAAGACAATTTATCAAAGAGAGAAGATCTGTAATGATTCTCATACTGCGACTGTGAGGCCTATATATATAAATCATATTGGGAACTGGATGCAGACAAATTGTCTTAAGCTCAACGTCTCAAATAGAGGTCATGCTTTTTGGCAATACACCCATTGTGTGGTCAGACAGTTGGTGGCCAAGTCACATGGGCCCTCTCCCGGTACCAGCTGAGAAGGTTAAGAACCTGGGAGTTCTGTTTGATACCAAGCTCTCCTTTGAGCTCCAGATTAACCATACAACTGCAACCTGCTTTTTCATCCTCAAAATCTTAAAGAAGATATTGCCGCTCATCCCGTTTGAGCTCAGGAAAACAGTAGTCACAGCCTTGATTGGTTCCAGACTAGATTACTGCAACGCCCTTCTGACCAGTGCAAGCAAACGTAGTCTACAAAAATTGCAGACTACCCAAAACGCCGCTGCTAAAGTTCTGGTTGGGCTTCCTCGTCTTGCCTCAGCTTCCAAGGCTCTCGCAGAACTACACTGGCTGCCTATTAACAAGCGCATTCAGTTCAAAGCCTTGCTCATCACATTTAAGGCAATACACGGCAAAGGCCCACTACAACTATCACAACTCCTTAAACCCTACATCCCAGGACGATCATTAAGATCTGCCAAGAGTGGCAATCTCGCCATCCCCAAGATCTCAAGAGCAAAATGGGGAGGCAAAAGCTTCTCCTATACTACCACTAAACTTTGGAACTCCTTGCCCACTTCCCTGAAAAACGAACATAATCTGCTACAATTCAGGAAGCGCTTAAAAACCTGGCTTTACCAGTAACACTTCTCTGGGAATAACTGCTTTCTAGTGTTTTAGCGCCTAGATACCTCCGGGTCATGTCGCGCTCTAGAAATTCATCATTTCATTCATAGCTGCTTCTGCTTCAATGCCATAGATCAAGCTTGTTCATAGTTGGTAGCTATGGATGATCCAGGTGAGATCTGCAAGATATGTACATGAGATAAATGCACGTTCAATGAATTTAAATAGGAGCAATTTACATGCGCAGTGCTTATGGGGAACATTTGCATCATACACCCCCATCTTAGTGTTAGGCAACGTTGAAAAAGATGTTAGGGTTAAAGAGCGCAGCCAATGTGTACAAGTGAGCACTGGAGTGTGCTGCAGCACAGAGAGAGAGCACAGCACTGAGGACAGAGATGCTGTGCCAACTGCACATTTAGCTGCAAAGTTTCTTAATATCTTCAAAATATGCCTTCATTTTATATTGTAATGTAATATATCCAAAATCTCAGAGAGTTTGAAGTATTGGCTGCACCGTCAACGGAAAACATCCACTGGCCCGCGAGGGCATACCATAATTGCTTACAGCTTCAAGCGGATTTGTAGGAAAACTGGAAGCCATTTTGTGCATCAGGGAAATGACTAACAGCCAGAGGTCGTACCTGTGAAAAATGTAACTGATCATGCCTCTGGCTTTCATATTACAGTAAACCTTAGTGGCACGCCGGGATGAACTGATAACATTCAGATCTCTTTCTTTCGACCTTGAATTGCCGTCGCTGCCTCCAAAAAGCCTCACTTTCACACAAGGTTCTTGTACTTTTGCATATGCATTTTAAGTCACTAATAGCAAGATTTAAGAAACAGTCACAAAAAGTCGACAATCTATGATTCATCGGAAGCCTTACACGGGCTGCTGTTTCTTACAGCAAAAAGAGTCGCTTTCCCAATTTTTTGTGAAAACAGTACAGGACTGATTATTTTCTTTCCTTATTTAATGGTTCTCAATTTCCTCATTTTAAGTAGTGCTAAGAGATAAACTGTGGAACTTGCGTGAATGTACATGATTCGACGTCCCTGCCTGAAGGGTTACCAGCATCATCATCATCAACTTTCATACAAAAAATATTATCTAAACATTAGTAAAAAACGGACCTAAAATGGCCATAGTACGTGCCAGAAAACTACTTTTTTTTCAAGAAGAAGCTTAAACGGAACAACATTGAATCTGTAGGCTGTTTGCTCTCAAAGCCCCATAAAAATGCAACTGTGTGTTCAGGCGTCTTCCATTAAGGTGAAGTTGGCTGTTAGCCTCAAACGTTTGAGTCTCCAACAGGCAGAAACTTGCACTCCACCTGCCAGGCATGAGCTATTAGGGACGTCTGTCAAGTAATGAAAAAACATGTCTCGGCTGGAGCTGGCTTTCAAACACAAGAAGCGCACTGTCTCCCTTGTTCAAGAATTAACGAGCCGCGTTATTGCATTATAAGTGACTAATATGCAAATCCGCTTTGTGCAACCGGTTCCAAAATACAGCTAAGCTGTAAAGGCAATACGGGAGAAAATATAACATTGACCTAGTAAGACTTGACATATTTGGTAAACGTGGTTGGGAAGACGTGTGCAGTTCATCCATCATTCCTTGATGTGGTGGTAACTTCCCGTTTCCAAATTGTGCGGATGTTTTGAGCAAAAGTGAACACACAGGTTGAGCAGCTCGGCTCCCAGGCAAGGGGCAACACCCCTGCCAGTAATTTCCTCTCTGATCTCCCCCCTGACCTTCTACGGGACCTGAAAGGGCCCATATTTTGCAGGAAGACGATGTTGACGCGCTAGATTTTTTTGCAAGGGTGGTTGTCTGTAAGAAGCTCTCTGAAGCTCTGCGATCTTTGTAAGCCTGTGATAGAATTCACAAAATCATGTGAGCCGGGCAGCACGCGCGTGATCTGAGCGTGCACTATTTATGTTTCATTTGCTATTTATTCTGTCTGTGTTCAGGGATGAATGGCAGACTACAGAGATAAATGAACAAAGGGCCTTATGATGTCTCGTTTGAATAAAAGAAAGCAGTGTGCGGGAAAAACTTGCATATGGAAGATTTTATTTTTCAGAAGCTTTTATAATAATTTGTATATTCACACAGTGCTTCATACCATAATCCTGCTCTTTCCAAGGGCAAAAAAAATGGTTTAAAATCACAGATGTGGATGTTAACCAATGTAATGGTACTCAGTTTGCCTGCCTTGGAAGGAGAGAAGGCTGACGCGGCCTACCTAGAGTTTGAACTTTAGTTGTGAGCATTAACTCGCTGAGCCATATTGCCACATTGTTTTAGCCACTCAAATTCTCAAAAAATGAGGAATATCCCAAAATTCTGTAAACTGACAACTTTCATAATTTCACTTTGCCACTGGATTCAAGCTAGCCTGGCTGTTAAGGGGTGTTACCCCGAAACCGGTCCCAGGATGCTTGTTTCCTGTTCAGGGAAGACCTGGCTTGCTAGTTCGGGCTGGACTGTTCCTATGAGGCACAGGGTCAAGACTGATTTGCATATAGCTGGGTCTGAACTGAGGTGGCGAAGTGAGCTAGAGAACGATGATGGATTCAACCCAGATCTGAGACTGGGGGTGAGTGTCTGAAAAGTTTCAGCACTCCGTCCATCATCTCCTTGTGTTAACTTTCATAATTTCCCAGTTGTGCTCCTCTCCGTCATGGTGCAGATGCATTTTTAAAGATTTTTTTCTCCCTGTGGAAAACATTTTCCCTAGGGTTGTATTTGTTCCCTGCATCCCAATAATATGGGAAATTTCAAGGTCCTTTTCTCCATATGCTTTTTATTAGGGTTCCCCAATGTTCAATAGTAACCATAAAATTTGATATTTAACCTACATGCCTTACTTGCACTGTGCAATAGCAATCAACTTAAAGGTCCTCATAATGAGTTATTTTATTATCGGGTGCGGTAAGTCCGTCCCAGTGATAACATTTTTGTGTAAATCCTTGCCTGGGAGATGCTATTACGTGCTATTTCCCGGTCCGCGGAATCAGATTTACTGGGAGCACAATCTCAACCAGTAAAGTTTCATGCAGAATTACTGCACATGCGCAAATTGTCCTGCACTTCCAAAACCACGATTCACAGGAAATGCATAATTTTTGTGAGACTAATATGGGAATTTGTGTTTGCACATTAGTGTTCGATTTATTTTGAAGCTTAAGACACGCCTCCTGCATGACAGAGTATAGTAAACAACTGGCAGCCACTTTCTTTTTGTTTTTTAAAGAGAAAGTTATATTTTTCAATCCACAGCCATCCTTTTACCAGAAGCCTTGTTGAATAAAAAACATTTTGTAGCACCTTCACATCATGGCTTTACAAAGCACCGATTTTCTGACAGGGAGCTTTAGGTTTTGGCTGCAGACGTCATAAAAGAGGAGCCATGCCTCATGGTGAAAACAGCCCCAATGGTAAGGCCAAGACTCTGGCAGAATATTAACAAGCATTGGCAAAGCCAGTAGGTTTCGTCTTTGCAAAATCTATTGGCTTTTTAATTTTTTTTTGTTGACATTTTGCATAGCAGTTGAGCTTCTGTGCAACGTGGCTTGAAGGTAAAAAAACAAAGCGCTATGCAACAGCCAGCATTGACTACGTGAAGCGCTTTTTTTTTTATTACTCTAAGCCATGCTGTACAGAAGCTCAACTGCCATGAAACATGTAAAAAAACACAGAGAAAGCCAATAGATTCTTTATAGACGAAACCTATTGGATTTGCCAATGCTTGTTTTAAATTACCTGCTTGGCATTTCCGACCCAGAGGGTAACAGAGTGGAAGCTGACAAACCTTCCCCTTTCGTGCTAAAAAGAAATACTTAGAAACACAGGGGTTAATTCAATGCCAAACGTTGTCCTGAAAGTCCATGTATTAAATAGTAGACTTCAGATGATGGGGTGATTAAGTAGCATACTTAATGACATTTGAATTCAGAGGCAGTTTGTATCATTAATTTGAGACAATGGAGCATATATACAAGGGGATTGCACCACCGCAAAGTCACTTTTTTCAACATTCTGGTGGCGCAGTGCCGTGCAACATTTTTACAAAGCGGCGTTAAGCCACTTTGCGTGGCCTAACGCTGCTTTGCAAATATTGTACCCTTTCACGCATGTATCTGCGTGAAAGGGACGTGCAATGTGTGTTGCTGTGGGCGTTCCACTGCAACACCCATTACTTTTTGAAGCTGCCCCAGATTTACAAGGATGTGTAAATCTGAGGCAGAGCTAAGATTGGCGCAACTAGGAGAAATACTTTTATTTCTCCTCGTTTTAGCTTTTTCTATGTGTGCTGCATTTTGCAGCACACATAGAAAGAGAAAAGCGCCATTAATGATTGTTTTTGTGCAGGAAGGGATACCGTCCTGCACATAAACCATCATCCCTTCAACGCAGGCTCCCTGGCACTATGGCGCAAGGGTGTCTGTGTTGGCGCTAGGCAGCTATTTTTCCGCCAGTGCTAGGAAAAACATTGGGGTGCGCCATATTCTTGTAAATACGGGGCATCCCTGCATTTTGGAAATGACGCAGCATGGCGCTGCAAAATCTGCTGCAGCGCCACTCTTCGCCATTTCCTTATAAATATGCCCCAATGTAAGGCTGGTGATCACATTGATCGAGTTATGTTTTATCAGCGATCTGAAGTAACTCCCTGATTGCAAGAGCCCTTTATAAAAAGATCAAATATAATCACAAATCGAAATGTGAAAATGACTTTTTATTTCAATTTTGCTTTTTCAAAATCATTTCTCTATTTTTAACAGGTAAAAGAGTTTTTTAAGTTTAAAAAATACTTAAAGTGGCAGCATTTTAAATAAACTGAGCAGTTTTCAATTATTTGGACAGACTGACGCTGTCGTGCTGCCCGCGTAGTGGATCGTCACGCGCTTTGAGGACTGCAATTATTGAAGGATTCGTCTTCATTGAAAAATACTCGCTTCTATAGATGGGCTTCACACCATATGTAGGTACAGACCACCATATTGAACATTCGTGGTTCACAGGTCAGCGCGACAGCACCGCTTGTGATTAACACCAACTCCAGAGTTCCTCATCACCGTCTTCATACACGTCTCTGTGTATCATCAACACAGTAACAGTGCTCAGCTACCCACAGAGTGCCAGCCTTCACTCTCATTTGGGTACCCGGCTGGGTGTCCTTGTGAGTATCTCGTTTTCCTTTTTCTCCATCACCCACTGTTGGCACGTACACCTCACGCGGCTGCGCATTCTACCCGTCAGATGTCCCTAAATCCATAGGTCCTGATGAGACCCTAGATCACGTATAGGGTCGAAACGTCGTCGGCAACAAAAGAAAGCGAACCAATTAACAGGGCGTATTATTGTATATAGCTGCTGTATATTATGTAGTGAGTTGCTAAATGGTCGACTTTTTTGAATACCTTGGAAACCTTGTAAAATACTGTTACAATTATGTCACCAATATTTTAGGTTCCTGTTTCTCACTGGGGACACTACGCACATTTTTCTTTTTCATTGTATATAGAATTTTGTTTGTGAAATATAAAATACGATTGTATCAAACCAAAACCATAGGTCTATGTGGTTTCTTCGCCCTCTGACATCATTTTAACCCTTCCATTGCGATTGTGCATCTTATTATCTATATATGATTCTATTATTCCACAGGAACCACTGTTTCTGACAATAATATGTCATAAACTGTAGCACCTAGAGTAGATTCGTATTTCACTGTGCCCTACACAAAATTAAATGCATAGTTTTTATTTTACAATCCTACAGTCAGTGCCATGCCTGTTTTGAAGCAAATTTTATTTGCTAACAAAATGCTTTTATTTCTAATGTGCAAAGCTTATGTTTGAGTAAAAAATATGCTAAAGCAAAATTTGTAGAAGGTAATTACACTTAACTGTTATTGGCCTGCAAACAAATAAAAGTGCTGATTTAAGTTAGCCTATCTGTCGATGCCATGTCAACTGAAAAATAATGCATTAACATTGAAAGCCTTTTTTCACATTGAATAGTTGCTTGCACACAATGTTTTTCTCTTTGTTACAGATGTTGTGTTTTTTCAGAAGCCTACTGTTAGCTAGTGAATAGACACTTGTGTTGTATTAGACAACTGATAATGAGTTCTCACAGAGAGGAGAGGAGGCGACCATAAGGATGATTCATGGGAAGAACTGTCTGGACCACAAAATATCAATGATGTAACATTTCAAGGTTTAATGTCTGAAAGTTTATTATACCACTATATGAAAATCGTGAGCTTGCTTATTCCCATGAGTTTACTGAAATTCTACTGGAGGATGAAGAAGACGGAAGAAAATAATTTAGAATTTGTGTGTTTATATAGGTTAGAGATTGATTCAAGATTCCTTTCCCGACCCTCTGGCTTATACTCATCTCTGAGTTCTTAAACGTCCCTACGTGGGAGGTTATTTAGCTTATTTCACTATGTCTGCTGGTTTGTGACAGTAAATATTTTTTCCAGTCTGAAATGCAAAGGCTTCATGCTCGCGCCTTGATTTTCTCATCAGAACTCTTAATTGGGTTTCTGAACTGACACCTTTTTCTCTCATTTATTCCAATTTAGTCTGGAATTAGGGATCTTCCTTTATGGAACACCATTGTAGTATTATTTCACTATTAACTGTGATTATAGCTAATTCAGTATACTATTTTATAATCAAAAATCGATTGATGGATTATATTAACTTTTAATGCTGAGATCTAAGAGTTTTACTAAATGAATAAATAATGGAAAACTAATACAATTGAAAATAAAACCCTTTATTTCACACTAATTATCTTTATTGACTGGACTAAGTCATTACGGTCTTAGACAGGGCTGTGTGCTGGCCCCCTTACTCTTTGCCATATTCCTATCAGATATGCCCTTATCCTTAGAGGTCGATAGAAGTGCCATCCCGAAAATGAATGGTAAACAATTATCATGCCTATTGTATGCAGTCGACCTAGTAATTTTTGATCAGACCGAGTTAGGCCTTCAAAGGAAGCTAAATGCATTCAGAGAGTACTGTGTGTCAAAGCATTTAACTGTAAACTTGGATAAAACCAAAATTCTATGCTTTGGTAAAAGAGACCCCAGGTGTAATTGGTTTTTGGGCCCATTAAAATTAGAAATTGTGAGTGAATACAAATACCTTGGGGTCTGGTTTGATAGTACTCTAAAGTGGCACACGCATTTAGAAGCCAAGAAAGCTAAGGCCTTTACATCGGTATGTGGGTTGAAAAAATTTAACCGGGACTATGGGAAGATGTCCCATAGACCGCTGTTAAAGGCCTATAGTGCAATGATACCCCCCCTCCCCCCAAGTACTGTACGGAGCAGAAGTTCTTTACCTAAGTGGTAAAAATGGCTGGGATTCAGAGGAAGGGAAGTGTTTAAAATCCCTATTGTTGTTACCAGGCTCAGCAATGATTCAGGCCATTAGAATTGAGCTAGGAATGATATCTTAGAGTATACAGGCTCAAATGGCCCTGTTAAGGTTCTGGAAACGTCAGGATCCCGGAGCAGTACAAAAGGACACTCAATGGTGTAGAAATGAGATTCAGCTCAGCAGTTTAAAATGGGCCAGGGAGACTAGAAAGAAATTGTACACGGTTTGCGAGAACTTGAAGGTGAGAATTTGTCAACACACACTTCATGCAGAAATTTCTAAGAGTACACTCAGATCCCAAGGGCAGGAACTGTCTAGGAGGGTAGATGGGGAGTACCTGAGCAAGAAAAAATTGGTACAATTTATGAGGGCTACCTGGCTGAACGAAGCCTGGTACCCATACCTGGACACGTTACCTAATTATTGGCTCAGATGCAAAATTTTAAGATTGAGAATTGGCATTAACCCTTGGATGATAAATGAGAAAATAAAAGCAGAAATGATGCAGCCTGATGGCAATTGTATATGTATGCTAGGAACGAAATGTGACATTCCGCACATATTAGTTGATTGTGTGACAGTTTTAGTCCAGCGGAAATTATTCTTATGTCCCATTTTTAAAAAATATGGTACTGTATCACGGGCCCACGCTGTAGACCTACTCGCTGATATGCCTAATCTTGATATTGCAATTGCAATTGGAAGATATAGGAAGGCCGTAAAACGTTTTCTTATGGAAAAATGAATTTGAGAATATAGGTGCTAATCGAACTGGGTTTATAGCGATTTTAAAGGATGAATTCTATCAATTTGCACTTATTTATTAATATAAATTTTTAAACTAACTTTTAACCTTTTAATCATTTTCAGTGGGGGTGTGCTGATAATGTTTATATTAAGAAATTACGCTACTATGTTACTTATGTATGGATATTCGTGTTGTCTTTTATTCTGTGCTCATAGGTTACCTATCTTAATAATGGAATTATTGATGAAATTGTGATGATTTTCGGCTATTTATGAAAGTTGTTTTTATGCTGTTTGAAGACCAATGGTCTGAATAAACGTTGCCTTTTGACTTGACTTGACTGGACTAAAAGTTATAATGATTTATTGTTATATAGATAATTGCTCCTTAATTCTCCTTGTCAACGAACACAGGTCCATATGACCAGTGGCGGGGTTACTTATTGATTACACTTGAAGATTGAGATATAGAAAACGGTTCACTGATAGAATATCGATGTAACAAACATCAATGTTCTAAATATCGGAAAAAAAATATCGACTGCAAAAATATAGACTCCAATACCTTAACAGGTAAGTACAAAAATATCGAATCAAAAACATCGAGGTAAAATCATAGATGTAAAAAATATTGATTTAAAAATATATATAAAATAAAGTAATATATAGTAAATATATTAAATATTAATATTATTTTTAACAAAATAAATTAAATGTAATATACATTTTAACTAAATATAACAAATAAACTTAATTGAGAAAAATATAAACACACAAACATAAAAATGTATACTTATACATAGATTTACTTAAAAATAATTTATTAAATATTATCTTTATTTAATTTTTAAACTTTAAAATTGTATAAAAATAATATATATATATATATATATATATATTGCAAAGTTGTTGCGCGTAGCGGTTCCCTTCCCATGGCATCGGTGCCTGCTAGACGGCGGCAACAGCCGTTCGTAAATTCAAATGGAGTCCTTCATTTCGCCCCAGTGGCAAAATAAATCAGGAAGTGGCACACCTGGAGACTGCACAAATATTTTATTGTGCACCAAAGTTAAGGACGACGCGTTTCGGCGTTTTGGCCTTTATCATACTTGATAAAGGCGAAACGCCGAAACGCGTCGTCCTTAACTTTGGTGCACAATAAAATATTTGTGCAGTCTCCTGGTGTGCCGCTTCCTGAATTATTTTGCCATTGGGGCAAAATGAAGGACTCCATTTGAATATATATATATATATATATATATATCAATAATTTAAAATAAAAAAAATTCTATAATAAATTAAAACATTAAACTATTAAAAAAAAGTTAAACTTACATTTCCCAATACAATAAGTGCAACAGTAGGGAAAGTGTTGGATAGTGGAATAATTACATTTACTATTCCAACTCCAGTGAATGCAACAGTAGGGAAAATGTTGGATAGCAGAGGGGTAAAAATTACTATTCCCACTCCAGTGAGTGCAACAGTAGGGAAAGTGTTGGATAGCAGAGGGGTAAAAATTACTATTCGTACTCCAGTGAGTGCAACAGTAGAGAAAGTGTTGGATAGCGGAGGGGTAAAAATTACTATTCCCACTCAGTGAGTGCAACAGTAGGGAAAGTGCTGGATAGCGGAGGGGTAAAAATTACTATTTCCACTCCAGTGAATGCAACAGTAGGGAAAGTGCTGGATAGCGGAGAGGTAGAAATTACTATTCCCACTCCAGTGATTGTAACATTAGGGAAAGTGTTGGATAGCAGAGAAACAAAAATTACTAATAACACTTAAACAATTGAAATTTTTTTTTTTTTTTTTTTTTTAAATCATAAGAATAAATAAACAATATTTTAAAAATATAAAATTAAATATATTAAACATATAAAAAGAGCACATATTATAATATTAATTACATATAACAAAAACCTACAAATAATATATAAAATAAATTAATAAATACATTTATAAATAATAATTATTTTAAAGTAGCAAATATTAACAAACAAAAACATTATTTAAAACATAAATGTATTTTTTTCCTACCCTATAACACCACACCAATAACAAAACACTTTAACATTTTTAATTACATTTATTTTCATAATTAACATAATTAATAATCAATTAAAAAAATCTTAATAAAAAAACATTCATTGAGTACAAATGCTTTAACACTATAATATCCACAACACACACCTAAATTAAACTATAAAATAATAAAACGCAATTAAATATTATTTTTAAAAGAATAACTATTACTATTAACAACTAATAATTAAATATTTAAAAATGTGTTTAATACCCACCGTTTACCCCTCTAAAAGTAAAAACAACACACAAAAAATAAACAATTATACAACATAAATATCAAATAATTAACATTTATTAACAACTATATAATTAATTAAACACAAAGGGGGTCATTAGGATGGCGGACGGACTTGAGTCCGTCCGCCATCCTGTGGTAAACCGGGACCGTCCGCAATACATGCGCCGATCCCGCATACCAAATCAGGATGCGACCGCCACCATGGCGGTCGCATTTTGGTATTTAACATTGCGGCGGATGCTGCTCACAGCAGCACCCGCCGCAAAGCGAAAAAGCCATGTTGTGCATTGCACTGCACTACGTGGCGAGCACCACACGGTGCCTGCCACTTGGTACAGTGAAATGTCCTCCCCCCAATACAAGAGGGGCCCGCAACGGGCCCCCAGAGGCTTTCTCCACCAGCCTTTCCATGGCGGCATCGCCACCATGGAAATGCCGGTTTTAGCCATCATCATAATTTGGTGGACGGTGCCTGCTAGGCACCGCCACCATTTTATGGTCCCTCGACCGTCCGCCAGGCAATCTGAATGATTGCTTATGGTGGACAAGTGGCGGATGGTCTTTCTGTCCGCTGCGGTCAGGAAACGGTTCCCACCGCCATACTAATTGGGCGGTGGGAATATCGGGGCCCGATGGCGGAAGGACTGCCACCGCATGGCTGGAGGTGGCGGTCCTTCTGCCATCCTATTGAGCCCCAAAATACTTACCACCCTTTACTCCTATAAACACCACAGCACACACCTATAATTAGTTACACAATTACCATAATTAATTTCTAATTAATTAATTAAAATTAATCAACAACTAATTATTAATTCATCAATTAAAAATAAATTACTTACCATCCTTCCCAACCTTTACACCTATAAACACCACAACACACACCTAAAATTAATTACACAATTACCATAATTAATTACCAATTAACTAATTAAAATTAATTAATAAACAATTATTAATTAATTAATAATAAATTACTTTACCCATTTAACACTATAACATCTCAATTAAACAACTATTAATAAATAAAAAATATTCAATAAATGTAATATAATTAAATTACTTTCCACCCTGTTCCCCATAAACCCACAACCCGCTACGAAACTAAAAACGCAAAATTCAAATAAAAAAATATTAATAACTACTAAAATTAATCGATACATTTTATATAATTAAATCACTTCCCACATTATTCCCCTATAAACCCGCAACCAGCTACGGAACTAAAAACGCAAAAATCAAATAAAAAAAATAATAACTACAAAAAATGTAACGCATATATTAAAAATACAAACGAATCTTATACAAAAAAATGTACATCACATACATATAAAATATATACTAAAATACATAACATTAATAAAAAAATCGATATTTTTAACAACTATATTTTTGCAAACGATATTTTACACTTCGATATTTTTAACATCGATATTACTTACCTAAATTCGATATTCTTGACCACGAGAATTTGTCTGTCGATATTTCTGACCCACGATATTTTTAACTCGATATTTGTGTAAATCGATATTTTTGATTCGATATTCTGTCTCTGCACCATAGAAAACCCTGCACTCTCAAGTGGTAGTGAGAGGACAGTTTATGTCACAGGAGAAAGGAGGTGAAATAATTTGCCCCAGTTTAGAATTGCCAATGTGTCCATTAAGTCCATATCCTGAACTTGAAGACTGACGGAGTGTGCTGTTTCGTAGGCGGTTCCAGTGGTGGAGGTGTGAGTATTAATCGGATTATACGTCACAATCATCTGACTAAGAGTCTGTAATTGTGTTGAAGTAGTGTAATTTGTGTTATGGTAAAGTTGATAGAATAGTTGTGCTTATGCCTAGATGTTGAGAAGTTGAAGTTGTTATTGGACTCGAAGAAGTCCAAGATCCTGGGATAGACAAGTAGGTTGATAGTTAAAATTGTGGTGTAATTAGCCTGCTAAGGTTTTGTGGTGCTGATTTGTGAGGTACCATCAACTGCACAATTGAGATTGGGACTATAACAATTTGTTGTGAGTGTACTAATATTGATTGGTGTTAGTGGAATCTGTTGCGCAAGGGGGAAACTATCTCAGTCAGATTTCCCACTGGTTGAGATTTCATTGACTTGTGTATGCGTGTAGGAAAGTGTTAAAACTTTCATTCTGATTTGTTTCTTGTATGGACAAACTACTTTGAATTGTTTAGTGGAGCAAACAAAAGTTTTTTGTTTCTTGTGCTTGCTTAGAGTTGCAGAATTGCTGTAAAAGAAAATTGTAAATGAGGGTCAACCTCTGCAAGAAGTGAAGAACTGCGTCAGAGTGTGCGGCGCTGAGATAGGTTAGTTGGTGTGAGGTGCTACACTGAGGTTGGTTGACGAGTCTTCAAGTATTAAGCTTTGCTAGACTTGTGAAAGAAAATTGTGACAGGATTGGGGGAAAGTATTGATGTATACGGAATTGTGAATTGAATAAAAACATTGACATTTTCTGAATTGATTACTGTTCATTTATTGTTGAATTCTTGCAATCATGAAATGTTTTCAAGCCCATAGAGATTCGATGAGGGGTGATGTGCGAGTCCCAGTGCGGGAGGGAGAAGGGGCTCCACCGGAAGGTACATCAGCTCATTATATGGCAACAACAGTAGGGCTTCATACTTGTTTGTGGCTTGTGGTGCAAGATCACTGAAAATGAAGGACCATTCAGATTTCCAAAATATGGTACCTTTGACTTAAGTTATATGAAATGAAGTCACCTCCTAAACCTGCACAGTTTGAAGCATTAAATGTTTGGGAACAAGCAGCTCATGCCAAAGAGAAATAAAAATAGGAGAATAGAGCAAAGAGAGCAGTGTGAAATTACGCTGATGCTCAATGGGATGTAGGGCATCAAAGGTGGAGAAAATTTATAGTTCAGAGAGCTAGAATGTACCCAGCAATAATGACAGATAAAGCTAAAAAGAATTGAAAGCAGGGAAATGATGATGAGGAAGTTGCAAGTAAAAGACACGGATAGCGATTTAGGGGATGACATTTTAGATGATTTGTTGTCCTTGCGTCCACAGCTATATGTGGCCCCCACAACAAATACAGAGGGTGTTACAACAGCTAATACTACAGTGGCTACTGCCACTGCTGATCCAAATGCAACACAGATGAAAAGACCACTTCCAGCACTTCTGATTGCACCTGCTGAAGCAGTCCCTACTGTAATTGCTCCGGGTGTTAGTGCTTCTACTGTGATTGTTCCAGCCCCAGTCTCACAAGTTGTAAAAGCCCACACATTGGCAGTGCCTGTTGTTGCAACTACACGAATAAATATTGTTCTGAATGCTGTTGTTCAAGGTGCTATAGGAAGTGAACTGCGACAGGGTTTATCTCGACATTTCAGAATTCACATACTGTTGCCTGGACACCACCACAAAATGCTCAATTAATCAGAGAAGGGAGAAGAATTGTCTTTGTGACACCAATTGCACAGTGGGAGACAGGATAATTTGATGATGAGATTTTTTCCAGAAACTCTGGAAAATAAAAGGGTGGGAGATACAGAGAAACGATCTACTAGCCAGGAAAGAGCGAGACACTTAGATGTTCCAAAACTGAAGGTGGAATTAGAAGAGATTATCAGAGGATGTCTAGATATTTAACATTTTAATCAATACCAGGAAAATGAATTGTGATATCTGAGTAAAGAGATCAAAAGGCGTGTGGCTGCCACACATGACAAATTAACTACATTGGGGCCGATTCCGATCTCGGCCGGTAGCTCACCGAACGGGATTTGCCCGGGAAAAATAGGAGCCGTGCGCGTTTTCTCCGACCGACTCGTACAGCTGTCCGAACGAGCTAGTACGATGCAAGCGTACGCGTTGTTTCCGACCGACTCGTTTCCAAATCCCAACCGCACCGACCGACTCGTACGGACACGAATCGCACCACGCAATGGAGACGTTCTCCGACCGAGCGAGTACGATGGACGTGTCGGACAGCCGGATCGAGTCGGAGCGTCCGGCTCAAAAAAGCTCCCGGAGCTGGACTAGGGGGGTCCGCGCCGGACCCCCCTGCACCCGTAGCCGTACGAGGCGAACACAGGGGGGACCCAAGGGTCCCCCCTAAACATGCAATTACGGTGCGAGTCGCACCGACGCGTACACACTGTAGGGGGCGCACTTGTTTGCGTCGTACCCATTGAGTCAACGGGAGCCCATGTACGTGTTGTACGACCGGCTCCCATTGACTTCAATGGGAGTCCGACCGAATCGAGTCCGGCAGCATGTGGCCGCATCGTACTCGCTCGGTCGGACTGTAGGAGTCTGGCTCAGTCGGAAATCTCTCCGGATCCGGCTCGGTCGGAGAGTTTTCCGACCCAGATCGGAAGCGGCCCCATTGTCTGGAAAATATGAGGTGGATCTCTCAAAGAGTGTTCCTTTCCAGAAAAGCTTCAGGGTGCAGTTAGATGATAAGGCTATTGTGACAATGCGATCATCAGGGTTGAGTTACACACATTGTGGAAATGGTGAAGTGCATCTCAAATGGAGCGATTTTGACAGGTTATAGAGTAAGAGGGCAAAGAAACAGGGAAAGAAAAAGAAAAAATCAGACGCTGCAGAAGCGAATGGTAAGCCACCACCAACCCCACAGATGAAGATGAGGCTTTAACTTTTCCTGTGAGGAAAATACCAGGTAGAGGGTATGTTCATGTACCATGAAGTAGAGGTGATTTTGTAACATTTGGGGACACCCTCCGAAGTTGAGAGAGAATCCCATTCAGTGGTATACACAAGTTGACAGATTTGTAAAGATTTAAAAGGGTTTGTGGACAAGCTTGAATACTTTCTTTGATATTGTGGTACAGAGTGATCTGTGGGCAGAAAGCAAGATAGCTGTGCAATGGCCATGTTCTGAGCCTCCAAGAGATGCTGCACTCGTGCGCCTTCACCTGTGGTAATGACCAAGTATGATGAGGTGATTACCTTTTTGAATGGAAAAGTTCAAGCGAGAGACATTGATTGGTTAAAGATCAATAGAACCACCCAAGAAGCTAAAATATCAGTTCATGCTTACTATGAACGATTGTTGCAGGTGTATATGGGGAGTTTTGTATCAAGCTCATTATTGGGTTGCGACCAGAGATTAGCATGCATATACATCAGAATGTGATTTGTTGGCAGACAAAACCTTTAGGTGAGATCCTGAGATATGCAAAATACTGTAGTGATGTGTAGGTTATGGAGCAGAAGAGACTGAAAGAGAAGTTTATGCTGGCACAAACTAAGCTGGCTCATAAAGGATTTCGGAATCAATCGCATGGAGAAAATGTTGGTCAAAATCAAGGTGTTGGTTTTCAGTTTGGAGGTCAAATTGCACAGGGCAGAGTTGATGTTTCACAGGCTAGAGGTTGAAGTGTTTCGATTGATCCAAATGCAGGAATAGACATTGCCATGTTGAAGAAAACAACTCCTTGTCACTATTGTAACAGGCTCGGGCATTCGAAAAGAGAGTGTAGACACAATCCAAATCTAGTGAGCAGTGATTGGCAAATGCAAGGGGTGAATCAAACATAAATGCAAAAATTTTCAGTCCAGGTTCCAGTCCAACGAATACAGGAGCCAACGCAATCACAAATTCCTATGATGCGGGTCCCACAAACTCTGATGCCCCCACAAAATATGGACAATCCCATATTTAATATGAGTCAAGTATTGGGAGCAAATTCAAATACATTCCAAAATCAAAACCCTTTTCATCAGTTCCCCATTGGAGAATGAGAGTCTTGACCCTTACAATTTCCAAGGACTGTGCCTGAGGGGGGAGGAAGATTGCGTACTTGGTGCAGTCTTAGAGGTAGACCAAAGTGTACCATTGGTAGAAGGAGGGGTTAATGGCCACCAAGTGTCATTTCTCATTGACACAGGAGCTACCAGTTCCACTGTTAGAACAGCGGACTACCCAGACCTACCCCTCTCAGGAAAAAAGATCCAAGTTGTAGGTGTTACAAATAAACAAATAACTAATCCTGTTCCAAAGAAAGTGCCTATAAGAATAGGTTCATTTGTAGAAGACCAACAGATTGTGGTGTGTGATTCAAGTCCTGTAAATAAGTTGGGAAGAGGATGGTATTGAATTTCAAATGCATGTTTAGGATTTTGGATTTATAATGGCCCAACAAGGAATAGCTGTAGAATTATATCCTGGAAGAACAGTAAAGGATTTGCCTCCTGATTTGAGAGATACTGTAAAATCATAAGTATGGGATTTTCCATGGAAAGGCATTGGACTAATCAAAGGTATAGAACCAGTCTGAAGTACGATATAACCAAATGCAGTTTTCCTGAGAACACTACCTTATAATCTAATGCCAGAGACAGTGACTGGAATAACACCAGTGATTGAAACAATGCTAAATCAAGGGATTTGGAAGGAAATTGTCGGAAGTCCATGCAATTCGCCAATTGTTCGTTTACAGAAGCCCAATGGCAAGTATTGAATTGTACAGGATCTTTGAACAATTAACAACATAGTTGTCCCGTGGTACTGAATCCAGCAACAACACTATTTCAAATTCTCTGCACTACAGAATGGTTTACCGTTGTGGATCTCTGACAGGCTTTCTTCTGTATTCCACTGCATGAGGGCAGTCAATTCCTGTTCTAATTTGTGTTTAGAGATAGAGTTCTGGCATGGTGGCAAGTTCCACAGGGGGTATACAGAGAGTCCCTATTATTCTTTAATCTGATCTTGAAGAAGAATCTTGAGACTCTGCAGATGCCTTGCAATTCAGTTATTGTGCAGTACATTGATGACTTGCTTCTGGCATCAAGTATGAAAGAATCTTGTAAACAGGACACAATTGTTCTTCTAAATCATTTGGCTGAGAACGGACACAAGGTGCCCCATAGCAAATTACAATACTGTTAAAAAGATGTGCTGTGTTTGGGACAACTCATTGAGAAGGGAATGAGAAAGGTTTCACAAGAGATAATAGAAACAATTCTGAAGATGAGTCCACACAAAACTCAGATATAAGTTAGGATGTTTCTGGGAACAGTTGGCTACTGTAGACAGAGGATACCCAACTTTTCCCTAGTGGCCAAGCCTTTACTGAGGATGGCGCACAAAGACGTGCCTGATCCGCTTCCATGGGACAACGATTGCTTGAAAGCTTTCCTAGCACTGAGAGAGAGTCTCTGTCATGTCCCAGCACTAGGAATGCCTGATTACAATAAAATGTTCACATTGTCGTACAGTGAGAGGGAGGGCTGTGCTCTCTCAGCACTTACTCAGTTGCAAGGAGACTGTCGAAGATCTGTAGCATATTTTTTGACTGCACTTGACCCTGTTGCCATAGGACTGCCCAACTTCCTTAAAGCGGTTGTGGCAGTTGGTGTCAGTATTGAGAGATGTGAGAGTATAGTGATGGGACACCCTTTTACAGCGATGGTCCCTCACTCGGTGGAGATATTGCTCACCGGTACAAAAACACAGTATTTGACAAACAGCAGACTTACAAAGTATGAAACACAAATACTTGCCTCAGAAAATTTTATTTTGAAAAGATGTCAAACACTCAATCCAGCTACATTGTTACCGTTGCCTGAGAATGAAATTGATGGGGATGAAATTGAACATGACTGCCTGGATGTTACGTATTTATGCACTAAGCCTAGACCTGTTATTAAGGATGAACCTCTCGGTGAGCCTGACTATTTAATCTTTGTGGACGACTCATGTCTAAGAGACAATGAAAGAATGTTGAGAGCAGCTTATGCTGCCTGCACAATTCAAGAAGTGGTAGAAACTTACTGGCTTTGAGCTGTTACCTCTTCACACGTGGTATTTATTCCCCTTGCAAGAGCTTGCTGTTTTTCAGCTCAATTGCGAGTGACTATATTTACAGATAGTCAATATGGCTTAGGCGTGCTCCATGATTTTGAGCAGCTGTGGTAAAGGAAATTTATGACATCATCAAGTTCTTCTATTTGAAAAGGGAAATATATAATGAAATTATTGAAAGCTTTGCGGTTTCCCCAAGAGATTGCTGTAGTTAAATGTGCAGCTCACAGAAGTGACAATGGCTATGTCACAGTTACAAATCGATATGCTGATGAAGTTGCACGTATTGTGCACTTGTGGCATTCACATTTAATGGAGAATATACAAATAAATCCGATGAGACACTTCCTTTTCTAAGTTGTTGTCAGTAGCTGATACGTGGGAAGAAATTAAAAGATTACAGAAAGAAGTTTCAGAGGCAGAACAGCAAGGGCGGATCAGAGTAGGATGTGTTAAAAATGCAAATGACATTTGGGTTTCAGCAGATGGAAGGCCAGTGTTGCCCGGCAGTTTATTGTTTCCCATGACACGACATTTCCAGGGTCCTGCACATACTAAAAGGGATGCCATGGTTAGACTGTTTAGACAGAATTAGTTTCATCCTTGATTCAGAGTTTGAGCTGAAGAGCTATGCCATAGGTGCATTATATGTCAGCAGATGAATGTGGGGTGGAGAACTCCTGTAGCACTTAGCCACAGTGGAAGATCAGGCGGACTCTCTAATAGGATGCAGTTGGACTTTATCGAAATGCCCATTTGCAATGGGCTGATGTATGTCCTGGTTACGGTTTGCATTTTCTCCAGATGGGTGGAGGCCTACCAAACACGGAGAAATGACAGTCTCACCGTAGTTATACTGCTGTTATGTGAATTCATACTACTGTTTGGATTCCCGGTTTCTCTGGAGTTAGACCGAGGGACCCATTTCTATAATGAGGTCCTTAGAATGCTGTGATTGGCTCTTCGAGTGAAACAGAGATTACACTGTAGTTATCGTTGCAAGACTTCAGGGATAGCAGAACAGCTAAACGGGACTCTGAAGTCTCGATTGGCCAAAGTCTGTCCATCCACTTCATTGAAATGACCAGACACTTCACTACTGGTTTTGATGAGTCTTCGAAGCACCCCTGACAGGAGAACTGGACTATCTCCACATAAAACACTCAAGAGGTCGTGCCATGAGACTGTCTGCTGTGCCTGCAAATGCACTTGTAAACATCACAGATGATATGATACTCGATTACTGCAAAGGATTAGCTGACGTGGTGTGTTTTGTTTCTTGCCAGGTTGGAGCTGCCACTGCCAGTCCATATCAGGAGCAGTGCTACAACCTTAACCCAGGTAACTAACTGGGTGTTGGTGAAGAAACGTGCGAAAATCTTGCCTGGAGCCGAGGTGGAAAGACCCCTCTCAAGTCATCTTGATTACCAACACTCCTATCAAATGTGCCGGGATAACTAATTGGGTGCATGCTTCACACACTCAGAGAGTAAAGTGCCTGCATGAAGAAATAGTGTTCTTTGAGCCAAGTCAGAGATCTCCTGTATCTGTACTTTCAGAAAGACTGCAGGGGGATGAAATATAGCAAAATCACACACTGGTGCAAGTACCTGAAATCTCACAAAGTGGTATGGAAATACCCACTGAAGAAGAAGAAATGCGCCGAGGATAAAGGAATTGTTGAAGCATCACAAGAGCAACCAAATGATCCAGGCGAAGGAATGAGTGAGAGAAGAGAAAGACCCTTATGGAGATTGGAATGGCCAAATGGTAGGAGGCATTTTGAGATCAAGTGTGTCAGTTAAACAGATATCATAAACCATCATCGAAGACACCAAATGTAGTGGTGTAAGTGAAACAAAAGAGGTATTCTGCACCTGAATGAACTTATTATTCAGAGAATGCTGCCAAATGCATCAGGTCAAAACCCAATTGAATTGAGATCAGAGGCATTCGAACCTCCATGATATGCCACACTAAAAGAGCATTGTATATTTAAGATTTCTGATGCAAATATTGCAATCAAAGAACTTGATAAGTGCTATTCGACGAATTCAAAACTGCAATAACTGAGATGACAAATGATGAACTGTTTAAAGCAGAAAAATAAAAGACTGAAATAAATGAAATTGACAATAACAATTAACAAAAGTGAATAAAAAGAATTAAGAAGAATTTCCTAGAGCCAAGGTTGCAGTAGAAGAGTAGGGATAACACATTTAGAAGAAGATGGAGTAGAGCTTGGGATGACACGAAGATTTCTGTATATAAACCGACTGAACTAACTGCAAGTTGATCACCAAAGGCTTTGCTCATTTGGAAAAGTAGAAGTCAATGCAGAATATTGAACCTTCCTGCTGCTATATTATACTCAAGGTCTGACTGTAGACAAACATGTGTGTCCTTACCAAAGCTAAGTGTAGAATAGTGATTATTGTCACACTCATAGTTGTAGTATTAGCAATTGTAGCCCTTTTAGCTGGAATGTGTTTTATACCAGAGATAGAAACAATTAGGCCGATGAATGCATCTAGACTGCCTACACACAAAATAGACAAGACAAAATTAAAAGCTTCATTTGTAGATTTTTCAAAAGAAGATTTTTCGACTAATCTTTTCTCTAGATTAGTTCAGGAATACACTCAAGCTTTAGATACTAAGGACTGTTATGTCTGCGCACACTTATCTTCTTCATCTGCCGAGAAAGTGACCTATCATCACATCACACATTCCTGTACATGTACATAAATCTCTTACTTAGTTTATTTTATAGACAGGAACGTTATGAGTAACGTTTCTCTAATTATGACATGATTCTTTCAAAGTTCCTCTTCAGAAAAGAATGAATCCTCATCCACAAGCAAAAGATATGGGAATTGCATGATATTTTTTTTAATCACCCACAGCTATAGACACGGCTAAGGCAACCGAGAAGAATCTAACTTGTTTAATGAGACCATTAGAAAAGAAGTTAATTTTAACATTAGAAGAGAGAAGAGCTCAAATTTTTCAAAATGCAAATAAAGAGGAAGATATTTTGAGAAATGTTTGGAAGAAGGAGGGCGATGAATATAAAAAGGAAATGGTTTATTCAAAATTAAAATTAGATAGACAACGAAAAGGGAAATTATGTGTTTACAAAAGAAGGAATCAAGTTAGAAAAAGTCATAAGGGGATAAGGAATTGTGAACACACTTTCGAAGTTTTGGGAGGACCTGTACAAATTTTAACAGGGGTAGACGCTGTTCTTCCAGCAGTTAACTTTGTGTGTGGACAGAATGCCTATTTCCAGTTACCTACTGATTGGGAGTGTATTTGCTATTTAGCTTTATTGTTTCCCAAAATGTATCATGTAAATAGTATAAGTACCCTAACAATGACCCCACCCCATAGATACATATGTATTACTACTGATGCGACACCTTTAGTGGGAAACATTTTTGGAGCAATGACACTACCTGTATGAGTAGTTTTAAATGACGAGAAAATTAGGAAGCTATCAACAGTAGTAGATAAATTCGCTACTAGTACATCCGGTGCCTTGCTGGCAGTTAACACAGAATTAGTGGCAATTAGATCAATGTTCTTGCAAGATCGATTACCTTTGGACATATTATTAGCCAGGAAGGGCAGAGTCTGAAAAATGTTGAAAGGCAATACTTCGTAAGTATAGGTTCCCTGGACATGTTTAAAGAATTGAGACACCTTCTGATTATTCAAGGCTTTCTTCTATGCCTATTACGTGCCTGTGCTCTTTGTTGTCGATGCTGTTGCTGCACTTGTAAATGCAGTTGTAGCTGTAAAACCATTAAATTAAGCTCCTGGAAACAGATGTGATGTAGAGCCAGTGTTTTAGCCATAGTGTTGTGTTACGGAATGAAGACAGAAGAGGCTGTCTGCACTTATAGCTTCCTGAAAGTATTAAATTGATTTCAGTTGTAATGGTTTAGTTGAGGCAGGAGTGATTGGCCTCCTGGATGGATGTGTTTATGGTTTAAAGATAACGTTTTTTGTAAAAAAATAACATTATTAACAACTAGTTGACTGTTTAAAACATCTTCTGTGGTCTCCTCAAACAAAAAACTTTTTTTTGTTTTAATAATTTACCACCTACTCTGAGCATGTGATATATTTAGTGCTAATTCCACATCGATTTTACCTGGAGTGATTTTACTGCACCTGGTAAATTTGGGTGCAGTAAAATCACACCAGGTAAATGTGGGTATGATTCTAATGGTGCCCTGTAATTGTACAGAGCAGATGTAATGCGAAGAATTTGGTAAATCAACTCCACACAACTCGTAATGAGG
This sequence comes from Calotriton arnoldi, assembly GCA_963921515.1. Lineage (NCBI taxonomy): Eukaryota > Metazoa > Chordata > Amphibia > Caudata > Salamandridae > Calotriton > Calotriton arnoldi. The sequence goes on from CAWUFW010005631.1 coordinate 820,446, forward strand.
GCCAAAGTGTCAAACAATGTACTAAACTGAATCAAACATTCCCCTGTATTTCTGTAAATGAAACCTTCTATGTATGTGGTTTTATACTGTTGCTCTAATTCCACTATATCTCTGTAAGTGAAACCTTCTATGTGTGGTGTTAAAACAATCTAATCACCTAGCTTTTGGTACACCTTACTCTTTCCTCACCATAGAAAAGTATTTATTTGCATAGAATATATCTACTCCTTACACCCTGCTCCACATCAAATCACCCTCCCCATCTTTTGTCAGACAATCTGCAGATGTGTTTCATCACTTTGTATGTTCATTTTCTTTATCATGTATACTATACCTTATCCTCTCAAACGAGATGATACGTGTTATCTCTTCTAGCCACTTCTCAAAAGCTGGTGCTCTAATTTCCTTCCAGTTCCTAAACATTACTTGCTTGGCAGTGATGAACACTGACACAACCCACTTTTGACTCAGTTTGTCAGCTAATCCTTGCCTAGATGTTTAATGTCATTAACTACTTTCAATTCTGTCGACCTATGTTATCCCTCTATAGCATCATGAATTTTGTCACCAATATCTAGCCTCAGTAATTTGTCTCCAACAGGGGATATACCATCCACATCTATTCCAGTGTTCATGCTTTATATATATATATGATACCTATAGATGCTTTCAGCCGGCCCTTTTCTTCCATTGGCCTGTTGTTGTGTCATTCAGGTTTTTCTTCTGCCCACTGCAGAACACAGCATACAGCATGGGCAATGGGCCAGCCCATGTCAGCCAATAGTTCACTTCACTGTGAGTGATGGCATACTACTCTTTTCCAAAAAACACATCCACACATAAAGGAATTCCCTTCAGAGCCAAGGACTACTATGGCAATGTGTGTTTTTTGAGACCCAAAAAAATACAATATGTTTTTTATATTGTCAAGGGCCCAGCAGCTACTCTAACAATAAGGTTTTACAAAAACCATAACAAAACAAAAGAGGCATTCACAAAAGCAAAAGGCTACAGCCAACACCAGACCTATTGGCTTTGCCAATGCTTGGTATTAATTTCTGATGTGTCCAGTAGTTGTTTTGCAATATCTTAAAAGGGCCATTTTCAACATTTCTTCTCTTATCCTATCATTATGACTGTTTAATGACTTTATCATAGCCTCCCATTTTTATCTGCAAACTGTATCCCTAGCATCTCAGTTCACTTGTCTCTAAGATAAATGTGTTTAACTTGCGTAGCTTATAGCATGATCACCATTCTTTAGACTTTTAGACAGACAGGAAACTAAACAATGAAATATTATAATTTAATGTACAAAACTGAAATGCTTTGCAAAGATCACATTATAAAGAAATGCACTGTAACTTGAAGTTTGAAAAGTCTTCATCATATATGTACAGGACTCTGGCAGCGAAGCAAGCCCTCAAAGCCTAGAAGTTCAGCACTGCTCCTGGCAACCCTGCAGGAGACAGGAACCACCGAAATGCACAAGTTGTTTTGCATTGTTTATTTTTAAAGCATGGAAGCGCTACAAGCAGGATATGCGGCCCGCCCGCCGAGGGTCAAAACTGGCTCCCAACCCTGCCAGCGCTTTGGAAAATCACTGGTGCCTAACAGCACCAGGTTGGGCCTGCTAAACTGTGCCCTAAATGTATCTAGTCTGTATTTGTCGAGACAATGTATTTGCCACATAGGGAAAGTGTAATTAAAATGGTCTCATTTGTGTACATTCTGAATATGTAAATTGTATTTTTGCAGTCCCAGTGTTGTCAGCTCCTCTTCCACCTGCCTCCATCTCCATTAATGTTGCACAGCTTGCCCCTGACCTGAGATGGCTGAGAGTCTGGTAAGCCAATATCAGTGTCAAACTTTAATAGTGTGTGCATGCCTCCCTCTCTACACCTTTGAGGACAGTGAAATGGAATCATTGACATGCAAATAAGCAACCTGATTGGTAAGCATATGTATTTGGCACATGTTACCCATGGCCTGCACCCATGTCCCCTTTGCAGGCAGTCATAGAGTGATATGCGTTTTGTCACTGTACCTACCACTGTCTCATGCCACATAAATGCATGCCTCAAACTGCCCCAATTTTTCCAATAGCTGTCACCAAGGACACTACTCTGTGGATGTTCAATAACCATCAGATTCCCACACCCACATACAGCATCTGCTATGATATTCCAATACTCTGTATTTGTCTCTCACGACAGCTGCAGTAACCCATATCACCTGGTAACCACTCTACAGCACACCCATTGGTCCCCATAGGGGGACATCCTATAAGGAGCAATTTAGCACCCTGCCATCTGTTGCTCATTTCAATCTGTGGTCCTAGCCCATCTACTAAGGTACACAATACTCTGGGCCGCATGTCAATGCCACCATTCCAAGCAGTAGCTTACCATATGAGGCAATTTTATGCCCATCTGTCTCTGTCAAAGAGTCCTGTCTTGTAGTTTTACAGTATGCGTCTCCACTCTAACAAATGTCAAAGCTCCAACTGTCATTTCTTTTCAATTGCAGCACCTAGAGACGAAAAGCCTTAGAATGAGGTATGTCTATCTATGAGCAATTTCTTGGTTGCAAGTTTCAGGTACAAGGACCTAGGTCATGGATCTTAGACTCAGCTATGCAGGACTCACCTGCGCCCACATTGCAGGTACGCAGGTTAATTCCCCTGCTCCACCATCACATCAAGGTGAAACCCCGTGTCCTGTCCATCACATCACAAAGATGAGATCCCACTCAAAAGGTATTGACTCTCAATTTAAATGACAGCAAGTTGGCATATGAGACGGCCATGCAATGGAAGGTTAGTATTGGGAACAGCTGGCCTCTGGGAGGATGTGTTTTTGGGCAACAGGCCTTTGTTAGATGTGAGATCCATAAAAAGGGGGGGAGAGGGGCATGCACACCTTCTACACCCACCAAGGAAACATTGGCACCCATCAGCATGTCCTCCCAAATTTGACGGAAATAACCTACTTCTTAGAGAACCTAGATAGAATCCAGGCCCTTACTGAATTGCCCCAGGAACAGCTCCAGGTCTCGAGAGAGGAGAATGTCATGAAACATACTGAGGTCATGCCGCTCATACATGCCTACACTTACAGGGGCCCATCTCATGCTGGAGCGCCAAGTCAGGCATTTCAGACAACTAATTTTCAGCAACTCCCTACAGGGCTTACTAACCTCACTTTCTCACCTGCCTCCAGTTCACAACCTAATCCTCAACCCAAGTAGTTGCTGTGCAGCTGGGGATGCAGATGGCCTTCCTGCGTGCTTGCACAACCACCACCATCCCCTATGAACAGCCCAATCACCATTTCTTGTCCCATTTATATTACATATGTCACATTTTGCATTCCCCCACCACTATAAATGTGTTTTGATACCTCTCCTGTACACTCTTAAGAGGTAAACACCTTTAGCTCCTACTTTCATTTGGGTGTCAGCTTATGTGTACCTGTGTCTAAAGATGGGAGTAATATACAACAAAAAAAACATGTGGGCTGTTTTCTTCATGTGCTAAGTACCCTCATGTCATCACACTCACATCCAGTTGAAAAAGAAATCCAAATGTTCCAAATCAGAATCCGTGATTACATGAAGATCAAATAGCTCAAAACAAATAGAAAGTCATTACCCTACCCTGGCATATTATCCTAAATGTTCATGTCCAGGTTTACCTTGAGATCCTTTTCCGTCACAGGAATAGTGGTATTTTGGGCTTAGCCTGATACCTCCTGAGGTTGTGAAACATACTCAAAGTGATTGAGGACCAGTGCTGAAAGATGAAAGGGGGCTGACAAAGACAGCAGGTGAGTTTGATAAGTTTTGCTAAGACAAGTCGGACGTCCAAGAGGATAATAACAAGTAGGGTCGACACAGCATGATGGATCACCCACAACAGGTTCACTTTCCTCAGATGAGGTGACCATCTGCAGATCCGTGACTACAGAAATGACTTCTGAATCTGACTCCTCATCAGACTCAACCACACACGCCACAGTTTTTTTTACCCTTTTTTTAGCACACTTTGGCAAAATGCCCTGTTTTCTTGCAAAAATTGCACACCACATTGGCAGCTGGACATCTACCCCCTTTAGGATGTGGAGCATTTCCACACCGAAAACACATGCTGTTGGAGGTGGAATTCACAACATTACTTTTGACTTTGCTATCATTAACATTGTTGTTGAGAACGTCCCTTAGTCTAGATCTGCTACTCCCTATAGCATTGGTAGCTTCAATGGGTTTGTCATCTAACTCCTTCAAGGAGACCTGAGAGACCTCAATGCTTTTAGCTACCTTCATGGTTTCCTCCAATGAGGGATTTCCCATCGCTAACAGTTTTTGTCTAATTTGCTTGTCCTTGCACTGGCATACAAACTGATCCCTGATAATTTGGTCAGTCAAGTTCTCGACTAAGCAAACAGATGCCAATATACGCAACACAGATATATACGAGTCCATATCCTCACTCTCCAATTGTTTTCTCTTGAATAACTTGTGTCTTAAGACCATGAGACTCAGTTGTTTGTCAAATCTATTCATGAGCTTGAGAACAGCATCCTGATATTCATCAACATTGCTACCCTCCTCATGCGTCAATTCTGGTAAATGTTTAAATATAGACCTCTCTTCAAACCCCAAAGAAGGAAATAGTAAGCACTTTTTCCGTTCCTCACCGAATCTCAAAGCGCCTATAGCACCCAGATACGTTTCAAACGCATCAAACCACACCTCTCACCTAACAGGTGGTTCACTAGGATTATCTAAATATAAAGGGGGAGGTGCGATAGCTTACATGGTGCACATCAGGTGAATTGTAAGTATACATATAAATGCTTTGAGAGAAAGAGAAAAAAATATATATAGGTGTTCACTGTCAGAAGGGGGTTCCTTCCTCAGATTAAATATATTGGGTGTTTCTAGCAAAATGTAAATAACAGGTAAAACATGTATAATACCATCGGTTAATAAATATCTTGAAACATTTGAGCCCAAGACTTAAAGAGAAAGGTGTGTGAATCACCGTGATCCACACTGAGAAAGTGGAGGAAGGTAACAAATCCTACACAATAATCTTGGGAGAAGAGAAAAAAATAGGTGTGCGAATCACCATAATCCGCTTGGAAATGAAGGATGTGGAGACAGATGGTGCACTTCAGTAAGCAGACAGTGCTGACAAATGTATTTCCAAATGAACGTTTGATTATCCTATGCAAGTAAGAGTGCTGTACAGCCTTTCTGTAAATCTGGACACGCCCCAGAGCCTTGCACAGCGTGCGGTCACCTTGGTAACGATGTCTGCATGACGAGTACGGCTTGACGCCCGGCAGGTTCGAGACGTTGTTGACGTTGCTAGGGTAACACCGCTTGGAAGCGAGGATGTAGGCCAACTGCTTGTCCTTGTGACATCATTGCTGACCCTCCCACAACAAGCCAGGAAATCTAGAAAATACACTTAATTAATCTACCAAGTTCTCAGCCCAAGGAAGATCAATGCGAGAAACCATAAGAAAAAAGGAAATCACTGTGGTGCACTGTAAAAGTGGAGCAGACAGCTTGCTGAGATCTGCATACCTCCGCAACTGCTGCACTGCAGGAGGGACTGGACGTTAGCAATGAAGAGGTTCAGAACAGGGTTCGTCAAGCAGCAGGAGGAGTCTCTGGACTCAGAGGCAAGACGAGGCAAAACAGCTCAAAACTCCACCGGCGCACCACCGGCAAGACGAGGCAAAACAGCAGCAGCTTGAAGGTCTTCGCACGCGTGGGGTCGTGATGTTGCCATGTAGCCAGGTCTTCGCCAAGAAAATTGTGGTAATGACGACACCGGCAAGGGTAGGTAAGTTGAAGACTTTTATTTGTAGCTACACTATAGACAGAGACCTCCTCAGCCAACTCAAACCGTTGTCTGAATCCGCCCGTCCTTCAAACCATTACATTCCACAAGCTGACCTCATTCCATAGAAACACCAGAATCCCTGGGAGAGAATGATGCCAAGGAAACAACAGCAACCACATTCTAATCCCAGTACTACAGGGTGACACCAGCCTCCGATATCCGAGGGATTTGTTAATCAGACACCTCATGTTGTTATTTTGAGCTAGAAGGAGTCTCTTGCACATTGTGCCCAATTTCCCTAGACCCCTCTTCTCTTGCTTTTCCTACCGGAGCCTCTTGGTCTGAGCTTTTGTACATCTCCAGGGGGCACACTCTTTGCGTTATTGATTCTTCCAATTCTTTCTTCTGCAGCTGAGATATGGTGTTGCCTTTGTCCCATGTCCTGTTGGTCCCCCTCCCCCTTGTTACTGGTTGCATGCCGGAAAGGAAGAAGGAGACAGAGGACGGCTTATGGGGGAACATTAGATCACTTTTTAATTTTCATCACTGATCAACATATCACTTTACATCTGTGGCACACTGAGCTACAGTTCCATGATCACCATTATTTCTCTCTTGTAGTATGCAAAAGGCATGGACAAAAAGCACCTTTTTGTGGTATCACCAAGATCAGTGAAGAATCTGCTGTAGCACTTTCTACTTCACCCCATACTACATTGGTAACATGATTTGCAATCATCGTGGGTTGATTAGATATAGTTCTATTATGAGAAGACTCCACTTACTCAAGCCATGTTATTCAGACATTCCCACCCGATTCCACATATAAAAGCCATCTCATTACTGGTACAATGCCAAGATCCCAAAGACATCTTAGGTATGCCTGACTGCTTGCAAGAATTGTCACTGGGGAGAACTTGAGGTGAGCATGATTACATTCTTCAATGCCATTATAGGACTAGAATATCAACATCATATACTGAAAAGATTTTGAGATTTAATATTTTCACTGTATGCCATGGTATATACATGGAAGGGCACATTTTACATAGCCTCATGCATAAGGTCATGGTAGGGTACAAAGTACAGAGATACACCTCTCATTGCAATGGTTACACTGTTCATGCTTGAAACTTGTCTCACTAAACCTGTATCCTTGGTGTACATACACAGACACACACACATATTTGAGGATTTTAAAGTTACATGAAGTGTGGCATCAATGTATCCAATTGTCATCACAGAACATTTGATTCTTTGTTGGGGATTTGGCTGCAAGATGCATTACATCTGGGCCTGGCGACCTCATGGACCACTTCCTAAGTAACAGAAACAAACTTGACACAATAGCACGGGAAACTACCTTTACACTGCAGCCATTACCACGCATATACCTTTACCGTGCATGCCTTTACAATGCAAATGTAAGTAATTTGCAGGTAAGTATAAAGGCTATATATATATATATATATATATATATATATATATATATATTATATATATAACATGGAGAAACACGTTTTGGGACCCCCTTTTTTCTCGGCCCCGAAACTTTCAAGACAGGAGCTGACCGGAGCGAGCCATTAGTTTTGAAAATTTTGCGAAGATTCGTCAACCGGTGCCAAAGATATTGGCAAAAGAAAAAATGCTTTTTGAATAGAAACAAGGTTCTAGTAGGTAGTTATAGTTAGAACCTTGTTTCTATTCAAAAAGCATTTTTTCTTTTGCCAATATCATTGGCACCGGTTCACGAATCTTCGCAAAATTTTCAAAACTAATGGCTCGCTCCGGTCAGCTCCTGTCTTGAAAGTTTCGGGGGCCGAGAAAAAAGGGGGGTCCTAAAACGTGTTTTCTCCATGGTAATTTCCATATGAACGTTTAGACACGGCTACAGCCCGAACTGCTGAATGGAATTACACCAAATTTGGCAAAAATGTGCTTTTGGTCCAGAAAGCACGCTTTTCTTTAAATGGTGTAAATCCATTCAGTAGTTTTTGAGATATTTAACCATTTACAGATATCGATATTTGAGAATTGTGAGATTTGATTGGCTGAACCCTCCCGATCATGAGCTTGACTCTGATTGGCTGCCAACACTTCAAACCAAGAAGTGTTGGCAGCCATCTTGTGACTTGGTAGAACCGAGTCACAAGAAAAAATGTAAAAAAACAAGATAAGGGGGCAGGGTAGAAATACCCTGACCCCCTAGTCCTGCTCAGGGGGTCCTACAGACCCCAGGGCCCCCAAAAATTTTTTTGTTAAAAAGATTTTGGTGGGATTCGCGAATCCCGCTGACAAAAAAACCCGAAGCGCGGTGTCCCACACTTCCTTTTAATAAGCCCCCGGGTGGGCCAGGTCCCGGGGGCAATGTGCAAAATATATGCAGGGGCCGCACGGGCCCCCCGCAGCCCCGGGGACCGCCACCTCCCCGGAGCTTATTTATTAATAAAAGAGTGGGGGGGCTTCTGCCCCCCCACGCTTCCCCGGGGACATTTCAAAATAATGGGTGGGGGGGCCTTGCAGGCCCCCCAAGCCCCAGGGACCACCACCTCCCCGGTGCTTCAATGTTTAAATGCGGGGGGCATGATTGAAATTGGAGGCCTGTTCCACGCTGGGTGCCTGCTTGAGATGTGTCAACTTCAATAAAGGAAATTATTTACTACCTAGTCGGCGTCTCCCATGGGGGTTACCTTTGTGATGGATTATAGCGGCTGAGCCCAGCCACGAGATGACGCACATCGCTGAAGAGCGAGCCCGTGATAACGCCGTGTCAGGTATTTTCAGAAACACGGGAGGAAGTTTCCATGCTGGCATGCAGAAACTAAGCAGGCTCTGCAGACAGAACTGTGCACCCCCCCACTAGGGGTATCGAAGACATATTTTATATGGAACCACGAAAGACGGACTCACTGGAGACTATTACCCCAAACACTACAAGATCCAGAAGGCCGTGAGAGTGGCCATGCCCACAGAGGCGGGGGCTATGATATTTTAAGTGTTTGGGAGAACCGCCTTTATTCTTCCTTTTAAGCCACTGAAGAAAGGTTTACAACCTGAAACGCGTCTGGCAGATTGAAATTGGAGGCCTGTTCCACGCTGGGTGCCTGCTTGAGATGTGTCAACTTCAATAAAGGAAATTATTTACTACCTAGTCGGCGTCTCCCATGGGGGTTACCTTTGTGATGGATTATAGCGGCTGAGCCCAGCCGCGGGATGACGCACATCGCTGAAGAGCGAGCCCGTGATAACGCCGTTTCAGGTGTTTTCAGAAACACGGGAGGAAGTTTCCATGCTGGCATGCAGAAACTAAGCAGGCTCTGCAGACAGGACTGTGCACCCCCCCACTAGGGGTATCGAAGACATATTTTATTTGGAACCACGAAAGACGGACTCACTGGAGACTATTACCCCAAACACTATAAGATCCAGAAGGCCGCGAGAGTGGCCACGCCCACAGAGGCGGGGACTATGATATTTTAAGTGTTTGGGAGAACCGCCTTTATTCTTCCTTTTAAGCCACTGAAGAAAGGTTTACAACCTGAAACGCGTCTGGCAGATTGAAATTGGAGGCCTGTTCCACGCTGGGTGCCTGCTTGAGATGTGTCAACTTCAATAAAGGAAATTATTTACTACCTAGTCGCCGTCTCCCATGGGGGTTACCTTTGTGATGGATTATAGCAGCTGAGCCCAGCCGCGGGATGACGCACATCGCTGAAGAGCGAGCCCGTGATAACGCCGTGTCAGGTGTTTTCAGAAACACGGGAGGAAGTTTCCATGCTGGCATGCAGAAACTAAGCAGGCTCTGCAGACAGGATTGTGCACCCCCCCACTAGGGGTATCGAAGACATATTTTATTTGGAACCACGAAAGACGGACTCACTGGAGACTATTACCCCAAACACTACAAGATCCAGAAGGCCGCAAGAGTGGCCACGCCCACAGAGGCGGGGACTATGATATTTTAAGTGTTTGGGAGAACCGCCTTTATTCTTCCTTTTAAGCCACTGAAGAAAGGTTTACAACCTGAAACGCGTCTGGCAGATTGAAATTGGAGGCCTGTTCCACGCTGGGTGCCTGCTTGAGATGTGTCAACTTCAATAAAGGAAATTATTTACTACCTAGTCGGCGTCTCCCATGGGGGTTACCTTTGTGATGGATTATAGCGGCTGAGCCCAGCCGCGGGATGACGCACATCGCTGAAGACCGAGCCCGTGATAACGCCGTGTCAGGTGTTTTCAGAAACACGGGAGGAAGTTTCCATGCTGGCATGCAGAAACTAAGCAGGCTCTGCAGACAAGACTGTGCACCCCCCCCACTAGGGGTATCGAAGACATATTTTATTTGGAACCACGAAAGACGGACTCACTGGAGACTATTACCCCAAACACTACAAGATCCAGAAGGCCGCGAGAGTGGCCATGCCCACAGAGGCGGGGACTATGATATTTTAAGTGTTTGGGAGAACCGCCTTTATTCTTCCTTTTAAGCCACTGAAGAAAGGTTTACAACCTGAAACGCGTCTGGCAGATTGAAATTGGAGGCCTGTTCCACGCTGGGTGCCTGCTTGAGATGTGTCAACTTCAATAAAGGAAATTATTTACTACCTAGTCGGCGTCTCCCATGGGGGTTACCTTTGTGATAGATATATATATATATATATATATATATATATAATCTACTGGCGGTCGCCAGTAGATAGTTATAGTTAGAACCTATTTTCCATAGGAAATCCGCCACATTCTATTTGAAATAACTCTCTTGCCGGTTGACGTATCTTCGCAAAATTTTCAAACTTTGTGGGGCGCTCCGGTCCGCTCCTACCCTGAAAGTCTCGGGGTGATTCGTCAAGCGGGGGCCGAGAAAAAGGGGGTCCCAAAACGCGTTTTCCCCATTCATTTTTCCATAGGAAACTTTAGACACGGCTACAGCCCGAACTGCTGAACGGAATTACACCAAATTTGGCAAAGAGGTAGTTCTTAGTTCAGAAAGAACCCTTTTGTTAAATGGTGTAAATCCGTTCAGTAGTTGCTGAGAAAATCAAAAGTAAAAGTACATATATATCTATGGGCACGGAGGATCCGCGCACCCTGAGCGCACCCTGCGCGCACCGTCCCGATCACGAGCTGCATGTTAATTGGCTGTCAGCTGGCTGTCAACATTCCGATTCAGGAAATGTTGGCAGCCATTTTGTCCCTCGGTAGAACCGAGGGACAGAAACAAGTGCGCAAAGCGCACAAAGGGGGCAGGGTAGAAACACCCTGACCCCCTAGGTCTGCTCAGGGGGTCCCATAAGGACCCCCTGGGCAGAAAAAAGCATTTAAAAAAAAAAAAAAAATCGGCAGGATGCGCTCAGGGTGCGCGGATCCTGCCGATAAAAATAAAAAAATCGAAGCGCGCTCTCCCGTGCTTCGATTGTATTTTGCCCCCGGGTGGCCCAAGTCCCGGGGGCATGGTGGGGGGGTTAAATTTATGTATGGGGGGCCTCAAAGGGCCCCCAAGCCCCGGGGACCGCCACCCCCGGGGCTTTCATTTTAAAATGGTGCGGGAGGGCACTCGGCCCTCCCGCAGCCCCGAGGACCACCACCTCCCCAGGGCTTCTTTTTTAAAAAAAAAATTCCTGTGTGGGAGGGCTTGAGCCCCCACACACCCCGGAGACCGCCACCTCCCGGGGCACTAAAAAATTTAAAATGGGGGTCCGTTTTGGACCCCCGAAGCCCCGGGGACCACCACCTCCCCGGGGCTGTGCAATTTAAGGGAGGGGGGCCGCGCGGCCCCCTCCTGGAGCCCTTGATGGCCCTGGGGACCGCCACCCCCCAGGGACGGCTCCTGCAGTGTCCCGGGGTGCCTACCCCTGGGACACTGCTGTTTGCAATGACAGGACGGGAGCCTCGCGGCTCCCGTCCTGTCATTGCAAACTGCTTTGGATTTTGGAAGAGAGAGCAGGAAACCTGCTCTCTCTTCCAATATCTAAAGCAAATTGCTTTTCCACACGGGGAGCTGCATGTCAGCAGCTCCCCATGTGGAAAAGCAATGCCGGCTCTCGAAGGACGCGGGGAGCCGGCAGGACCGTGGGGGCATTGGGGCTCCCCTCACGGTCTCCATTATTATGTATAGGCCCCGGGGGATGGGGTCCCCGGGGAGAATATAAATTAGTGGTAGGAGCTATCAAAAATTTTACGGAGAAATAAGGAGTCGCGCACCCAGCGCGCCCGGGCACGTATTTGACGTCACGCGGGGCCTGCCACCGCGCAAGCGTCGTGTATGGTAATTCGTATGTGTCGCGTATAAGCCGGAGCAGGAATCGCGTACCGGTCGCTTAGGAAACGCGTACACACGCAATATACGTATGTTACGGGTCTAGAAACACGCACCCGTCGCATACCATACGCGGATCCTTTACGACTTCCTTAAATAGGTGGCTGGGGTACGCGTATGCGCCGCGTTCGGTACGCTTTCGGTGCGCGATTCCAAAAAAACATTTTTTTAAAAAAATTAAACAATACAAATATCTTAAAATAAAAATATAACAGAAAAAAATTATACTATATTTTACTTTTTAATTTATTAAATTTTTTTTTTGTTGCAAAATACACAAAAATATACAATATTGTTTAATAAATAATATATTTACAAATAAATATAAAAAACTAAAGAAATTCAGTACAAGAAACATAACTATAACTATTATGACACTTAAATATTAGCTTTTGAAAAACCTTTGAAATTCACTGAAAAAACCATAGGTTTCAGACACGTTATAGTTAGAAATTAGCATTTAAAAAACCTTTGAAATTCACTGAAAAAACCATAGGTTTTAGGGACAGTTATAGTTAGTTGGACATTTCACTCGTACAAAACCCGTGAAATTCCCCTGTTATAGTTAGTTCAGCTAACTATAACTCGCGCCCCGCAATGCACTGCTGATGACGTCACATATTACATCACTCATGACATGGTCAGTGACATCACTGATGACATCACTGATGACATCTCAAATGACATCATTCATGTGATATTTTCATGCATCTTCTCACACCCTAATATAACTTTTGATACACCCACTCTAAGTTACAGACTGCCATTCTCAAAACCATAGACACTCCAACACCAAAAACTACATACCCACTCACTGATTCTTAGGTCTACACACACATCCACTCACTCACCTGTACAGTCACTCATACTTACAGTCACTCAGTACAGGACTATCATTTGCACTCATACACCTATATAAACACTCACACACCGCCACTCATCCATAGAGGTACTCACACACCTAGTCAGTCATGCAAAAAATTAATCACACACCCATTTACTCACCTATACAGTTATACACACACCAGGTCAGTTACTCATACAAATATACTAGCACATTCTTACGCTCTTATACAATAACTGATACAAGCACACACAAATTCATACAGCCACTCTCAAAATCACACACTCTCACGTATAGCCTTTTAAATACTCTAACACACATATATACTACCTTTCACATATGTAGTTACTCACACATGTACCACTGGGACATACATTCACTCACTAACACACTCTTACACACACTTACCCACCCATACAGTCTATCACAGATGCACTCTTGAAACCATCCACCCAGTGAATCACCCACTCACACATCTATGCACAGTCGCACACACCCCATCCACACAAACACTCAGGCACCCATACAGATACTCAGACAACAAATCTATAACTCTTATAGACACTCATGTAGCTATTCACAAACCCATGCAGCCACTTACACAGCAACAGACAGACGGATACAGACATTGACACAGTTTAGTCAGTAACCCATGCATTCAGTAAGACACCTTTAATCACTCACTTAGAATTAGTCACGCACCTACTAAATCATCCATACAGACACTTATACACCCACTCATTCTTCAATACGCCTTTCCCTATATATATAAAAAATATTTAAACTTTATAGAAACACACAGTCACTGGATGATGTCATCAGTGATGTCATTTGAGATGTCATCAGTGATGTCATCAGTGATGTCACTGACCATGTCATGAGTGATGTAATATGTGACGTCATCAGCAGTGCATTGCGGGGCGCGAGTTATAGTTAGCTGAACTAACTATAACAGGGGAATTTCACGAGTTTTGTACGAGTGAAATGTCCAACTAACTATAACTGTCCCTAAAACCTATGGTTTTTTCAGTGAATATATATATATATATATATATATATATTTTCACGCTCTGTAGTTGTCCCAACATGTGAGCAGCACTCCACCTCAGCATTCGGCTACAAGCCTTCATACGGCACAGACAGGTTACCGCCTGCCGATTTCTTTAGACAGCTGTCTCATCACTAGCCTGACGCGTTTCAAAGTTAGGTACTTCTTCCTCAGAGGCATGACGGGAAAGTTCAGGTGCGTGTACAGGTCACAGTTCCTCAGTGATTTATGCTCGATCCCCCGCCCCCTGATGGGCTGGGGCATTCTGGGTGCTGTAGTACCTGAATAATTAATCCTCAAATGGATGCACAAATTCCTGTCAATAAAATTAAAAGCCCACAGATGGGCCTCAGTGGGCGTTCCTGTCTTCAATCCAATGCTGATGTTCCACAAGCGTGGCCGGGTAGATACCCAGCCCGATGGCCCCCTAAGATCGCGGGGTGGTGCACGCTCGGCGGCAGGACGGGCGCCCATAGATTCACGCTCTATAGTTGTCCCAACATGTGAGCAGCACTCCACCTCAGCATTCGGCTACAAGCCTTCATACGGTACAGATAGGTTACCGCCTGCCGATTTCTTTAGACAGCTGTCTCGTCACTAGCCTGACGGGTTTCAAAGTTAGGTACTTCTTCCTCAGAGGCATGACGGGAAAGTTCAGGTGCTTGTACAGGTCACAGTTCCTCAGTGATTTATGCTCGATCCCCCGCCCCCTGATGGGCTGGGGCATTCTGGGTGCTGTAGTACCTGAATAATTAATCCTCAAGCAAGTAACATATGTATCTTATGGTAAATACTGAGTACCAACTAAAAACAGTCCGAAACATCTATATTGTTTTTTGATTATAACCAGGTATGTAAATCTTCAGTTGCATTAAGACCATATGGGTTCTTGGTGTCACACTCCAAAATAGATCTGGTCTCTAACCTCCTTAGTGTAGCCTCCCTATTGCCTCCTCTCCTCAAGGGAGGAACACTATCAATTGCATAGTATTTTAAATGCTCTAGATTGCTGGCATGGAAAGCTTCAAAATGGCGGGCCACCGGATAGGTACTGTCTTTGTTTGTGATGGCCCGCATGTGCTGGAGTACTCTTTTGTGGACTTGCAATTTAGTGCTTCCCACATACTGCAGTCCACAAAAGCACTCCAGCACATAAACCACATATTCAGATTTGCAAGTCATGAATTTATCAATGATCACTGGTTTGTTCTTACATTTGGTCACAAATGAGGTTTTATTGATACCATATTCGCATGCCCTACATATATTGCACCTCACAAAGCCTTTTCTCTTGGACAGCCAGTTCGTGTTTTTAGCTATTTCAGGGCTACTGCTCACCAAATAATCACCTGTATTTGGAGCTTTTCTATAAGTGATTAAAGGCGCACTTGGCATTTCTTCCCCTATCACAGGGTCATTTTGTATTAAATGCCAATTATTTTTTATTATTTTTCTCAGGCTGTCCTTCTGCTTGTTATATGTTAAAATTAGACGAGAACTGCTTCTGGTGACTGTTTTATTTAGATGTTTAATTTCACTTGCTGAGCGTTTAAAAATCAAATCTTCCCGAGTTTTGACTTTTGTTTTCTTTATCGCATTGTCAATTACACTTTGTTTATAACCCCTAGCTAGGAACCGGTGTTTGCATTCATTTTGGGCCATAATCAAGTCATCTTCCTTACTGCATATTCTACGAATTCTCAACATCTCTCCATACGGTATGCTCAGAATTGTATGTTTGGGGTGGAAACTGGATGAGTGTAAAATAGTATTGCCTGATGTTGGTTTACGAAATAGACGAGTCTCCATTTGGTTATTGCTGATATAGATCTCTACGTCTAAAAAGCAGACCGTATCTGCACTGATTATGTGAGTGAGTTGGATATTTAAATCATTGTTGTTCAGTTTAGTTATGAAATCCTCAGCACTCTGGATATCCCCACACCAAATTAAAAACAAATCGTCTATAAATCTTATCCATTTGATGACATTGTTAGACCATATCTCAGCATATTCTGTTTTCACCACCATCTCCTCCCACCACCCCATATGGAGACAGGCGTAGCTTGGTGAAAAATTAGCACCCATCGCTACGCCTCTCATTTGATGATATACCTGTGATTGAAATAAAAAATAGTTATTATTCAAACAAAACTTTGTCAGGTCCATTATCATCTTATTATGGTTGTGGAATTCGATGGGTCTCTTCCCTAGAAAATGCTCAAGTGCTCTCATCCCATCTCTGTGGTGTATGGATGTATAGAGTTTACTTACATCCATCGATATCAACAAATAATCTGGCTGCCACTCACATCCATAAATTTGTTTTAAGAAGTCTGTTGTATCCTTAATGTAAGATGGTAAAGATTTCACTTGTTCTTGTAGGAAAGAGTCAATATACACTGAGACATTTTCTGTAAGGCTATCAATTGCAGATATTATTGGCCGCCCTGGTGGCTCTATACTATCTTTATGTATTTTAGGAATAAAATACATTACAGGGATTTTAGGATAGTCATTCTTCATAAATCTTAATTCATCCTGACTAATCAATCCCATGCTTTTCCATGCCACAAGTTTTGTGTGTAAATCATTTTGCGCAGTCATTATAGTCATTTTATTACTAATTTTTTAACAATTACGGTCCCCCAGTTGTTTTGATGCTTCCACCATGTACTTAGTTCTGGGCCAGATGACAACGTTGCCCCCTTTATCTGAGTTTCGTACTATGATTGTGTCATTTTCTCTAAGTTTCTTAATCAACTGGTGATATCTTAATTGCTGATTGTTTTGTTTCTTTTTGTTAGCTTGAGTTTTAAAGTTAAGAGTTCTCACCTCTTTTGTTATGGCTTCATTAAACACATCGATAGAGTCCCTTGGTGAAATGGGCATAAATTTGGACTTTGCTTTGAAATTTGTTAACGGGGCCCTATTAACATTGACCCTTTGCTGGTGCATTACTTGTTGCGTCGACTCATATTCCGTGATATCAGTGGTTTCACAATTTTCTTGCTGTAGGGCATGCAGATCACACAGTATATTCACATCACATGCAGTCAAAGTAGTCCTGAATGGTAACATTGTTTCCCCAACATCCGCCTCCACATTACTTTCTTTTCTCAGTTTGTGATATTTTTGAAGCTTGAGTTTCCGTATATACTTGTAAATGTCCACCCTTGTTTGTGGGTAATTAAAATTGCTTTCTACACTATATATATATATCCTACTGGCGATCGCCAGTAGGTAGTTATAGTTAGGACCTTGTTTCTATTCAAGAAGCTTTTTTCTTTTGCCAATATCTTTGGCGCCGTTTGACGAATCTTCGCGAAATTTAAAAAACTAATGGGGCGTCCCGGTCAGCTCCTGTCTTAAAAGTTTCAGGGTGATTCGTCAAGCGGGAGTGGAGAAAAAAGGGGGGTCCCAAAACACATTTTCTCAATGTTAATTTCCATAGGAAACTTTAGACAAGGCTACAGCATCAACTGCTGAACAGAATTACACCAAATTTGGCAAAAAGGTAGCTCTTGGTTGAGGAAGCGACCTGTTTTTTTAAATGGTGTAAATCCGTTCAGTAGTTCTGAGAAATTCATATATAAATATATATTAGTATCTGGTGACCATGGTGGATCCGTGAACCCTCCCGATCACGAGCTTGACTCTGATTGGCTGCCAACACTTCAAACCAGGAAGTGTTAGCAGCCATCTTGTGACTCGGTTGAACCGAGTCACAAGAAAAAAGGTAAAAAAAAAGTAAAGAATTAAGAAAAGGGGGAAGGGTAGAAACACCCTGACCCCCTACGGCCTGCTCAGGGGCTCCCACAGGGACCCCGAGGGCCAAAAAAAGCAGTTTTAAAAAAATATTTTAGACAGGATTCGCGTAGGGTTTGTGAATCCCGCTGAAAAAAAAAAAAAAAATGAAGTGTGGTCTCCCGCGCTTTGTTTAATTAAGCCCCCGGGTGGGCCAGGTCCCGGGGGCAACATCAATATTTGGTGTGGCGGCCCGCGGGGCCCCCGGAGTCCTGGGGACCACCACCTCCCCGGGGCTTTCTTTTTAATAAAATGCATGGGGGTGCTCCTGCCCACCCCCACGCTGCTCCGGGGACCGCCACCTCCCCGGGGCTTTAATATTTAAATGCAGGGTTGCCTCGCATCCCCCCGCAGCCCTGGGGAGCACCACCTCCCAGGGGCATAGATTGTGTAAATGTGGGGGACCACCACCTCCCTAGTGCTTTACATCTGTTGGGAGGGGGGCGCGCGGCCCCCCTCCTGGAGCCCTAGATGGCCCTGGGGACCGCCACCCCCCAGGGCCGGCTCCAGCAATGTCCCGGGGTGCCCACCTCCGGGACATTGCAGTTTGCTATGGCACTGCTCCCACCCTGCCATAGCAAACATCTGCTTTGCTTAATGGAAGCGAGAGCAGAAAAACTGCTCTCCCTTCCATGAAGCGAAGCAGAATTGCTTTTGGCAAAGGGAGCTGCATGTTAGCAGCTCCCTCTCCCCAAAAGCAATGCCGGCTCCCACAGGAGACGGGAGGGACCGCAGGGGCATTGGGGCTCCCCCCGCGGTCCCCAACGTGAGGCCATGCCCCAGGGGATGGGGTCCCTGGGGCCAAAAAGAGCCCGGGAGGGGGGCATGCAGACCCCCTCCAAAATTAAAAAAAGGCTGGACAGGCCCCGGGATATGGGGTCCCCGGGGCCAAAAGTGGCCCAGGGAAGGGGGGCCATGCGGCCCCCCTTCCATGAAAAAACATTTGGCTGGTCCCCAATGTGAGGCTATGCCCCGGGGGATGGGGACCCCAGGGCCAAATATGCCCCAGGAGGGGTGGGGGCAAGCGGCCCGCTCTCTTTTTTTAAAATCAAAAATGGTCGGGCCCTGGGGGATGGGGTCCCCGTGGCTGACATCGGGTAATAGAAGTGGGGGGCATTATTTATTTTTTCTCTCGTGATAGGAGTCGCAACCCTATCTCAGCGCGGCCCCCTGTGTAACTTTGCAGTGGATTCGCGGATCCACCTCAAATAAATAATTTAATAGTATATAATTCAGAAGGTAGTATTGCATTTGTGAGCTTTTATTATAGAGTTAGTGAGATTGAAGTTAATAATCACATTAAATTTGATAGAGTTAGTAATGATCTAAAACAAAATTAAAGTTAAACTTGAAAAGTGTATTGTGTTGTAGTACATTGAATTTGTGCTTTTGTTTTGTAGATTTGCGACGGGTTCGCGAATCCGGAAAATATTTAAAAAGAGTATGTATGTTAAAAAAAAATAGGATTTACTGTTGGGTTATAGGGTGGCTCTAAAAAGAGCCCTCATTTTCATTATGACTTTGTTGGAGTACATGTAAGTGTGGATGCACAGCTTAAGGTTGTTGAGAAACACTCTGTTCCCTTCATCTGTGAAGTGAACTCCATCACTTCTGTAGATGTCATCCATGTCAAAACGTAGATTGTTGTTATAGATCGAGCCCATCCTATGGTCTCTGAGGTAAGCAGAAACAGCTTTATTGACATTCTTCCTAGCTTTCTCAATCTGTGGACAGAATTGATTTGACCACTTCCATTTCTGTCTTTGACATATATTAGAGTATACAAAGACAGTTTGAGGCAAAAGCAACATCTATTGTGCAAAGGTATCCTTCATTAGGATTTCCAGCCCTACCCCAGTCAATGTGCCTAGGTCATTGCCACCACAGTGCACAATCATGAGGTCAGGGGGTTGGAGAGGTAAAAAGGTTTTAACCAAAGGCATCAATTGGTGCCACTTTAATCCTCTCTGTGCAATCCATTTAATATCCACATTTTGCAAACCTAGGTCTTTGTCAATACCTCTGTGTTCAGCATACCTTTTGCACCAGAAAACATAGCTGTGCCCTACAATCCATACTGTAAGCATCTTGAAGGGATGTCTGGAAGGAATGAAAAGATGTCTGTAGCTGAGGTAGTCAGTAGGTAGAATGAGAGGTATCTAAAATGGTGGAGAAGATGCTGTTTTTCAAAAAGCCGATAAGTGATTGGCTGTTCATCAACATTGTGCACTCAAAAATAGGATGCATGTTACTTTCCTGAAGAAGCATGTTTCTGATTGGTTATTAAAAAATGTTTGGAAGGTACAGGAGATAGGATAAGGTAATATTTTGAAAAGTCAACCACATCTGCTATTTGCATTTGTAAGCTACTGTGCTGAACTTGAAAATATGGTGAACTTGTGACCTGCCAGTACAGTTGAATGTTGCAGAAACTGTTACTATGGAAACTGGGATTAAGCAGAATGGGGGAAGGGTTGAAACTTAACTGTGAATTTAAAATGTGAAATGGTAACTTATATATGTGATATGTTACTAAATTAAGTTTTTCTAAGTCAGTAGTATGTGTAGAAGTAGTGTATTGTTAGAAAATAATACTAGGTTTTTAAACTCCCGTAAGGGTTCGCAGCTCCATCGCGACGCTACACTGTGGCACCACGGTGGAGTCGCGACTCCAGAAAATCACTGAACCAGTTTGGGCACTTTTAGAAGACAGTTAGAAAGGGTTAATATGTCTAACCAATAGAAATGTGTTTCACAATTTGAAATAAGGTAGAAAGCAATTTGATTTGTTACTTACATTTATTTGTGTGCAGAAAGAGAAGGAAAGTTTGCCATTATTGGTTTTACGTTGTTGAGAGTGGTGCATTACATTAATTATGTGTGCAAAAGAAAATCTTTTATGAGTTTCTGATATTTCATATTCTGCAATACTATTTGAAAGGTGAGTTACAAATTTGTAAGGTGTGTTATATATTATGTAGTAGTGCTTCACTCTTTGTAGTGATATTTTAAGATTTGAAATTTTTGAAATTTTTTGAGAAGTGTGATATTAGAAATATGTTATGAAATGTACAGATGTGTATTGTAGTTTGTTTTATTGTACTGAAAAGATTATTGAAATAGTGCATACTAATATGTGTTCATTGGTAGATGAATTAGTGATTATGGTAGTTTGTATGAGTCTGTGAAAAGGTACAGTTGAAGTACGCCGCTTAATTTTAGGTGTTTCTTTGAAGTCGGAAGTGAAGTCTGCCAAGTTTTAAGGTCTCCATGGTGTTGTGATGGAGGTATGTCTGTACTTGCACATGTAATCTCATACGTGTTATGCATCGGAAGATGTAAGACATATAAAACACAGGTATACATCTATTTGTATGTTTCTTTTATGGATGATACCACTAGCAAAAGGTACAGACACATGCATGCATGCTTTCAGGAATAGGGTGAGATTTACAACAGAGACATGCGAAGGGTTGCTGGTTTATATTTAGCTAGGCCCACCACCATGAGTAATTGCAGAATAGTGAACCTGAAGCACAAAAGTGAGGTTTAAGACATGTTGGCAGAGGGATTAGTGATTAGGCTAGTTTGTATGAGTCTGTGCAAAGGTACACGTGAAATACGCTGCATAATTTTACGTGTCTGCTTGAAATGGGAAGTGCAGTCTATGAAGTTTTAAGGTTTGCATGGTTTTGTGACTGAGGTATGTCTCTACTAGCTTATATATTCTCACACGTGTTATGCATCTGAAGATGCTAGACGTATAAAACACAGGTATACATGTATTTGTATGTTTCTTTTATATATGATACCACTAGCAAAAAGTATAGACTCATGCAAGCATGCTTTCAGGAATATGGTGAGACTTACAACAGATACATGCAGAGGGTTGCTGCTTTATATTTGGCTAGGCCCAACACCCTAAGTCAGTGGTTCCCAAACTTTTTCGACCCGTGGCTCCCTTGACCTATTGGCCGTTGGCCACGGCTCCCCACTACGTTTGATTTTTTGGGCGGGTGGGGGGGGGAGGGGAGGGACGGAAGGAGCTGGTGTAAGTCTATCCTCAGGAGTACTTCAATTTTTCTCCCTGAAAATAATTGGGATGAAGCCAATGAAGGTATTATAATCATAGATATTACAAAATAAAAATAGAACAGTTGTTTAATAAAAAACTTTAATTGGTTAAGTCAGAAACAATACTCTTCAGCACTGGGGTCTGCATATGGAATTTCTTAAAACAATTTTTTGTTTTAAAAAATGGATGCGGCACAACCTTCTTCTAATAATGCACTGTTTTGTTCAATTACTGACATCACCTCTATGGCACTCATACATCATGCGCATGGTAGGCCTTGGCCGTGTTGATTTCTCTTCACGGCAGAGGCCAAAACCAATCCTAGTGAGAGTGCTCTGAAATAAGGCAGCCATATACATTCATTAGTATCAATGTATGACATGCTCACGCAAATAAAACCCACACCATCCGTATTAAGACTTCAAAATCCCACCAAGGAATTTTACACTTGTAAATTTTGCTATTTGAGCACCCACGTTTTATCTACGTGTGTGTGCAATCCTTTTCTCTATCTGGCCTTATGTAGGCAACCACATTTTGTTATATTAAACACAGATAGTCTTTCAGTCAGTGTACAATATTTGGGAAAATACTATTCAAAAGCAACTGAGTATTCTCTCTCTCACAAAAGCAGTGTCAAAAGGTCCTAAAATAATAATGACAAATATAGATTAGTCTAAAAAATTACACCCATAGCTGTCTATTCCAAAAGGAAAGCACACATGGCATTGAACATCCCAAACACGCAAAACACACCAAACAGCTGAAAAGCACTATTCACACAGTTCGAGTCTGTAATAAATGGGCCCCTTCTAGCTGTTCTTGAAGAAAGCAGCGGCAGGTGCGAAGTGATGGCTATAAACGCACTTCGGCACGTATAGAAATGTTTACATGGGGCACCAGCAAACTAAACCTCCTGGGACTTAAACGCGCCCATTTGTGCAGACAAAACCCAGCAGTGGATATTAACTTAACCAAAAGAGTTTCTTGTCATGAGAAGAATATGATTTCCTTAGCACGGTTGATTAGCTGTCTAAAGTAACTTGGAAATGTTTGGGTCAATGCATTCTCAGCATTAATTACATTATAATTCATTTAGAACTACATTAACATTCTGACATCCAACTGGGCCATTTTCCTTCCAGCTGGCACTAATAAAAAAGTATTTTGCAACAAAAAAGTAAATGTTGCGTTTTGAGAGTCCCCTCTTCTCTTTCTTAACAGCAGCAGCGCAAGAATGGTTTCAAACACACAAGTAATTTTTTCAAGCACTGTTAGTGGCGGGTGAATTACAGCAAGATTTATTGTCAAATCGTTTAAGTCTAGTTTTCCATCCACTGCTGGTGAGTTCGAACATAGGCACCGTTAATACACAGAATCTTTTAAACGGCATCTCAGAGGCAGAATCGTGCTTCACTTGCTGGCAAAACCAAAAGGAAAATCCGAAAAGCAAGGCAAACATCGCATTTTAAACTGTTCTCTGCAAGTCCATTGCAATCCTTAAATATTATCACATAGCCGTTAGTAAAAAACGGTAGAGTCTGAAAAATCTGCCCGCCCCTTTGACACTAGACGATTTGTAATCCACTTAAACAAGGGCAGATGCTGATTGGCCGCTTTAGGTGTTTCTTTTAAAGCATTTATAAATCTACAGACTTAATTATTGACAACATTGACACGGATTGATAAAGAGAAGGAACAACTTAAGTGAACTCCAGCATGCATTATTTGTGTCTACGTGAGGTCATTCAGCATCAGTTTTATTTGCATGAAAATACCATCCCAAGTTCACAAGTGTAAAACATCAATGCTGCGGCGCCCCTAGCTGGTTTTGACGGTGCACTGGGGTGCCGCGGCACACAGATTGGGAA
The DNA here is from genome assembly GCA_963921515.1 of Calotriton arnoldi. Lineage (NCBI taxonomy): Eukaryota > Metazoa > Chordata > Amphibia > Caudata > Salamandridae > Calotriton > Calotriton arnoldi. Next base: position 844,263 of record CAWUFW010005631.1, read on the forward strand.
CCGCTGCCCTAAGTAGTTGGAGAATGGTGAAGCTGCAGCACAAAAGTGAGGTTTAAGACATGTTGGCAGAGGGATTAGTGATACGGCTACTTTGTATGAGTCTGTGGAAAAGTACACTTGAAGTACGCCGCATAAATCTAGGTGTCTGTTTGAAATGTGAAGTGCAGTCTGTCAAGTTTTAAGGTCTGCATGGTCTTGTGACTGAGGTATGTCACTACTTGCACATGTATTCTCATATGTGTTATGCATCTGAAGATGATAGACGTATACAACAAAGATATACATCTATTTGTGTGTTTCTTTTATATATGATACCACTAGTAAAAGGTACAGACACATGCATATATGCTTTCAGGAATATGGTGAGACTTACAACAGACACATGCGAAGGGTTGCTGCTTTCTATTTGGGTAGGCCCAACACCCTGAGTAGTAGTAGAATGGTGAAGCTGCAGCAGAAAAGTGAGGTTTAAGACATGTTGGCAGAGGGATTAGTGATTAGGCTACTTCGTATGAGTCTGTGGAAAGGTACAATTGAAGTACGCCACATAAATTTAGGTGTCTCCATGAAATGGGAAGTGCAGTCTGTCAAGTTTAAAGGACTTCATGGTCTTGTGACTGAGGTGTGTCTCCACATGTACATGTATTCTCACACGTGTTATGCATCTGAAGATGCTAGACGTATAAAACACAGGTATACATCTATTTGTATGTTTCTTTTATATATGATGCCACTTGCAAAAGGAACAGACACATGCATGCATGCTTTGAGAAACATGGTGAGACTTATAACAGTGACATGGGAAGGGTTGCTGTTTTAAATTAGGTAGGCCCAAGATTCTGAGCAGTTGCTGAAAACTGAAGCTGCAAGAGAAAAGTGAGGTTTAAGACATGTTGGCAAAAGGATTAATGATTAGGCTACTTGCTATGAGTCTGTGGAAAGGTACACTTGAAGTCGGCCACCTAAATGTAGGTGTCTCCTTGAAATGGGAAGTGCAGTCTGTCAAGTTTAAGGGACTTTATGGTCTTCTGAATGACGTATGTGTCTTCTTCTATATCTATTGTCTGATGTGTTATGCATCTGAAGATGGTAGCTTAAAAACGTGGTCGGTTTAGCTACTGGTAGACAAATCTCTTAGTTCTGCTCTATCGTTCGGTCGCAGAGCCTGTGATGTCTTCTGAATGAAGGTATTGTGGAGCCTTCCACATAGCTTGTTCAATACCCAGATGCCATGTTTTATGAGCAGAAAGAAATACATACACTTTTGTTTACACAAATTTAGACAGCATGCGCTCTGAAAGGATTCAACTATATCACTGTTATAAGTCTCACCATATTTCTCAAAGCATACATACATCAGTCTGTGCATTTTGGATACCTGTGTTTTACAGCGTATGGTCTCTAAATATGTGTAAAAAAAAGTCTATGTATTCCTCTCAGCTCGTAAAACATGGCACCTGAGTATTGAATAGGCTATTTGAGAGGCTCCATAACACCTATATACAGAAGACATCAGAGGCTGTGCGACCGAATGATAGAGCAAAACTGAGAGATTTGTCCACCGGTAGCCATACCAACCTGATTTTCAAGCTACCATTTTCAGATTCAATATCACATGAGACAATAGTTGTAGAAGTAGACACATACCTCACTCACAAGAGCACACAGTTATAAATTTGACAGACTACATTTCTAATTTCAAGCAGACACGTAAACTTATACGGCCTACTTCAAGAGTACCTTTCCACAAACTCATAGCAAGTAGCCTAATCTCTAATTCTTTTGTCAACATGTCTTAAACCTCACTTTTCTGTTGAAGCTTCAGTTTTCACCAACTGCTGAGAATCTTGGGACTAGCCAAATTTAAAACAGCAATCAGAACCATGTTACTGTTTAAAGGTGCGTGTTCTTGTGACAGGTTTGCTATTGTGTAAAGTACAATATTCTAAATATTTACATGTTATGGAGACATTTGCAATGTAATTGAAAGTATTTGTTTATTTATTGTTATGAATATTAATATATAATTATTTCAAAAGTATAACATTATTTAATAAACTATTGAAACTTATCTTTGTTTTATTTATTGGTAAAAACATTGAGAATGGGAAAAAAAGATCAAAAAGAAGACAAGAAAAAAACAGTACTATTTAAAGGAAAGAGAAAAGAGGAAATTAGATGAAGTACAAAATGTTACACTAAAGAAAAGAGTTCTGGTAAGAGAACTAAAGAGCTTGTTAAAAGACTTTTACAGAATGTAAAGCAATTTGAAAATGTTGAAAAGAAAAAGAAATGTTCAACAACAAATCAGAAGGAAAGGAAAAAAGGAGATGATAAAAGAAAATCATGTTATGGAAAACAATGCATGTTGAAAGAATGCTGAAAGAAGATAAAGACATAAGGAAGAGAATGTATAGAAGTAGAGTACTACAAAATTGATTGAAAGATTGTAAAAAATTTAAAAGAAGATCAGCAGCTTATAAGAAAAAGCAACAGATTGAAAGTGTAGTAGATAAGGCTTTTGAAATAAAAAGAACATTATTTATATTAATATTGAATAGAGTGAAAACATTGAATAAAACAATGCTGTTTATGACGAAGAAAAGCAAAAGAAAAAGACTGGTTAATAGAAGTAACTTTTGCAAAATTTTCACTGGTGAATGGAAGCATACTTCCAGTACTGAACCTTTCTTTAATGAAGAAAGCTATTTTCAACAGAACACATTAGTACATGCAGTTGATACTAGTGGTCGATGCTATGAGATGAAAGATGGTTCTCTGATTCAAAGAGAAAAAAATGTTCCTAGGAATGTAGAAGAAGTAATAGCTGAAGAAGTTCAAGGGAGGCGTACACAAGCTCCTGTATTTAAGTGGGATTGTAGCGGTATTTGCGGTATTCGACAGGAGCCTATTGACATATTACGAATTGTTTTACGAGAATATGGCAAAAAAGGTATTAAACAGAAAATTAAGATGTTACAAGGACTAGATCCAAGTAATTTAAGAAAATATACTAAGTTGCAAGGTCATTCTCTAGCTTGTCTTTCAAGAAAAGTCTGCCAAAGTACTTTTCATCATTTAAGAATGTTAGCTGTACACCACTCTGAAATGCGGAAGTTGGTAAGGAGACTCTACTATGTAAAAAACTCCTGCGTTATGTTTAAGTGAAATGAACATAGAGAAAGTTTGTGATGATAAACAGTTTTGTTTTTGGATCAAAAGATTAGTGTAGAGAAACTGAGAGTTTGATAAGTGTAGGTGTTGAAGACCAAGAGAAAGAAATTAGTATTGATGAGTTTGGAGAAGAAATTACAAAGTTTAAGACAGTTTTGTCTGAAAAACCAAACTTTGTTTGTAGTTGTTGTTGTTGTACTCACTATAAAAGTCAAACTAGGAATGTTGATTTATATTTAAAAAGTGAAAAAGAAAATAATGATAAATGGCCGCAATTTGGTGTTTATGTGTTGGTAGAAGGTCAGTTTGAATTGGGTACTGATCAAGTTATTTGTAAATATTGTTACAACAAATTAGAAGAAAACAAAATGCCAGCTAGAGCAGTACATAACAACTTAGAGTTGTTACCTATTCCTGAAGAACTGACTGATTTAAATACATATGAGCAGCATGTCCTAGCAGTCTCCTCTGCTGTCTGCTGTGTTTACCTCAAGCTTTGCCGTTTTACTCAGTCTGAGCTTTTCTCGAAAGGCAGCGTCACTTTCTTGCCTCTACTGCCACCTACTGGGAATCGGAACTCGGAACTCGGAACTTGGAATCGGAAATTCACGGAGGAGAGAGGAGAGAGGCGAGAGGTTGCCGGCTCCAACTCTCAGCGCCCGAGTCTTAGCGCTCAAACCCTGCCATGCCCTGCCCAGTCCCATTGACTTTGTCCGCGAGGTTGTGAGGTTGCGAGCCCGTGAGACGTCGGTGTAGGTGTAGGTGCAGGTCGGGGTTGGTGTTGGAGGAAGGAGGAGCCGTGTACCGAGCTGTGTACGGAGCCGCGTTCAGAGCAGCGAGGACCGGGTGTCTGTCGAGGGACGAAGGAAGCCAGCAAAGGGCTTCGTGGAGTCAGCAGTCAGCAGGAGCAGGAGACATAGAGAACTGCAGCAAAGGTACCAGGAGTATTGAGGCTGAGACGGTGTACGGCGAGTGGTTGTGGTGTTTGGTGCGTTTGGTTCACACTTTTGGGGGCTTCACAGATCCCTTCGCAGGAGTGGAGGAGAGGCTCAGCAGGGGGTGTAAAAAAAAGCGTGAGAGCGTGGTCACCATTAGTGGTGGTCGCGGAGTGTAGTGCCCAGGAGCCCCGCAGAGGCGGCCCGACTAGGTTGGGTGCAGCCTGCGGCGCCCAGTGTGCCCTGCTCTAGCACACCCCCTGCCATTCCATCGTTTCCCCCAAGCCCTGCCCACTGCTACATCGTTACATCTGTTCCCCGCTGCATACCCTGCCGCATTTTGCCCATTTTTCAGCGGCATCTACCAACAAGATTCAGCAGGAGGAGCAGGAGGGCCAATATTTCAACGACGTACTGAAAATAGTGGTGATATTATTATCAAGTGACTATTAAGTGACTATTAAGTGACTGCAAACAAATAATGAGGTCAGGTCATCAGCGTGGGACACTGCCACGACCCCAATCAAAACGGCGGCGAAAGAATGAGGGGAGTTTAGAAATAGGGGATGATCTTCTGATCGGTCAGAGTAGTCCTAAAGGAGACATACCTCGAGACAGAGTCAACTCAGCAGTATTTTCTTTAAATACAAATTCTCCGGCAGACGTCCGGAACTCTGGAGTCCATAACCGGCCTAGCAGTAGTCAACCATCTATCATGGGATTCTTTAAGCAGCATAAATTCGCAAACAAGGCTAATGATAATGGAACATTGTCAGTGACTATTTGTGCTAATGGGGACCAAACATCTGAGGCTGACACTGTGTTCTTGCCTGATATGCCTGATATGCTGGACAATGCTCAGCTTTTTCCAGAGTCGGAGTTAGAGGCAAAGAAGGCCAGTAGTGATTCTCAATCAGTAATTAATAATACTGGGATCTGTTTGTCTACAACTATTGCGAAAATCTCAACAATAGCTCCACAACCCATTCGCCCGATTCAGGCAAAAGCTCAAGTTCATGCTTCTATGGCTTCTATGGCTTCTATGGTTTTTACGTCTTCTACTGTAATATCCAATGGGCGTAAAGATTCAATTATGCTAACACCACCAGGTCTTAGCCAAAGTGAGATTAATTCCGTAATCAATATATCCTCTGGTCCGGACGAAAATCCAAGTGATGAGGTCTTCATGTCCTCCCCCATTATATCTAAGTTAGAAACTACCAGGGGTTGTCAAACCTTGATTCCAGAGGCATTTTCTAGCCCAAATGGCAGTAAAAAGTTACTTAATATGGACTTATCAAGTTTAATTTTGGATACTGGTATCATTAATAAAGACAATAAGTCAACTCTGGTCCCAGGTAAAGTCAGAGTTGAGAATGTGTCTATTTTAAATGATCAAAGTAAACCAGTGCAAGTTGATTCTTTGATTAATCCACTTAGTTCAGCAGACCTATCATTATTAGCCAAATATGATGAAAACATTCGGGATAGAACCCGAGACTCAGAAAATAAACAAAAAAGTCCAGATTGTGGAATATGGGGTAGTTTACTTAACACAATGGATAATATCACCAATGCTCTTAATTTTCACTCGAACAAATTGAACATACAAGTGGACTTATTAAACACTTTGGCTCTTTACGTAGCTGGAATAGATGCTAAATTGCTTCATCTATCAAATCTGGTAGCCAAAGTACAATCAGACAAAGAAGTTCAGTTGTCAATATGTTCCTGTGCGCAACTAATTGATAAAATCTCAGAGCTACCGACCGTTGTGAGATCCATGGTGCAAGAGGTAAAAGCGATGTCAGACAGAATTGCACAAAACAAAATAGTTCAGACCGAACAGAACCATGGTCCCCTCTTGGATACAAAAGCTTTAATTACGGAACCCTTAGATGAAATTGGGAACTTACATGAAAAAATTGTGATAAGAAGAAACTCAACAACCAAAAATAAATATAGTATTAATAAAAATAAATCTCAACAACATAATATAGTTCCATCAAAAAGAAATGCTGTAGTAAGGGAAAACCAATCCTCAAATGATGAGACCAAATTAAATATGTCACAGAAATACCAAGACTTGAGTGAAGGAAATGAATTCATGGATCCAACATCATTAGACGAAGTTAATGACTTACAAACTACTTCAAATCAGACATCAATTCTTAATTTAAACTCAGAGGGTTTAACCAAAAGGGTGAGAAAAAGATTAAGGAAAGCTCATAATAAATCAAAAAACTCAAAAAAATCTATAATTAATGTCTTACCAACTGAGCTTAATACGAAAGAAATGTATCCAATTTTTAAACCTTTGGAATCTTGCCGGAGTAAAACTATAGCTGCTCAAATTGATCAGGCCCCAATACGACCACTTTCTGAAGTGTTCCATGATAGTACATGGTCCCAGATTATTGCTACATCCAATTCACAAGGGAGTGGACAAGATCAGGCCCATAGAGGAATTGATCAACATTGTGAATTGCAAAAAGCGGTTATAGGGAAAACTTCTAACAATGTCGCCTTTTTAGAAAATAGTGCAACTAAAATCAACCATACAGTAACCTCCGAACGAATCATAGTGGATGAAGCTGTGCCTGGTAAAGGGGTCATTCTGGACATGCAGCTGTTAACGGAGAAAAATAGTAATATAAAAAAAGAGAAATTAAAGACTAATGATTACTCAGATACATCTATGAAATTAGCATTCTGCCCACGGTATACCACAAGAGGCCCATATGATATCCTAAATCGCGGTAATATTTTGAAACTGTTGAACGCAATTCCTGAGTTTAAAGATTTAACATCAGAGGACTTAGATTCGGTTGAGTTCAAGCAAGATCATAACAATATCAATAAAGAGATAACTCTTACAACTTGGCATCGAGAAGACATAATTAGTAATATCTTAGCAAATAAAACTCAATTTGAGAAATGGGGCATTAAAATATGGAAAATCAGCGAAAATCAATATCCTACTCTGCCGATTCCGATGTTGACATCTAATAGTCCAGTTTTAAGGGATCCTGTTACCAATTTAAGACTAAGAGGACATCCGATGGTTCTGAAAGGAGCATCTGGGCCAGCAACAAAATTAGATCTGTCATCTGGGATTAAGATTACGAGCTGTAAATCAGGCACTCGTGTATGTGAAGAGCTAAAGAAAGATACAGCTCTCATTGACGACTGGAGTTGGCTCCCTAAAATACTAACAAAAGGGAGTGTTGACATGCGCGAATGATGCCCAAAGAGCTCTAATAATGTCTTAAAACCCTTTAATATTTGTCAATGGAACACAAATGGTCTAAAATCGTTATTAGAGGATCCCGATACAATAAGTTTCCTCAGGGATTTTGATGTCTTAATGTTCCAGGAAACATGGAGCATGGAAAAGGAACCCCTGATTGGCTATTATGAGTACTTGAACGTTGCTCTCCGTAAGGCTGCCTTTGGTCGCGCAAGTGGAGGTCTATCCATCTATGTCTCCTTAAGTCTGAATGTCAAACATTTCGAGATTGACTTTCAACTGGCATGGCTCTTATGTATCAAACTAGCTCTTAATCAACCTATAATATTCCTAAACGTGTACATAAGCCCAAAAAACTCTGACAAAGCTTCTCAATTTACTATCTTATGGGAAATAGTTAAAGTGCTGTATCATGACCATCTAGACGCAACGATAATCATCTCAGGAGATTTTAATATGCATTTCCTTAATCGAAATTGCGTCAATAAACCAATAAAAGCACTATCACAGATGTGTGGTTTACAGCTCAAAAAATTTAACCTTGTGTTATTGCAGGACGATGGTCAAATACCCACAATTAAAAAATCAGGCAATTTCTCCGTCATTGACTATTCCATCATCTCGGCGGGGCTGACATGCTCCCTTCATAAATATCAAGTAATACCCAGGATAGAAAGTGACCACAACCCACAATTAATTTCATTGGTCTTATCAATGGATCATCTACCGGAAGCAAGATCAATGAAAATTGTACCAACAGCCTTTAGTCTTAAAAGGCTAGTATGGAATCCAAGAAACCAAAAGGAAATATTGGATTTTCTAGAACTCTTAATCATCAAAGTCTTGGAAGAGAAAAAAGAAGGGAAGTCCATGGTTGATATTTGGCCTTGTTTGTGTGCCTCTCTTTTAGATCGTTTTCCTCCATCAACAACATCAAAAGGCTCCGTCATGATAACAAAACAATCAGGATGGTATTCTAATCGGCTGCTTCGCTTAAAAGACAGCTTCATAGAGCGATTAGGGCGACTTTTAGAAAACCAAATGGAGTACTAAAAACTTTGGAAATTCATAAATTAAAAAAGTGCAGAAAACAATACAAAAATGAAATATGGAAAGCTAAACAATCGTATTATGAGGGATTATGGACTAAACTACATTTCTCATGTAAAAGCCAAAATCCAAAACTTTTCTGGGGCATAATTAATAATCTTGAAAATGGTAGTAAAAGAGGGAATAGTGCTAATATTGATGAATCCGGCTGGTCAACTTTCATCTATAATCTCTATGTTGCACCCTCGGCTCCACAGTCTGACATCAATATTGCTTGGCAGAAGATGAATATATCGAGCAGAGAAGAAGGCAGAAAATACGGTTCTATTCAGCATATTGACCAGGCAGAGCTACAAGTTGAGGAGTTATGGCCTAAGGAGCAAGTCCCGCCTATTGCCCAAGTTGGGCCACAAGTAATTGAGTTATGGCCTATAGAGCAAGTTAAAAAGGCAATGAGCAGGATCAGACCGAATGGAGCGCCTGGCCCAAACGGGATTCCAAATTCAATTTTTAAAGCAAATCTTAAGCATTGGCCAGAGGTTTTAACAATTTTATTTAATGATATCATTAAAACGGGATTAGTCCCAGAGTCATGGCAAGGAAGCATAATTCAGCCGATATATAAAAGTGGCCCACATGACAATCCTGCAAATTACCGACTAATAGCCCTAACTGATGTGGAGGCGAAAATCTTTGCAAGTTGCCTCCTTGAAGAATTGGAAGATTGGGCAACAAGAAAAAATCTAATTCCAGCTTTCCAAACCGGTTTTAGAAGAGGTGAATCAACTAGCACGAACTTGATTTTATTGACTTTATTAGGCGAAAGGGCTAAATATAGAAAGCAAAAGTTATATATCTGTTTTATCGATCTCAAAGCCGCCTTTGATTCTGTTCCTCGAAATTTACTTTGGGCTAAACTTTTAAATTGGGGCATCCCAAACCAATTGCTTGAAATGATTAAATTGTTATATACCAAGACATGGGTTCAGATCAAAGTCGGAGATGGTAGAAGTACAACCCGCCGACTTGAAACTAATACTGGCCTGAAACAAGGTTGTGTTTTGGCTCCATGTCTTTTTAATCTTTTTATGGCCGACCTTCCTATATATTTTAAAAAAGTTAATGCTCATTCGCCTTCCCTCTTAGGCAAAGATATCAAATATTTACAATATGCTGATGACACAATATTATTAAGTCATTCTGTCATAGGTCTAAGAAGATTAGTGGATTCTTTTAATCATTATATTACCCTTAACGGTTTGAAAATTAATACTAAAAAGACAAAAATAATGATTATAGGTAGAAAAAAATAGATAAAAAAGAATGGAACATTAATGGGTTACATATTGAAACTGTAAAATTTTATAAATATCTAGGAATAACATTTGACGATAATATGTCCTTTAGACAGCATTTTATTAACCTTAAAGCGAAGGCAACAGCTCTGTCATTTGCCTTTAGAAGGTTGAGGGACAAGTTGTCATGTCCAAATCACGATCATCTATTGAAGGTCATGAAAGCAAAGCTGATTCCATCTTTGGCTTATGGCTCAATGATTTTTCGTGGTAAAGACGTGAAAATGCTTGATGACCTACAAATAAAAGTCTTCAAGTCAGTTTTTAGGATCCCCAGGTATATAGGACATGCTAATGTTAGATTAGAATTTGGTCTGAAAAGGCAATCTTTGGTACGACAATCTGCCTTTTTAAAAATATTATATACTTTATATCGCTCAGAACAAGGTACCCTTGCAAACCAGTGCTGGCAGGAGATAACGAGGTATGAGCATGTTAGTAGCTGGAGATCCTTTTTAAGTGAGAGTTTAAATAATTTTGAGTGTCCAACCTTTGAAGAAGAAGTTAGGAGCAAAGCTGTTTTTAAACAAACTATAAATCGATCAGTCAATTTACTATCGAGTCTTCTAGATAAAGATGAACTCAGAAAAAAGAATCATTCCTGGTCAGTTATTAACTCATTTATTAAATTAGAACCCCAATTATACTTGATGACCCACTTAAAATCATTCTTAAGGAACAAATTTATGTTATTGCGGTTTGGGAGATATCCCACTAAGGACGGAATAACTAAATGGGAAAAAAATGGTCTAATAAACTTTGTAGGTTATGTGGCTCCTATGAGGAAACTTTAATACATATTGTAACTACCTGCCCCCAACTGCTAGAAGAGCGGAAGTCTTTGTTAAGACCGATTTTTAAAGAATTAGGGGTGAGAACATGTCGCCACGCCATCATTACTTGTCTCACTGGGTCTATGCCCCGCTTGATTACCCAATTTGTAAAGTTCATTTTTATTGCAGAAAAAAAACTATTAACCAAAACAGATTCTGATTGTTAATACAGTCGTCAAAGATTTTAATGCAAAAATGAATTGAAAAATTTGCTTTTAGAATCAGCTTTTAATATTTCTGCATATAACTTTACATTATAGATATAAAATATTTTAAACTGTTCTAGGATTGGTTAATTAAATTAAGACTAAAGATAGATTGCTTTAAAATTTTAATGATGACACCGGCACAAATGCACTTTATTCATTGCTGCTTTCTTTTATTGCTGCTAATGTCTTTAGTATAAAGTTGTGTATAAATTTTATGGGTAGAAATAACTTTACATTATAGTTATTAAATATTTTAAACTGTTAAAGGATTGGTTAATTAAATTAAGATTAAAGATAAATTGCTTTAAAATTGTAATGATAACACCGGCACAAATGCACTTTATTCACTGCTGCTTTCTATTATTGCTGCTAAATTCTTTTAGTATAAAGTTGTGTATAAATTGTATGGGAAGAAATAATGTTTCTAATCTGTTGTGTTTTTTTTTTTCTTTGATTGTAATGATTTTTATTAATCAACAAATAAAGCAATTATCATCATATGAGTCTATTCTTATTCAATCTGTACACCCATTTCAGGCCATAGTTCGTATGGAGCCTAAAACAGCTAAGATGCCACCAACAGATTTACAAAAAGGTCTGAAAGGAAGAGTTGTCTACTTACCTTTAGATTTTATGAAAAACATTGAAACTGTTGGTGTAGACAGAGAAGAAATGAGCCAGTAGTTATTCTAGTAAATGGTGTACCAACAAAGAGTCAAAAAATCTGGCAAGAGTTTGTAGATGTTAGTAAACTTCAAAAGGCTACAATATATCTGAGACAGAATAACATTTATTATAAGAATGTGAATGTTGATGAAGACGTAATATGCTTACAAGATGAGATAGTAATTTCAGCTGGACAAATTGAAAAAGTGGACAAGTGCAGAACTGAAGAGATTTATGAACATTATACAATACATCCTTTGCATTCAAAACAAATAATTGGAAACAGTATTGCATTATTTCAAATTAAAAAAGCAAAGGGAAGTCCAATGAGTGTATGGGAAAAAAGTTTAGAAGCTCATTGTTTTCCCCAGCTATTCCCCACTGGAGAAGGTGGGCGATTTGATGAGCGAGATGTACAGATTCCAGCTTCAGAATACAGATCAATAAGAATATTTTGTGAAGATGGAAGATTACGGCAGTGCGTTCCATATATATTTAATCTTGTGTTTGAAAACGATTTGTCTGCACTTTTGTATGCAGTGAACTACATATTAAAAACAGGACTTCATTTTCAACATGTTGCTGCAAAAGAGTTCATGGATAAAGTTGAACAAAGAGATGAGAATTTAGAATCTCAGTTAATTAATTTGTGTGCCAACGTGGGACCAATGAGTATTGGTATCGTTGTCATGGAGAACTTAAATGCATGTTAAGAAACTTAGGTATTCCTACATGGTTTGTAACACTTAGCTGTGCTGAATATGCGTGGGAAGATTTACTTGAATTTCTACGAGAAGCAAATTCAAATGTTGAAAACATTGAATTGAAGACAGCTGGAGAACTGTGTTCCTTGGATCCTGTAAATGTGTGCAGATATTATAATCATAGTTTTCAAGCTATGATGTCATTTATCTGCAATAAAAATAAGCCACCTCTTGGAGAGGTAACAGATTTTTTGGGAGAAAGGAGTACCCAGCCACAGGTGCTCCTCAAATACACATGCTATTATGGATAAAGAATGCACCAAAATTTGGAACTGATACTGATGAAACAGTTTTGTCTTTCATCGAACAGTATGTTACATGTGCCATTCCAAGAGATGGAAGAGAAAAGAGCTTGAGACAACAAGTTATATGGTTTCAAAGTCATCCATGTGGGAAATACTGCAGACAAAAATACAAGTGTAAAGGAAAATTTTATATAAAATGTCGTTTTGGATGCCCACGTCCTATAATTTCTAAAGGAAGAGTAAATAGTTTTTTGTCAGCAGTTGTTATGTCCCGTATAGAGGCCCTAATGTAGACCCGTTCATACATGCCCTAAAATGGACGTATTCATATTTGCCCTAATACGGTCATATTCGTACTTGCCCTATTATGGTCAAAGCCGCATATGCCCTATTATGGTCATAACTGTACATGTCCTATTATAGTCATGATTCCTTATATAGGCATGATCTTTCACCTACATTGGTCCTCGCTAGTACCCAACGAGCTCTGTGGGCTGAACGTTATCTCACCTGTGGTTTTGAATACAGCAGGGTTTTTCCCAAACACAGGCCCACACTGTACTCATCAATTATGCATGACTCTCTAGGAATACACCACCTGCATAATATGTATGTACAAAGTTCACTCCTGACGTCTTCCTCAAGTCTAACAAGACCCAATACAAACCATACGAAGCAACTAGAGTCTTCAGGGTATAAATACACCACATCTTACCCCGGTAAGACAGAGGGAACCGAGACTTCCATGCTGACACACTGACCAGAGACGCTGAGGCTCCTGCATGCAGTCGCTCCAGCTGACAGCGGTCTGACACAGCCCTTGCGGGGTATCCAACTCGAGACCAGGACGGGGTCCCACACTCTCTCTATTCAGGTATGGGGGTTCGACTAAATCCTAGAAGGATTCTTGGCTCTTAGGCTTTTAGACCTACACATATGCTAGGTACACTCAGGTACATCTAGTTAGGCATCGTAGGAGTACGCACACTTTTATAATGCTTTTATATTCATGTATGTATTCATGATTATTGCAACATGGTAGAACTGTTCTATCCATTCACTTTTATCGTACTGCTGATAATATATCTCTGCTATTGTCTGCTGGTTACTGCAGCACATATATTTTACACTAGAATAACAACTGTTCAATAAATACTTATTGAAACGCCCAGACTGTTTATTCTGTGTAACTCTCTGAGACAAACCGAATAAGTAAGCACGAGTGACTGAGCGAAAAGTAGTACATTGTTTCCACGATTCTGAGGGATCAGGGTTGTCATGGTCTAAGGTTGCCAGAAACTAATCTTTCCCCGATAAGAGGAGATTCTAGTGGCAATTTGAGCTAGCTAATGCAAATCAGGCTAACATATGCGGTAGGGGTGCACAGAATCAGTCTAACACCAAGCCCACGGTTTATGTTATCCAAACGTGCAGGTCCTGCTTGGGTACTATGGGAACTACACGACATGGCGCCACCAACGTTGGTTGGGTACATATTTAACAGTAGAATCTGAGTAGTTCAGTCGTGCTATTCTCAGAGAACCTACTCACAAAACCCCAGAGACGTCTGGAGTGGGTGGGCACAAACTACGCCACAGCTGAGTAGGCGAGATATCCTATTTATCGGCTGTTGGTTACTCAAGCTTGAAGGGCATTTAGTTCCTAAATTGTGCATAACACCTCATCTTAGTTCCCTTTGAACACTTCTTCCTCTAAACATGCCTGATTCCGAGGCAGGGGAAGACAGAGTTGACCTGAATTTTTCAGAAGAAGGAGAAGATCCTGTAAATGCAATACAGATTGCACCAAAATTCAGAATGACAGTCACCCTAAGACTATTAGAAAATGGTTTACAGGCTGATTCCGGAGGCAAGATGGCGACCGACTGATATCGCCATGAAGATGCTCCGCTGAGCCTCCCCAAATGCGGCGGCTTTGAATGCTCTCTACTATCCTCTTAGGTAGCGAAAAAATGAGGAGACCGTAAAGACTTACGATTTAAACCCCCATAAAGCAATGTGAAAGAAAAGGGAAAGAATGCGGCTGAAACCACAAGACTCACCTCGGCTGCTTGTCATTACGCTCTGCCTTTGCCGTGAGGACGCCGAGGTAGCTCTGGGTTCATGGATGGAACCTGGCCTGCGTGAGTTTTCCCCGGCTGAGCAGCGGAGGGTTGTGCGGAGGACGGCGCGATCTTCAAGCAGAGCGGAGAAGTCTCCCGCTGTGGCAGCACTGTGGCGCTGCAATCGGTACAGGATTGGAATCGGAGCGTGGAGCAGGGTCGGCGCCGAGATACTTTGTTGCAGCAAAGGCGTCTCCTGCCAGTTCACCCAAGTAAGGATGACCGGCAAGGGGGCGAGGGCTGGGAAGACTCTTCTTGTGCCCTCTGAGTCAAAAGCAGCGCTGGCACTCACACGGCAAAAAAGAGTGGATGCCTTAAACGCGAAAGGCAGAGGTGGTGGTGAGAAAGGTGACGGTGCAAAAAAGACCTCGCAGGAAAAAGACTCGACACTGATGGCCGTCGGGAAGAAGGGCACCACTCGCACACCCAAGGAAGCCGATGGCTCACAACCTTTAATTACTAGTCGCTTTGCAGCAACAAGTGAGAAAGAGAACAATATGCTTGTCAGCGGCGCAGATAGCCAGGGTACAGGAGGGTCGACATGTGCGTCAGGGCAGCTTTTAGATACTCCTTCATCTGATGATACAGGTAAAGCCCTCGCCCTTTTACCGGTAACCTTGCCAGCAGAGGTTAGTCCGGAGGGTAACTCGACCAGCATGCACAATAACCCTAGTATTTTGGCAAGCAATTTGTCTGCTTCTAACAACACAGCAGCCACAGCTAACCCTCTTCTATTAGCGCCCCTTGGTGATCGTGCGCTTATAGACTGGAATTCAAAGACGCCAGACAATCAGGATAAGTTTTACTCTCTGACTGAGGAATCCGAAATGTCAGATATCAGCATCTCGTTGTCTAGTGGGGAGGAAGGAAAGAAATGGTACAGCAGTCCCAATACTGACTCCCAGAGAGGTAAACCTGGCACTAAAAAACTATTTAAAAAAAAGAGCAGAGATCGTGCGCATAGAAAGGGCGACTTATCTGATAATGATAATGCGGGTGTAAAAGAGCTGAAATGGGACTACAACACCCCTCTCACTTTAGTCTCAGAATCCTCCACCGCTTCTGTGCATAATCAAACAAGCATTGGCAGTGGCAAAGGCGGCGATCACCGAGACACAAGAAGTGAACCTGCCTTGACAGATGTTTTACAGTCCATCAAAAGCTTCCAGGAGGAAGTCAAGGCAGACAGTCGTAGATCCCGTATGGCGGCCAAAAAACTGCAAGGGGCAGTTAGAAAGGTTGGCAAAACCTGTGCCGATAATGCGGATCGAATGGCTATGGTGGAGGGAAGGACGGAACAACTGGGAAAAGATGTTGCCTCACTTCAGACTCAGCACGATGAATACGAGGGGGTGGTAAAAGACATGATGTGGAAACTGGAGGAGCAAGAAAATCGACAGAGACGCAACAACCTCCGCTTCTTAGGAATTCCGGAAGGGGTTGAAAAAGATGATCCCAGGAAATTTATGATTACCTTATTGAAAGGGGCTTTTCCCGAACTGCAATCATGGGATTTGGACAGGGAAATTCAAAGAGCCCATACATTTCCTTTTTTTCCCGGCAAGCATGCAGCGGCATCACAGCACCCTCGTGCCATGCTTTTATTTTTCGGACATTTTTTACTCCGCCAAACTCTTTTTGACTTGGCCAGACCCACAAAGAAACAAACCTTTGATGGAGTAACCTTCTTCACCATACCCGATTTCGCTCATGCCACGGTGGAGCGCAGGTGGAGGCTCCGGCAGCTCTTTGAACCATTTCAGAAGCTGGGGGCCGAGGTGTACCTACAGAACCCGGCCCGGTTGAAAATAATATACAAAGGGACTACCCGCAGTTTTGTTTCTGAAATTCAGGCGCAAAACTACTTAGAGGAACTCTCGGGGCACAAATAATGTAGCTAATTATCTCAAAGTACACTTGGGGCAATGCGCTAAGTATGGCTAGATAATTTTCGAGTAGTATGTTGAAAGGGAAGGCTTAGCAGCTCCTTCTTCCGCCGAATCCGCTTTGTTGTTTATGACATAGTTTAGTTATTTTTTTCCCACATGGTATTAGGCATGCAGTTGTTTTTTTTGGGGGGTAACTGTTACCAGAGGTTATGGAAAATGTTTTTCTCTTTTTTTTCTTTTTTTTCTTTTTGGCTATGCTCGGTAGGGAGGCTCAGCGGGATCGCGTGGCTCTACACGTCGGATGTCAAATCCCTGGCTTGGCCAGGTAACCTCCAAAGGTGGTGGAGGGTGGGGTGGGTGGGAGAGGGGGGGGGAGGTCATACAGGTTGCACTAAATGGTAACTGTAAAAAGAAAACTACAAAAATGAGCCAAACTAATTTAGTTTGTTACCCGGTTTTGATTGTCGGTAAAAGGGGGAAAAAAGGAAAAAAGTGTGGCTATATACACGGAGCATGTAGTGGAAAAAGATGGGTCTGTTAAGGGTATTATCAATGAATATTTGTGGCCTAAATGACCTTAGGAAAAGACAGGCGGTGGCAGTAGGACTTCAAACTTGGGGCACAAATATTGTTTGTTTGCAAGAAACGCAGATTGAGGGGTCACAAGCACATATCTTAAAATCATTAGGATATAGGTTGATCTGTGCCACGTCACAAGGAGCTAGGGTAAGGGGGGTTGCTATTTTAGCCAGGGGGAGCGGGCTCATCTTTAGTCACTCTAAGGCATATAAATTTGGTCGCTGGGCAATTACAGAATGTCAATATGGGAGTGGGCAAAAGATGACTCTATGTGCCATTTATGGCAGCAACAGCGACGAGGCATCAGTTTTTGATGAGATCTCAAACGAATTGATGCATTGGCCACTACCTTTAATGATTTGTGGGGATCTTAACATTAACCTGCCAAACAACTGGTCCTTAAAGGAGGGGTGGCACTATACCGGCCGCAAACCCAAAGTATTGAAAGCATTAAGACAAATGTGTTGCATACACGGGCTGGTGGATGGCTGGCAGACCTTAAAATCTGATGATCCAGGGTTTACGTATTTCTCCAATCCACATCTCACCCATGCAAGATTGGATTATATTTTAATGTACAATGCAATAAAAACCAAGTGCCAAATCATGAAACTCCCCCGGATCCTTTCGGATCATAATCCTCTCATTTGTTCCGTGGAAATAGACAATAGAAGTGACACTCCTAGCTCATGGACTTTCGAGAAAGCCCTGCTCTTAGATGAGAATTATTGCAGCCACATCAGAGAGTGGATCCCTAATTTTTTATCTGACAATGAGGGGAGCTCTTCAATTGAAATAGTCTGGGATACGCTAAAAGCAGGGATCCGAGGGGAGACCTTGCAATATTCTTTAAAAGCTAACAAACTAGCTAGGGAAGTTATGCAGGGGCTACAAGATAACCTGAAGAAGGCTGAGGAAGGCTTAATAAGTGTTACAATGGGAAATGTTCCAGTAGGGAAGGAAGAAGTAGAGAAAGTGCAGAACCAGGTGGCAATCGCTAAGGCTTTAATTATGAATATTTTCATGGAAAAAGTAATTAAAAAAGCACTCTCTCAAAAGGAAATGATATATGAAGTGAACGAGCAAATTGGACACCAACTAGCCGTTCGTATGAGACAACAGGCCTCATCAAACTTGATCCGCAAAATCCAGGATCCTCAGGGAGTCCGAGTAGCAGACCCTAAACTCATAAGAGAAGCTTTCTGGCGGTTTTACCAAGATTTATACACTGAATCGGGGGGTGGTGACCAGGCAAGCATTGAGGATTACCTAGATCAGCTTTCTAATGAGAAATTTAAAGATGAGGATGCAAATCTCTTAGAGGAGCTACCCACAAAGGGAGAAATCATTGGCATAATCAAAGATTTGCCAAGAGGGAAAGCTACGGGGTTAGATTGCATCCCATCGGAATTCTATGCCTCTTTTCTAGATCAAATTAAAAGCATCTTGATAGAGCTCATTATACATATCTTTAAAGGAGGCCATCCCCCGAAATCTTGGTCTCGGGCAAAAATAGTCATCTTCCCTAAAAAGAACAAACCGCCGGAACAGATGGGTTCATATCGTCCCATTACCCTCATTAACTCAGACTCCAAAATTTACTCAAAAGTCTTGGCTAATAGAATTGCTCCCATTATCCACAAGGTGATTGCTCAGAGCCAACATGGCTTCGTTCCAGGCAGGTCCACTATCAACCACATTCAGCGAGTAATCACCTTGTTCGATGGTATGGATGTTACAGGAGACCCTATGGCGCTGATTCTGCTTGATGCGGAAAAAGCTTTCGATAGGGTCTCCTGGCACTTCCTGTGGACTGCAATGTCCAGAATGGGTATCAAGGGAGGCTATATACAGGCAGTCCAAAAACTGTACGTGAATCCAAGGGCCGTAGTATTGGTAAATGGGATTTTAACTGAAGAGCTGATAATATCACGTGGAACACGGCAGGGCTGTCCTTGCTCGCCATTGCTTTTAGCAATTTATATAGACCCATTTATCCGGCGATTGGAAAAGGACGGAGAAATTAAACCTATAATATCACAGGGGTATGCCACTAAATCGCTAGCCAATGCGGATGATATCGCTATCGTGACATCCGATCCAAACACGGCTATGACTGCTATCGAGAGGGAGGCTAAACAATTTGGAGATGTGTCCGGCTATGCACTTAATCAGGGCAAAACTCAGATTGTTTTAAATAGGAAAAGTGAATGGCGGGATCCTCGAGTTGTGGAACAGGCTACTTACTTAGGAGTCTGCATTACATCTGATCTTGAAAATCTGGTTGATATAAATCTGAAGCCAATAACAGGTGCAATGCGGAAAGATCTTCAACGCCTTGACAATTTACACCTCTCTATCATTGGAAGAGTGAACGCAATTAAAATGGTCTTCTTTCCTAAAATTTTGTACATGTTTAGGGCAATCTGCCTAGAATTCTCTTCATCCTGGCTTAAATCAATAGAACGGATGTTCTCTAGCTTTATCTGGGCATATTCACAACCTCGGCGGGCCTACAAGTTCCTCACTCTCCAGAAGGAGCGAGGTGGACTAGCTCTCCCAAACTTGAAGGCATATTACTGGGCTACCGTGCTATTGTATAGCGATGAGTTACTTCAGAATAACCGGGAAGGTATGGAGGGAGAAGCCTATGCACCATCTATTTTCCAATTACTACTAGGCAGGGAGAGCAGAGGATACTGGTGGAGACATTTGCACGACAGTTACCACAAAAAGGTTAAATTTAAAACACTATTTAGTGGATTCAAGGTGTGGAAGACCATTAGGAAAATGCTTGGTATAGGGAGACTGTCTTTCTATACGCCCTTAAAGAATAACCCAGAACTGCCCGAAATTTTTAATGATAGTTATATACATAAGTGGCATGATGTAGGAATTGTCCAGATCGGCTGCCTCTTTTCCTCCGTTGGGATTCGGACCTTCGAAGAATTAAAAACCAATTTTGGATTAGACTGGCGGGACTTCTTCAAGTACCTGCAAATTAGAGATTTTTTGTCACAGAAGGTAGGCGGGAGGGGGGGTGGAAAAAATCGACCTAGTAGAAATACTTTTATCTGGCACCAAAAACACGATTGGGGGTATTTATTCACGCATTAATGCTATGTTTCCAGATGATATGGAGAAAACTGCGCAAAAATGGTTAGAGAAAGCAGCAATTCCAAATGATGAGTTTAATTACGCTTATGAAATGTCGCAAACAATTCTAATGTCAACCAAACACCAAGCACAATTTTTTTAAACCTGTTTTTTCCTATATTATACACCGGACAAAATAGCCAAGTGGGGAACTGGTAAGAGCACATGTTGTCCTAGATGTATGCTTTTTAATGCTGATTGTATACACATTTTTTCCACCTGCGAAGGGTTAACATCTGTCAAACAAGAGATAGGGAAATTTCTATCTACAGTGGTGCATAGCACGATAGTTTTATCCAGCGGTGTTATTCTACTAGGGGCAACAGACCCCGGAAACGCTAGAATAGGGCATGAACTTATCTTTATAGCAATGGCCGTTTTTAGGTTGTGCATAGCCTCAGCGTGGTTGGATGCTACTGCCCCGACATTCCAACAATGGTTAGCCAGATTTCTCGCCATCTCAAATATTGAAATTGCTATCTATAAACGTAAGGGCAGGAGGCGACGGAAAAGAGGTTTAAAAATTTGGACCCCTCTAATAGAATGGTGTCAATTGCAAGGTCGCACGGAATGAATTTTTTTTTTGTTTGTTTTGTTTTTTTGACTTAAGGTGCAACCGGATCTGGGCGTACTAATGTATGTATCAATTTTGTCTTTTTGATAATGTAACTCATTTTATAAATGTATGTATACTTGTCTGACTTGGAGGGAGGGGGGTCGGGGGAGGGTGAAAATTTGTTGCTTAAAAACTGAATAAAGATATTTAAAAAAGAAAATGGTTTACAAGCTAGGGGTGGCATGGTAGTTTTCGTGATTGAGGCACACGAATCAAACAAAACAGAGGTATTGTATTCATGGGTTACATTCCCAGCAGCAAATGCCATAACAAAGACATTTCACTACTATATAAAAGGAGATGCACCAAGGGAATATGGTCCGTTTGAGGACATAGAGATTCCACTCACTTACCAGGAACATTATTACTGATTTAATGGTGCCCTACCCCACGTACGAGGAAGAGTAAGATTAGGCCCGCTCGGAGGAGACGGGGCCACATGGCCAATACTAGAGGCTTACACACCGCATCCTGACATTGGAACAATGCCACAGCCAGAATTACTCATACAACACAGAGATTTAATTAAAATCTACAGAAACCTGACACAATTCGTCATGAGGACTTTAACAATCCAACCTGCCCCAGGTGCAGCAAATAGTACTCCAGCTCAGGGTACAGGAAATAAAATTACTCCTCAAACATTACACGCGGTAATGGGCAAAATGCCCGCAAAACGCGAACAAATACCATTCTGGATAGCTCAGAAAATAACTCAGCTTGAGGCAGTATTCCCGAATACTACCACCTATGAAAAACACAAAATTCTAACAATCTGCTTGCCCGTGGGGATCACACCACAAGTAGAGGACTGCACCTCTTGGGGTTCAGTCTTTGCTGCCATATATACCAGAACACATGGTATCCCGTCATTAGCAGTAGTACCTGACGTATTGAGACAGATACAAAATGAGTACGGAGCAGAACCTGCCCTAAACTTTGGGATGAAGTTACTAAATAACTTTGACCAGGTATCAGCCATAATACTAGCTAACATTAAGGGGGAAGCAGCTTCAGTGGCAATCCGCCAACACCTAAGGGAGTTCAGTCCAGTAGATCAACAACACGAACTACCCAAAATAATTGAAACTGCATATGCAGAACTAGGCAGAGACAGTCTAGGTGGGAAAGCATTAAAACCACAACTGGTGGGCAGTCCTGAAAAGGACACTACAAAGCAGACACCTACTTCTTCTAAAAAGAAGTGGGAAAATAAAAAACAACAAAAGTCTAAAGACAGCAGATCTCAATCCAGAGGTAGGTCTCCTCAACAGGAGCCCTCTGAAAGGAGGTATAACCTCAGGAATAGGGATAATATTAAAAAACCTGACAGGTATCAGGATACTGATACACGTTCCTCTCGTTCCTTTCAGGGTTCATCAAAAAACTCCGAGAGGGAAGAACTGTCAGAACACAGACAAGAGGAGCGTACAAAGTCCAGAGACACGCAACGCGCTGCGGACTTCGCACCTAAAAAAGAAGATAAACAAAAATCAGAGCCTCAGTTCAAAAAGAAGAAGGTAGCAGGTCTCAAGATAAGACATGCCCAGAATTCTGAGGACACAGCTTCTGAACGGGGAATGGGCTCTGACGATGCTAGACAGCGTGGCAGAAGTAACAATAGCTCGCCAGAACCTGAAGGAATTTCTGGTGACAGTGGAGTTGAGTGAGTATATCACGGTGGAAACACCTGATACTCGGGTAAGTGTCCCACATAAGTTACATGAGATAACACTCCGGATGGAGGGGGACAAGCCCAGAAAAATTAAAGGTCTATTTTGGAAAAATCTGTCATCTGGATATGACATCCTATTAGCAGAGCAAGACTGGCCACCAGCATTCGTCATGGAGTGCCCTAGGGGTGAAACTATAATTTTTCCAGCCTTCTCCGACCTCGTTACCATACATTTAAAACATGCATATGCGCAGGAGTGGGCGGTTGCCCTGGTTCCAGCATTGTACAAAAATCATGCCGGTTGGGATGAGGATTCAACCCACCACGTGATCCCATTAAAAGTTTCCCCAAATGCTCAAAGGTACCCTATAAAGCAGGAAGCAAAAAAACAAGTCAGGGAGATCCTAGATCAACTTGAATACCAGGGGGTGATTGAAAATTGTACTTCACCTATGAACAATCCTTTGTTCCCCGTATCAAAACCTGACAACACATATCGTCTAGTTTTAGATTACAGACATTTAAACACTTGCAGAAAGACATTTGCAGTTCAAAATTCACACAGTGCCGCATTGATGAATAACATTGTACGACAAAAATACAAAACTACACTTGATATCTCAAATGGATTTTTCTGCCAAAATATAAAGCCTGAAAGTAGGTATCTGACCGCATTCTCAGCGCTAGGGTCTCAATGGCAATTTTGTCGACTCCCCCAAGGGTATAAGAACAGCCCGGGGGTATTTTCAGCAAGGGTAACAGAGTTACTACAAAATTTGGATGAAGAAGCATTGTCCTATGTAGATGATATTTATCTGACGGACGATGACTTACCAAGGCACTTGACCAGGGTGAGCACCATTATTATGGGATTCGCCTCTCAGGGCTATAAATTTAATTTCAAAAAATCAAAAATTGCCCACCTCAGTGTCCTATTTTTAGGATACGAGCTGTCAAGTGAAGGGAAAAGCCTAGCAGCTAACTTTTTAGAAAAGTGTGCGCTGCTCCAACCTCCAAAATCATTAAAGAATTTACAATCAATTCTGGGATTTCTAAATTTTGGTCGAACATACATTTTGGATTACGCAGAAAAAGTAAAACCTTTCTACGACTTAATAAAACCTGACTTTTCAGTTAGACATTGGACACAGGAACATACAAATATCCTACGTTCACTACAGGAAGACATGATAGCTTCAAAACATTTACAGACACGCCTAAACGCACATAATTTGGTGATCCGAGTAATAGCGGGTCAATGCGGGTACACTTATTTGACCTTCAATGAAGGAGAAACAGTACCAATCGCATATAAATCACACCTGTACACAAACGCAGAGATGCGCTTCACTTCAACAGAAAAAATCCTGACAGCAGTGCAGACCGCTGTAGCAAGAGAAAGAGCTCTGGCTCAGGGAAAACGCATAATAGTCGTGACCCCAGTACCAGCCTTAGAGGCTGTTACCAAGGCTAGCATTCCAAATGCGAAAGCCTTACATCCCAGATGGATACAATGGGCTAATTCTCTTACTGCAACGGATGTTGAATTCAGATTTGATCCAAGTTTAAAAACACAAGCATTTCTGCAATACGAACAAGAATATCCTCTACTGAATGCGATTTTGCCTCTAGATCAGTATGAATATATTATTTACACTGACGAATCTGCTCAACCGGCCATAGGGAGTAAGCAAGCTTACAGCGCAGCGTGTGCAATCGTTAAAGGTCGCATGAGCGATGGAAAGTTCCATCCAAGTTGCACTAAAACGCAATCTCTAGGAGACTGCACGGCTCAGTTGGCAGAGTTAAAAGCACTAATACTGGCACTGGTACATACGGAACACGAATTCCCCACACTAATTGTGTGTGATTCCTTTTACTGTGTACAGTCGTACAATTAATATTTACATCATTGGGAACAAAACGGGTTTAAAGACACAAAAGGTGGCACAATTAAGCATAAAATGCTATGGGAACAGGTAGTGAAGTTGAGAAACGAACTACCAAGGGCTCACGTGATACATACACTGAGTCATCAGCGTGATGGCGTTCACGTTGAAGGGAATTCATTGGCTGATGAAGCCGCAAAGGGGGCTGTTCGCACGGCTTCCGTAGCTGCAGTTACTTGTTCAAGAACGAGAGTAGACG
This sequence comes from Calotriton arnoldi, assembly GCA_963921515.1. Taxonomy (NCBI): domain Eukaryota; kingdom Metazoa; phylum Chordata; class Amphibia; order Caudata; family Salamandridae; genus Calotriton; species Calotriton arnoldi. The sequence continues at coordinate 868,929 of CAWUFW010005631.1, forward strand.
CCGAGATTATGGTAGCTGTCAATGCATCACGCAAGGACAGCACAGCAGTACCAAAGAAATTTCCACTCAAGTACTCCTACAAGTTAGATGCACACAGCATTCCATATGCTCAGATTCCTGGAGTGGGGGATAGAGTAATACCAAATATGGATCGTAGGCAAGGCTTAATTCTAGCAGCACATGAGGGTTTGGGTTCTGCGCATACAGGCGTCACAGCGACTATTTCTTTACTGAAACAGCGCTACGGGTGGCCAGGGTTAACAAAGCAGACCAAAGACTATGTCTTAAAGTGCGACCTCTGCCAGCAGATGAAAGGCTCCACCGTCACACACCCAGCGCAGACACCATTACTAAAATCAGACAAACCTCTCGCATGTGTGTATTTGGACCACTGCGGACCCCTACAATCTGATTGGGCCAAGAAATATATCATGGTTGCAGTAGATTCCTGCTCTAGATTCCTATGGGTTTGGCCTCAGTGCTCGGTTGACGCTCGAACTGTTATAAAAGATTTGCAAGTCTTTATCGGCACATGCGCAGTTGGCACGTTACATTCTGACCGTGGCCCGGCGTTTAGCTCTCGGGCTTACAAAGAGGCCATGGAAGGAATGGGCGTAGCATTGCGGTACTCCTCTTCGTACCATCCTGAGGGTAATTCGGTCGTGGAGAGGAAAAACTGTGACTTAAAGCAATCTTTAACAGCTAGGGTATTAGGCAAAGGCGGTAGATGGGTTGATCACCTTTATGGGGTCCAACGAGCAATAAACAATCAGCCAAGAAGCTCTCTAGGGGGTGTCACTCCTTACGAGGTCCTATTTGGGACAAGAATGTGGGTACCTGATCTTGATTGTGAAGGCACAGTGGCGGATGAAAAACCGTTTGATATCCATGATCGTTTGGCTGTTTTACAGGATCTAAATGAATCCAGGACACAACAAAGCAACGTCCACTTAAAACAGACCGCCACTGAGGAAGTCAAGGCAGTAACGGCAAGACCTGTCTGGATCCCAAAAGTCGTGGATCTGGTCAGAGAAAAGATTGCAGACAAGAAAGAATTTGGGCCATCATACAGAACAGCTGTACCGGTCCTAGCAATCCAAGGCACAAGAACAGTACTTCTGCCACCTTTTGACAGGAAAAAGGAGAAAAGATTTGTCTCAATCGACTTAATCAAACCACACTATGTGGCCGATACTAAACAGTAGGCCTCGTGGCAAGGACCTCGAGTGAGATACAGGCGCTCATTCGTACAAACTGCCCCATTCATTTCGCAGAAATCGTGGGTCGTATCTTCAATATGTCTGATACGAGCGGTATTGTACACCTATTTAAGACCATAGGGTCAGGACTGTTAAGCACCTTTCAGACAGTCCTCGGAGTAATCCCAAATTTTATACACTCCGTATTGGGAAGCGTATTTGGAGGACTCCCGCTTATCCTATTGCTGATTGCAGGGGTCCTATTTATAATACTACTGCTACGCAATGGACGGCCCAATTCCCGAGGGAATGGCGAACATGCTCCTGGAGCGGAAATACCGTGAACGCATGGTACAACTTCTGGGCATTTCTTGCCTACGAGAACTCAATGCCTCCTGGTTTCTATCCTTTCGACCAGTCTGGGTAGACTGCATCTTACCTGTTCTTCGATGCCTGTTTTGCGGAGAAGAATGCACGTTGGATCTTTGTCTAACATTTCCATCAGATGCGCCTCCGGACACGGATGCAATGCTGGACCCCATAAAGGCCCACGCTCTGCGTTGTCCCTAGCGGCTTCCAATTCTGATGAACGCATTCCTGGAGAATCCACAGGTGCCGTTTGCTCCTGCTGGGTTAGGTGACTCCTCCACAGGCACCCAGGTAACAACTGCCACACAAGCTGCCGCAGCACCGACTGTTAGCAGTGCTACATACCATCTATGTGCGATTGACGTTCTCTGTGAGGCGTTGGATTTGTCGTCTGCAGTAGCTAACACCGATAATGTTGTGCTTCCCAGCCAGGACACCTAATCTTGAATTGGCTCATCGCGTCCTGGGAAAGAATTCGGCTTCTCCACTCGTTTTCATAATAGAAGAGTAAATTTGGAACATTTCCTAAATTGACACTTTCGCTTGAGAAAAGCATGGCCTTCTTCCGCTTTGAGTGAAGCAACTTATATAGAGAAACAAAATAGACATTTTTTAGTGGCAATTGGAAATAGCTGAATTTTAACATTTTCGATTTTTTTTTTTAACAATTTTAAAAACATGTTTTTACTTGCTTTTAAAATGTTTTTAAACTGTCCAGATTTTAAGTATGGTCATTGTCATCCTATTTGGAAGAGGAGTGGGTGTTATGTCCCGTACAGAGGCCCTAATGTAGACCCATTCATACATGCCCTAAAATGGACGTATTCATATTTGCCCTAATACGGTCATATTCGTACTTGCCCTATTATGGTCAAAGCCGCATATGCCCTATTACGGTCATAACTGTACATGTCCTATTATAGTCATGATTCCTTATATAGGCATGATCTTTCACCTACATTGGTCCTCGCTAGTACACAACGAGCTCTGTGGGCTGAACGTTATCTCACCTGTGGTTTTGAATACAGCAGGGTTTTTCCCAAACACAGGCCCACACTGTACTCATCAATTATGCATGACTCTCTAGGAATACACCACCTGCATAATATGTATGTACAAAGTTCACCCCTGACGTCTTCCTCAAGTCTAACAAGGCCCAATACAAACCATATGAAGCAACTAGAGTCTTCAGGGTATAAATACACCACATCTTACCCTGGTAAGACAGAGGGAACCGAGACTTCCATGCTGACACACTGACCAGAGATGCTGAGGCTCCTGCATGCAGTCGCTCCAGCTGACAGGGGTCTGACACAGCCCTTGCGGGGTGTCCAACTCGAGACCAGGACGGGGTCCCACACTCTCTCTATTCAGGTATGGAGGTTCGACTAAATCCTAGAAGGATTCTTGGCTCTTAGGCTTTTAGACCTACACATATGCTAGGTACACTCAGGTACATCTAGTTAGGCATCGTAGGAGTACGCGCACTTTTATAATGCTTTTATATTCATATATGTATTCATGATTATTGCAACATGGTAGAACTGTTCTATCCATTCACTTTTATCGTACTGCTGATAATATATCTCTGCTACTGTCTGCTGGTTACTGCAGCACATTCATTTTACACTAGAATAACAACTGTTCAATAAATACTTATTGAAACGCCCAGACTGTTTATTCTGTGTAACTCTCTGAGACAAACCGAATAAGTAAGCACGAGTGACTGAGCGAAAAGTAGTACATTGTTTCCACGATTCTGAGGGATCAGGGTTGTCATGGTCTAAGGTTGCCAGAAACGAATCTTTCCCCGATAAGAGGAGATTCTAGTGGCACTGTGAGCTAGCTAATGCAAATCAGGCTAACATACGCGGTGGGGGTGCACAGAATCAGTCTAACACCAAGCCCATGGTTTATGTTATCCAAACGCGCAGGTCCTGCATGGGTACTATAGGAACTACACGACACAGTAAGGCATACAATACCTCGGAAATCTCCCAAGAATACATACAACTTAAAAAGAACAGAAGCTTCAAAGTACATTAATGGCTACAATCCAGTTATTTGGAAAATGTGGACTGCAATCATGGATATCCAGTATGTTGCAGATAATTCAATTGCCGTAGCTCGCTATGTTACATCATATATAATCAAATCTGAAAAGACAGAGATGAAAGAAATGTGGGAAGAAATTTCACAAGAGAAAAGTCTTAGCAAGAACTTGTACAGCTTCAGCTTGAAAAAGCTTTCCCATCTAGAGATTGGATCCTATGAATGTTCAGATCGCTTGAGTTCAGCAAGTTTATATTCAAAGTCAAGAGGAATCATTTGGATAAGTCTAGGTCTTGCCACCACACGAAATAGAGTATTGAAATCTCTACAAGAAATTGAATACTTAACAAAGAATGAACCAGAAAGTACAGATATTGTTAAAACTAATATGTTGGATACATACTATCCCAAAAGGAGTCCACATCTCAAAAACCTATCTCTCTATGAAATACTTCAACATTACAGCTTTAAAAGAAAAGTTACAGAAAATATAAACGAAGAAAAATATGCAGTAATTGGATGTGACGGATGTTTGGTAAAACATGCCAAAGGAAATCTTATTAACCACAGAAAACTCAGTTGCAAAAGTCCAGATAAGAGGGAATTTTTCTATTTAGCACTTCTGCAACTCTTCAAGCGTTGGCGTAGTGAAATGGAATCACTTAAAGATTTTGACTGCTATGAAGATTCTTTTAATGCAAGTAAAGATAGTATTCAGTGTACAATTTTCCCTACATATCTACAAATGCTAAATGATGAGATTGAACAAGAAAGTGCTATTGCAGCGGAAATAGCTAGAGAAAGTTCTCAAGATAGTCAAAATTCTGGTCCACTCAGTCAAGATCCACTGGGACAACCAATTATTGAAAATGAAGGAGCAATAGCAATGAATGAGGTAGAAACTGCAATGCAACAAGCACAACAGGATATTATTCCGTTGGAAAAGTTAGAAGAACAACTAAATATTGAACAGAAAGAAATATATCTACAAGTCTAACAACAGATACAACATGGTTTACTGCACGAAAAAAAAGAATGCCAATGTTCATCATTTAAACCTATTCTAATGTACATCAGCGGTCAAGCTGGAACAGGAAAAAGTTTCTTAATTAAAGTTTTGACCAGTTATCTACATAAAACTACAGAATCACATTTATCTTGTGTTGTAACAGCTCCAACTGGATTAGCAGCACATAACATTAAAGGGATAACTTTATATTGATTACTTATGCTACCAGTTGAACATGATAATAAATTGGAATATCAGAAGCTATCTGGAGAAGCTTGTTATGAAGTCTCAAGAGTACTGAAGAAAATGAAACTTTTAGCATTGATGAGGTGAGCATGGTCTCAAACTTAATGCCTGCATTTGTACATTTAAGAATGCAACAGATTTTAAAAACAGATTACGATGTTCTGTTTGGAGGAAAAAATTTAATTGTATTCGGAGATCTACTACAACTTACTCCTGTAAAAGGACAACCTGTTTTTAAAACACTTGTTCATGAAGACCCTAGGAAATCTTTGGGAAGTATTAAAAATATGAACATTTGGTTACATTTTGAATATAAGGAACTTGTTAAGAATATGCGACAAGCAAGTGATGAAGATTACGGAAATATTCTTCAAGACATAAGAATTGGTGTCTTAACAAAACACGGTAAACAAGCTTTAGAACGTCGACGACTAAGGAACTTGTTTACAACTGGAAACACAGCAGCTGAAGTAAAGTACAAGATGCTTGGAGAAAAGCAGTCTATAGTTTGCCTAATGCCTACACTGCAAGAGCGTTCTATATTTAATCAACTTCTCAAACTGAAAAAACAACAAATAGTGGAAATTGAAGCTATTGATAAAATTGAACACCAGGGAGTGACTACAGGCTAAATTAGATTCTTTGGAAAAGTCTGTATCTAAAACTGCAGGCTTAGAAAAGACTTTACATGTATGTATAAACTGTTGTGTAATTCTACAGCATAATTTGAATGTTGAAGAAGGTTTAGTAACTAGAGCAATAGGAAAAGTTGTTGATTTTGTAAAATTTCAGAACAGAGACGGAATAGAATTTTTGATTATAAAATTTGATCAGATTAAAGAGGTAAGACAGATTGGACATTGTGTTGTACGTTTTTTGCTTGTAAAAGATTTGTATGTTCGTAGACAACAGTTTCCTCTGTCTTTAGCATATGCAGTAACTATTCATAAATCCCAAGGTTTAAGTATAGACAGTGCTTTTGTAAATATTGGAAGTACAGTGTTCAAAGAGAGAATGGCATACGTTGCATTGTCTTGAGTAAAAACATTGTCTGGTTTGTATTTGATAGATTTTGATGACAAAAAGGTTAGTGCTGATGCAAATTGTGTAAGAGAGTACAATCATTTAAGAAGACTTTATACTACTGATTTAGGTGAATATCCCAATTATGAGAAATGTATAGTGTGCCCACAATGGAAATATGTCAAAGATGCAATTGAGGTTCAAAAAAAGAAAACAAATGAAGAGAAATTTGAAGGCGTAAAGAAAAAGAAAATGGAAACTGTTGATGACATTGAAGGATACCAGTTGGAAAATAGTTCAGGTATCAACTGTTATGCTAATGTGATTCTGAATGTTGTGTTTCATCTACAAGATCTTTATCATGAAATCATGGAAAATCGTGAAAAAAGATTTTGTTCCTTACTACTTCATGTATTTCAACAGTTGGTAACTGACAGAAGTAAAATCCATACTGCTTCTGGCATTCGGCATCTTTTGGATATATGTACTGGTTCTCTGACATTTACTCTTAATATACAACAAGATGCACAATCATTTCTAATCCTTATGCTTGGAGTATTAGAACATGAAGGAATATGGATAGAAAACTTATTTGAACTAAGTTACAGATGGATCATAAATGTGAAGAGTGTTCATTTACTTCTACCACTCAAATACAAACAGAACGATTCATATACTTGACGATACCAAACTGTAAATCAGTACCTTTTAACAAATTGATAAAAACAGCCAATCAGGACATGAGATGTGTGCATTGCAGATCACAAATGTTGTCTACATTACATATAGAAAGATTTGGAAAATATCTGATTTTAATGCTACAACGTTGTAGAGCAAATAGAAGAAAAATGGAAACAAAAATAATTTTTTTTAATGCAAGTCAAATATCTATTTCAGCAAGAACTTTTATAGCAGTGGCTATTATTTTTCATGATGGACCTACTACATCTGGACACTATACTGTGTATTTAAAGTGTAATAAAGGATGGACACATTGCAATGATGCCCACTTGGAATTCAAACCTAGATTGCCTTATGAATTACCAAATTCATATTTGTTATTTTTGAAGCCAAAGTTTTGAGTACATCATTCAGCCTATTGTGAAGATGTGAACAGAAAGTAGATAGGAGTGCAGACAATTAGTATTTATAATTACTGTTTGGAATATTATTTGCGCTAATTGATATTGTATTTGGAAAATTGTGTTTAAAAGGAAATAGTTTATATATTTGTTGTCTATATTGTACCAGATGTAAATGAGAGTCTACATTTTGGCAAATGTATTTGACATAAATAATAGAGTTAATGTAGGAAGTAATTAACAAAGTGTACATAGAAAAACACATAGCTACACATATTGAAAATTATGCTCTACACTGATTTGGGTTTTTTTCTACAATCAATTAGATTGTTTTTTTCCCTGCTATTCAATGATGAAACTACATTGAAATCACTGTTTATGGAGAAGTTAAGTGGAATCTGAGAACAGCAAAAAAGGGAAACTGAAAATGTTATGCAATTCTAAATTTATGTTGTGTTTTTAAAAATATAATATTATAATTTCTGTAATATATTATCATTAAATAACAGTTTTTCTTCTTATTTATAGTAGCTACTGTTAAAGTTTGAAAACAGTTTTAATGCTGTTTAGGACAATACTACTCTACAATACTTCTACTGAGTAATGTATCTAAATAACTTGAAAGGTAAGTATACATAATATAATATGCATGATAACGTGAAAAAATGTTTACAGTTTAATTATATGTTATTTGTTTCTAATATAAATAATGTTGATCCTTTACACTATTTGAAAACTATCATCATGTTGCTCATGCAGTCAGCCAGGCAGTCATTCTTTCACGTAGACACTACCCATGCACTCATCCATTCTCTCAAGCACAACTCTTGCACTAATGGGATAAGCCAGCATTACCTTAGCATTCTTCCTTTCACACAGGCACAACCCATGCACTCATCACATTACCTGGTCACTACCCCTGCACTCATGCAATTACCCAGGCACTACTCATGCACTCATACAATCACTCAGGCACTACTCTTACACTCAACCATTCACTCAGGCACTACCCCTGCACTCATCCATTCACTAAGACAGTCATCCTTTTACTCAGGCACTACCCATGCAGTAATCTAAGCACCAAGACATTACTCTTGCACTCATGAAGTCACTCAGGCATTACCCATGCACTCATCCAATCACCCAGGCAGTACCCCTGCACTTATGCAATCACCCAGGCACTGCCCATGCACTCATGCAACCACTCAGGCACTGCTCTTGCACTCAACCATTCACTCAGGCACTACCCATGCACTCATCCATTCACTCAGATACTACTCATGCACTCATGCAATCAAGGAGGCACTACCTATAGACACATCCAATCACTCAAGCATTACCCATGCAGTCATGCAATTACCCAAGCACTACTCTTGCACTCAACCATTCACTTAGGCACTACCCATGCACTCATCCATTCACTCAGGCACTACCCATGCACTCATCCAATGACACAAGCATTACCCTTGCACTGATACTTTCACTCAGGTACTTCCCATACACTCATCCAATCACACAGGCACTATCCCTGCACTCATGCAACCACCCAGGCACTACTCATTTACTTATGCAATTACTCAGGCACTGCTCTTTCACTCAACCATTCACTCAGGCACTGCCCATGCACTCATCCATTCACTCAGGCACTACCCCTGCACTTATGCAATCACCCAGGCACTACCCATGCACTCATGCAATCACTCAGGCACTACTCTTTCACTCAACCATTCACTCAGGCACTACCCATGCACTCATGCAATCACACAGGCACTACTCATCCACTCATGCAATCACTGAAGCACTACTCTTGCAATTAACCATTCACTCAGGCACTACCCATGCACTCATCCATTCTCTCAGTCACTACCCATACACTCTTCAAATGACCCAGGCATTACTCTTGCAGTCATTCTTTTACTCAGGCACTACACATGCACTGATCTAAGCACGCAGACATTACCTTTGCACTCATGAAGTCACTCAGGCACTACCCATGCACTCATCCAATCACCCAGGCAGACCATCTGTACTCCACCATTCACTCAGGCACTACCCATGCACTCATCCATTCACTCAGGCACTACCCCTGCACTCATGCAATCACCCAGGCACTACCCATGCACTCATGCAATCACTCAGGCACTACTCTTTCACTCAACCATTCTCTCAGTCACTACCCATACACTCTTCGAATGACCCAGGCATTACTCTTTCAGTCATTCTTTTACTCAGGCACTACACATGCACTGATCTAAGCACGCAGACATTACCTTTGCACTCATGAAGTCACTCAGGCACTACCCATGCCCTCATCCAATCACCCAGGCAGTACATCTGCACTCCACCATTCACTCAGGCACTACCCATGCACTGATCCATTCACTCAGGCACTACCCCTGCACTCATACAATCACCCAGGCACTACCCATGCACTCATGCAATCACTCAGGCACTACTCTTTCACTCAACCATTCCCTCAGACACTATCCATACACTCTTTGAATGACCCAGGCATTACTCTTGCACTCATACTTTCACTCAGGTACTTCCCATACACTCAACCAATCACCCAGGCACTACTCCTGCACTCATGCAATCACCCAGGCACTACCCATGAACTCATACAATCACTCAGGCATTACTCTTGCACTCAAGCATTTACTCTGGCACAACCCATGCACTCGCCCATTCTCTCAGGCACTACCCATGCACTCATCCAATGACCCAGGCACAACCCTTGCACTGATCCTTTCACTCATGCACTACCCATGCACTCATCTAAGCATCCAGGCATTACCCATACACTCATCCAATCACTCTGGCACTACGTATGCACTCATCCAATGATGCACACACTACTGTTGCACTCATGCAATCACCCAGGCAGTACCCCTGTACTCAACTATTCAATCAAGCAGTATCCTTACACTCATGCATTCACTGACGTACTACATATTCACTCATTCAATCATCCAGGCACTATTCTTACATTCATCACACACACATTTATGCAAGCAATCAGTTACACTACATACAATTTTTCTATTTTTAACCAGTATGGGTAGTTCCGTAAGAACCTTTTTTTAAAAACAATTTTAAGCTTTTTTGTATTTTCTAAAAAAAAAAGTATTTTTTATTTTTTTGGGTGTTTTTAATTTTTTTAAACTAAAAAATAACATTTAACAAGTCCAACTGTAGTGTTTCATAACAACAAAAAAACACAAGGTAGAAACCCCCCCCACAAAATGTGCACTTATGTGCTTTTAAAAGATTAATAATTGCGTCAATTGAAAGTTCCCTAATGCAAAGAGTTGTGAGGCATTTCCTGCAGTGAATTCCTGCATCTGCAAGTTCGGGGTAGATCTGGGGTTGTGGAGTGGTGAGTACAACACCAGCTGAGGTAGATGGTTGGCTACCATCATCAGCAGTAGCTTGGTCTGCCTTGTCCTGTCGCATTATTTCTCGTGCAAGATGAGTTGGATGGATGGTGTCAAGGTGTTTCCGCATTGAGGATGTGCCACATGAATATTTTTTTTCAGATCCTCTGGAGAGGACTTTGTGGCAGATGTTGCAGGTCACCTTTCGTGCGTTGACGTTCTTCGACACCCTCCGGCACCGTGAAAAACGCCCACACGATACTTTCTTTGCGTTTCTTGATGTGTTCTTCCACTTCTTCCATTTCCTCCTGCTGCTCCTCTTCTGGAAATGCTGATGCCATTTCACACTCAAAAATGCTCACAACACCAAAGAAATTAAGGGGCATATTCACAAGGACTTATCGGCGAGTTATCGCCACCTTAACGCATCAAAAGTGGAGATAGATTTAACGCCCCATTCACAAGTGGGTGCAAACTGCAGACAACGCCAGTATTCCAGCGATAGCTGCCGCAAAATTTACCTCCACGGTTGACACCACCAACTAACCCTAATGAGATGCAGAGTAGGCGTTCCCGTGCAAAAATACACGAAAACACCACTACACCACATTCACAACGAACTGCCAGATCTGCGATGCAAACCAAAAACAGGCGATAAGCCGCGGTAGAAGCAGGGATTTAACAACTGGCTTCTGCTGGTATTAAGCAGGACGACTACCTGCAGCATGAAAGGGAGCCCAGGCCAGAGCCACATCTGAAGACCCACAGATGCCATGGAGCCAATGATCATGCAGCTCGGAGACCCATGAGGGCCACAACACCCACCGCCACCACTCCCAGGTCCCCCCCCAGACCCCTCCCTGGACAAACACATACCGTGCACGACACAAGAGCCACCAAAAGCGCATGATGCCGCACAATGACAACAAGAAACACACATGTGTGGTCAGAAGAACGAGAAACAGTCACTCATCATTGAAGTAACAACCAAAAACTTTATTGAAATACAACATAAAACACCAATGCGGAAGACTCCTATCGGGTCTGTCCGGGACAATCTTGATGTCACAGCCTTGAAAATAAAGCACCAAATCAGAACGTGTGTCATGCGCACATCAAAGGAGCGAGACACAGAGAAACAGAGACGGAAAGAAAGGCAGAGAGAGAAAGAGAGAGAAGGAAAGGAAGGGAGAGAGAGAGAGAGAGAGAAGGAAAGGAAGGGAGAGAGAGAGAGAGAAGGAAAGGAAGGGAGAGAGAGAGAGAGAGAGAAGGAACGGAAGGGAGAGAGAGAGAGAGAGAGAGAAGGAAAGGAAGGGAGAGAGAGAGAGAGAGAAGGAAAGGAAGGGAGAGAGAGAGAGAAGGAAAGGAAGGGAGAGAGAGAGAGAGAGAAGGAAAGGAAGGGAGAGAGAGAGAGAGAAGGAAAGGAAGGGAGAGAGAGAGAGAGAGAGAAGGAAAGGAAGGGAGAGAGAGAGAGAGAAGGAAAGGAAGGGAGAGAGAGAGAAGGAAAGGAAGGGAGAGAGAGAGAGAGAGAAGGAAAGGAAGGGAGAGAGAGAGAGAGAAGGAGAGGAAGGGAGAGAGAGAGAGAGAGAGAGAGAGAGAGACAGAGAGAGGGAGGGACACTGCTGCCCCCACGCACCCAGGCACCACTGCTCACCTGCTGCCACCGGTGTGTCTCCAACCACGTGCCGGTATACACTGCAAGCCACCAGGTCTGCAATCTGTAATCGAGGCCAGAGTCAATCATGGCAGAGTCCATCTCACTGCACACGGCAACAACTCCTGTCCGTCCCTGCGCACACATGCAACCGCACCCTACCCCCTCCCGCCAGCCAGCGCTGGCTGTCCGCACTTGCGCACCCAGGCCCCACTGCTCACCTGCAGTCAACGGTGTGTCCACCAGTGGGCACACCACGTGCCCGTGCAAGCTCCAGGCTCCGGTCCCACCACCATGGCATGCTCCACATCATGCCGACCCGCACCACGGCCCAGCAGGTCCCACACATGGCGCTGAGTCCTGAGGCATCAATGGCAGAGACCACATCAGTGCACACGTCATCATCGCAGGCTGCACACCCGCTCAGCAATTTTGGTGCCACTAACCCTGTGCAACCCCAGTCAGCGCCATGTGGTGGTAGGCCCGTGACGGCCACAAGACTTCGGGTGCCACTAACCCTGTGCAACCCCAGTCAGCGCCACGTGGTGGTAGGCCCATGACGGCCGCAAGGCTTCGGGTGCCACTAACCCTGTGCAACCCCAGTCAGCGCCACGTGGTGGTAGGCCCGTGATGGCCGCATGGCTTCGGGTATGACTAACCCTGTGCGCAACAACTCATGGGCCCTTTATGATTGAGAATCGTGGAACGTCCGTCATCCAGTCACCACCGGCAGTGGGGAATGTGACGTTGTCGGCCCCTTATATTGGCGGGGTCACATGGCCTGTGACGCCTGTGCCGGATGGGTGTGGTGTGTGTGAAAACCTGCCCTCAGGGAGTGGCCGTGACATGCTGACAACTAGACCAGTGACCTGCAGACCACTAGCGTGTAAACCTGCGACTTGTAGCTATGTGGCCCCCCCTTCGGAGCGTAAGCGGAGTGGTCTGGCCTGGTGTATGCCGGACCAGCACATGGCTTGCAACAATGACTCGGGGGCTCTGGGCGTGGTTCAGTCCATGTCCGGACAAGAAAGTGACTAATGCGTGTGTCCCTGTTGTAGTGTCTACGGCACCCGGAACGCAATCGGCAATGTAGCACACTGTGACTGGAATCCCACTAGATGAGCATCATTGACGTTAGGGGGAATCACTGACCCTACATTCATCCACACATTCATACATGAATGATGAAAGACATGACACAGCAGTGCGTTTCTGAATGTTTAATGCACATCCAGTGGAGTTTTGCAGCTGGAGCAGTACAGGGCCATGCCAACCCCACTTCACAATATGGGCCCGTGGAGGGCCAGCCAGAGTCCATCGGGGAATGACAAGTACAGCGGAAGAGGAAGGGTACAGTCCGCAGTCTGGTCACCGTGTCATTGGTCACCAAACAGGATATGGCAGTCCATGTCGCGGTCCAAGGTGAGTGCAGCACTGTATCGGGGGTCAGTGGAAGGTCATGGGGCCATGTGCGGCACCAAGCAGCAACAGGCCAGGTGGCGGACATGAATGCTAGTGCCTCCTCCTGATCTCAAGCCCATCCACGTCCTCGGATGTGTGCTCTGCCCCACCTGTGGGTGGTGCAGTTCCAGCTGCGGCACTGTGTGGCACTGACACATCAGGGGCCGGAGGTGGATTGTCATCCGCACTGTGTGGCAGTGACACATCAGGTGCCGGAGTGGAAATGCCTGCCGCACTGTCAGGCACTGACACACCAGGGGGCGGGGATGGGATAGGAGCAGCAGCATTCATCATCGCCATGCCTTGTGGCAGCAATGCCATGATGAGGACATGCAGGGCATGGTAGATCCCAGCTACATTTCGCTGATGTGCAGCGGTGGCTGCCATCCTTTCCGCCTCCATCCGCACCATGTCCTCCATGAGCCTCCGCATGTGTGCCAGCTCACGGCTGAGATCGCTGGAGCCACTCTGAGCGGACAGGTGTTCTTGCCTCCGAGTCATGACTCCAGCGATGTCAGCCAGGGCTAGTTGGAGACCATAGAGCGGCCTGTGGGTGTCCGTTAGGGACTGGCGGTGGTCCCTGATGGGACTCAGACACCCATGGATGGCGTCAAGTTTGGTAGCCATGAGGTCGAACCCCACCCGCACCTGCTCAGCCATCTCCCTCTGGCCCTCCAACACACGGCGTTGGAAGGCCATGTGTTGTTCGGGGGGTCTTAGGAGACAGCCGGGGTTGTGGGTGCCTCCTGCTGGGTGGTTTATGGAGTGGGTGGGGTCTCCTCGATGCAACTGGGCTGCCCTGGTCCTGGAGGTGATTGGCGGATGAGTTCAATGATGTCTTGGAGGGCTTGGGTGTCGATGCTGGTGGTGTCCTCCTCGTCATCAGTGAAGAGTGGCTGGGACTGCTCTGTAGGAGGTGTTGACGGTGCCCCTGCAATGTGAAGGGGAGATGCTGTGTTACAATGTGTCCACATGTATGTAGCCGCATGGTACATGTTCACATTCAGACAGCATGGCAATGTACATTGTGACAGTCTGTAGATCAGGGCCATGATCCAGAGTCATTGTGGGTGTGCACTGTGCTCTGCTTGATTGTGCATGTGTGCCATTGTGGCCATCTCCCCCCGTCCCCCCAGTACCTGATGGTTGCTCACCCTGTTGCTGTTGTGTTGTGTCATGTCGAGCAGTGTCCGGTCCCCCGACTCCTGCCACGGTCTCCACACTGATGACTGTTGACACCAGCTCCTCCATGTCATCCAGCTCCAGCTGTGGCGCTGGGCTCCCACCTCCAGTCTGCATTGCTGCCTTCTGGTTGCCTGGGAGTTTCTCCTTGGTTTTGCGCTTGATGTCAATCCATCGCCTCTTGACCTCGTCCATTGACCTCTTGTGCTCTCCGACGGCATTCACCTTGTCCACGATGGACCGCCATATTCCATTTTTGGTGCCCAATGACACGTTGGAGGTGACGAACAGTTCTTGATGGTGTTCCATCACCTCCGTGACCAGGATCCTATTCTCCTGCGGACTGAACTTCGTCTTCCTCTTCTTCTTGTCCTTGCCCTTCCCTGTCCCCGAGGTCCCAGGCTGGTCGACCGGGGTGCTTGTGGGGTTCCGCTCGTCCTCTGCGCCTGCTCCGGCTGCCTCCATGGTGCTTCGGGGTTGGTTATTTTGTGTGTTTTTTGTACTTTTGTAGTGATTTTCCCGCCTGCCGTGTGTGTATTGCAGGCCTGGCCCTGCTCTTCGCTGATTTCCTCATCGCGGTTTGGCCCATCGCATGTTTTTTTGCGTTCGGGTTTGGGTTTTTATCACCGTCGCGGTTGTTGTATCGCGGACATTGTCCGTGTTTTCGGGAGACTATCGCATGGTATCGCCGTGTTGTGAATTCCACGTTAACACAGGGTTATTTTCCCGCGATAGACTGCGATGTGTAAAGTTGAGTTAACATTTTTTGGAGATGTTTAGCGCATGTTCTTGTGAATATCCCCCTAAGAATTTTAAGTGCCTACAAAAAAGCAGTCTCCAGATGCAGACACACCCAAAATGAAAGGACTAGAACAGGTGTTGGATCCACCCTCTAAGAGAATGAAAAGCTTTTTAACCAATAAAAAGCTTTCTTTCCATGTTACATGGAGTCGCGTAGGGGTCGCGCACCCATCGTGTATACGTCGCACACCCGTAAAATGTACTAAATGTAATATAAAAGTGTAAATTGCTATTAGGATATTGTGTTTCAAACTATTTCAATGGAAAGTTTTCATGCAAAATAGATATTAAAACTTGAAACATTGATATTTCATACTTTTAAAAATTATACCGGAATTGTGACCCCTACGCGATCCCGGAAATACGTGCCGGTGGGGTTCGCGACCCCTAAGCGTCTGGTGCGCGATGGTGCCAGGTACATAAAAATGTGTTTTAAACATCTTAAAAATATTTTACAAGAATACTAATACTAATTTTTGCGATTCAATAATAAACCTCTTTGTTTAAAAAATATATTATTTCAGTGTATGTATTTTAGACGTACATTCGTATAACGGTTTGCGCACCCAAAGCGTAGATCCATGACTGGTGTGCGATACCATCATGTCCAGAAAAATCTGTTAAAAACATTTTAAAACAAATTTATAACTTCTATATTACTATTTTTTTGTACTCACTAATAAACCTCTTCGTGAAAAAAATATATTATTTCATTCTAAATATGTATTTTGGACTGATATTCGTGTGGATCCGCGCACCCATCGTGTAGGTTCGCGTACGGTGCGCGACCCATTTTTGTAAATTAAAAAAATATATATATGTATAAAAAAGATAGTTATCATAATAAAAGAACAAAACATCATTCATACCATTAAAAGCAAGCATACAAAATGTTATTTAGCAAAAAACAGTAAATAAAAAATATGCTAAAAAATATATACTAATTTTCTTTTTCTGTTCATAATTCTGTGATATATCACACTCTACAAAATTAGAAACAATAGAGCAATATTAACATTTTGTAAAAATTAAAATTATTCAAATAAATAACACTATAAATCTTTAATCAGCTATGTTATATCTATTTTAAAAAGTGATTATAATTATTTTAAACGTTTATAAAAAAAACAGAAAATCATAGAAAAAAAGAAAAAAATAGTTACAAACATCTTTTCATAAATAAAATTGTTTAAAAAACCTTAGAAATGCACTGAAAAAAACAGAGGTTTCAGGGACGTTATAGATTGGAATTAGCATTTAAAAACCTTAGATATTCACTGAAAAAACCAGAGGTTTCAGGGACGTTATAGTTAGGCTGCCATTTCACTCGTACAAAACCAGAGATATTCAGCTGTTATAGTTAGCTGAGCTATCACTCGCGCCCCCGCAATGCACTGCTGATGACGTCACATATTGCATCACTCATGACATGGTCAGTGACATCACTGATGACATCACTGATGACATCTCAAATGACTTTATACTCACCTGCAAAATACTTACATTTGCGTTGTAAAGGCATGCGTGGTAACCCATCCACTAGGTCTCCTCTCTCACCGCTGTATGACATCCCTTCCATGCTGTCCATGACTTCCTCTTTGACATGTTTTGCTTTGCTCCTGGGAGCTGCCTCTCTTTCGTCCTCATCTGATGTCCTTAGTCCCTTGAAATGTGAGCTATTTCTGGTGATCCAGTAGGGGCCTGATGCAGCTGTTATCATGGGCCCCTTGACATTTATTATTGTTAGCGGTTCACTTGAGAAAATGCTGTCTGATTTTCTTGCTTGTCGTTGACACACCAGCACTGAGTCCCCTTGCTTCAACTTAGATGGCATGGCATGTCGCCGGGCGTCTGTGTATTGTTTAATTTTTCCCCTCGCCTCTTGATCTCTTGCGGCAATGCTGTTGTGCTCTGGTGGCGCTTTGGCCTCCAGCTGGGGCAATCTCGTCCTGCTTGTTCTTCCCAACACCAGTTCTACTGGGCATCGTCCCGTGGAACTATGAGGGGTGTTTTGGTAGTCTCTTAGTGTTTGACAGAGTGCCTGGCCCACAGAGATCTGTGCCAGTTTGGCACGTTGGACTGCTTACTTGATGTTTCCCATGAATCTTTCCACCATGCCATTTGCTTGTGGCCACAGAGGCGTTATCTTTCTGTGGTTGATGCCCAGTTATGCCATGAATCTGCGAAACTCCTCTCCCGAGAAGGGTGGCCCATTGTCTGTCTTCATCATTTGTGGGGAGTCCCATGCTGCAAATATGTCATCTAATATCGGCAACGTTGCTGTGGCTTACGTCGATGACACTTGTCTATTTTCTATGGGGAACCAAGTGGTGTCCGGTAGCTGGCCCCTCCCTTAGTTCGTGTGAGGAGTCCTAGTGCCCTCTGCACCACTTCATGATAGTGCAGGGCTAGGGTTTAGGTGCAAGCCCTGTTGCAAGACGATGTTATTCAATATACACCAGGCTACAATAATCTTACACATATCTGCAGGGGCATAAAGGTGCCCCATCTCCCCCGTAAGAGCAAATTTGCTCTGTTGAATCCTTGTAGAATATGAGTGTTTGGACATTGGAAGGGGTATATCCAAGCGGAGATACCAAACGTACCTAGAAGATGTATGTCACCATAATCCCTGGCAACCATCTGAAATAAAATAGCAGACTGCAAAAGATTAACCTGTTGTGTGTGCACCCAGCAAAGGCTGTGCACACATCATTAAAGCAGCACCAGGCACTTCAGACAGCTTGCAGCGATGGAGTCCCAGCAGTGTCTTGTGCAAAATGTTTGTTGAGTCTGATTGAATACCTTTCTTAAGAGTAGCAAAATCTAATAAGGGGAACCGGAGATATGAATTTTGAAGGTTTTAAATGAAAATAGCACCAAAAAGTGTTAAATGCCAACCGCAATCATCTGGTTGCGCATGACCGGGACCTAAAACCAATTTAAGGTTGTTAGAAATTGCACTTAGGATTGATGTCCACAAGTAGGCCCAGGTACTGTAGATAGTTCATCCTTTAATTAACAAATGAGAAAAAGCATTCAGTATCAACTGGATTGCATGTGTGTATTTCTGTGTGCTCAATGTTGCTGATAGTAGCTGAGTGGCAACCTCTTGTGTGTTTGTGTGCCTTGCATGTCCATTTTATTGAAGGATATTTGTTCTTCCCTCGTGCTATGTATGTCTTTTTACTCGGCACACCAAGGCTTCTGCAGTGTAGGTCATCCAGTGTAGAATATTTGCATTTTGGAAGCTGATTAGAGGTATGAAGTGTGCACTAAATATTATTTCAGCATTTCTTTCTATGGAGTATTTTTATGTCAAAGTCTGCTTCAACTTGAAATTATTTGCTATCTCTCCATTTTCATGTTTAATGATCTCTCCATTTTCGACTGATCTTTGGGTGCATTATTAGACGTGGAATTCAGTTCTTGTTTTTTTCTATTTTGTCTTCGTTAATTTTTGCTCTTCTCTTAGTTAATTTTGTGTACTGACTGACATAAATTGTACAGAGTAAGAGCGATAAGTCCACATGGATTCATTTTGTTTACCTCTGCAGGATTGTCGGTTTAAATATATTTACATTTGACAAGGTGGACACAAAAGAAACATTATTTTTACTCTTGCAAAACAGCACTGACCGCTGTAAAAAGAAATTTAGCAAAAAATATCACAGTGATGAACTGGACCTTAGTGCAAAGCAGGACCCACCAGACAGTATACTTAATGCAGGCCAACTTTCAGCTTTGAAGAGCTTTGGAAATGACTTGGCAATGTGGAAGTCCCACGTGAGTTTGGTCCAAGATGCTTCCCATCTAAATCAGCTCCTCCCAGACTGATGTGGGACCAGGTCCAAGTTCTCCCAATCCCTGCTGAATAAAACCCTGCAGATTCCCAAGTGCATGGAGCACAAAGCTGCCTTTGAAGAGTTCATTAAGGGTGTGCCATATCTATTACAATACACAGTTAATTACTTGTTCTGTTCATCATTGTGTGGCACCCGCAAGAAAACGGAAACAGCAGATGGCCGGGGTATTGTATGGCCTGCTTTGAGGAAACCACCTTATCCTTTTGACACCCTAAGAGGTGAGATAATGCAGTGGTTATGTGAGAGCGTCTCACAAGTTGCCACCATCAAGAAAATCCATTGAGATTAAGTTTAGCAAAACAGGGATTTTTGGTTCTGCAGTACAGGGAGTACCATCATTTGTCTTTTGTAGCTCCCATATGTCAAGGTTGTGCAGAGGCTGGCACTCAAAAGCCTACATTCTCTTATTCATTCATCAAAATAAGTGTAGTCATGTTTATTGTTCACTGTTGTGCCAAGAACAGGGCCAGCCAAGGCGAAACATATAATGAGCAAGCCCGCATTTTTAATTTACAGCTTTTTAATTTAATTTTATCACTCTGTTTTAGGTCTGCACTTTTTTTATTTATATAATGCGAGAACTTGGCCCAAGGGCATTAGGGCGCTTTACTTGAGCACCAGATGGCATCACATAAGGTCAGAGTCTATTTTTTTCTTTTGTTTTTTCTTCCTTTAGACATGGGGAGATTAAGTTATTTGCCCAGAATCACAGGATGTTGAGCTGAGGCTGGGATTCGAACCTTGGTTCCAAGGTTGGCAGCGCTGGTGGTTAGGCCACATCTCATTCCTTAAGTTGGCGCCTTAGGTGACTTCCTCTAATGCCTACGCATACGGGGTTTCTCTGCCAAAGAAACAGCTGCCTTCGCTGTTTTATGATGCATGCCTATGGGGAGTCTTTTGAGCTCTGCCAACACTCATTTGCTCACCTCAGGTGACTTTGCTGTGGCGAACCTGGGATTCTTTTCGCTATTTAATGAAAGTTTGAACTATTTTGTCTGAGGAACTGAGAGGCATATTTATCATTGCTTTGCGTCGCCCTGGCGACGCAACAACAAAGTCAGATTTATCAAGCAATGCAAAGTCACCTTGCGTGGCCCTGCTCGGCTTGATTAATCTGGAGTAACGCAAGGCAGCACAAATCATTGCTTGCCGTTTCTCTGTCCCAGGGAGGCACTCCATGGGTGGAGCGGGGGTGTTACCACGCATCTACACATAGATTTTACCGCATTCCTAGATTTGCCATTAGTGGTAGACCTGGGAATGAGTCAAAATGCAATGTCTCTTAGAAATGAAATGAAAGGCGATATTTATAGAGCGCTGAGTGCCGCTCCGAAAGGAGCATCCTGGCGCTGGTACAGAGGTAAGAGGAGGCTCTGAAGTTCTTAGATGAGAGAGAGGCAGAGTTCATCTGTAGATCCGAAGATCCAAGGGGCATATTATCAAGGGCTGGCGATATAATTATCGCCGCTTTAGCGTCCGTTTTTGGGTGAAAAGCGGCGATAATTATATCGCAATATCATCAAGAACACGCTAGCGCGTGTTTCCTTGATGTAGAGCCCGTTTTTCACAGCCTCGCCTTGCATCGCTATTGAGATGCAAAGAAGGCGTGGCTGTGAAAACAACACATGTTAATATCGCGAAGGCAGCTTCGCGATATTAACAAGGAGGTGCAGCGATAAAAAAATCGCGCTACCTCAGCTTTAACTCAGGAATTTAACGTCTGTTAAATTCCTGACTTAAGCATACTTTTCATGGGAGATGGATTCTGCTGATACGACCACAGGGTCGTATCAGCAGGATATCGCTGCTTTGCAGGGAACATCGCTGGAAAACCAGCGATGTTCCCTGCAAAACGGCGATTTCACCGCTATCGCTGGAATTCTTATCGCCCTGGAGTAACGCGTTGTTAATAACGCGCTACCAGGGCGATAAATTCCAGAGATAGACGGCGATAATTATCCTAGCGCTAAGCGCGCTTTGCGATAATTATCGCCGTCCCTTGCTGATATGCCCCTAAGTCTTTAGTGCCTTCCTATATTGTGATTCAGATTTTAACTTTCTCAGTTACAAAGGCAGTAGGTTCCAGGCTCTGGTACCTAGTACAGCCATTGTTTTACCTCCCTTTGTTTTGCATCTAAAACTGGGAGGTTTGAGTAGGTTGGCTGACGAGGACCTGAGGATTCTGGTTGTAATGTAGGGGGCGAATCTTGATGAGAGGTATTTTGGCCCCAGTTTGAGTGATGCTCCAAAGGTGATTAGGAGAATCTTAAAAAGTATTCTCTTATGTAGTGGAAGCCAATGAAGGGCTTTTAGGGCTGCGGATGCGGAGGACCTCCGTGGAAGTTTTAAAACCAACCGCGCCGCTGCATGTTGGACTACTTGGAGTCTTTTTAATCTTTGTTTGCTGGCTCCTGCCAGGTGGCTGTTGCAGTAGTCTAGTCGCGAAAGGGTCAGGGCGACTGCTACTGATTTCCTTGCAGCGAGTGGAAGTAGATCGAAAAAAAATGTCAAGGATTTTATAAGGCTGAAGCAGGTCTCTGCTACCGTCACTGCGTAGATGAGACATATCGATGATAATTATCTTTATTTCTCCTCGTTTTTTCCTCTTTCTGTGTGCAGCATTCTGCAGCACGCATAGAAAGAGGAAAATGCCTCTCAGGATTGTTTTTTTTGCAGGATGGTGTACCTTCCTACATAAAAACATTCTTGCTTACAATGCAGGCACCCTTGCACCATGTTGCAAGGGGGCCTGCGTTGGCGCTAGGCAGCCAAAAGTGAGCCAGCACATGGAAAAGACAGGAATGCGCCGTAAGGTGGCTTGCTGTGTTGTGTTGCGTGAAAGTTTGCTAAATATGCCCCTAAGGAACTAGCTAAAATCACGTTAAAATAAGTCATAGCAGCTACAGTAACTATTATATAACCAAACTGCAATGAAAAGAAAGGGTGCTGCACACATGACCCCCATTTTATAAACCCGATTATAGTGTTGTTGCAAATTCCCCTTCAAATAAAGTACCTTTATACAAGTGAATCTTTACACAAATTGAGGAATCTTTAGAGGAGCCATTTACGTATGATTGGCAGACATCAAAGGGTACTGGACACTTGCGGTCATTCCTGATCCAGTTATGCAGTTTGTGGCATAAGTATGCTCAAGAAAGAGTGCATATGAAAAAAATATATATTTTTTTAAATCGCCCCGTCCACTGAAATGCCAGAGGAGGAAAGGCCATTTAAGGGCAATATTCACTGTGTAGACGTGCCCTGAAAATAGCCACTAAAAGTTTACTGTCTGCAGCATGGGGACCACTGAATATGCTGGATGCAATTGTGCCCAACTCAAGCATATTTATAAGTTTCAGGCAGATGTGCAATGATCAGTCTCTCACCATAACAAAATGTACAGATCCCTTTGCGAATATGAAATCTATGATTTTCTTTAATTTAATTTTCATTGGCATTTTGAGAAAGTGGATTAGCAGTTACATTTCTCAATGTTGAATTTTAAAATAGAATTAAAAGTGCACCAATTTCCAGATGGAATATTAACAAAAATCAAGTTATAAAGATATAAATTACGGGGCAGATTTATCAAAATGTCACTATTGGACTTTGCCCTTTTTGCAGGGTCATCCCTGAACTTTTTGCCTTCCTCCTAGTCTTTTTTCTGACATGGTGTTGGTGGTTTTAGGACTCTGGGCACTTTATCACTGCTGTCCAGTGTAAAGTGCATGTGCTCTCTATGGTAAAACGTGGTAAGATTGGTCTACACCTGTTTGGCTAATTTAATTTACCTATCAGTCCCCAGTAAAGTGGTATCTCAGATACCCAGAGCCAGTAAATTAAATACTACTGGTGGGCTTGCAACGCTGTTTGCGACACCCACCGAAGTAGCCTTTCAAACCTGTCTCAGGCCTCTGCCATTGCAGGGCCTGCGAACGAAGTTTACTGCCGCTGTGACGTGGCACATAAAGTGGTTGCCACGTCTGTGACTCCCCTTTTACTACATATCAGTCACCCCTAAGGTAGGCCATAGCTAGCCCTATGGGCTGGGTACATTGTAGGTAAAAGGTAGGACATGTGCCTTAACTGTGTGGCATGTCCTGGTAGTGGCAAACAGCCATTTTGGTTTCGGCTGTGAGGCTGCCCTCTCATAGGAATGCATTGGGGATTCCCTGATAAGTGTTTCAGTGGTAAACCCTGATCTGAGAGGAGTAGTGTGATCAAGTTTGGTATGTTTGGAATAGTGGTAATAAATGCTGCGTAATGGTGTGCGCAGATTTATTATCACTATTTTAGAAATGCCACTTTTAGAAGTGGGCATTTCTGTGTGCTATGTGTCTTTGTGCCTGCCTGATGTGTATTGCATAAACAACAGTTGATGGACAGAATGCAGAACAATGTCATACATTCACCCCAGTACAGAGATCTGGGCCTAAATCCATCGTTTTTTTGCTCACCATGCCATTCCAGTTTGAAACCAGCCATATGCAAATCAGTCTTGACCCTGTGCCTCATGGGAACAGTCCAGCCCGAACTGCCAAGCCAGGTCCTCCCTGGACTGGAAACAAGCATCCTAGGACCGGTTTCGGGGTTTCACCCCTCTTCAGCCAGGATAGCTTGATTCCAGTGGCATGGAGGCACATGGTCTCTGAGGGTCTATGCACTATGTGTTTAGGCGGTGGTAGTACTGTGTGCGCCTAATCAGTGATTATCACCTAGGGTGCAGTTTGATCTCTAAGAGGGGTCTGCTAGGTTTATGGAATCTGCACTGTGCTACGGCTGATTATTATCAAATAATATGCTTCTCTCAGTAATGCCATAATGTATGCATAATGTGTTTATGCTAAGTGCCTATCACCAGTAGTTACTGGTTGTTTTATTTTCATTACGTGTGCATTCTAATGGTGATGACAGTGGCCCGATTGGCACTGTAATGTATATAATCCCCTGTAAAGTAATACCTAGTGCCAAATGGCAGAGTGTATATATGTGATTATGCTCTGATGTGTTTTATGGATAATACAAAGGCTATTTTTATATAACCTCGTGTGGAGTTTCTTTTGTGGTGTGCCTAGTGTGTCGCTGCTGTGTGTGTGTGTTGCGCAAACGCTTTACACATTGCCTCTGGGATAAGCCTGACTGCTCGTGCCAAGCTACCAAGAGGGTGAGCAGGGGTTATCTTCAGTGTGTAACTCCCTTGCCCTGACTAGAGTGGTGGTTCCTGCCTGGCTTAGGCGCTTGCCCTAGCCAACCAGAAATCCCATTTCTAACAGTCACAAAATGCTGCGGTGCGTCGCGTGACAGGTCAGGAATATTTACATTTATATGGCACATTCCTGTCCTATCCTTGTGCTGGCGCACAATGTGCTGCCTAGCGCCAATGCAGGCACATTGCAGACAGGGTTGTTTTTGTGCCGGAAGGGACACCTTCCTGCACAAAAACAATCCTTTAAGACTTTTTCCTCTTTCTACATGTGCTGCAGTAGAATTGTGACACACTTCCAGGTATGCCACTCATGGTAAATCTGGGAATGTGCAAGAATTCATGGGTGGATGAGTGGGAACACCCACACTCCACCCAGGGAAGTAGACAGTGACTTGCGCTCCCTTGCAAATCTCCAGATTTACCAAGCACCACAGGGACACGCAAGGTGGCTTTGCGTGTCTTGGTAAATCCCATTCTAGGTTTTGCGTCACCCTGCGCTCCCTTTGGAAAATATGCCCCCAAATACTTAAAATAGAAAGTGCAGGAACCCTTGAAAGACTCAGTGGCAGAATAGAGTTTTAAGAAACAACTGTTGAAATGTAACATAAAGGTGTGGCATTTATACAATACGTGAATATGCAAAGGTTATCTGAGGTGGCCATCTAGGCTCTAGAAAATATTTTGGAAGATGAAATTGGAAAGGGCATGAAGGAAATGGCCCTTGGCATTCCACCGAGAGAAAACGGTCTTATAACAATGTAGAAAAACCAGGACTCGCCTTAATTCTCGGTGCAGTCTTCATCTACCTACAAACTTCAGTCGACACGTGACCTGAGTTCAACAGAGCCCCTCGAGATCTCTGATCACCAAGCCAGGAAAGGATTCTCTTCAATGACCCAGCAGTAGTCCAATGTCACTAATGTCACTCAATAATGACAATGTGAACATTCCAGCCAAAGGTCTGACTGACATACTGCACAAGGTGATTCCAAGGGGATTCTAGCCCACAACCCACATCATACTAATAATAATGATAATAATAAACTTCAAGAAGCATCCCGGCGCTCAGCTAGAATCATAACCAGGTGGTAGAGAATAGAAAATGTATTGGAAAAGAGAAGGTTTTAATTTCTTCCTAAACTAGGATAAAGTCTGAGCCTTCCTTAGAGCTAAAGGGAAGCTATTCCACAGCTTTGAAGCAAGGAAAACAAAAGATCTGCCTTCCAGTCTTGCTTTATGTATTCTTGGATCTTGTAAAAGCAGAAAGCAGATGGCGATTAGATCTGAGCGATCTAGCTTGATAATAGGGCTTAAGTCTATTCCTTATATAAGTCGAGCCAGTTTGATAAAAAGCTCTGTAAGCAAGGACGAAAGCTTTAAATTCAATACGTTTTGCCACTGGAAGCCAATGCAGCTGTTTCAAAGAAGAAGACAATGATTTCAGAAAAGGACTTCTCAAAATCACTCTAGCAGCAGCATTTTGTATGACCTGAAGTCTATTAATGAAATATGCTGAAAGTCCCAAATACAGGATGTTGGCATAATCCAGCCTAGATGTGACTACAGAGTGAACAATAATCTTCCAGGTATTATCCGGAACTAATTGAATCATTTTTATTTTAGAGATTCAAGCTTTGTAAAACAGACCAATGACATGTTTTGAATTTGTGGTGCAAATGATGGATTGGTATCAAATTTAATACCTGCATTTCTTGTGAGCCTGGAAGGTGTTGGAGCAGGCCCTAATTCATCTGGCCATCATTTCATAGCTTCAGGCGTACTCTTTGTTCCAAAAATAAAATTTCCGTCTTATCTGAATTTAGTTTAAGACAATTCATGGTCATCTACTTTGATACATCACTTAGGCACTGTTTAAAACTTGATAATGCGCCACAACTATCCTCCTGAAAAGATAGAAGCAGATGAGTATCATTTGCATTAAAAAAAAAGCTGCTTTCAAACCCCTGGTTTCAATCACATTGGCCAAAGGTTTCAGATAGATGTTAAATAAAGTGGGGCTTAATGCGGAACCCTGAGGGACCCCATAGCGGAGCGGTGTAACAGCGGACATAAAAGGGAGCAGGTGAACTGCCTGTGTTCTGTCCTCCAGACTCGATTTTAGCCAGGCAAAAGCCTGTCCTTAAAAGCCCATCTTTCGTAATCTATCCAGCAGAACTGGGTGGGAAATCATATCAAATGCTGCCCATAAGTCCAGTAAAACTACCATAGCTGAGGTATCCTGATCCAGATTGCTCTTGATAAATTCAGAAATTTCAAGTAGAGTGGATTCAGTACTGTAACCAGGACAAAATCCTGATTAAGCATTGTGCAAGAGAATATTAGCTTCTAAAAATGAGGACAACTGTTGATTAATCATTTTTTCTAAAATCTTAGAGATAGCTGGCAAAAGTGAAATAGGCCTAAAATTGCTCAAAATAGAAGGGTTGGCCTTAGGTTTCTTCAATAAAGGTAGCAGGAGAGCTTGCTTCCAGCTCTTCGGTACTGTGGAAGCTTTTAAAGAATTGGTCCAAATATTACTTAAAACATGAATAATAAATGACGATTCTAAATTCAGTATACGAGGAACAAAAGGATCAGGTGGAGAACCAGATTTGCATTTACTTAACTTCTTCATTACTTGATCTGGAAAAATATCATAAAAAACTGATCAAATAGGGCCTGAATCGCTCTCTGAATTGACCGAAGCTACTGAAGAAACCTTTTCCGTGAAGTTAGAATAGATAGTATGAACAATTTTATCATCAAAGAAATTTGCCAAATCATTGCACAACTCCAGTGAAGGGGTGACTTTGTTTTGTAAAATTGTTGGGGATAAAAGGATTGAAATACATGCATTTGTTCCTGGGTTTTCATCACGGAACAACGTTTATCCATCTACACCCGCGTTCACAGGTAACAGAGAATGATGAAGAAAAGGTAGCCATCTTGCTCCACCCCGAGATGTTTGATCGCTTTGTGAAGAGGTACAGTTTCAGGACCCTCAGTTGAGCTGGTCTGGGCCCTCAGTTCATCCACAAGGTGAAATTATTGTACACAAATCCAGTAGCCCAGTGGGCACCAATCAGCACCTAGTCCTCTGACTTATAAGATGGCCACTCCTTACACACCAATATTTGCCCTGTCCTCCATCACTTTTTGTGACTTTGCAAAAACACCAAGATGGGAAATCCAAGCTAGTTCCATAACCCTACCATCTGCTATTTTTTACAGTAGAAATTTCCTGCGCACAATTACTGTTGCACTCACTATGCTCTCAATCGTCTGACTCATTCACTCCTATTTGTATCGATCCCTTTCATCCCCTCCCTCTTTTCCTTTTTATTCCTATCTTCAACAGCCCTCTTATTTATTTTCCTGTCTTCCATTTCCCATCCCTCCATGCTTGCCCGCCCTTTCCTGCATCCTTCCGTACAGTGTATGTTCTTCTAGATGCCATGGTGGCCCCCCATACTGAAATTTTTGGCCTCTAATTACTTTGAAAATCTTGATCATACACACAGGAGGTCACATCGATTTCAAATAACTATTTTTTTCAGCAGTTTGACTGTCTGTTTGTTCAGACTAAAATACATCTCACGATAATGGAACATGAAGGCGAGTAGAGTAATTTTCTGTAGCGTGCATCATGAAGTTTCCAAAAGTAAAAAAAAAAACATAATGTGCACTCCCAGAAACAAATCAAAGACAAATGTGGAATCCGAGCAGGGCTAGTTGAATTACTAACAAGCAGTCCCTAGGGACGATTAGACGTTCTGGTTGTTGTTTTATCTAGTGTCAAAATGATTTCATACCAGGTTTCTGCATCACCAGGGCTGAATGGCCTGTCTACTGCCTTGTATTGGAGTCTGCTTTTTTTCAGTTCTGCCTTCTATACCTCAGTGATTTGTGGGTTGCAGCCTTTATTTCTATGGGATTAGTGTTGTTCTGATGGCACTATAAATGGGAGACATTTGCCAGCAAAACAAAGTTACTCAATTCTAAATGTTAAAAAATAGAAGGCCTATGAGTGTGGGTAGACTACAAGAAGCCAGTGCTAGTCTCTTTGGATTAGCTGCTCAGTAACTGTTAGTTTTGGTACCCTCTCTAAGCACCCCTGTGCAGGGGGTGGGCTCATAAACTGGGTTAGCTTCAATAACTGACTATATTGACATGCTCCAGGGCCAGTGAGTTTAAAATAACTGGCGATCTTTGTGACTCATACGTGAGTGAATTACTAATGAAAAACCGACAGTGATTGCATGAGCAACCTCATTTTACCTCTGGAACTTCAGTTGTGAAATGGCGTCAGCCCAGCCCAGCTATAGGTAAGCCACTAATGATAACAAACCATTCCTGAAACTAGCTGAACTATAATTGAACTGCATCACCCCAAATGAACCGCACTTACTGTAACCCTCCGCCGTAGATCACAGGCGTTCTGTCTTTATATAAAGCCCTCTTTTCACTTTTTAATTTCCAATTCAAGTTTCAATTATACACAACACTCAGTCCCGTCACAGGACATCCTCGTGCTTACAGTTTTCCTAACTGCTGAGTTTTTACCGATCTTCTGAAAACCATCAAGTTTTTCGTTTGCAATTTTTGGACCACAGCCGCATAATGTATCTGGTCTATGAGCAAGCGATTTAACTCACACTTAAATTCGATATATCGTTGGCCAGTGCTTAATTTGTAAAAAAAAAAAAAAAAAAGTATAATTGCCAGGTCCCAAAGTTTTGTTCAGAAGCCAGCTGCAGTTGCTGTTGAAGGTCGAGGTACTAAAAACCAAGGCTGCGGATTCTTGATTCCACCTCTAGCCTCTTTAATCCACCAGCAGACACCCCCTGCTTTTTTATCTCACAACTGAAGGCTCTTGTTTGTCCCTGCTTTCTCCCATTGTCAGTGTTTTCCCATCTTTCATCTCATTCTACTTTCCCCCTTAGTGTTTTTCTCTGGATCAAATTTTGTTGAAGAAAAAGAAATAGCAGTCCCCGAAAAATTAGTGCTGGTGGAGGCACTGTCTTTGGACTTGTTATGGCTTGTATCTAGTATTGAAGAAGCCACTCAGAGAGAAAGCTTAATTTTAATTTACTAAGTGAAGTAAAAAAAGACCGATGTGCCATCTATGTGGATTTTTGAGCCCTGCTAGACAATATAGGATTGGTCAGAAACACTTTCAATGATACAGTGACCCAGGCAATTCACACCCCTTGGGTAATTCAGGGCTTTACTTTTGTATGTCTGGGGCTAGCCAAGACCTTTTTGATTTTACTAAAATGATATGTATCAAAAGGTGCTCATCACAAGTGGTCAAAAAGTTATGGATTCTGCACATGGCTCTACCTTTGATTGGCTATGTCTACCCTCTAGCGAAATGGAAAGGCACAAGCCCTGAGATCAATTGTTTGTGCTGTACTGGACTTCTGAAGAACATCAAGGGTGTTTTCTAGTTGAGTGTCTTACTGGGACAAGGACGTATTAAAATTACTGTTGTCTTCTCCTCAAACCTGGGAGCGAGCTGAGACCAATGGAGAAGCTTGTCTGGGAATATTGAAGTTAAACAGCCCTTGAGGGGCACTGCGAGGCACAGTTGTGACCCAGACTCATTCTCGACCTCCCTTAATCGAGCCACATCACCACCCACCTCAGGAACCTCCACTGGTTCCCCATCCAGAAGAGATGCCAATTCAAGATGTTGACACATGCCTAGAAGGCCCTCCGAGACCAAGGATCAGCATACTTCAGCCACCAGCGCTCTACCTTCCTCACTCTCACTCACACTCCCCCCATCAGCTGAAGCAACAGTGGAGGACACTCCTTTTCCTACCTCGCCGCAAAGTCCTGGAACGACCTCCCCCTGCACCTCCAAACATGATCCTCTCTCCCTGAATTCATTAAAGGACTCAAGATCTAGATAACCTCACAGGTGATGAGTTGCGCTCTACAAATCCGAGTTGATTGATTGATTGAGTTGTCTGGACCTGCACTGAGGTGAACATGATGAGTGGAGCTTGCCCTGAAGACACAAAAGTTTTCAGCCAGTTCTCAAAGACAGAATCCAAATTAGCCATTAAAGACTGAGCCTAGTGCTGAATGTGAAGGAAGTTGACCCTCTTGACTTGTGATATCGATCTCACCCTGTTTTCAGACAGAGCAGTAGAAAGCCTGCTCCTTCACTGTAATGCCTCAGAGTGTATCTTCTTGGCCTTGGCGAGTCACCCTTTTTCCAGAATTGTTTGAAACATCAGTCTCCTGAATTGTACAGGTCAGGAGATTTTCTGGTCTGAATGTGTAATTGGACCTTATCTCTAAATATGAGACTATAGATTTGGCAGTCGACCACTGTATCAAGTTGGGCCCCACGGCCCCTACATGCCTATAATCTGAAAAGATTCACCAAAGCCAGACATTTGTGAGATGTAGGCCTTAGAATCTACTGCCCTGATGTAAATACTTTGGATGCTAACTCATTTCCTGGCTAGTAGCTTTCCCTCTTTTGAACATTGTCACTGGGATAAGAAGGAGCTGTAATTGGTCTACACTGTGTCCAGTATCCCATGACATAAACCCCTGGAATTTCGGTTTTCCTAATAACGTAATCTGGGATTTTTTCTGGTGACTAAATTGTCTGTCTCACATAGAATTATATGAGGATGATCGCTAAATGCTATGCCTACAGGTAATACTGCTCCAAAATGTACAGGAGATGGGCCTACCTCTTGAATTTTTCATGGAAGAGATGCTAAGCGATGTGAGAACTTATGTGTTGTGTCCACTATGAATGGAGAAAACATGAATCTAACTTATATACCATATAAGTGCTTGCACCGTGTCCATAGCTCACATCTATAGATTAGACAAGGATACCCCACAAATCATATAACTGGTAAAGTCAGGAAGGTTGAGGCGACGAATCTGCCTTTTGATGATCACTAGTCCACTGTTTTTTTATCAACTTCAAAATCAGTTCAAACTTACAATTACTCCTTTGTCCATTTAAAATTGAAGAATTGTCACCTTTTCCATTTTAGTAATGGATATTGTACATACTCTGTAGGCTACAGGGCTGTTTGCCCTTTACTAAAAGTCTATTTATAAATCAGACCCTCATCCACATTTGATTTATTAGGTGTAGATTGTGAGAAAGCGGATTAGTAGCTGGGGTGGGTAGTAGTCCACCACAAATAATAATGTCAATTCTTTTTAGATCCAGTAAAGGTTTTAGTGATTTAAACCTGAGTTCAATTATTTGTAACTATCGCACAGAGCAAACAGGCTAAACTTAAGAAAATGTATAAAGCATTTAAAAGACCCAAAACATTAAAAAAGTCAAAAACACAACACAATAAAAATCCCACTTAAATTTATGAAAAAGAGAATAATGTAATGAATAAAAGGACACAAAAACAACAAAAATCTAATAAGTTTTAAATGAAATAGCACCGAAAAATGTTAAGTGCCAACCGGGATCATCTGGTTGCGCTTGATCAGGACCTAAAACCCAATTTTAGGCTTTTAGAAATTGGGTTCCTTGTTGACTGGAATATAAGCCCTGGTCAAGCAGTTATCACAATCCTAGTAAGGGTAAGGCACAAGTGCACCCTAAATTAACTTGTGCTCACCCTCTGGTAGCTTGGCCCAAAGCAGTCAGGCTTAACTTGTAGGCAATGTGTAAAGTATTTGTGCAACACTTCAAACACTAAAACAGTGAAAAGACCACACAAAAAGATTCCACACCAGGTTAGAAAAATAGACTTTGTTTTAATAAATAAAACAAGACCAAAATGACAAAAATCCATCAGTAGAAGTTGAGATGTTGATTTTTAAAGGTTTTAAGTGAAAATAGAGCTAAGGAGCGTAAAGCGCTTAAATGGGATATCTGGTCACACCAGACCGGCACAAAGTCAAAAGTTAAGGCTGACCTCGACAGAACGCAGGCCAGCTACAGAGCCCCACTTAGGCTTGCTGAACAAGAGTAACTTAATTGGAGGTTGCAGAGCGTTGTGTGGCAGGTTGCAAATTCGTCACACAGCGGAGGCGATGCCCCGGTCACGAGATGTGGTGAGGCTGCAGTGCGAGATCTTAATGCATCGACGTCCAGGATCCTGTCGACGAGGCTTGCAATGTGAAGACCAGTGTTGAGGATGCGTTGGGCAGTCGAGGCGATGCATCGGCTCTGATCATCGGGAAAGCCACAATTCAGAGTTTTGGCGTCGTTGTCGAGGCTGCCGCCAACAGGGATGCAAGGACATTGTGCTGGGTGAAGCATCACCTAATAGCAGTTCCGAAGATCGATCTTCGCAGCAGCGGCGATGCATGAGTTCAGATCCACACAGTATTGATGATGCGTCGGTTTTGATCCCTGCAACGACAGCAATGCATCGGTTTGGCAGGGAATGCGTTGGTTCCGCTGCAGTAAACACATTAGGCCCACTTCCAACGGTCCAGGACTGAGTTGACACCCCTTGGCAGGGCAGACTCACAGATAACACAGTCAAAGTGTAAAAGCAGGGTGGTTGGAAGTCTTAAATGTCCCTGAGACTTCAGATCAGGAGGCCAGTCAGCTAGCCCCTGGAGTCACTCTGGGGTCAAGTGATGCAGGTCCAGTCCTTCTCACCTGGGCAGGTGAACAGCAGGCAGGAGGGCAGCACAGCAAGGAAGAAGTCCAGCAAAGCAGCAGTCCAGTAGAGTGGCTGTCCTTCAGCAGCACAGCAGTCCTTCATCCTAGCAGTGTATTCACAGGCCCAGAAGTGTACTGAAGTGATGGTGTCAGAGATCCAGTACTTATACCCAGTTGAGCCTTTGAAATGGGGGAGACTTCAAAGACATTCCTTTGAAGTGCACAAAGGTCCTCCCTTCCTGCCCTGGCTCCAGACTCACTACAGGGGGGTATGCAGCTGCAGCTCCTTCTTTGGGGACATGACACAGTGTTGTGTAGTTCCTAGGAATCCCCAGGGCCTGCACGTTTTGGATGACCTAAACTGAGGGCTTGGCGTCCAAACCGCTTCCGGAAACCCTCACAGGATATGTCAGCCATTAGACCAGCTAGCTCTACAGTGCCACTACCATCCCCCTGTATCTTACTGTGGTGTAGGTAGTTTCTGGCAACCACTGAACATGACAACCCCGATTCCTCAGGGATCGTGGAAAACAGTACAGTACTTTTTGCTCAGTCACTCATGCTCACTTATTCTCAGAAAATACACAGGATGGCGATTAGGACATTTCACAAAGTATTTATTGGTCCAGCGTCAGTCTTGTGTAAAACATATTTGCTGCGACAATCAGGAGACAGAAGCATACGAAAGAGATTGAGTGCAAGTACCAACATAGTAAATAGTAGATACATTTCTACCATAATGCTAATAAGATGAACATAAGCAGTTCAGATAAATACAGTAGCACTTGCATATTCCTAAAATGCGCGCCCTAAGTAATTTGCCTAAATGTACCTAACCTAGATGTGTATGTGTAGCATGTATATGCATATATGTAGCCAAGAAACCCCTAGGGAAGAACCATCCCCCTCACTTGATGGTTGAGAACAAAGGACCCCGTCTCTGCTTCGAGGATGACACCCCACAAGGGATGTCAGACCGCTGCGTGTCGAAGATTCTGCATCCAGGACCCCGTGTCAGCTTGGAAGGATTTGTAGGGGGGCATAAGGGTTTTATATACTAGAGTGATCACTCCAGGGTTTCTTCTATAATCGAAATGTTTTGAAAACAATCATAAATGTTTGGAAAACAATCATAAATGTTTTTCCAAACAAATGCGATCATACACAGCAGGCTGTTGGCCAAGGATGAATAAAGTGGTGACCCCTGTACAAAATAATTATGCAGTCCCTGAGGACATGTTTATGTACATCAGGTACAGGGATTATGATAGCATACTAGGAGCTTGGTGTCGAAGAGACAGGAGCAAGCTACTAGGTAAAAGGTCACCTCTTCAGAACCGTTATTGTCGTGTGAATGGGACAATGTATGTAAAAGGGGTATACATGACAGGACTAGCCTAAAAGATATGACACCCACTCCTCATCAAAAGGTCAACAGGGTGAGCTAGATAATGATCTAGCTAAGGCCCTTAAAAAGCATAAAAATCATTTACAATAAAAATACAAAAAGCATTTTAAAAGCCTGAATAAATGTCCATAAAAGAAAAGTCATTTTTCCCTAAAAGCGTTCAAAAGGTCCTCTAAACTTGTATATGTGGTTATTATTACACTGAGCATCTTGAAAGCCATTATGCTCAGTTAGAGCAGAGAAGAAAAAAATAAAACAAAGTCAGTTACGACCTTCAATTTGGTAAATGTTTAAAAAATGCTGAATAGTTCCCAGCACAGGAAAGGCCAGATTGTTTATGAATCCTGTGCCGAAGACTCAACATCACTGAACATTGCATTCTCAGGTGGCAATCCCTCCAGCACTTCCAATATAATGTCAAGTGAGCAAATATTGTCATCTCTGGTTCCCACAGCAGCCGCCGGGGAAGAATTAGATGCCTGCGCGCCTGGAACCTATGCCTGTACCTCTGGAGCATAGCCGATTTCCCTTCCAACAGGAGCTGAAGCATCCCTTGGAGGCTCTAGAAATGCTGTCATCAACATGGGAATACACTGTGGACAACTGTACACGTGGGCCTGCAAGGGCTCCAGTAGCACGTCTATGTCCGGTGGCGCAACCAATGGAAGTATCAGACACAGATCCAAAACGCATCCGAATCCGCAGAAGAGGCAGCGGAACACAGGCAGGACACAGTCTAGCCAGACTGGTCTGAAAGACAGGAACCAATGCTCACTCAGCTCTCGAAGCCGAGGCGTAGTCAGGTAGAACACCATACGCTCACGACAACGTCGTTCCAGCAGTGTTCTCTCCATTACTTGATTGTGACGTCCATTGCTAATCAATAGGATTAAAATCAGGATGCCCGCCACTGATAGCAGGACCAAAGGAAGCCCTCCAAAAATGCTTCCAAGTACGGAGTGTATGACAGCTGGAATTACTAAGAAGATGGTCTGAAAGGTTGTTAAGAGACCAGATCCAAGACTCTTAAATAAGTGTACGATCCCACTCGTATCAGACATGTTAAAGATACGATGAACCATTTCTCTGAAATGGATCAGAAAGTTCGTACGGACCAGGGTCTGTATCTCTGCTGAAGACCTTGCAACCTGGAGATCAAAAGTCTCTCGGGCTGAAGTTAAGGCCACATTTTGTTGAAACAACATGGATTTCAGTCTGCTCAGCAAATCAAACCTTATACTGGAAACATTCAACGAAGGCCACAATGGTGCCTCCCTAACTAGGCGAGCCGGGGAAAACAATACTTGCTTACACCAAATAACCCTGGAGTTTACTGTGACAATATACGCGATGCCTGGTGCCATCCCGCAACAGCCTTGATCATTCAGCATTAAATAACTCCCATTTGAGAGTAACTCAAAAACTGGATGAATCACTGCAGCTGGGTAGCCTTTCAAGTAGCAAGATAAGTTCGCTATTGAAGCATTACATGCTCCGTGAAGCGAGACCTCCTTACACACTAAAGATCCACTTAAAGCCTTCTCACCATCTGTTCCACTCAAGAAAACTTCAGTGTCCTTATTTCTATACCTATATTTGTACGGTAACTCCCAGGTTTCCTGTAGGTACCCTTCACTCAACGCTTCATACCTGCCTACCCGGAGGTATTTCAGGCAGTATTGGAACTGGAATGTCATGATTGGCAGTGTGATATAGCCATGAATTAACCATTCGGTGGATGGTGACTCTGCTACTGTAAAAGGTAACTTCTCTAATTTTCCAATGAGCAGCATTGTGTACTTTGCATCTCTGGTGCCATGGTCAATTGTCTGTCGGTCAGATTAAACGCCGAAAACAGATTTATGCCGTTAATGTACCACATGGTACATGGCCAGAACGCAATGATTGTAGCGTCCAGCTCAAAAGCAAAATGGAGCACAATTGAGATTGCCCATGTTGTAAAATAGAAAAATCTTGTTCCATTATGCCAATTGCTGAGAACAAAATGTTGCTCAGTGAATAAATACATGAAGAAAGTGTGGTCATACCATTGTCTACCACAGCCAATGCCTTTTCTAAGTTAATCCTATCAATCTCACTTAATCTCTCAGCAGCATCCTGTTGGGAGACTTTCCATAGTTCATTGTAGATGGCATATAAGAAGCGTTTTATAAGCGGTTTCTTGGGACCTAGCAAGAAATCCCTAAGATCCATGTTGTCTGACAGAAGGGACAAGTGTTGTTTCACCTGTTGTAGTGTTGAGGTTTTTAGTCATTCTAGGCACAACTTCCCAACACTATAAGAAGTCACTACCCCTAGGTCGTCTGTGTGTACATAGCGTGGGTCATACCCATGGATACTAAACCCTCCGGTGGTACCCTTGAATCTTGACTGACACCTATTTGTGTCGATAGGCCAAACCAACCAACCTTTCCAATTGGGAGCTGATGAATTGTATGTACCATTCTGTATCATTGCACCCAGCATCTCTTCACTTATTAGTGTGTCATTTAATATACCTTCAATAGGTGTGGGCAACGGGATGCGTGGTGTTTTCAGGTCTTTTATTTTTGCAAACCCATAGCAGGTAGTCTGTTGCACTGTTCTGTTCAGGAAAATTATCTGTAATGGTATGATGCAAGCTGTAAATAAAGCCTTTGTTCCCTGAACCTGCCAATCTTTCGTTCCCCAGATTGATTTTGTGTCTATCGTGTCCCTCTAATAGTCGAAACCTTGTATAGACAGTTGGGAGATAAAGGGCGCTGAATATATAAGCTTGGTATTTGTCAGCATCATTTTCTTCGCTGTTGCATTTGTTTGCGGAAGCTTATAATAATTTGACATTGGGTCTGATGTATTGGACCCTGTAAAGTACGCAAATGTCTGTGTGAATGTGGCAGAACTACCTTTCGGTGGTGTCGGGCAATGTTCCCATTGATGGTAAGTGTTAACAGTTCGTGGAACACTAGCTTTATGCAAAAAGTGATTACCATAATGGTGGTAACAATACATACTGTCGAAGTCAGGTGTATCTTCATACAATTCCCTGTAAGAAAATGCAGCAGATTGTTCTAGATCTGAGAGCATGGTGTTTACAGTCTCAATGTCCCAATCATCAGAGAGTGTACTACGGGTGATGAAATCATTCAATGTAATTTTAAATACGTGTGGAATTTTCAAATGTTCAGTAGGACCAAATACATCAAACGAAACCCTATTCCAAACTATACCATCCGGTACTGGAACTGCTGTAATGTTCACTAGAGACAGGTCTGACGTAAGTGGTTTCAGGACCAAGTTTGCAGGTGGTACTGCAGAGCGTTTTGGGAGGTAATGTCCATTCAGTAGTAGGAAAAAGACAGTTACTATACCAATCCAAATTAATAGGAACAGGATCCCTAGCGCAAACCAAATATGCAGCCAAGGGGACACAAAGTAAGTCATTTTCAGCCAGAGATAGAATTGTCAGAATTTTTCTTTTTTAGAAATGGGTGGCGTTTGCTCAGGTTCACTTGGATCTGAAGAAAAGCCATCGAAGTTGATGAAGTAGCCAGACGCAGTTCGATCTATCTTTGGGAGCTCAGCAGTGTTTGTAGAACTGGCAGTTGCTTCTTGCGAAGGCACATTGATGTAAATTTCATTATTGGGCCGAATTGCAATTTGCTTTTCAGTTTCATTTGCATGCTGTTCAATTTCAACTGGTGTAATTCGTACTCTGTTATTTGCTACTCAGGCATCTTGCGCAGAGGAGTCTTGAAACATTATTAGTCTTTCCATCTGAACTTCCTGTATAGTAGCGAGAGGAGATCTGTGGCTACTCAGTACTCCACGCGGCCTACTGTTGAGAATCGGCCACATAGTTTGGTTTGACAAGATCAATGGAGATGAATCTTCTTTCTTTTTCGCCGGCAAGAGGCAGAAGAAGTAATGTTCTTGTTCCTTGAACCGCCAGGACAGGTACAGGTGTTCTGTAGGATGGCCAAACTCCTTCTTGTCCACGATTTTTTCTCTGACCAGGTCCCCAATCTTCGGGACCCAGACAGGTCTTGCCGGAACCGGTTTCACTTCCCCAGTGGTGGTGCATTTGACTTGGACGTTGCTTTGGAATGCCCGGAATTCATTGAGTTCCTGTAAAACAGCCAAACGATCATTCACTTCAAATGGTTTTACATCCGCCACTTTGCTGGCACAATCGAGGTCAGGTACCCACATTCTTTTCCCAAACAGGATCTCATAGGGGGTACGTCCTCCCAAGGATTTTCTTGGCAGGTTGTTTAGCGCCCTCTGGACCCCATATAGGTGATTGACCCAAATACTGCCCGCACCTAATACCCTTGCTATTAATGATTGCTTTAGGTCCCGGCTTTTCCTCTCCACCACCGAATTTCCCTCGGGATGGTAGGGGGAGGAGTACCGCAAGGCCACACCCATACTTTCCATGACTTCCTTGTAAGCTCGAGAGCTAAACGCAGGGCCACGGTCAGAATGTAATGTGCCAATTGCGTATGTCCTGATGAAGACTCGCAAACCCTTTATAACAGTTTGAGCGTCAGCCGAGCACTGAGGCCAAACCCATAGAAATCTAGAGCTTGAATCCACTGCCACCAAGATGTACTTGTAGGCTTCGTCCGAATTTAAGGGGCTGCAGTGGTCCAAATAGACACATGCAAGAGGTCTGTCTGAAATAAGTAATGGTGTTTGTGGTGGCCGTGCTACGGTGGAACCCTTCATCTGCTGACAGATGTCGCACTTTAAGACATAAGCCTTTGTTTGTTTAGACAAACTTGGCCACCAGTATCGCCGCTTCAGTAATAAAATTGTATCGGTGACTCCTGCGTGTGCTGAGCCCAGACCCTCATGTGCAGCTAGAATTAAACCAAATCTGCGATCCATCTTTGGTACAACTCTATCCCCCACCCCTGGAATTTGAGCATATGGTGTGCTTTGCACATCTAATTTATAGCAATATTTGAGTGGAAAGCCCTTTGGAACGGCAGAGTCATTCTTTGAGGTGTTGACAGCTATCACTATGTCTCCGTCTATCCTCGTGCTAGAATGAGTGATTGCAGCAACAGTAGCAGTTCGCACTGTCGCCTTGGCGGCTTCATCAGCCAGTGAATTCCATCCAACGTGTACGCCAACACGCTGATGACTCAAGGTGTGAATAACTTGAGCCCGTTGCAGGCATGCCTTCAGCTTTGCCACTTGTTCCCATAACAATTTATGTTTAATTGTGCAACCCTTGGAATCTCTAAACCCATTGTGGCCCCAGTAATGAAGATATTCATTATAGGACTGCACACAGTAAAACAAATCACACACTATCAGTGTGGGGAATTCCCGATCTGTATATTGTACTGCTAGTATCAGGGCTTTTAGTTCTGCCAACTGCGCTGTACAATCTCCTAGAGTTGTGTAGTTGTATTGCTGGAATGGAACTTACCGTCCCGCATACGTCCCTTCACTATCGCACATGCTTCACTATACTGTTGTTTACTTCCAATGGCAGGCTGAGCAGAACCATCAGTTTAAATGATGTATTCATACTTTTCTAGAGGCAAGATTTCATTCGGGAGAGGGTATTCTTGTTCGTACTGCAGGACCGCTTGTGTTTTAATGTAGGATCGTATTTATAATCTACAACTGTTGCAGTGAGAGAATTAGCCCATTGTATCCATCATGGATGCAGTGCATTTGCATTTGGAATGCTAGCTTTGGTAACAGCTTCTAAAGTCGGTACCAGGGTAACAATTATTATGTGTTTCCCCTGTGCTATTGCTCTTTCTCTCACTACAGCAGTCTGTACTGCTGTCGGTATTTTTTCTGTTACTGCGAATCGCATTTCAGCATTTGTATATAAATGTGATTTGTATGCAATTGGGACTGTCTCACCTTCATTGAAAGTGATGTATGTATATCCTG
Source organism: Calotriton arnoldi (assembly GCA_963921515.1). NCBI lineage: Eukaryota > Metazoa > Chordata > Amphibia > Caudata > Salamandridae > Calotriton > Calotriton arnoldi. Next base: position 909,409 of record CAWUFW010005631.1, read on the forward strand.
ATAAACCCGGGGCTGTGAAATCAGGTCTGATCAAGTCGTAGAAAGGTTTTATTCTTTCAGCGTAGTCTAGAATGTATGTTCTGCCAACATTTAGAAATCCTAAGATGGATTGCAAACCTTTGAGAGTCTTTGGAGGTTGGAGCAGCGCGCACTTTTCTAAAAAGTTGGCTGCCAGGCTCTTGCCTTCACTTGATAGTTCATATCCCAAAAATAGGACATTGAGATGGGCAATTTTTGATTTCTTAAAATTAAATTTGTAGCCCAAATTGGCGAAACCCACAATTATGTTGTTCACCCTGCTCAAGTGTTCAAGTAATTCATCGTCCGTCAGATAGATATCATCTACATAGGACACTGCCTCCTCGTTGCATGTTTGTAATAATTCTGACTCTCTTGCCGAGAATATCCCCGGGCTGTTCTTATACCCCTGGGGTAAACAACAAAAATTTTGCTGAGTGCCGAGGGCAGAGAATGCTGTCAAATATCTGCTTTCTGGAGCTATATTTTAGCAGAAGAATCCATTCGAGATATCCAATGTCGTTTTGTATTTCTTCCACACAATGTTATTCATTAATGCGGCACTGTGTGCATTTTGAACTGGAAATGTTCATGTGCATGTGTTTAAATGTTTAAATGTCAGTAATCTAAAACTAGACGATATGTGTTGTCAGGTTTTATTATGGGAAACAAAGGATTGTTCATGGGGGAGGTGCAAGTCTCAATCGCACCTTGGTATTCAAGTTGGTCGAAGATTTCTTTGACCTGTCTTTTTGCATCATTTTTAATAGGGTACTGTCTCTGTGGATTTGGAGTAGATTTTAATGGGATTTCATGGTGAGTAGACTCAACGTCCCACCCTACATGGTTGCGGTATAATGCCGGAGCTAGCGCTAGCGCCCACTCCTGCGCGTATGAATGTTTTAGAGATTCTGGAGCGAGGTCGGAGAAAGCAGGCAAAATGATGCTTTCCCCTTTTGGGCAATCCATCACAAATTCTGACGGCCAATCTTTTCTGCTAGCAGTATGTCATATCCATATGTTACGTTGTCCCAAAAGAGACCTTTAACGTTTCTTGAGATGTCCCCCTCGATTTGGAGTGTAATTTTGTGTAATCGATGTGGGACACTAACTCTCGTATCAGGTGTTTCCACCGTGATGTGTTCATTCAATACTGCTGTCACCATAAAATCCTTCAGGTTCTGGCAAGCTATTGTTACTTCTGCCGCGCTGTCTAGCATCGTCAGAGCCCATTCCCCGTTCAGAAGCTGAGTCCTCAGTAACCTGGGCATGTTTAATTTTCAAGCCAGCTACATTTTTTTTAAATTTTTTTTTATTTATTTATTTATTAAGAGCTTGCACGTACAATATACATGCTCCATTCGGGAGCCGCAATATCCTGAAATGCAAGTCTCGACACGTGCAATTTTCCAAGTGATTGAAATCATCAGCAATACAACTGAATTGAACAATAGCTCAAGGAGCTAACAGCCCCCCCCACCCAACCCATCCCACCACCCCCCGGCACTTACAAGGATATAGCATCTTGTAAACTAAATAACGTGGGTAACGAAATGCGTATTGACACTGGTTCCAAAAAGAAAGAGAAAACACACAAATATAGAGAGAGACAACGAGAAGTCCAGTTCTACAGCGTCAAGGCCATAGACCCCAATGTTAAAACAGCAGTGTAAAATCACAGATCAGGTTGACTCAACAAATACGTTGTCAGAGGGGCCAAGAAGTCTTTGGGACAGGAGGACTCAGGCAGGTCCTCAGCGTAAATCTCCAATTGTTCCCTACAGTAGTTCAAGTCCCGGATCCACCTGCGCACCGTGGGGAGAGTCTTGGCGCCCCAACATTGTGCCACCGCTCGCTTTGCCATAAGGGTGGCTATCGCAACCAGCCGCCGGTTGCTCGGTTTTAATGATTTCACATCACCCAGTAGACACACCTCCGGGGCACACCGCACACGCTCCAGCACTACAGCCGTCAGCACATTCACCACTTTGGTCCAAAAGGCTGCCACCCCTGCACACTGCCAGGCGAGATGTAGAAAATCAGCATCCACTTGCCCACACCGAACACAACAGGATGTTTCACGCAAGCCAAATTTCCATAATTGCGCAGGGGTATAATATACTTGGTGCAGAAATTTAAAATGAATTATTCGTAGATTACAATTGGCAGTTAGACGTCCAGTTAGTTGACAGCAAGATTGCCAATGGTCAGGTGGCAGAGTATAGCCCAATGCAATATTCCATTTGAGATAAGAAGGGTGCTCTACTGGCTCCTTCTCGCGCTGTGATGCGGCATACAATTTAGTGATCAATCCCTTGCATTCCCCGCCAGCGAGCACCGCCTGCAGTGCCCACAGCGGACGTGGTTCATCTGGGTAAGTGGGATATATTGCCCTGACAGCTTGTCGCACCCTGACGTATGTAAAGTTTAACATCAGATCCTGGGCACGGCCAGACTGCACATCAGGCAGTGTCCGAAAAGACCCCCGTTTATACAGATCACCCAGTTTCAGCATGCCGACAGACTTCAGAGTATGCAGAGCCAAGCTTTCCTGTGCCGCAGAAATGCCCGGATGTGCCGCCAGTGGTAGCTGTGGAGCATAAAGGTAGGGTAGCTGCGCCCTCTTGGCGAGAGCCTGCCAGGCCCATGCCGTACATAACACCGGATTGATCTCCGCTCTAGGACCCCCGCCGCCGCCCTTAAGCACTGCTGTGACTAGTGGCAGAGGGAAGATAACATCGGCTTCTACCGCTGTGTGAGGCAAAAACCTTTGGGGAAAGAACCAGTAGTGCGCAAAATGCGCCTGTGCGCATAAATAGTAGAGGCGCATGTCTGGAGCTTCGAAGCCTCCCTGTTCAAAGGGTTTTGCAAGTGTATCCCAGCTACAGCGGGGCTTTTTACCCCCCCAGACAAAGGACAGCAAAGCCGACTGCAGCGCCTTAAAAATAGAGATATTCAGACGAATGGGAATATTTACAAAAGATATAGCAGCTTGGGTAAAATAGTCATTTTCGTTACCGCTATGCGGTCTGCAAGCGATAAAGGCAACCGGGCCCAGGTTTCAGCTTTGTCCATTAATTGCGAAATAGTACGGCCATAGTTCATCGAGATAACGAGCGCAGGGTCCCTGTGCAACCAAACACCTAGATATTTAACCGGGTCTTGTGTCCAGGCCAGAGGGAAATCAGCTCGAATTCACGAGTGCCTATCGTCAGAGGTATCACTGTGGACTTAGCCCAGTTGATCCCCAGTCCCGAGAAGCCCTCGAATCTGACATATTCACGAAGTATCCCATGCAGGTAGGTTGCAGGTTCGCGGACATACAACAGCATGTCATCCGCATATAGTGAGACAATGAGCGGACGCTGCCGGAAACGTAAAGCAGCCGCTGCATGAAGCTGGCGTAGCTTGCACGCAACAGGCTCCAAGGCCAGAGCAAAAAGCATTGGTGAGAGAGGACAGCCCTGCCTGGTACCTCTGCGAATGGAAAAGGTAGAGGACACCCACCCATTAACACGGACCCTAGCCTCCGGCCCATTGTAGAGTATTCTGATCCATTTAAGGAAAAAGGGAGGGAAGCCCATCCTAGTAAGGACTGCAAACATATACTCCCAGTGAAGAGAATCGAAAGCCTTCGCGGCATCGAGTAACACAGCTACTGCCTGGAAGTCGGAGTCGAAATAGTGGAGAGTGGCAAACAGCGTGCGTAGGTTGTGAGTGGTGGAGCGAGCAGGGACAAAACCAGATTGGTCTGGAAGCACCAGCAGGGGCACCAGCGGCTGTATCCGAAGAGCAATCATTTTAGCCAAAATCTTGGTGTCAATATTGATGATCGAAAGGGGCCTTTAGGAATCACAGCGGTTGGACGCCTTGTCTGGTTTCAATAGCATAACCAGGAGAGCCTCCCGAAGGGAGGGTGGGAGGCAACCGGTTTTGTATGCCTCCGCATAGACCGCCAGCAGTCGAGGAGCCAAAGCATCGGCGAAGAGCTTATAGAACTCACTGGGGAGCCCATCGAGGCCAGCCGATTTGCATGTGGGAAGGGACATAATGGCGAGCTTCACGTCCTCCACATCGAAGGGCTGCGTAATATACTCCCTATGGCCAGAAGACAGCCATCCCAGGGCCACGTCGTCAAGGTAAGAGTGCAAGTCTTCTTGCCGAACTTCAGTATTGTTGTCATAGAGGGCAGCATAAAAATTAAGTATAGTCTCGCTAATATCTGCAGTTGTATACTGCGCCTCCCCTGCCTCATTAAGTATTTCAGTGATATGCTCCTGACTATGTGGTGCAGCCAGCTTCCAAGCGAGTGACCGGCTAGGCCTGCCCCCCTCACCATAGTAGCGAGCTTTGCTGCGCCGGGACCTATGGAGCAACTCCTGGTCAACTGTATTGTTGTGATCAGTGACCAACTACCGAATTGCGGACAACGTCGCCGGGGATGGGTCCGCATCGTAAGCTCGCTCCAACGTGGAAATCTCACCTGTTAGTTTGTTAATCCGACGACGGAGATCTCTGAGGACGCCTGCCTGCGCACCCATGCAAACCCCCCTAATAGTGACTTTAAAAGCCTCCCAGAGGACCCCAGCGCTGTCAACGGACCCCTCGTTTTCCCTGAAAAAATTATGAATGGCTTCCCCAATCGTATGCCGGAAGACAGAATCCGTTAAAGAGGACGGTTGCAGCCGCCAAGTAAACGGAGGTCTTGCACATGCAGGGACCTGCACTTCTAGGAGTACAGGGGAGTGATCAGAGAGTGTCCGGGCCATGTGTTGGATATCAGTCGTCCAGGTACACACAGCTTTAGTAGTTAACCAATAATCCAGGCGAGACCAAGTCCCATGAACAGACGAAATGAACGTGCTCTCTCGCGCATCAGGATGTCGCAGTCGCCACACATCGCTCAAACATCCTGCATCCATCAGTCCCAAGAGCATTTCGGAAGCCTGTCGAGGCCTAGACCCCCACTCCCCTTACGATCAAGCGAGGCATCCAGACAAACATTAAAATCACCGCCCCACACAATCTCCACCTCTGGAAAGCCCGTGATACGGCACCAAACGTCGGAGAAAAAGGCCGGGTCATCCACGTTCGGTCCGTACACATTCACCAGCAACACTTCAGCGCCCCCCAGCCGCCCATGCACCAGGACCAGCCGGCCCACGTCGTCTGTTTCGGTGCGGATAACGGAGAAGGGAACCCCACGTTTAACCAAAATCATGGCCCCCGTGCATAGTTAGAATAGGAGGAGGCTATGCGTACCGCCGCCCATCTGCCCCCTACCTTCTTCTCGGACACTGTTGTTTTATTTTTTTTATTTATTTATTTTTATTTGAAAAGTTTTATATAGCGCTGGCTAGACCCGGAGGTATCAGAGCGCTTTACATGAGGATCCGCAGGTTACAGGTTACGAAAGATACATCAGTTACAGTTACAGTTGCAGTTACAAGTATAGGCTGAGGAGAAAAACATGAGATTACACGAATAAAGTAAATTATTAGCGCGTAGCCAAAACCAAGAGTCGTGTCAAATGGGGAAAGGAGGGGGGAGGAAAAACAGGGAGAGGAATGCAGATAGTGTCAGGCAGACCGGAGGGGGAAAGTACTTCAGGGGGAGTAAAGCATAGAAAGCAGTCTAAGAGGCAGACAGATAAAACCGTGAAGAACCGTGAGAAACAATGTCCGATGTCCGGCTGGGTAGGTGACGGCCGAGGGGTGAACCATAGCCAGACTCCTCTATAGCTGCGTGGGACAGCTCCCCCGGGCAACGGCCAAGGGTACTCAGGCTCCGCGATAAAGGCCAAACAGTTTCTGAGCAAAGCATTCAAAGCAGTCAAAGAGAAAGACAGATGAAGCCGTAGAACCGTGAGAACAAATGTCCGATGTCCGGCTGGGTAGGTGACGGTCAAGGGGGTGAACCAGACACCTCTATAGCTGCATAGGAGAGCTCCACCGGGCAACAACCAAGGGTTGTTTCCTGTAGGTAGGCGACCTGCACATCAAGCCTGTCAAGATAAGCAAAGACAGAGCGAATCTTTGTGGGGGTATTCAAACCTCGGACATTCCAACTGAGGAACCGTACTTTACCACTCATTTGGACCTGCACTAAATGAGAAACCTGATTGTTGGATCCATAGACCATACACAGTCAAACATACACTTGGAGCAGTGCTACATCCCATCCATAAATTGCAAGTGCCAAAAACCCCCGCCAGTCCCCAGAACCCAAAACCCCCCTCCCACTTCAGCGTCCCCAACTCGCCAAAGCCATCCCAACCCATTATTACCCATCCCCAACTTAGAACAGAGAGAGTAAAATACACATGGGGTTCACCCATTGGGGGGCGTCAGAGAACTACTAACCTCCTGAGTAGGAGGTGGCTGAGCCAAGTGCTACTGTGCCTGAACTAGAAGTGCACCGTGCATGTCGATAGGCAGAGAGGCAATAAGCATAGACAGTGAATCAAAGAGCGCCCACCTGCATAGAGAGGCGGGCAGTCAAACATTGCACAAAAAACATTACGCTGCAACAGAAGCATGCAGAGGGTTGCCCAAACATGCAAGTTATACAACTAGTAAAATGGCACCACCCCCGCAAAAGTACTAGTCCTCAGTCCCAGGTGTCGCGGGAGATTCATGGCGCCGTCTCTTCAAGTGTTTGGCATGATCCAACGCAGCCCCGGGATTGGTGAAAATCTTGTGGTCCCTGTCCGGTCCTATTTTTAAGCGGGCGGGATAGAGCATAGCGTAAGGGACCCCTTCGGATTGCAGAAACTTTTTCACAGCACCAAACTCTCGCCTCGCCGCCTGCACCGCAACAGTAAAGTCAGGGAAAAAGGAGAGTGTGTTCCCCTGGTGGACAATTGTTCCCTTATCCCTTGCCATACGCAAGATGGCGTCGCGGTCCCTGTAGTTGAGAACACTTGCGATGACAGGACACGGCGGGGCACCCGGGGGCGGGCGAGCTGCGAGAGAGCGGTGAGCCCGCTCTATAATAAACATGGGGGACAATTGTCCAGTACCAAAAATATCCGTAATCAAGGTCTCAATGAATGTCTCCATTTTACCCACATTCGTGGATTCTGGCAGCCCCGTGATTCGAAGGTTGTTCCGTCTGGAACGAGCTTCCAAATCTTCATTCTTGGATTGAATAAGGGCAAGAACCTTTTCCATGTTCAAGGTTTTACCCGCTATGTCACTTAGGCCATCCTCCGCAGCAGACACTCTTTGTTCAACCTCCCCCATACGTGCGTTTTGTTTTTCAAATTGGGACGACATGTGATCTAGACGCTGATTTACTGATGCCATGGAACCCTCTATGGATTGAAGGTGGATTGAAGGCTACGCTGCATGGCGAGGAGTGTTGACTCAAGGGTAGAAGATCCACCATCCTGGGCATCAGCTTCAGAGTCCGACGCTGCCTTCTGCGAAGACTTGGAGGACTTGCGCGCCTCAAACGTGAGGCGAGGTTGAGATTTGTCAGTGCGACCCATATTCACCACCGATGGAGGCAGTATAATACTGAAAAAGAGAAGGGAGGATGCAAGGGCCCCTGACCTCGCTCCGAGAAGCAGGAGTGTGTAATAAGGAGCTACAGGGTGCCCCGCCTGGTCACCTGCACCCACCGACCCTGGCCACTGGAGAGGACTAAGTGTGAGCACACTCCGTGCATATAGGCACCGCGAAGGCAGAAGTGCGACACCAGGACAACCGGAGACCCCACAACTCCAGCACGCAAGGAGCACCCTGGGCGAAGGGCTGCCCGCAATCCCACAGGGAGATCACAAGCAAATACCGTCTATTAGGCCAACCTGTGAAGAGCACTTGGAGACAAATCGCGAATCAAGAAGCAGGGGCCAGGTATCCAGTGAGAGGATAGTCAGGGGGGCCACAGGGGGGACCCCGTTGGAGCAGCAGGCAACACGCAGCTCGTAGAAGGTATCACCGCCCAAGGGGAGACAGGGGGACATACACCAGCATACCGAGTTGGGAGAGGTGAGTATCTGCAGCTCACGTCACCCCGAATCCACTGATGAACAGGCACAGGCAGCAAGCAGATTGTCCTTAGGATGATCTCCCTGATGAATCAGCAGCACAACCCCAACGGAGGTCCGCGGGCCCACAGGATCATACAGCACCCAGTCACGCGGCTCCTCCACAACAACTCGCGCACCCCAGTACCCGGCAGCAGCGCCCAGGACGCAAAGCGCACCAGGCCCGCGCCCGCCTCCACCAGCTCAGGCCCAGCGCAAATCGCGCCCCACTCACCACCGCCAGCACCAGGGGCACAAGGGCCGTCCTCCGCCGCCGTCCGCTCAGGTCGTCAGGACCGCACGCCGCCACACGCTGACAGGGCCCTCCACCTCCAGAGGCCCGTGGTAGCGCCCACCTGTCCCGGAATCACCAGGGATCCACCATCCGCGCCCTCAGGGTCGCTAGCACCGAGCGTGCCGCCGGCGACTCCGCGGGAGGACAATGAGGTCACCGCGCCCAGGGCTCCGCCGGCGCCGCCATGTTGAAGCCGGTGGGCTGCAGAGTAGCGTGGCCAAGAACCCGCACCAGCGGGCGACAAAGGCGATGAAAGCTCCGCAACCGATGCTGGGGGAGTTCAGTAATTGGAAGCACCTCGTCGTGCCTCAGGATAGCGAGTGTTTCAGGCGGATATTTGGCGGATTAGGGCTCAGCCGGGCAGAGCCTCACTCGAGTGCGGCCATCTTGCCAAGCGCCCTCTAGCGAAAGCCAGCTACTTTCTTCTTTTTGAATTGAGGTTTTGTTTTAGGTCACTCTACTTGTTTGATAATATAATCTGAATTTCGATGTGTTTCTTTTTTTGTCTTTGGTCGATCTTGCTTTTGTTCTGATCACCCGTCCCTCTCCGAGCTTTTTGATGAACCCTGAAAGGAACGAAAGGAACGTGTATCAGTGTCCTGATACCTGTCAGGTTTCCTAATGTTATCACGATTCCTAAGGTTGTACCTCTTTTCAGAGGGCTCCCGTTGGGGAGACCCACCCCTTGATCGTGAATTCTTTTCTGAATTGTTATTTTTAGAGTTTTTATTTTCCCATTTCTTTTTAGAAGAAGAGGGTGCTTGCTTCGAGTTGTCCTTGTCTGTTCTACTTGCCATTTGTGGCTTCCCTGGTTTGGCTCCCAAATTATCTCTACCTAATGCAGCATAGGTTTCTTCAATAATGTTTGGTAACTCTCGCTCCTTATTTATAGTAGCTAATTCCCTTAGGCAGCTGTGTATGGCCACTGCTGCTGCCTCCCCCTTTATGTTGCTCAGCATGATTGCAGAGACTTGGGCAAAGTTACCCATCAGTTTCATTCCCGGGTCCAGGGCAGTTCCTGCCCTGTACTCATTCTGTATCTGTTTCAATACCTCTGGAAGGACTGCTATGGAAGGAGTACTGTGTATTCTGATGTATACAGCAGCAAAGATTGTTCCCCAAGTGGTACAATCTTCAATCGGGGAATCATCCCCATTTGCAAGCAAATGGTTAGCATCCTATGTTTTTCCTGCGGACTTGTATGGGGAAATACTGCTTCCATTTGTGCTATTGTTTGTGCTATCTAGAATGGAATTTGCTCCCGTTTGGAAGGTATTGTTCCCATCACTGATTTTAGTGTCTGTGGGTTAATTGTAGGTGTGGTCTGATGTGGACCAACTGGAGTATTTCTCGCAGGTTGAACTGTTAATTTTCGCATGACGAACTGGACAATGTGTCTGTATAGTCTTACTATGTCTTTGTATATTGTACAGACTTCATCCACTGTTAGCGTATCTATCTTTGGATGTGGAGTGTATGTCGCTAAGACCGGCCAGGTCGCTCCTTCTATGCTGAGTGGACTGAGTCTTACGACAGATGTTGTGTGTGGGAGGGCGCCTTTCAACCAGTTTCTGTGTTGCTGGTAAGTTAACGGGACTTCAATGTCTTCGTATGGAATGTATTCTTCCGGTGGTTCAACTACAATGTATGTATGGAACAATTTGGTCTGTGGATCTGCAGGTGGGAACTGAACCCAAGAATAGAATACCTCTGATCCGAACACCTTGTGTGCCTCAATCATGAAGGTAACACAGCCACCTGTTGTGGGTACGCCATGTTCTATCAACTTAATAGTTACTGCATTTCTACAGTTCTCTGTAATGTTGAGAGCGTTAGCAAATTCTTCTTCCCCCGTGCCTGAACCACTACTCGTGGACTCAGTCATTTTTTAAAAGAGAAGAAAAAGGTGTTTTTTAGAAATGTTTATGGGTTTTGCACAATGTGGGAGCCTTCTTCCTTACAAGCTTGTTAAACCTTCAGCCGATACACAGGGTATATCTGCTCAGCTGAGGCGCATTTCCCTTGCCACTTCAGACGTCTCTGAAAGGTGCGAGTAGGGCTTTCTGAGAAAGCACGACTGAACTACTCAGATTTTAACTGTTAATTTAAGAACCAAACCAACGTTGGGCGCCATGTCGTGCAGTTCCTAGGAATCCCCAGGTCCAGCGCGTTTTGGATGACCTAAACTGAGGGCTTGGTGTCCAAACCGCTTCCGGACACCCTCACAGGATATGTCAGCTGTTAGAACAGCTAGCTCTACAGTGCCACTATCATCCCCCTGTATCTTACAGTGGTGTAGGTAGTTTCTGGCAACCACTGAACATGACAACCCCGATTCCTCAGGGATAATGGAAAACAGTACAGTACTTTTTGCTCAGTTACTCGTGCTCACTTATTCTCAGAAAATACACAGGATGGCGATTAGGACGTTTCAATAAGTATTTATTGGTCCAGCGTCAGTCTTGTGTAAAACATATTTGCTGCGACAATCATGAGACAGAAGTATACCAAAGAGATTGCAAGTACCAATATAGTAAATAGTAGATACATTTCTACCATAGTGCTAATAAGATAAACATAAGCAGTTCAGATACAAACAGTAGCACTTGCATATTCCTAAAATGCGCGCACTAAGTAATTTGCCTAAATGTACCTAGCCTAGATGTGTATGTGTAGCATGTATGTGCATATATGTAGCCAAGAAACCCCTAGGGAAGAACCATCCCCCTCACCTGATGGTTGAGAATGAAGGGCCCCGTCTCTGCTTCGAGGATGACACCCTGCAAGGGATGCCAGACTGCTGCGTGTTGAAGATTCAGCATGCAGGGCCCCGTTTCAGCTTGGAAGGAAATCTCCTCTGATTCGTAGGTGGGAATAAGGGTCTTCGAGGGTTTCTTCTAGAATCGATATGTTTTGAAAACAATCATAAATGTTTTGAAAACAATCATACATTTTTTTCCAAACAAATGCGATCATACACAGCGGGCTGTTGGCCAAGGATGAAAAAAGTAGTGACCCTTATTCACAATAATTATGCAGTTGCTGAGGACATGATTATGTACGTCAGGTACAGGGATTATGATAGCATACTAGGAGTCTGGTGTCAAAGAGACAGGAGGAAGCTACTAGGTAAAAGGTCACCTGTTCAGAACTGTAATTGTCGTGTGGATGGGACAATGTATGTAAAAGGGGTATATATGACAGGACTAGCCTAATGGACATGACAACAGCCTATTCAGGTGTAAGTGAAGTTGGTTCCAACTCCTCCCTCCCATCCTGCCAAGATGGCCCATCAGTCAGATCTAAGCTCCCAATTGTGTGTGGGTGTCTAAGGGGAGTAAACAAATCCCAACTGTCCCCAACCCCAGACATGCAATCAGAGACAGGAAGCAGGCACCAAATGGCTAAAGTAAGAAAATGAATGCATCATGTAACATCTTCACGAACAACGCTGCCTTAATTCATGGACATGGAGATAACTATAAGGATTCATGGACTGTTGTTTTGAGTTTCTAGATTGTGGTCAACTAATACATCGCATGAACACTTATATTGTGTTTAACAAACATATACAATGTTTTTATTTACTGCATTGGCATCAAGGATGGTATTTTAAGATAGGGAGTGGTATACATGGTGCTGACACATTATTATTACACACAAAAAAGATAGAAATGTTGACGATATGATTTTGGTTTCACTACTCGCTTTTATGGTTTTCTAACATGGTGGTTTTGATTGCAAGGATTCGTGGGAGATGTAGTTATTGAGGTTACGAGGGAGGAATCTGGTTGGTGCTAAGGACGAATCAGACCTCGCAGTGTTCAGTCGGAACCTACGCCATTGGTTGAATCAGCATCAAGGCAATGTTTAAATTGTGCACTTAGGAGAAGTTTAGGTCAGACGGTAGACATTAAAAAAGGAGAGCACCGAGTAGCAAGAACGACACTTGAATTATAAGCAGGTAACCTTTTTTTAACCAATAATGAGTTTGAGAGACGTCACGATATTAATTTGGAATGATTTTCATTACATAGTAGGGGTCTGGGTTAATTTCAGCATAAGAGTTTACATTTAGCAATGAGGGTAGAATGGCAGGTTAAGCATTGAGGATGGAGTGGGGGAGGTCTCCGCTTGCGGTAAACTCGTGCAATGGACAGAATATTACGCATATATTGATTGAATTTCTGTTTTGTAATTATTTAGGGGCTATTGGGCAGTGTCATGTTTCACATATCGTTTGTACCATTGTTGAATGTATTTAAGTAAAATCAGTATAGTGCTCAAAGACAGCAGATTAACATGGTTTTTATGTCATTTTCATATTTAAACAGCTTCCCCTGACGAAGGGCACAAAAATAGCCCGAAATGCATTGGGAATTAGTTTATAGCTGCAAACTTGAATTAAAGTCTCTTCGTGATGTGGTAAGAGGCCTGGATGGGCACAATCGCCTCATGTGAAGCAATATGGGCCTTTTGGACAGTGTTATCGTGATCAAGAAAGTGAAGCTGGAGAAATTGGAAAAAATATTAAATAAACTTGTTGAAAACGAAAAAAGTTGTGCATTGACTCTTTAAAGCTGTGCGATTGGGTCAGCAGCACAGTGTAGCTGCTTACTGTTATTTGTATCCAAACACGTGCAACGAGGCGAGGCACGTTTAACCCAGTCTGCACGCTAATGGGAACAAATTGAGAAACATCAAAACAAACGGTTAAATAATGGTGTGCAACGGAGACTCATTTGCGAATTTATAATGAATTTCTTGCCTCAAACGCATGGTTGCACCCGATACAAACCAATGACAAAGTTCAAGATGAATGCATCATGTAACATCTTCACGAACAACGCTGCCTTAATTCATGGACATGGAGATAACTATAAGGATTCATGGACTGTTGTTTTGAGTTTCTAGATTGTGGTCAATGAATACATCGCATGAACACTTATATTGTGTTTAACAAACATGTACAATGTTTTTATTTACTGCATTGGCATCAAGTATTGTATTTTAAGATAGGGAGTGGTATACATGGTGCTGAGACATTATTATTACACACAAAAAAGATAGAAATGTTGACGATATGATTTTGGTTTCACTACTCGCTTTTATGGTTTTCTAACACGGTGGTTTTGATTGCAAGGATTCGTGGGAGATGTAGTTATTGAGGTTACGAGGGAGGAATCTGGTTGGTGCTAAGGACGAATCAGACCTCGCAGTGTTCAGTCGGAACCTACGCCATTGGTTGAATCAGCATCGAGGCAATGTTTAAATTGTGCACTTAGGAGAAGTTTAGGTCAGACGGTAGACATTAAAAAAGGAGAGCACCGAGTAGCCAGAACGACACTTGAATTATAAGCAGGTAACCTTTTTTTAACCAATAATGAGTTTGAGAGACGTCACAATGTTAATTTGGAATGATTTTCAGTACATAGTAGGGCTCTGGGTTAATTTCAGCATAAGAGTTTACATTTAGCAATGCGGGTAGAATGGCAGGTTAAGCATCGAGGATGGAGTGGGGGAGGTCTCCGCTTGCGGTAAACTCGTGCAATGGACAGAATATTACGCATATATTGATTGAATTTGTTTTTGTAATTATTTAGGGGCTATTGGGCAGTGTCATGTTTCACATATCGTTTGTACCATTGTTGAATGTATTTAAGTAAAATCAGTATAGTGCTCAAAGACAGCAGATTAACATGGTTTTTATGTCATTTTCATATTTAAACAGCTTCCCCTGACGAAGGGCACAAAAATAGCCCGAAATGCATTGGGAATTAGTTTTTAGCTGCAAACTTGAATTAAAGTCTCTTCGTGATGTGGTAAAAGGCCTGGATGGGCACAATCGCCTCATGTGAAGCAATATGGGCCTTTTGGACAGTGTTATCGTGATCAAGAAAGTGAAGCTGGAGAAATTGGGAAAAATATTAAATAAACTTGTTGAAAACGAAAAAAGTTGTGCATTGACTCTTTAAAGCTGTGTGATTGGGTCAGCAGCACAGTGTAGCTGCTTACTGTTAGCAGCTTACTGTTATTTGTATCCAAACACGTGCAACGAGGCGAGGCATGTTTAACCCAGTCTGCACGCTAATGGGAACAAATTGAGAAACATCAAAACAAACGGTTAAATAATGGTGTGCAACGGCGACTCATTTGCGCATTTATAAAGTAAGAAAATGCCAACTTTCTAAAAGTGGCATTTTCAGAACTGCAATTTAAAATTCAAATTCACCATAAGTTTGGATTTTAACCTGTGATTTCAGAAACATCAAACTTGAAAAGTTTAACTCTTCACAATTGGGAATTAGACTTAGAAAATGTAAGGTAATCCCAGTGTTATCCTTTGAGAGAGATAGTCCTTGCAGTTGTGAAAAACGAATGTAAGTGTTTTTCACTACCAGGACATGCAAAACTTAAAAGTACATGTCCTGCCTTTTAAATACAGTGCTCCCTGCTCTTTGAGTTGTCCAGGGCCCACCTTAGGGGTGACTTATATTTATAAAAAGAGAAGGTTTTGGCCTGGCAAAAGGTTTATTTTGCCAGGTCAATGTGGCTGTGTAAACTGCACACACATGACTCTGCAATGGCAGGCCTGAGACACGGTTAGAGGGTTACTTAAGTGGGTGGCACAAGTAGTGCTGCAGGCCCACTAGTACCATTTAATTTACAGGCCTTGGGCACATGTAGTGCACTTTACTAGGGACTTATAAGTAAATTAAATATGCCAATTGGTTATGAGCCAGTATTACCGTGTTTAGAGGAGAGAGCACATGAACTTTAGCCCAGGTTAGCAGTGGTAAAGTGCACAGATTCCTAAGGCCAATAAAAACAAGATCAGAAAAAGTGGAGGAGCAAGGCAAAACATTTGGGGATGACCCTGCAGAACGGGTCATTTTCCAACAGGACCCACCTCCAGCCTAAAGCCAGGATAGACTAATCAACACCTTGATGGACTTCCCTGCTTAGGTGATAGAACGTGGAAAATGACCCTCTACTGCAGGGGCACTTGTTAGTTATACATCTTTTTGAACTCACTTGGATCCCTCTGACTATATTCTCCTGAGCCACTGAACTGACCTACGAAGAACCCTTGTCCTGTCCTCATCTGTGAACCACTTGTCCTTAATTTGCACACAGATGAATCTCAGTAGGCAAATAGTACCACCATGGCCAACAAAGTGATGTGGCCCATTTCACCCCTTGGATCAGACGTCTGTCCCCAACCCAAAGAAAACTCTGTCCATAAGGACAGCAACCAACAGAGCCACTGACAGCTGTCAGTGTCAGGAGTCAGGCTCCATGGCATCCACTGCTAGGTGGAGGCCCTGAGCGGGGATTTTAGGAGGGCCTCTCTTTCAGCCGGGGGGGGGCTGGCAAAGAGTTCCCCATGGGATCCTGAGGTATCTCTGACCTCTGAGGTGTTGCAGAGTAGGGTAATAGCCCCAGGTGCTTTGCACCCTACTTTCAGCCTATCTCCCGCCAGTTTGGGGTGGTATCCTGAAACTGGTCCCTCAACGCTGGGTCTGTACCCTGAGGCTTAACAGGTGGCAGGGGTGAGCCCTCCCTCACCCTGCCCCTCCATCTGGGCTCCCATACCCTCTACTTGGGAGTGGTACCCCAAGAAAACTGAAGTGTCAGGACGCCCTTGACATCCGCACCTCTCAGTTCTCCTAACATGGGGGGACAACTCATTCCCCAGAATGCAGTCTAGGAGCATCTGGGGACTAACTATGACCCTCCTCTGGGTCACTGCCCCACCCCACTCCATGGGCACCAGGGCCATAGGATGAAAGAAGTCCTGCCCATGGACATGAGTTACCCTACACACCCATCCAGTGTACTGCTCTGGGGTAACTAGCCTTTCCACTACCATGGTCTGGCTAGCCCGCTGTCCCTCCTGAGTTCACCTGGTGGAAGTGATGGCTCCAACCCTCAGGGATCACCAGCTCACCTTCTGAGCCTATCTACCAACTTAGGGGGATCATGGCATGGCCTATGACCTGCCCTTTGGGTCTACTTACCCATATGGCCATAATGCCACCCCTGTAGAGGTCCGACCAATGGTGGTTTCTTTGGATAGAGTCCCCCTGCTTGTGTCCTAACTTGGAGCACTCAAAGCAGCAAGGTTGTAAATGGGAAGCCCTGGGTCATCGCCCACTAGAACCACCTCTCTGTTTCTCAGATGGAGTGTGGGATCCCTTTCTTCCCCCCTTACTCTGGCACTTGTCTGGGTCATCTTTAACCCACCTTCTCTCTGCTGGGGGGGAACATGAACCACCCTTCTTGGGGTCACTCCCAGGTACCTTCTTGTACTCCCTGGTGCTAGCCAGAGGTCCGCCTCCTCAGCAAGCTTCCTGGGTCAGTCAGTTTACAGTCCACTAGGTGCTGGCGCAACTCTGTAAAACAGATTCTGAGCATGTGCTCTCTCCTTAAACTATACAACCCAACATAATCATTAACCTTACTGTCCCACACCTGACCATTCAGTGCCTTGTTAGAGTAGTCCACAAAATCTACCCAGGATTAGTTGAGGAGCTTCTGGCTGTCCCTGAATCTTTGGCGATACATCTCAGAGGTCAGCCTAAATTTGGCAAGTAAAATGGCCTTCTTGGGGATGTGCTTGGTTTGGTCCCCACCTCTAATGTCAGAAGTGTGTCCCTCCCACATAGGCATGTGTTTCTACAGACCACCCCAGGTGCTTTTCAGCAACCTTGTGAACCCTCAGTGCAACTTCAAAGGAAGAAAACCATTTGTCTATGTCATCTCCCATGATATAACTTGGCACCAAATCCTTGGGTATACGAAGCCTTCTCTCTCTTTCAGGTACTGCATGTTTGCTGCCACCATTGCAGGAAGTGCCTTGCCCTCCGTTCCAGCTCTTTGAAGCTCCTTTCATGATTTGATTTGATAGTTTTGTATAGCGCTCGATTGCCCGGAAGCATCTTGGCGCCGCTGCTGTCTTGTTGTTCAGTACTGAGAGGAGAGATTGATTTGCTACTATTACTGACGTATGAATAGCCAGGTCTTTATTGATTTCCGAAAGGCCAAGAATTCAGAGCATTTCCTTATAGCAATCGGTAGTCTGTTCCTTAGCGTGACTGCTCTGAGTGGAAAGCTCCTACCACCCCAAGTAGCCCGCTTTGGGCTTGGAGGGATAAGTAGCATCGCGTCTGAGGATCTGAGCCTTCTGCTCGAGAGTACCAGGCAAATTTCAAATGAAAATAGCTTGGTTCTGTATTGTACAGTGCTTTGAAGGTAATGCATAAGAGTCTTAAACTCCAGTCATTTAGCTATAGTTAGCCAATGCAAGTTGACCAACGCTTGAGCCATTGACTTGTGTTTAGGAATTACGGTAAGGAGTCGAGCAGCAGCGTTTTGCAGCATTTGGAGTTTTTGTAAAGACTTTTTTTGGATGCAGATAAAGAGGGCGTTTCCATAGTCTATCTTGGCCAGAACTAAAGTGGTGATGACTGTTTTTTGAAGATCATGGGGAATGTATGGACAGATCTTCTTCATTAGTTTCAGTGTAAAAAACACAGAAGATGTAAGTGCCTTTACGTGATGATCAAAGTTGAGTTTATCATCGAAGATGATTTCCAGGTTCCTTCCTTTCTGTACTGGCATTGGTACGGGTCCCATATTCTGGGGCCACCAAATTGGTGACCAGAAGGATGTCTCGTTTCCGAACAGTAGGACCTCGGTTTTTCCCGCATTTAGTTTTAGGCTGTTTGCTTTCATCCAATGATCAATTTGGACCATGCAGGAGTTGAATCTGTGTCCAACTTCCTCATGATCTTTGGAGATTGACACCACAATTTGGGTGTCATCGGCATAGGACACCACTGAGGGCCAGATTTACGACCCGGTTTTGCATGCGCAAACGGGTTTGCGAACCCGTTTGCGCATGAAAAACATCATGGGCCGTGTACAAAGCCTATTTAGCGAGTCGCAATTTATTTGCGACTCGCTAAATAGGTTTTGCGACTCGCTATTTGGAAGGGGCGTTCCCTTCCAAATAGCGAGTCTCAAAACCATGTACTAATGTTTTGCGACCGCAACTGCGGTCGCAAAACACTCGCAATTACAACCTACTTCAAGTAGGTGGTAATGCATTTGCAAATGGGAAGGGGTCCCCAGGGGACCCCTTCCCCTTTGCAAATGCATGACAAATTATTTTTTAAGGGCAGGCAGTGGTCCCAGGGACCACTGCCTGCCCTTAAAAAATGAAACGAAAACGTTTTTTTTTAAATGCATCCCGTTTTCCTTTAAGGAAAACGGGCAGCATTTTTTTAAAAAAACTGCTTTATTTAAAAGCAGTCCCAGACATGGTGGTCTGCTGAGCCCAGCAGGCCACCATCCCTGGGAGGGCCTGTCATTCCCAATGGGCTCTCAAATTGCGAGAGGCTCATTAATATTAATGAGCCTCGCAATTTGCGACCCCATTGGGAATTGCAAACAGTGTTAAACACAGTGTTGTACATTTTATTTTGCGCCTCGCAATTAGTCGCAAATTGCGAGGCGCAAAATAAAATGGTCGTACATCTGGCCCCCTGAAAGCTAAGGACTTTATCAGTTTGAGCAAAGGGGCAACGTACAGGTTGAAAAGGGTGGGGCTCAATGAAGAGCCCTGCGGTACCCCACAAGGCAGGCAGAATTGCTTTGATGTGAATTCTCCCACAGCTACATGGTTTGTTCTGTTTGTTAGAAAGTAGAGTCAACGCTGCACCTCTTATTCCCAGCTCCATTAGATGGTCAATCAGAATGGTATGGTTGACTGTATCAAAGGCCGCGGAGAGATCGAGTAGTATCAAGACAGCTTGACCTCCACTATCCATGGCCCATCTTAGTTCTTCTGAGGCAGTGAGCAGGGCTGTTTCTGTACTGTGTGCCTTTCTAAAACCGTATTGGGAGGGATCCAATACATTATTGCGGTCAATACATACCATAAGTTTGTTATTCAGGGCTTTTGCCAGCAGTTTAGCTGGAAAAGGAAGTCTGGAAATGGGTCTATAGCTACTAGGTTCCTGGGGGTCTAGATTGCTTTTTTTCAGTAGCAGAAGGATTGATGCCACCTTCCATTCATGAGCCAATGTTTCCAAAGTAAGTTTCTCCTCCATTTTTAATTTAGCCATCTGCAGCTAGAATTTTTCCTCCTCCCTCCTCTCTGCCAGCTCCTCTGGGGAAAGGATGCAGGAAGAGACACTGCTCCCTGCTCTGACAGGAAGCTCCCATTCAGGGGTCACCCCCTCCTTATCTGATGCAGGTGGCTCCTCAAAGGCCCATCATCCAGCCCATCATCCTCAGCCATGGTTTCAGTTAGTACAAAGTGAACTTCTTCCCAGACCCTCAGTGCCATTTGCAGCTCCACCTTCCTGGTGGCACTTTCAGCATGAAGCCCAGCCTCCTTGCAGACGTCTCTGAGCTGGGCCACAGTGTATAACTCTATGTTGGCCAGCACAAATTTCATGCTTGAGTTTGTAGATCCAGCACAAGAGACATGATTTTGGAAAGATCAAAAAAGCCAATTAGGGAGAACTTACTTTACCTATTAAATCACTACCTATTTTTAGCTGCCAAATTAATTACACCTCCCAATCAGATACGTCCTTTTCTTAAATCAGGTCCACTCCTCCGTTTTAAACTTTCATTATATCAACTGTCACATTCAGCTGCAGCCTTCTCCTGTGTGCTACTGCTCCTTCCTTCAAGATGGTTAGGTATGGATTGTGGGTCACAGCTGTGTTTTTTGTCCAGAGAGTGTGCTAGAAAGAGACATTACTTGGATTGGCCAGAGGGGGTTAAAGTGACAGCAATTGCTGCCTTTGGTTGAAAGCATTGCAGATTGCCAACATCAACATCTTAATTGTGCACTGTGGTGGCAATGACCTAGGCACTCTTACTGGGATAGGATTAGAAATCGTAATGAAGGAGACCTTTGGCCAGTTAATGTCACTTTTCCCTTGCACTGCCTTGGTGTACTCCAACATTTGCGAAAGGCTGAAATGGAAATGGTCAGACAAATTCTGTCCACAAATAGACAAAGCTAGGAAACATGTTAATAAAACTGCTTCTG
This sequence comes from Calotriton arnoldi, assembly GCA_963921515.1. Taxonomy (NCBI): domain Eukaryota; kingdom Metazoa; phylum Chordata; class Amphibia; order Caudata; family Salamandridae; genus Calotriton; species Calotriton arnoldi. Next base: position 929,827 of record CAWUFW010005631.1, read on the forward strand.
CATTCCTTAGAGACCACAACATGGGATCCAGCTATGACAACAACTTGTGCTTTGACATGAAGCAGATATATATATATATATATATATATATATATACATATATATATATATATATATATGAGAGAGAGAGAGAGAGAGAGAGAGAAAAGTGATGGAGTACATTTCTCTGAGAAAGGCAACAGGATATTCATTAACAACTTGAAAGACTACATCCTGTTTTATGTGCAGTTATCATCTACACACAAAAACCCAAAGGCTCTTCTAAGAGTCTCCCTATTACCAAACACTAAATAATTTTCATTTTAAATGCTTTCTTTAAAAAAATTCAGAGTCGCAACACCGTCACGGATCCGCAAAGCAAAAGTATGGATTCAATGCACAACATCACACTTAAGATTTATAACTCTCAATTTGACTCTATGCATGTGACATTGGCTCTGTCAGTACAATTATGAGTGTCTAAGTGTATGTAAGGTAAGTGGGTGCATAAGTCTCTCAGTGGGTCTGTGAGTACATATATCACTTTCTGAGTGGGAGTGGGAATAGGTGCAAGAGTGTCTCAGTGGGTCTGTGAGTGGGTGCATCAGTGTTTCAGTGGATGTATGAGTGGGTGCATGAGTGTCACAGTGGGTCTGTGAGTTGGTGCATGAGTCTCTGAGTAGATGTATGAGTCAGTGCATGAGTCTGTGACTGGATCTATGAGTGGGTGCATAAGTGTCTGCGTGGGTCTGTGAGGCAGTGTATGAGTGTCTGAGTGGGATTGTAAGTGGGTGCATAAGTATCTCATTAAATCTCTGAGTGAGTGCATGAATCTGTGACTGGATCTCTGAGTGGGTACGTGAGTATCTGAGTGGGTAGGTAAGTATCTGAGTGGGTCTGTGAGCATGTGCGTTAATGTCTGAGTGGCTCTGTCAGTGGGTATGTGAATGTATGAGTGGGTCTGTGAGTGGGTGCATTAGTATCTGAGTGGGTCTGTGATTGGGTGCATGAGTCTCTGATGGGTTTGTGAGTGGGTGCATGAGTCTCTGAGTAACTGTATGAGTGGGCGCATGAGTCTGTGACTGGATCTATGAGTGGGTGCCTAAGTGTGTGAGTAGGTCTGTGAGTGGGTACGTAAGTGTCTAACTGGATCTGTGTGTGGGTACAAGAGTCTCTGAGTAGGTCTGTGAGTGGGTGCATCAGTGTCTGAGTGCATCTGTGAATGGGTGCACGATTGTCTGAGTGGGTCTTTGAGTGGGTGCATGAGTCTGAATCGGACTGTGAGTGGGTGTGTCAGTGTCTGAGTGCATCTGTGAGTGAGTGCATGAGTGTCTGAGTGGATCTCTGAGTGGGTGCATCAATGTCTGATTGGGTCTGTGAGTGGGTGCATGAGTCTGTGACTGGATCTATGAGTGGGTGCATATGTGTCTAAGTGGTACTGTAGTGGGCACATGGGTGTCTGAGTGGGTCTGTGAGTGAGTGCGTAAGTGTGTGAGTGGGCCTGTGAGTGGGAGCTTGAGTGTCTCAGTGTGTCTCTGAGTGGTTGCATGAGTATCTGAGTAGATCTCTGAGTAGGTGCGAGAGTCTCTGAGTGGGTCTTTAAGTGGGTGCATGAGTCTCTGAGTGGGTGCATTAGTATCTGAGTGGGTGCATTAGTATCTGAGTGGGTCTGTGAGTGGGTGCACGAGTCTAATGGGTTTGTGAGTGGGTGCATGAGTCTCTAAGTAAGTGTATGAGTGGGTGCATGAGTCTGTGACTGGTTCTATGAGTGGGTGTATAAGTGTCTGAGTGGGTCTGTGAGGGGGTACGTAAGTGTCTGAGTAGATCTGTGAGTGGGTACATGAGTCTCTGAGTAGGTCTGTGAGTGGGTGCGTAAGTGTCTGAGTGAATCTGTGAGTGAGTGCATGAGTGTCTGAGTGGATCTCTGAGTGGGTGCATCAATGTCTGATTGGGTCTGTGAGTGGGTGCATGAGTCTGTGACTAGATCTATGAGTGGGTGCATAAGTGTCTAAGTGGTACTCTAGTGGGCGCATGAGTGTCTGAGTGGGTCTGTGAGTGAGTGTGTGTGTGTCTGAATGGGTCTGTCACTGGGTGCAACAGGCTCTGAGTGGGTCTCCGAGTGAGTGTGTAAGTGTCTGAGTGGGCCTGTGAGTGGGTGCTTGAGTGTCTCAGTGGGTCTCTGAGTGGTTGCATGTGTATCTGTGTGGGTCTCTGAGTGGGTGCGAGAGTCTCTGAGTGGGTCTGTAAGTGGGTGCATGAGTCTCTGAGTGGGTATGTGAGTGGGTGCACGAGTCTCTGAGTGGGTGCATGAGTCTGTAACTGGCTTTATGAGTGAGTCTGTGAGTGGGCATACAAGTGTCTGAGTGGGTCTGTGAATGAGTGCGTGAGTGTCTGAATGGGTCTGTGAGTAGGTGCGTGGGTCCCTGAGTGAATCTGTGAGTGGGCACATGAGTGTCTGAGTGGGTCTGAGTGGATGCATGACTCTCTGAGTGGATGCATGACTCTGAGTGGATGCATGAGTTGGTGTATGAGTCTGTGACTAGATCTATAGTGGGGGCATAAGTGTCTGTAAGAGGGTGCATGAGTGTCTGAGTGGGACTGTAAATGGGTGTGTGAGTCTCTCACTAGATCTTTGTGTGAGTTTGTGAATCTGTGACTGGATCTGAGTGGGTCTGTGAGTGGGTACATGAGTCTCTGAGTAGGTCTATGAGTGGGTGCGTGAGTGTCTGAGTGCATCTGTGAGTGGGTGCATGAGTGTCTGAGTGGGTCTCTGAGTGGGTGCATGAGTCTGAATCAGACTGTGAGTGGGTGTGTCTGTGTCTGAGTATATCTGTGAGTGAGTTCATGAGTGTCTGAGTGGATCTCTGAGTGGGTGCATCAATGTCTGATTGGGTCTGTGAGTGCGTGCATGAGTTCTTGACTGGATCTATGAGTGGGTGCATAAGTGTCTAAGTGGTACTATGAGTGGGTGCATGAGTGTCTGAGTGTGTCTGTAAGTGAGTGTCTGAATGGGTCTGTCAGTGGGTGCATGAGTCTCTGAGTGCGTGCATAAGTGTCTGAGTGGGCCAGTGAGTGGGTGCTTGAGTGTCTCAGTGGGTCTCTGAGTGGGTGCGAGAGTCTCTGAGTGGGTCTGTAAGTGGGTACATGAGTCTCTGAGTAGGTCTGTGAGTAGGTGCATGAGTCTCTGACTAGGTACATGAGTCTGTAACTGGCTCTATGAGTGGGTCTGTGAGTGGGCATATGAGTGTCTGAGTGGGTCTGTGAGTGTGTGAGTGTCTGAATGGGTCTGTGAGTAGGTATGTGGGTCCCTGAGTGGGTCTGGGAGTGGGTGCATGAGTATCTGAGTGGGTCTATGAGTAAATGCATGTCTCTCTGGGTAGATGTATGAGTTGGTGTATGGGTCTGTGACTAGATCTACAGTTGGGTCATAAGTGTCTGTGAGAGGGTGCATGAGTGTCTGAGTGGAACTCTCACTAGAACTTTGAGTGAGTTTGTGTACCTGTGACTGGATCTGAGTGGGTGCGTGAGTCTCTGAGTGGGTCAAATGAGTGGGTGAGTAAGTATATGAGTGAGTCTGTGAGTGGGTACATGAGTGTCCAAGTGGGTCTATGAGTGGGTGCATGAGTCTCTGAGTGGGTCTGTAATCAGTGGATGAGTATTTAAGTAGGTCTCTGAGTGGATGCATGACTCTGTGAGTGGGTGCATAAGTCTGTGAGTGGGTCTGTGAGTGGGTGTATGTGTCTCTGAGTGGGTCTCCAAGTAAGTGTGTAAGTGTCTGATAGGGTCTGTGAGCAAGTGCACAAGTGTCTTAGTAGGTCTGTGAGTGGGTGTGTGAGTCTCTGAGGGTGTGCCTGAGTGGGTGAATGAGTCTCTGAGTGGGTCTGAGTGGGTATATAAGTGGTGAATGAGTCTGTGAGTGGGTGCATGCATGTCTGAGTGGGTCTCTGAGTGAGTGTGTGCCTGAATGGGTCTGTGAGAGGGTGTGAATCTCAACTTTCTACACAGGTTATGTCCAGCAAATCAAAGTACCGCGGCTGACACGTGGATTTGCGAAGTTCCGCGTAGGCGTCACGAAGGGTTCGGACCTCTAGATATACAAATTTGGATTTCCTTTAATATCTCCAAAAGCACTGAACAGATTTACATCAAATAACAAAATGGGCGCTTTCTGAACCAAGAGCTACTGCCAAATTTGGTGTAATTCCGTTCAGCAGTTTGGGCTGTATTCATGTCTAAAATCTCTATGGGAATTAACATGGGAAACACACTTTTTTTCACCCCTTCCCTCCTTTTCTCCGCATGACAGATCACTCCGAAACAATCCATGCACAACTAGAACCACTGGGGCACTTTTTTTGGAAACTTGTGTGAAGATTCGACAAACAGCACCAACGATATGGGTAAGTCCGAATACTCTTGTCATGGAAACATGGTCCTACCTATAACTAATATACATATATATATATATATATATCACTGCTCCAAATCTCCTTCACAAAAAATCCGAAAGAGAATAGCACTCACGGGAGAAGTTTCAAGTTGCTTTTAATGCGCGACAAAGGATTATTTGTGAAGGAGATTTGGAGCATTGATATTGGCGTTTGGGGCACCACCACGCACAAAGCACCCGTCCACGAGTGATCCGGCTTTTGGTGCACAGGAGCAGTGATATATATATATATGTATGTTTCGTTTTGGGCCCCCAGGGACACCCCACAAGGGATAGGCAGTCAGGGTATCCCTATCTTGCCCCCTTGTATGTATTTTTAAGGACACGGTGCGAATGCTCGAGTCCTAGTATTGATGGCTGCAACATTTCTTCTCATGTTGCAGCCAGCCAATCGCTTTACTTGGTCTCGCAGGTGTCCTGCAGAGCCAGCTAATCAGAACGCTTTATTTTCCTGGGGAGTACTGCAGAAGTTTCGTGCCAATAGATATCGGTATTTTGTGAACCTTAATTTCTCAAAAATGGCTAAACAGATTTATAGCAAATCACAAAAACACGCTTTGTGAGTATAGATCTATCTTTCTGCTGAATTTTGTGTAATTCTGTCACCTGTTTTTTCTGTATCTTTGTCTAATTTTTCCCTATGGAAATTGCATAAGGAAAAAATGTTTTCTTGGCTCCTGCTTGACGGATCACCCCAAAACTTTCCAGGGAGGAGCTGAGGTGGATGACATTTTTTTTTTGCTCAAACAGTACTATTAGCAAAACAAAAAATTTTCTTCCTATTGAAACTCTGACTCACATATAAGTACACAATGGCGACTGTCACTGTGTAATAAATATACGTGTGCGGGTGTGGGTGTTTATATATATATATATGTATATATCCCATTTTAAGGAAAATAAATGTGGACCAATAACACAATATCTATAACAATTGCACTAATAAGATCACATTCGCACATTTCTTACTGCTGTGCAGTGGTGAAATCCCAATTTTTTACTAAAGTACAGGAAAACTGACATAAGACAAAAACACTGTTGCACTGCTAGTGACTGCTCGTAACGATTATCTTACACACTCTCCTTATGGCCAGGAGGCCTCTTCAATGTTTTTTCACCCTGCAATATTAATTATTTAGTGTTCACTCAATCAATCAAAGTGGATTTGTAGAGTGCTACTTATCACCTGTGAGGGTATCCAGGTGCTGGGGGGAGAGTGCCGCAGCTCCAGGATAGCAAGGTGTTCAGTTTCTTCCTGAACTCCTGAGGGGTTGAGGTTGTTCAGAGGTGGGCGTGGAGGTTGTTCCAGTGTTTAGGAGCCAAGTGGGAGAAGGTGCAGCTGCCGCTTCTGCTTCTGTGGATGCATGGAGTATTGGCGAAATAGAGGGACGCAGAGCATAGTAGTCTGGTGGGTTGGTGAAAGTTTACTCTGTGGTTTAGGTAGGTTGGGCCAGTGTAGTGGAGGGCTTTGTAGGTGTGAGTGAGGAATTTGAACTGGCATCGTTTATTAATGTGGAGCCAGTGAAGTGCTTTGAGGTGGGATGTTATATGGATTAGCTTAGGAAGGTCGAGGACGAGCCTCGCTGTTGCGTTCTGAATGGTCTGGGGCCTGTTTAGCATTTGGGTAGTGATCCCCACATATAGGGTGTTGCTGTAGTCCAGGCAGCTGGTGACGAGGGCTTGGGTGATGGCGTTTCTATTGTCGATGGGGAACCATTAAAAAATTTTCTTCAGCATGCTGAAGATGTGGAAGCATGCCGAAGAGACGTCATTCACCTGTTTTCTCATTGAGAGCTTGCTGTTGAGTATGATGTCTATGCTTTAAGTGTGTTCTGTGGATGTGGGGGGGTGCAAGTTCGGCTGGCCACCAAGTGTCGTTCCAGGGGGAGGTGGTGCCTCCGAAGATGAGTACCTTGGTTTTATCAGTGTTAAGCTTGAGGCACTTGCTCTGCATCCAACTGGCGACATTTGTCATGCAACTGTTGAAGTTAGCTTTGGTGCTGAAGGGGTCTGAGAAGAGGGACAGGATGAGTTGAGTGTCATCTGTGTAGGATATGATGTTCATGTTATGAGATCTGACTAGGATGGCTAGGGGGGCCATATAGGTGTTGAAGAGAGTTGGGTTTAGGGATTATCCTTGAGAGACGCCGCAGATGATGTCCTTGGTCACTGAGGAGTATGGCGGGAGGCGGATGCTCTGGGTTCTTCCTTGAAAAAGGAAGAAATCCACTTGAGGGCTTTTCTAGAATACCCATCTGGTGGAGACAGTGTAAGACGGTGTAGTGAGATAATGTGTCGAATGCTGCAGAGAGGTTGAGGCGGATAAGGGCAACGGTCTCTTCCTTGTCCATGAGGGCTTTTATGTCATCAGTGGCTGCTATGAGGGCTGTTTCCATACTGTGGTTAGCGCTGAATCCTGGTTGAGAGGGGATCAGGAGCTTGTTGGTTTCCAGATGGTTGGTAAGTTGGATGTTTATTGCTTTTTCCAGGACTTTTGATGGAAAGGGGAGTAGGAAGATTGGTCGGTAGTTCTTGAGTTCTTCAGGGTCTGCAGAGTTTTGTTTTAGTAGGGGTCATTAGGCCATCGCCTGTATAGGAGAACAAATACCCTCTCACATAAGGCAATCTGATCTAACTAAAAACATTCTTCTTTTTTCATCCCAGCGATAATCTCCAACCAAGGATTGGCATCTGACCATAGTACACTTCTCTCCACCAGCAACACAAACTCTTACTACCTTACTTGTGTATAACTCCACTTTGACTTTTTTTTTTTTTTTAGAAGACACACATGTCCACTTCACACTAAAATACTTAAATGCAAACCATCCATAATATTGTAAAGGCAACAGCCTTATTCCAACAAAAGATAAACTAGAAAAAATGTTGTGCAAACTGAAATCAGCATCAAAACTCACTGCACTCAAGGCACAACACTTAAAGCATAAATATAATAACATTGTCAAAGCTAAATGTGACTGCTATTCGAAATTTATTGCAGACACCAATAGCTAAAGCATAGTATTCAACATATAACCCAGAAATATTGTGACTTTAGCCAATATGCAAGATAGAAAATAAAAATAAACATATGTGGCACAAGCTTCCACAGTGCCAAGCTATGTATCCCAATGCCACCCAAGTCAACCTTGCCACTTCTTCCAATCCATCACCTCAATAATAAGTTTCTAAAAGTCATCCACATGAACAAGCCAGATTACCTTGCAATGAAAATCTGCATGTCTGGAAGATAGTGATACCATACAAAATACAGCACTTTCATTAGATTACTCAAAATCCAAAAGACAAATAAGGAGCACTTATGGAAACAGGCCTTTTATCTCTGTGGCTCATTAAAGTAGAGTAATCTTCCCCTTCATCTCTCCTGGGACCATCCCTGGTACTATTAAGGCAAAGTCGAGAAATCTATCTCATTTCCTTCTTCCTGCCACCCACAGAGTGATTCTCCACTTACTCTCTACTTATCCCAAACCAAGCCATGCAATTGCATGAGCTTCCCCTAAAAACTCTGACTAATTCCTGCGTGCACTACACACCCACAGATGCACATTACATGCTTCTCTTGCTGAGCAATACTTTCTGTTGACCTTTGTGTTCAGATCCCTTCTATAAGAAGCTTTGGCAAAGCCAATAGGTCTCGCCTTTGGGACCTATTGGTTGTGTCAATGGTTTTTGGCGATACTGTACAGCATTCCTGATGCGGTGCAGCATTGCAAAAGCAGAACTAAAAAAAGGTGCTATGAGGCTAAGGCTACGCCATTTTGTAGGCAAATGTACCAAGCATGTGTGCACCTACAAAATGACGTGGGCAGTTTTTCTTCTTTTTATCTAGCGATCCAATTTAAAATGTTTGAAATATGTATTTAAAGTGGGTGGGAGACAAAACACTGAGGGTGCAGATCGGGGAAGCAACACGGAAGGTGCAAGTAGATAGAAGCAACATGGAAGGTGGGGGGGCAGAAGCAACAGGGATGGTGAGGAGGGGCTGGTGCAACATACAGAGAGGGGTGGGACAGCAGTAGCATGGATGGCAGGTGAAGAAGTACATGACTTGATCAAGGGAGAGCAACGTGGAACGCATGGGCAAGAGTGTAGAAGCAATGGGGGAGAAGCACCCAAGGGCGAATGCAACATGGAGAGAGCTGGGGAGAAGCACACTGATGAGAGAGAGCAACACAGAACCTGATAGAGGGCAAAGAGAGATACACAAGAGGAACAGCTGGAAAACACATGCACTCTCATGGAGTGCTTAACCAAAAAGAAAAAAGTAGTGCTTGAAAAGTAAGCAGTGGAAGGACACGAGTAATAAGGCCATGCTCCTGGGGAGAAAGAAGCACAAGAAGTAAAGCCAACACAAGCTAACAGATAAAAAACAAAAAAATAAGAGTGACAATGAAGCCAATTAATGATAAGCAGTGGCTGGGCTCTAAGTCCAGTGTAAGCTTACAATAGGTCTTTGTATTTCGAAAAGACAAGCAGCTTGTGCTGTTTGGTAGTTAAGACCTAGAAATTGCCCCAATAAAATAAAAGAACTCAACAACTCAGATTACAATTGAACATTTGCATTATCAGAATATTTCATTTTCATGTGACAAAATTGGGGAGAGGGGTACTTTTCTTCCCGCATCCATCCTTATGAAGCCCAGGACCAGTCTCTAACCAGGCTTCTGTCATCTCACACAACACACAAGGACATGGGCTTCAGGGGCATTGGGAGCAAACTGGACACAGGATGCACAGAGGACAGGAGAAATTGAGGACAGAGGGAAAATCAAGGGCCGCAGTATAAGTTGGTACTAGGGTGCTGACTCTAGTAGCAGTTCTATTTGTACACCGCAAATAGAGATACCAGCTGCTACGTGCGGCTTCCCACACAGTGACTGGAGCAGCTTTCTAGGATAAAGTGGGTAAAAGTCAGTCGTCCTAGTATGGGCAGTTCATAGGACTGGGGATATCCACACAGCCTGTATTTTTGGGGTGGTGAATACAGCCAGCGCATTGGACAGATGCTGCTGATGAGTAGCAGAGTCTCATTCCCACCCTCTAAAAGGATCAAAGTTGAAGCAACCGATGTGCGTCACACAGACACCTAGCAATACCACTGCCCAATCCATTGGACTTGCAGTCAGAGGCTTTGATATATGTAGTCTGGCACTGGGGTTCTAGGCTAAGAAGTTTCGAGCAGGAGTGATTAGACAACATTGGGAGTGGGCCAATGTGCGTACTGGGAGTGACATTTTTTGTGGAGAATGGGTGAGTTGAATATAGAAGAAATGCATGCAGACAGGGCTTTAAGTGGGCCGGGTCCTGCCGGTACACAGCACCGGTAGTTCTAAAAAGGAGATGCTGAGACGGGTCCCTATTGGGCTCTCCAATTTTGACACCACCCTTAGGGTGGAATCAAAATCTTAACTCTGCAACTGTTCCACCCTTCACTGGCTATTGATGCAACTTCAAAGAGACTCGTTATAGTTCTTTCACAGTCTCTTCATGTCAGAACTGAAGTATTTTCAATGTTATATACAATGAAGCCATAGTTGTTGCTTATTCATCTTATGCAACTAACAACCATTGACAAAGCCAATAGTCCTGGCTTGTAAGTGTATTTGTTACTTGTTGTATTATATATCTGAATGCAATGACAGAAACAGCAAATTACCAGTCGGGCGGCACACTATGCTAAGCACAGATTTTTAGCTTATGAGTTTTTAAGCCACGCCCTTAATTACATCAGCCACGTCCCTTTGATCGACCCCCCAGTTTTTTCATCCCACTTAAAGCCCTGCATGCAGAGAAACACATGGTATTTTACAGTGGCGGCTCGCATAGGGCGTGCTGCGGGGCGGTGGGGCGGGGGAGGGGCAGGGTGGGGGGTAGTAAACTCGGACATACGACGGAACGGAGGAAAGTAATTATTACGTTCCTTCGTTCCGTCGTATGTCCGAGTTTACTACCCCCACCCTGCCCCTCCCGCCCTGCCCGCAGCACGCCTATGCGAGCTGCCACTAGTATTTTATAGAGCAAGGAGAACAGACTGGTCTTGGTGCATGTGGGCCCAGAGACTGCGGGCGGCCATGGGTCTGGGTGAAGACTGTGGCCTGGGATCACATCTCCGAGAACAGCAAGACGAGGCATGTTAACTCTTGGTTCTGGTTGTCACATCAGGCCTGTGGGCAAACATCTGAAAGCCTGCAGTCGCAGATGGAAGCAGGAAGGTTTATTTACTATTGCACAAGAAAGTGTTGGTGGTTTTAGCAAGCACCTCTGTATGAAAGGACTTGTCTTTCACGCAAATGGCATTAATCAGATTTTTAAAAAAGTCCGGCCTGTATCATTAAATAACATTATTGGTGTTTTCTATGTCAAAAGACTGTCATCATAATGCAGACCTCCTCTCGGTAAAATTTGCAAGCATTTAGGGGCTTATTTACAAGGCCCTTGCGCCACTTTTGCGTCATTTTTAACATGGGCAAAGTGATGCAAAAGTGGCGCAAGGGGCTTGTAAATCTGCCCCTTAGACTTTTATCAGAGAAGAACGCAGAAATTGTGGACTGGGCGTGACTTATTTTACAGGGAAATCATTAGTCTAATGGAATATAGTTTTAGATTGTGTTTGCTAAAACAGAACTTTATATCACACTCTATAACACCGCAATTTATATTTTATTACGCAGTTAAATGTATTTTGAATGGCACTCCTTGTGACCTGAATGTATGTAAAGAATTAAAAAAACTCTCATTAAAGAACTTAAACATGATAGATCTTGTTTACTCTAACTAAGCAAAGAGTTGCGACTCTGCTTGACAGGTTTTTTTTTCCCAGTTCGTCACGAATCATTAACATTACATGGTTTGTTTGTTGTAAGCAGAAACCAGTGTTTTCCTCTCGCTTAGCAATGCCCCTGTGCTGAGAAAATACACGAAGATCTGCAAAACAGGCAGAAAGTCATGATGCATGCAACCCGGATACCCTCTAAGACAGCTATCCTAGTGGGATCACTGCAAACCCAGCAGCACTGAGAACGGTGCCTGCTAGAGTCCAGTTCATGTACACTGCTTATTGTGGATTTTTCCCATAAGCGTGCAAATCTTCTTTTCGATTATCACATTTTTACATCGTTGTGGGTGTGACATAGTATTAAATTGTCCGTGACGCTACCACATTAGCGCTGAGTATGTATTAACTTCAATTATCGTGTGTGAGAAATTGGGTGGTTGGTTGATCGGGGTGAAAACCTACTCAAGCAACAGCCACAATCCTTGTCAGGGTGAACCACAAAAAGTCACTAAATGTGCTTAAGCCTCTGGTAGCTTGTCACAAAAGCAGTCAGGCTTATCTTAGAGGCAATGTGTAAAGTATTCATGCAGCACACACACACAGTAATGAAGTGAAAACACAACACAATAAAAATCCCACACTAATTTAGAAAAATAGAGTACATTTTAATCAATTATTTGACACACACAAAAAAAAAAAATCCAAACAGTAGAACTGGAGATATGCAAATTCAAAGATTTAATGTAAGTATAATGACTAATAACACAAAATGCCACTTGCGGTTATCTGGTCGTGCAAGACCGGGTGAAAGTCACAAGTTTAGGCCGACCGTGATGGACCGGATACAGGGACCAGGTTAATCCAGCTGAAAAAGTAATCTTTTAAAGTCCAGCATGAATAGTCAAGTTCGGGGTGGAGGAGGCCGCGAGGAGCAGCTCATGCATCGTGGACAGCTGTTGCTGTAGTGCAAAGATCCTGACGGATGTCATAGACGGTCATTACTGGAGCTTTGTGTTGGTAGTCACCGCGGGCTGTCAATGCTATAGCGCAAAGTGAAGACCTAGCGTTGCCGGTCATCATTGGTGATCATTGTAATGCGTAGAGTTGGATTCACTGGAGCTTCATTGAGGCAGTCGTCGAATAGGCAGCAAGATCTTGGTGCAAACGGGCCTGTTCGCGGTCATGAAGAGCCCAAAACCTCAGGATTTCTCCTTTTCTTGTAGCTAGAGGTCAACTGATGCCTCACCAAGGGTCCAGGACCTGGGAGGCACCTCCTGGGGGATCAGAAACTCACTCCTACAGAGGTCAGCAGGGCTCAGGCAGGTTGGCTTGCAGGTCCAGGTAGGGGCAGTGCAGCAGCTCAGCTGGGCAGTTGCAGGGAGGCCTCTGGAGCTTGTTGTGTCAGAACAGGAGGTAATTCAACTGACCCTGGGAGTCACCACAGCTTGGGATTAAGGGTGCAGGTCCAATATTCCTTCTTGGACAGTAGGGCAGGCCTTCTTCTGCAGTATCCACACGTCCATGAGTGTGCTAAGAGTGGGTCTGAGGGTCCCATTTTTAGGTCTAGCATTCGAGACCTCTTGTATATACTTTAGTATATACTTATTATATACTTATATGTGTATGTACTTTGTGGGCTCTGGAGATCAGTCCTAGGACTTGTCTGCTTCCGCTTAGGGACTTTTTTTTCTGTTCAACTGCCTCTATTTAACTGTCTTGATAGAAAACGACCAGCAGAGGTCAGTAAAATACCAGAATTGCTTTCTGCTGAGGGACTTTCTTTTTTTAATTTTTCTGGCAACTGCTTCGATTTAACTTTCTTGATAGAAAACGACCAGCAGAGGTCAATAAAATACCAGAATCACTTTAGCATTCTCTAGATTCCAGTCCATAGAAATTGTCTTCCACGAGCACCCGTAGACAATAATATTTTTTTCAAATCTTGTATTTTCAGTGATATGACCACCGAAGGCCCTGATTGTATATTAAAAACAGAGCTTTGGACTATACCATTTCCCGCTGAAAGGCAATATTTCTCTCCATGTGTTCCCATACCTGGCCTGTCACGCAGTTTGGTGCTTACTTTCCCTCCATGTTAAAGAACAGTAGATGTTTCAGCACCCAGGCTAATGTGCTGCATAGCTAAATTCATATAAGGTCCCAAAGGCGAGACCGATTGCGTTGCAAATGCTTGTTATACCTGGTGCCCTCTTTAAAGTGGAAGAAGCTTCCAGAGTTTTTACCCTACAGAGGAGTCAGGAATTTACTGCCTCCCTGCCCTGGTCGCAGTCTGTTTTGGGGCACAATAGGCTGGTGTGAAGTCCTTTGTGTGTGAGCTGGGCCAGTGCCTTTGAAGTGCAAATGTGGTAGGTGACAGCTCCCCCCATCAAGCCAGGATGGCCCATTCTTTCAACACCCAGACACTCTATTATGATCCTGTCTGGGAGAAATGCACAAAGGCCAACTGCTAACTATACCTAGTCATGTGACACTGGATACAGGCTGCCGGCACCAAATGGGTAGGGCAAGAAAATGGCAACTTTCTAAAAGTGGCATTTTCAGAATTGTGACTTAAAATCCAACTTAACCCTTAAAGAGGGTTTTAAGTTACAATTTCTCAGACACCAGACATTCCTACCTGTTCCCAACCAAAAGTTATAACTTATTAAATGTAATAGGATAAACCAAGGTCTTCCTATGAGAGAGGTAAGCCTTGCAGTAATGAAAAATGAATTTGAGGGTTTTCCACTACCAGGACATGTAAAACCTACAAGTACATTTCCAACCTTTTAAATATAACGCAACCTGCCCTATGGGCTGATTAGGGCCTACCTGAGGGGTAATTCAAATGCATTAAAAAAGGAATATTTAGGCATGGCAAAAGGTTTATTTTGCCAGGTCGAAATGGCAGTTCAAGAACTGCACATACAGGCTTCAATGGATGGCCTGAGACATGTTCCACGCGGCTATGTAAGTGGGTGGCACAATAAATGCTGCAGACCCACTAGCAGCATTTAATTTACAGGCCCTGGGACCCTGTAGTACCACTTCACTAGGGACTTATAAGTAAATTAAATGTGCCAAATGGATGTAAACCAATTCTACCATGTTTAAAGGAGAGAGCACAATCACATTAGCTCTGGTCAGCAGTAGTAAAGCCTACATAAATGGGTTCAGAAAACTGGAGGGGTGAAGGCAAAAGGTTTGGGTGTGACCTGCAGAAAGGGGCAGGTCCAGCACCATGCCAATGTCTGAATGCTGAATAACCTTACTTTCTGGTTTAAAAGCAGATCCTGTATGCATGACTTGTTTTGTGCTTTGAGAAAACAAGTTTTCATTGTTTGGGTAGCATACTGTTTTATAATCCACGGAAAAAAGTAATCTCCATCTGATGTAGCTTCCATTCCTTTCTTATTACAGGCGCATTCTAACATCAGATTGTGTCTGCAGTGTAATTTGTTTTCATTTATTTGTGCACACATTATCATTTACATATGCATTGCTTTTAGAGTACATTATTTTGGGCCTGATTTAGATCTTGGCGGGGCTCCCGTCGTCCCTCTGCAGTGGAGTATCCAAGTACTCAGCCAAGCTGACGGTATCCCGCATGCCATATTCAGATTGTGCTGGCTGAACCGCCGTCCACATCGACTGACTGTTTCCTGTCATTAAAGCAGCGCACCGTCTTGGAGGCAGCAGACTCCTCTGCTGGCTACCAGTACTCCTTTGCCGTCAGGTCGGCTGGTTTGTGCCGAGCCTATTTAGATATCCCTGTTGTGCTTGCGTTGTCCTAGCGGCGGTTTGCTGACGGAGTGAGTACTGGTGGAGTGGAGAATGGTAAGTACTACTGATTTATGTGTCAATACACATATATGCTTTGTTTGCTTCAAAAATATATGCAGGTAATGTGTTATGCTCCTTTACTTACATATTGCATAGCACACAAACAACACACACACACTATTGAACGCACACCCACAGTCACCACAAGCACAACCCCCACAACCCCCACAATAACGTAATTTTTTTAAAGTGTCAATACAGGTGTGTTCATTTTACCTTGATAAGTTTTAAAATGAACACTAATGCATTGCACATAAAAAAAGCATGTAAGAGCAATGAAAAAATACACGAGACTAAAGCAATTGTCAACACACTATTCATAGTAAGACAAGCGTACAAGAAGCTTACCTTAGATCCCGGCAACAACGGAGTTGATTAGCGTTGTGGTCATGTAGTAGCCGCAAAGGGAGGACCTGGACAATGGGGTTCAAGACAGAAATGGAAGTGGGGAACAGAAAAAAAGGTAGGTTTCTACCTAATTTCCTTCGATTCCACCAACTCAAAGTAGGAGGTATCCCTGCCACAGGTTCCGCAACGGAAAGGCACATTGTGATTGACCCAGCAGTAATCTTGGCTGGACTCCCGCTGACAGCAACTTCTGCCTATGATGCCAACGATGCGGGGGAAAATTCCTGGCAGAGTCTGCGCCACTCGGGTGGTCTTTCATCCATGGACCCACTAACATCTAAATAGAGTGGGCGGAGCGCCAAGCAGACAGTCAGTAAAACCGTTGAAAAAGTGAAGGCAGGACCAAAAGTGACGGAGAAGTGAAGACGAAAAGTAATATGCTTTGAAAAACTACTTACTTCAGTCTTGGTGTGGCATCTGCAGGCCTCCACACAGTCCTGACATTACATAAAAGGGTGTATCTGTCATGCATTACTTTTAGCGTAATGCTTGTTTCCTAGATAACACACAATGTTTACATAAAGGGTATATGTACCCAAGCTTCTTATGTGGTGAGGCTAACACTGACTAGAAAGGATATAAAACTTGAAAATTAATTGAGTGAACTCAAAATTGAGTGGGTGAGGATTCAACTGTGCCAAATGATACCTGACATTCCTCGATAGCTGCATTACTTCCATGTCTGTGTCAGGTCGCATCGTTCCCGCGAACACTGACAGGCCGCTTAATGGGTGTCGGACGAGAAGTGCGTCACCCCTGCGAGGCGGGAACTACATTCCCTAGCCAGACTCACGCTCTTGACGTTGCACGCTGGTCTGCGTGTGCCGTCAGGAAGCAAGAATAAAGTTGAAGGAGAATCCTGCCGAGCTGCAGATTATTTAAATTACCACCAGCGTCTGGATACAGCGGCAGAACAACGCGGTCCGGTAAGGGTGCTTGTATCACCAAATCTACATTATAGGAGTTGTTCCCGATATGAACAGAACTCCTGCTGTTTGCCTTTGTTGTTTGGAGCTTTGCTCCACCATCCTCCCCCTTTGGCGAACCGGCCGAGTGGCGGGCTCATGCGGGGGAGACGTTTACAAGCATTGCCAGTAGAAGCGGAAGCTTCCGACAGTCGCCTCCTCTCTCTTAAGAGGGTGAGAATACCCCTTCTTGTTTCCTCTGTTGGCGAGTCCGCGTCTGCGACTCATGCGGAGGAGACAGTTTTTTGTCATTATCATATAGCCAAAATTTACCTCCTCCGTTGGCGAGACCGAAATAATTCGGCTCATGCGGTGGGAGGTAGTTATGTAAAACCCAGAGGACTTTTCAGGATAAAGTGGGAGTGAAGGAACTCCCGCGACTCCGCTTTCAGTGAGGGTCAGTTACTCTCAAAGGAGACACTTTGGGTTGTGCTCTCCTATGAGGATTCCAGGAAGAGTGCTAACCTGTGGGGGTGATTGAAGTATCTGCCACAGAGCTCACACGTCCAGATCTTTTTGTGATATACTTTTGCATTGAGTTTCTAAAGACTTGCATTATAACAGCGTAATAAGCACATGCATTTGTTTTCTGTTCATTAACAGGAGGTAAGTAGAGTGTGACTGGAGCTCTGGTTCACCTGTCCCCTGTGACTCCTCCCACCTCACTTATGAGGGTAGGTGTGTTTGTAGAATTGTTCCTGGATGTTTCTTACATTGACATGCCTTATCACTGAGGTAGTTGCTTATCTGTTACATCTTTTCCCCCTTACAGTATGCGTGTTGAAATCTTGAATGTAACCCCTCACATCCCCTGATACAGGGTTGATCATTTTCTTTTACAGGTATCTTATTGTTTCTCAAGTACATGTCTAACACCTCTCTCATCCTGTTGATGGATTTGTGAATTGCCTCCACACATAGAGTATAATTACAAGTATCTCTCTCTCCCTTCACAGATCTCCTTCCCTGTAGTTCCCTACCTTTCCTTCTCCCGCTTGATCATCCCAAGAGTCTGTGCTATAATAGCAATTTAGACTTGGGGTTGTCAAGAAGTGGACCCCTCTGAGCATCGGCACGCCCCTGAGGATAAGCCTAACAGGGACAGACTGCCTTCCTCTCACAGTCCTTACGTATGAGTTAATCTCCTTACATTAAGAACATTATCACCAAACTTGACTTTTCCTTCCCAATCCATTATGGCCCCCATTTAATGGAGTACAAATACATCACATCTTGGGAAGGACTTCCTGTTTCTTTTTTCTGCAGCTGATTACCATCTACAGGAATGTACATTTTTCATTACTTTTGTTTAGTCCTGCTCTAGGGGTCTTTAATTTGTTTTGGTGGTCGCTCTTATTGGTGGGGCATACATGATCATACATGATCTGGGACTTATTGGACAGCCTGGGATGGCCTCTGGAGGTTTTTGTATTTAATTTTTCTTTTTTAGTATTCACCGGTCATGCGTTTGATGTATTATGGTGCGGGGCACTTTTCCACATCTTAACGCTTTATTATTATAGTTACTGACAGTCACGGTACGCCTGCCTGACTCTAACATGGCACCTCAGCGCTTGCCATGGGCACGTCCTTGCGCTTCCACCTGTCACTGGGCAATTGGGGAGCTTGCTACAGCAAGTGCAGCATTTCCTTGGCAACCAGCCAACTTTATCAGGAAATGTTTTGATTGTTGTTTCTAAAACCTGCCAAGCTGCATTTGGATTCTGCCTTCTTTTTGAAATGACTGCTGTTTGAAGTTGCTTACTCCTCTGCATGATGAGTGATGCAGAGGCTTATCCCTCAGTGGCTGGGCGATCTGCAGGAGTTGCTGTGACCCCAGATCTACAGGCTATAATTGCAGCCGCTGTGGAGGCTGCGTTTTTGGCCCAGGAGGGGCACCTCCTGCTAACGTCCTTAGGATGGATTCTTCATTGGAGGGGGATGATGAGGACCTCAAGGGCCATTCTGTGCTGGGCACAGATTTGGCTGTGACCATGCATCATATGCCTAACAATTTGGGATTTGCTTCTTCTGCTCTAGCACCTGCTGATGATAAATATTTTCGCAAAATCAGCGTGGGAAGCCAGAATCTTTGCCCTTGCGTGCTTCCATTCGTCCTGTGCTTGTGAATGAGTAGAAGGATGTTGAAAGGTAGTTTTTTCCTCGCTTTTTGTTGAAACAGTATTCTCTGGATAAATTTGGGGAGGAGTTCCCAGCCTCTGTGAAGATTGACATCATGGCTGGGTTGTCCACCCAGGGGGCTGTGGTGTCAAAAGATGCATTGCCATCGGACGCAGTGGACAAGAAGTTGGAAGGGGCGGTGAAACGTTCTTATGTGGCTTCAAACTTTGCATTCCTTGTGAATGCTTACTCCACTTAAGCAATTCAGTCCCTCCTTTTGGACTGACATTCTTTGGCGGAAAAGGTTAAGGAAGGTGCAGATTTCTCAGCTCTATTGGCATTGATGGAGCAACAGGTTCGGGTTCGCTCAGACATCACGTTTGAAAAACTCTGTGTGGCAGCAGCAGCTTCAAGCGCTGCCATTACACAACATCTGGATGCGCACTTGGAAGGCTGACGCAGCTCAAAAGGCAGTCCTTTTGAAACTTCCCTTTCCTGGTACAACATCTTCGCCCACCCCTCCGAAAGCATGACTGCTCCAGGTTTAGTCCAGTGGGGGGTCATCTGTCGTACTTTCAGGACATTTTCACTTGTACCATTTCAGATTCTTGAGCCGTCTAAGTAGTCTCAGACGGCTACAAAATAAATTTCAGAGACACTCTTGCTCACCATTTTTTCGAGACTCCTGCTCCTCGCTCTCTGGAGAAGTTGGCTGTGCTGCTCCAAGGGATTCAGTTGCTGCTCCAGAAGGCTGCCTTCTTTCCGGTTCCTCCTGGGGTGATTTCCATGGCTAGTATTCCTTGCTTTTTCTGGTGCAGAAGGTGTCAGGGGTGTTCCACCCTGTATTGGGCCTCAAGGAGGTCAATCAGTATACTCCTCATGTGCCATTCAAGATGACGTCTCTCCAGCTGATTCTGCCTCTCTTATGAAAGGGCGAGTTTCTGACCTCCATCAACCTCATGGATCTCTACCTCCATGTTCCTGTACATCCATCTCACCAGAAATTCTTATAGTTCACTGTCCAGGGCACCAGTTCTGGTTCCGCCATTCAGGCTGGCTTCAGCGCCAAGCGTTTTAACAAAGCTGTTGGCACCATTCGTGGGTATTTGTTTTTTTGAAACTTTGTTTATTGGCATTTTCAAAGTTATAAATCAAATAGCAAATTACATGCACAGTGCTTCAGCTTGTTGCACATTACAGATCATACATGTTCCTCTAAGTTAACATTTACGTTTGTGACGTTGGCCCAACCCAGTAAGTGTCTTACAGCTTCTTAGTGTGTTACATCCACACATTCCATATTACATTTTCTATGTAGTATACTATTCGGTCCGGTCATCCCAACATCTCAGCCCACACTTCTTACCCAAGGGATTTTCATCAGTATACCCTGAACATCAGTTTGTGTTATTCATTGAACCTTGTTCCCCCTCCTGTACAGCTCTCTGTAAATACTCCTTTAGGGGTTCCCATATATCTCTGGGCCTGGAACTTGGCGGGAGCAGTTCGGCGTGAATACAATTTTGTTCCTGACAATATGTCATATCTTTAAGCCATTCCTTGAATTTGGGGGCCCTCCCTCTGCCCCATCTGCACGCCACCCTGCGTTTCGCCACCAGTAGCCCCAATGAAATCAATCTTTTTGCCGGTGTCTCAATTTTCTGAGTGTAGCCCAGTAGTCCCATCATTGGAGTCAGAATTATTTGTATCTCTGCCATTTCACTTAAGGCCTTGCCCACCTCCTCCCAGTATTTAGCTACAGCGGAACAATCCCACGCCAAATGCAGAAAGTTTGCCCCCTCCCTCATCTGTCACATCTATCATTATCCTTCAATCCAAATCTATACATACGGTCTGGGATATAGTACATTCTATGCAGAAATTTAAAATGTATGATCCCGAGTCTGCTGCTCGCCGTAATTTTTTCAGTTTTTTGACAACAGTAGGACCACATTTCGTCCTCTAGCGAGATACCTAGTTCTAGCTCCCAGCCAGTTTTGGCTCTTTTAACATCCCCGCTCTGCAAACCAACTGTAGTTTTATATATACGTGACACTGCATGGGATGGTCCCTCCGCTTGGAGCATTATGTGTAATGGGAGCAACGTGGGGGGTTCTTTGAGGAATTGCGGCATGGCTTTTTTAACGTCTTGCCTAAGTTGCATGTATAGAAACCGATCCATAGTGGTAGGAGTCTTCCCCCCGAAGAAGGCCTCTTCTTGCTTGAATTTCCCATCTGCATATAGTGTTCCCCACATATGTATTCCATATTTTAATAGCATTCGTCTGCATATTCCCTCATGCGTGACTGGAAGAGATGGCTGATATGTCAATGGGAGTAATGGCGAGTATATCATGGGGGAGTGTGTTTTTTTGGTGATTATTTTCCAAGCGAGATTAGTACATGCTACAGTGGAGTGTTTATCTCCCGTTTCCTGGCTGCTTGTTCCCAGAAACCCAGCTAGTGGAATGGGCAACATGTAACCCTGTTCGACTGCTAGGTGCGTCATGAATGGAGGGGGTTTAAACCAATATATAGCGTAATGGGCTTGCGCACTTAAATAATATAATTCCAGGTCAGGCGCTTCAAATCCACCCTGTGCGAAGGGCAATGTGAGCGTGTTCCATTTTATTCTGTACTGTCCCCCCCCGCCCCCCATGCCAATTTTATTAATTGGCTTTTTAGCCTTAGGAAGAAGGGCCGTCCAGGCGGATATGGAATATGTACAAATAGATTCAGAAATTTGGGCATAATTACTATCTTCATTAACGCTATGCGTCCAGCCATTGATAGTGGCATTGCAATCCATCTTGTTATAGCCTCTTCAACTGTATTTAGGACTCTGCCATAATTAGCCCTAAGCAGTTCTTCCCTGTCTTTTGTAATGACGATGCCCAAGTATCTGAGTTCCGTGTCACACCATTTCAGTGGGTACTCTACTTGGCTTTCCAGTGTGCTGTGGGTGAGAGGAAAAATCTGGGATTTACCCCAATTGATTGTTATCCCGGAGTATGCCTCAAATTTGATCATTTTGCGTATAATGCCGTTAAGGCCTACTTCTGGGTCCCTTACATATAGTGTTATGTTGTCCGCGTACAGTGATACTAGTACCGGTCGTGTTGGGTAGTCCAATGCATGCGGTTTATGATGTTGTCGGAGAGTAGCCGCCAAAGGTTCTATTGCTAGAGCAAATAGTAAGGGCAAGAGTGGGCACCTACTGGTGGGTATTTCACATTCTGAATGTGTCCAATTCTTCCATTATTTGGATGACTGGCTAATTGCTTCTTGATCTTTTTCCCAAAGCCCAGTTGATGGTTCACCAGGTGACCACGCAGTTGCAGGAGTACAGCTTCTTGATCAATTGGAGCGAATTCCAGGTCCAGCTGTCTCAGGATCTTCTCTTTATTGGGGACCACTTCAGGATGGACTTGGGGAAGGTCTTTCTGTTGGAGGAGCATTGTGTTAATCTCCAATCCCATTTGTCCTCTCTCCTTCTTCACCATCTGTAAGGACGTGGCTCTGCAGTCAGGGAGAGATGTCATCTACGTTGGCACTTATCCCTTGGGGGAGGTTGCACCTGTATCCCCTTGTTCACTAACTCCTGAGCCATTGGAACTCGTCTTGGGAATAGGAGACACTGGTTCCATGGACTCCTTAGATCTTCAGAGATCTTCAGTGGTGGTTGGATCCAGCTCATATGAGCAGAGCTTTCTCGTTGGTTCTTCTTCCTGTTCTGGTTCTCATGACCGTGCCAGTGGGATGCGATGGGGTGCCACTCTAGGGGATTCTGCTGCACAGGGGAGGTGGAATTAGAGGGAAGCTCTTCAGTCTTCAAATTGGAAAGAGCTGGCAGCAGTTCTGAAGGCCATTTTGTTTTTTCATCCCTTCATCCCTTCGGATTGTCAGCTCCTATCTGAATTGGCAGGGCGGCTTGTGTCCCTCTCTGTTCTCCTTTCCCGGAGGATTTGCCTTTGGGACGAATCCCATCTCCTGGCTCTCTCTGCAGTCTCTCTGTGGGGGAGAGAGAATGGGGCTGCTGATGGTCTAAGTTGGAGGTTTCCATCCTCTGTGATGATGTGTCTGGATCTGACGCTTTCTAAGTCCATTCTTCGTCAGTTCAGTCACCCTTGGTTGGATTTGTTTGCAGCAGAGGAGAATGCCCTCCTTCCCCATTTTTGCAGTCTGGTCCCAACCTCAAGAGCTTGGGCGGTGGATGCCTTGGTTGTTCCCTGGCCCAGGGGTCTCCTTTATTGTTTGCCGCCCATCTGTCTTCTCCCTCGGGTGGTTTAGACAGTGGTGCAAGACCAGGCAGAGATTATGTTGATTGCCACAGCTTGCACGCGGTGCCCTTGGTTCCCTTGTCTTCTCCATCCATTGGGTTTTGTTAATTCATCCATCCCCACTGCGTCAGCAGCTTCTTCCACTGGACACTCTTTGCAGGTTGAGGCTTGCACTCTAGGATGTCGCGGAGCTAATATCGCAGTCCTGGCGGCCATCTACCCTGAAGGCTTATGGCCGTCATTGGCGGAATTTTTCTGTCTGGTGTCAGAACAGTGGTTTGTCATCTTCCTCTTGTGATTCAACTGCAGTGTTGGAGTTCCTTTGGGATGTTTTTCAGCTAGGTTTGGATGTGTCTACCCTCCGTAGTCAGTGAGCGGCTGTTCAAGGTTTTCATGAGGCGGGTCTTCTGTCTGTTGCCCCTCTGGCAGTTCGCTTGCTGCGAAGTGGTTTTCTCAGGCATCCTGTTGTTCATTCCCCGGTGCCACTTTGGGACTTGCCTTTGGTTCTGCTGGGTTTTCAGAGTGTTCCGTTTAAAACTTTGGAGTCCGCTGACTTCAAGGTTCTTTCGACCAAGGTTGTACTTCTGTTGGCCATTTCTTCTGGGACATGGGTGGGAGAGGATGGGGTGTTTTTGTTGTCCTCCCTTTCATTCCTTCATTTTTTTCCAGACAAGGTGGTGCTGCATCCTAGTCCAGCCTTTCTCTCAAAGGTGGTTTCCTCTTTTCATTTGGACTTTGATATTGTTTTACCTACCTTTTGTCCGTCTCCTGAGTCTGACGAAGACGTGCGCTTGCATTCTCTTGATATACATCGTGCACTTTTGGTTTATTTGCAAAACACTGTTTTGTTTCATGGGTCTGATGCTTTGTTTGTCGCCAATGGTCTGGCAAAGAGGGGTCTTAAGCCTTCTCTCTCTACCTTGTCCCGTTGGATCAAATTGGCCATTTCTCATTCCTATTCTTTGGTTTGCCAACCCTTTCCGGCATCTTTCCCTGGGCAGTCTACTAGGGATGTTTCTGCCGCTTGGGCAGCATTTAAGGGAGCTTACATATGTGACATTTGCTTTGCTGCTACTTGGGCTTTGCCTCACACTTTTATGACCCATTATCGTTTGCAATTGGGTGGAGATGTATCCTCTGTTTTTGTTCTGCTGTTTTGAGTTTGGTGGGTCTTCCTGCAGTGTAATGAATTTGGGCATTGCATTAAATACATTTGTTTTTGCTATTCTGGTGGTGTGTTTATTTTCTAAATCATTTTCTTGGCTTGGGTACGTACTCATACGTAAGGACTGTAAGAGGAAGACGGACGAGAAGGAAATGTCCAGTTTACTTACGGGTAATTTTCATTACTCCAAGTCCATGTCCTCCTCGTCACAGTCCTGAGTACCTACCCACCTCTCCCTGTTGTGCTGCTGATTTCTTTCTAGGCTTACTTATTTCAGGAATTCCTGCCCAGGATGTGATGTATTTGTCCTCCATTGGATGGGGGCTATATTGGATTGGGAAGGAAAAGTCAAGTTTTGAGATCATGTTCTGCATGTAAGGTGATGAACTCATACGTAAGGACTGTGACAAGGAAGACATGGACTCAGAGTAAAGAAAATTACTGGTAAGTAACCGGGCATTAACGGTCAACACGGGTCTCTGGTCCACTCACAAACTGCGATAAATAATATTTGTTTGTAATGTCTTGTACACAAAGCCCACAGCTGTTGGCCAGGACTGGAAGCAACACATACAAATGGTGATATTAAATAAATTATCACCCGAGCAAAGAGAATGATAGAAAACCTTTTCACAAATTGGCCCTGTGATTACTCAATATATAATTGGTGGCCAGGAACAAAGAAATTTTGCCCCCTCCTCCCCCAATACCAGAGAAGCAGTAATGGTGGTCTTACCAAAGCCTCAACAGCACCCATGGGACACAGTGGCCAATTGCCCTATTTCCATGTTAACCCTGGACTGGCAATGAGGTTGCTGTGGGTCTTGCTTAAACTATTTCACCTAGAAAAAAATAGGTTTGTCCCAAGTAGGAACACCTATCTCAATGTTTGTAGGTTGTTCTACATCCTGAACAGCTCTTCGAGGGATGCCTGGATTTGGCTATTGCTTCAGTAGATGTGGAAAAAGCATATGACATGCTACGTTGGGATTTTCTCTTTCATAGGGTTGAGACAATGGTATTTGGTGTAGAGATTCTTACCTGGATTTGTCTAATTATATATGAAAAGAGGCGGCTACTTATAGCAGGGAGCCCACGCATGATTTCCTTTTATGCAGACCATATTCTGCTCATAAGAACTTGGATTACTGTTTAAGGGGGACAAAACCTTTTCAAGCAGCGACCACAATTCTTCTTAGTGTGATGTCACAAGCAAACCCTAAACTAACCTGTACTCACCCCTCGGGTAGCTTGGCACAGAGCAGTCAGGCTTAACTCAGAGGTGATGTGTAAAGTATTTCTGCAACACTTCAAACAGTTACACAGTGAAAACACACCACAAAAGGAGCCCACCACAGAGATAGAAAAGTAGAGCAATTTTTTTGTTTTAAAATTGTAATTTTATTAAAGATAACTTAAGTACAATATGATTATACAAACATTAGTCATCAACTGTAAAATTCAATTAAATAACAAGAAGGAATAAATAAAGGAATGGAAGGGGAGAAACGAAAAAATAGTGTATAACATCAACATAATAATTAATTCACACATGTAATATGAAAGCAATCTGATAATACGTAAATAACTTAATATAAAGATAGTTGGTATTAATACTGAAATTAACTGTAGCATATTATAGGAATAAATCAAGGGGTTGTGAAACCTCTTCTGCAATTGGTGGACAAGCAAAAGAAAGTTTTGCTGATTTGTCCAAAAAAGTAGTTATTGAAAACCACAAATGAGTAAGTTTATACACAAGGATGTATGAATGCTAAGTCCAGCCTGTGGTTATAACATACTGCACACCACCATGCTTGATGATGATGATAATGATAGCAATTTATAGCACACTCAGCTACTCCAAGGAGTGTCCCGGCACGAGACAGCAAGATCAGAAGATGAACAAAAGAGGCTTGAAAGGACAACTGAGTGTGATCTTTTCAATGTTTCGTTATTTGTTGAAAGACAACTGCTTTTAATAAGTGTAATATTTGGATAGGCATTAGTATATGGACCCACTCTGGCTAAACTTGTTAAAATATATTTACAAAAGAAAAGGATACCCTGGAATTGAAGATGGAATTAATCTGAGTCCAAACCTTTAACCAAAGATCCTGGACAAAAGTTCAAGAGCATAATCAATGTTTAATATCTGCATGCTGGGCTTGACAGCACCAACAAATATGAGGTTGAGCTGAATACATCTTGTGCAATATTGAGGGGGATAAGAGGAGTCTGGAATAGATGTAAAACAATGTTTGCATGGTTTTTGCTCTGTGAGAGGATTTACCGAATTTAACCCATATTTTCCTCCAAAAGGTGATAGGCATGTTACTCCTAGGTCTTGTTCCCAGGTCATTTCAGTGCCTGTTTTGCTTCTGTCAATAGGAGTTTGTTTGAGAAGGTTGTAAATAGTAGAAGCTTTGGGAGCAGCAAGTAAAATATCCCCGAAATGGTTATCGGGGGTAAAATATCTTGTGCATGAGATTGGAACTGTGTGCACGTTTTAGAAACTATAGTTCGTAACATATGAAATTTGTTCTGGAAGGAGGGTGGAAGACCAAATAGAAGTTGTGCTTACGGAAATGATGTAAAATTGTCATCATGTAATAATTGTTTAACCCAGAATATACCTTGTTTTCTCCAAGTTTTCCAATAAATAGGTGTATTATTGATTAATATGAGCTTATTATGCCAAACAGTGGAATTTAAAAATGTATTAACATCAATAGGAGAGTGTGGTAATACGGGATGCAACAGTTTACATAAATGTTTAAAAATAGCTGTGGAAATACTCTGCGGTTTTTCTGGAGAACGTTAAGTATTCACGGAAAGAAAACAGAGAATTGAAACTTCTCTCTAAATTGCGCCAAAGCAGGATACATTGTGGAGAATCTAAAAGCAAAAACAACAATTGATGGACAGAATGCAGAACAATGTCATACATTCACCCCAGTACAAAGATCTGGGCCTAAATCCATCGTTTTTTTGCTCACCATGCCATTCCAGTTTGGACCCAGCCATATGCAAATCAGTCTTGACCCTGCGCCCAATGGGAACAGTCCAGCCCGAACTGCCAGGCCAGGTCCTCCCTGGACTGGAAACAAGCATCCTAGGATCGGTTTCGGGCTTTCAGCCCTCATCAGCCAGGATAGCTGGACTCCAGTGGCATGGAGAGCACGGGACCCACGTCTGGGCATACCCGTCCCACTCTGGGTGACAAATGCAAAAACAACAATTGATGGATAGAATGCAGAACAATGTCATACATTCACCCCAGTACAAAGATCTGGGCCTAAAAGCCATGAAATATTTTGTTTTAATAAAAAAAGTTGTGTGATAGTTATAAAAATGTGGAAAATTTATACTGCCATCTCATCTGGGACGTTTCAGTTTCAGCAATGACATGGTTTCTTTTTGTACCACAGAAAGGAGGAAATTAATTTTCTTAAAATATTTAGAAGGGTTTTTGGTGGTATATTAGATATAGTGTAGAATAAATGGGAAACAACATCACTTTGATAGTATCAAGGCGACCCCACGAGGAGAGGTGTAAAGGGTGCCAATGGGCAAATAATGCTGTTAATTTAGTTACGCACGCCTCTAAATTCAAAGCGATAGAAGTGTGGATGGAAGATGTGAACCATAGGCCTAGATATTTAATTTATGTCATGTTCCATGAAACCTTAGTGATCTACAAATCTTGTTTAAAGGTGTAGTGATTGAAGGGTAACATCTCACATGTATAATGGTTTAATTTACAACCAGAAATAGAAGAGTAGGAGATAACCACATTGAGAAATGCTGATTATGAGTCGGGGTCTGAAATAAATAACAAAACTTCATCAGCATACACTTCTAGTAGAGTCTATTGATCATTAAACGAAAAACCGTGGAGATCTTGATTTTGTTTCAATCTAGAAATAAAGGGTTTTAAAGCCAGGTTAAAGAGAAAGGGTGAGGGCAGCCCTGTCTAACCCTCCCCCCCCCCCCACCTAAGGCGGAGGGAGAAGAGGTAAGTTCGTTTACAAAAATTGCTGTCGGGAAGTATATAAAAAGGAAATGAGTTTGATAATTTTCAGCCCAAAGACGAACCAATTAAAAGTGTGAAAAATAAAAGGCCTAACAAATGCCTTTTCAGCATCCAGCGTAATTGCCGCCAAAGGATCTGGTATATGAGGGGATTTGGATAAAATGTCAAAGAATAAACGGGAAATGTCGGAAATATATCTTCCCTTGACAAACCAGGTTATTCATTACTAAGTAGTTTAGGCATAAAAGGGCCCAATCTAAGGACTAGTAGTTTAGAATTTTTTTTTATAATCAATGCTTAAGAGAGCTATAGGTCTGTAGTTTTACTAATATTGCGTATCTCTCCCTTCTTTTGGAACGAGACATATAAGGGCATCAAGGAAAAATCCGGAGGAGTTACCTGAATGCATAAAGAATCCACAAGGATGTAAAGCTTAGAAAGGAGCAAATGAGAGAAATGAGAAAAGAATTCAGCAGAAAACCTGCCTGGACCTAGAGCTTTATCCTTTTTAAGTGAATGCAATGTATTGTGAAGCTCCGTCATGGTTATATCAGATTTTAGTAAGGTGAGATCCAAATGAGTGTCAAAAGATTTTTGTATGTTGGAAAGGTACGTTTCAATCTCATGATCATTTGGAGGCTAGAACTATAGAGTATTTTTTAATAAATAAAACAAGCCAAATTGTTCAATTGTAAAGATTTTTGTAAAGATAGTGCCAAAAGGCATAAAGCGCCAACTATAGATATCTGATCGCGCCAGACTGGGACAAAGTCACAAGTTCAGGCCGACAGTGATGGAGCGCATGCTTGCTACAGGGACCCAGTTAGGCCTGCTGAACAAATCCTGAGTGGCTGAGCATTGCGAAGATCCATGTTGAAGATGTGTCACACAGCCAAAGTGATGTTTCTGCTCCGAGATGCAGCGTTAGTGCGATGCAAGGGCCTGCATCATTGTCAAGGATCCCATTGATGGGGCTTGCGGTGCAAAGTCCGGCATCGAGGATACGGCGCCCAGTTGGGGCGATGTATCAGTTCCAAAGAGCTGCGAGACTGTGGTGCGGAGTCTGTTGTCGTTCAGGCTGCCGTCGACAGAGGATGCAATGGCCTGCACCAAGGATGCGTTGCGCAGTCAGGGCAATGCGGCGGTTATGAAGAGCTACGATGCCATGCGGGTCTTTACGACAGGTCCAATCCACGGGGCAGTTCCCATCGGTTCTGCTCAGGTTTGTGCTACGCAGCAGAGGAGATGCGTTTGGTCCTCTGAAACCACAGAGGCTGGTAAGCACCTTAAACCCACTTCCAAGGGTCCAGGACTAGGGTGGTATCACTTGGCAGGGTAGACTCACAGAGGGCAGAGTCCAGCCGCAAGCGCAAGATTGTTGGAAGCCTGTTATGCCCCTGAGGCTTCAGATCAGAAAGCCAGCCAACTAGCCCTTGGAGTCACTCTGGGTTCTCTGCAGGTCCAATCTTTCTCGCCCAGGGAAGAGAGCAGCAGGCAGCAGCTCAGTACCCCAAAGCAGCAGCATAGCAAGGCAGTAGTCCAGCAGAGTGCAGTTCAGTAGAGTGGAAGTCCTTTAGCAGCACAGCAGTCTTTTTTCCTGGAAGAGTATCCACAGGTCCAGGTGCTGAAGTGGTGGTGTCTGAGGTCCAGTATTTATACCCACTTGTGCCTTTGAAGTGGGGGAGAAGCTTCTAGAGGTTTCCCTTTGAAGTTCCCCGGCATCCTGCCTTCCCTGTCCTGGCTCTGGACAACTACAGGAGGTATGCAGCCCTTTGTGTGGATGCAGGACACAACCTATTCAGGTGTAAGTGGGGTTGTGTCAAGCTCCTTCCACCCAACCTGTCAGTGATGGCCCATCCAGGCACACCTAAGCTCCCAATTGTGTGTGGCTGTCTAAGAGGAATGGCTCCTTCTCGCACTCAGCGAAGGCAGCCGTAGCAGCAGGACACGCTCCGCTCTACGTTCCTTGGCTTTCATTCAGTGACCTGGGTTCGTCCTAAAATAATTAATCGGCTCTGAGTTTTGAAGCTGAACAACACAGCTGTTCTTCAAGATACTGGCGATTTAATTCAGCCTTCCCATCTCTATCACGCACTAATGTGAAGTCTACTGTAGCGTTCCATAGGCGCTTCCCTTGATGCTTAATCATACCGCAACAACACCAGAATTCAGCTTGCTCACCTGTTATATGTCCTGAAGATGATCTCGAGTATTTGAGATCAAAACGCCGTTGACCCCCTACAACATGAACTCCTCTCACTCTGTAAAAACGTTTTGAGGAGTTTCTATTATTGTTGTCAATGCGATGTCTTTATTTTAATAACACCATCACTTTTCACGTCATGCTTATTTTCACTTATTGTGTGAGCACCTGAATACTATTGTTTTGGAAATAAATATCTGTCATAAACTAACCTACATGTCCCTTTGTATATTGTTCATCGCACCCTTGAGGAATTAACTTCCTACTCTCAAACGTAGTGCCCCCCACAGGGTCACTTTTTGAATGGACCTTTTGGCCACACCAGAACCATTGTTTTTCTAAAACGTTAGCTACACCTAGTCATGTGACCACAGACAGGCTACGGCCACCACATGGATAAGGCAGGGAAATGCCAACTTTCTAAAACTGGTATTTTCAGAATTGCAATTTAAAATCCGACTTAACCATAAGTTAGAATTTTAAATTGTGATTCCAGAGACACCAAACATGAACTGACTATCTCTTCCCATTTGGAAATTACACTTATAAAATGTAATAAGGCAACTCCAATGTTTTCCTATGAGACAGATAGGCCTTGCAGTAGTAAAAAACAAATGTAAGACATTTTCACTACTAGGACATGTAAAAGTTAAAAGTACATGTCCTACTTTTCAAATACATTGCACCCTGCTCTCTGGGCTGTCAAGGACCTACCCTAGGGATGGCAAAATGTAGGGGGAAAGACCACCCTAAGGCTGACAGGTCTTACAATGCTACAAATACAGAGCGCTGCAGCTCGCGTCGGTGGCTGCCTTGGACTGGAGGAGAGGAGGGGCCAGAGCAACTGACAGGACCGGG
Source organism: Calotriton arnoldi (assembly GCA_963921515.1). Lineage (NCBI taxonomy): Eukaryota > Metazoa > Chordata > Amphibia > Caudata > Salamandridae > Calotriton > Calotriton arnoldi. The sequence continues at coordinate 960,934 of CAWUFW010005631.1, forward strand.
CGGCTCACAGCGTGGGGCTGCACCAAATGAAAGCCAAAAGGGAGGATGCCTCCCAAGCCAAGTCGTGCGGCACGTCTGAAGGCTCCTGAGGGGCAGGCAAGCCTGAAGGCTTCTGAGGGACAGGCAAGTGCAGATGCAAATACCAGCATCCCGATAGAGCGAACTAAGGGAGGGAAGCCAGGTGGCTGCCCAAACTCCAGCACTAGGATATCCCTGAAGGTAAAACCAAATGGTATTAAAAAGGGAGAAATAAAAGAGGCTGGAAGACAAGCTGAACCCTAGAAAGCACTATGGGGGTAAAGAAAAAAGACTGCCAATCAGAGTCTATTTTGCAGTCGCAACCACCACTACAGCTACAGTTATAGTCTCAGGTGCAGGTGCAGACTCAGCAACAACAAAGCATTACTGAATTCTTTTCTACAATTACGGCCTCCACTGCTGATGCTAATGGTGCGATGGTCCATCACAGGGAATGGAAGACTCAGCTAGCAAGCTTGGATAACACGGAAAAAAATACCCTAGATGCATTTGACTCCTCAAATAAAAATCAGTTAGATGGCGAGGCAATAACTCAAGTGGATGCCATCCATGATGAAACTGCCACCAGAAGGCTTGGAAACATCAATAATCAAAGATCCAGTTCACCACCCATGCCTGGGCAACTTGTCTTAGCCACTCCGGATCAATACCATGATGCAACCTGCTCCTCACCGGCACAGGAACAAGCCCCGGTTAAAACAGATCTAGATACCAGTGTGCTAGTTGAGGAGGCAACAGGACTCAAGGGGCTGGAAGATACTCAAGAGCTCGGCGATAAGTTTTTTTCTTTGACCGATGGCTCTGATATCAGCTCCTCTGACCCTGAAGATGGAAGCAGTGTTCAGCTCTCCAGCTCAAGCTTGAGTAGCCAACAACGGGGACTAGGCACAGTGGTAAGAAGGGAGAGGCTTTCTAAAAAACATAAAGACTCTCAACCAACTGAATGATGGTAGATGAGAACGCCAGGTCTAAAGTAAACCCGGGCTTAAAATGGGATTACTCTGCTACCCAAAAAGTTTACCCAGATCTTTCTGGGCAGGAAGAAGCTAACACCAATGTAAGAACGCCTCAATCTGAAGAACCCTCCTTGAAACTGATCTATGAATCCATTAAGCAATTTCAGGAAGAGACCTGATTGGATGGTAAGAGAAATCGCTTGGCAACGAAGAAGCTCCAGGGCGCTGTAAGGAAAATGGCTAAAGCCTGCACAGACCTAAACTCGAGGTTGACGATGGTCGAGGAGCAAACTGCAACGCTGGAAGATGATATGACCAGAACCCAGGCACGGACAGAGACTCAAGCAGCTCAGTTTGCAGATTTTCAATGGAAGATAGAAGAATTCGAGAACCGGCAAAGGCGGAATAACCTACGGATACTTGCCATAAAAGAAAGGTGCAGAGGGCAATGATATACTGGCCTATATATTGAAGCTAATGAAGGGAGCCTTTCCTGAACTTCAGCATTGGAATTGGGAAGCAGAAATACAATGGGTTCATCGCTTCCCACTGAGCTTAAAGAAATCAAGTCAGCCTAGTAGAGAAGGTACTGCAATGCAGAGGGCAATATTAATATACTTTGGGAACTATCTGCTCCGGGAGGAAGTATTTGCAGAGGCCCGGCCTAATGCCAGATGAACGTATGAAGACCAGTCCTTCTTCTCAAGACCAGACTTTTGTCATGTCACGGTGGAAAGGCGATGGAGACTAAGGCAACTGATCCAACCATGTCAGACCTTAGGGGCAGAAGCTTATCTAATGAACTCAGCTCGACTGAAGATCATATATAAGAACACTACAAGAGTATTCACCTCAGACATTCAAGCTAAAGAATATATTGATAAAATGAAAACTTAATGGTAGTGATTAATCTTTATCCTTTTGGCCTGATAGCTTGAAGCAGCAAAGGGAGGGGGGGTGTGGGCTGAGCTAAAGGGGAAGCACCGGGAGTCAATATCAGTTTATGAGGGTTCACAAGGGGGTAACACTTTTTTTTTTAAAAAGAGAGGGGAGAGGTAAATAGGGAAATTTAGCAACATGGTAGCAAGGGGGGCTGACTCACAGGCTCCATCACAAAGACCTTTAGTCTGCTTGTCTCACAATGTAGGTGGGGAGAGGGGAGGGGGTGGGTCTCGATGGAAGGGGTTGGCGGGGAGCTGGGTAGCGGGAGGGCCACCCGGAGGGGTGGACTGGGGTAAAAAAACTAAAAACACCATCGTACGAGAAAACCATGGAGGGATGGCGAGAAAGGGAAGTGGAGACGGAACAGGGTAGGAAAATACACTTAGCATGCAGATAGCAACAATAAATATATGTGGGTTGAATGACCCAACAAAACGAAGGAGAGTTAAGGAGCAGCTTAAGATGCTGCATGCCGATATAGTCTGCATGCAGGAAACGCATATCGAGGGGACGAGAAAAAAATCTCTTAGAGCAGCTGGGGTTTCAATTGATAGCATATACTACACAGGGGACCAGAACGCGCGGTGTGGCGATATTGGCTCAGAAGGGGGGGATTGTAACTAAAACTCGCTCAACTGACAGACTAGGTCATTGGGCAATTGTTGAATGCCAATTGAAGGGGTTTAATTTTACGCTATGCACAATTTATGGGTCTGCGGGTGATGATTCTGAAGTGTTTGAGTTTCTCAATTCAGAACTGGTCAAATGGTCTCTACCGATTATTGTATGTGGTGATTTAAACATAAATGGTATGGGGGGCTACGGAAGGGGAACACAGGTAATTATACAGGCCGGAAAAAAAAGTACATCAGGCCCTTATTCAAATGATGCAAGACAACAGGCTCTCCGATGCTTGGGCACAACTTAAACCACAGGAGGGGGGTAGCACATACTTTTCTGCACCACATAGAGCTGTAGCACGACTGGATTACTTTTTGGTTTCGCACTGCCTCCTTACAACTTGTACCATTAAGAAATTTCTCCGGGCTATGTCTGACCACAATACCTTGGTCTTGGAGATAACAACCATAGCGGTGGATGCACCGGAACTCATTAGGATATTTGAGAGGGCCCTGCTTCAAGATCCTAACTATGTTCAACATATGAACAAATGGCTTGAGGAATTCTTGGAGGTTAATAGGGGCAGTGCTAGGTACGGGATGGTGTGGGATGCTCTTAAGGCTGGGGTCAGAGGGGAAACTTTGAGCTACTCTCTGAATCGGAATAAAGAAGTTAGACAATACTGAAATACCATGTATAGCACAATGTTAGATATAGAAGAAGATCTGGTTAGGGCTATTGTGAATGGTTTAAATATAGAAGGTATTCTCCAGAAATTGGCGTTAGTAATAGCTGCGGCAGGAGAAATTGTGGCAGTAAGAACAGCAGAAAAATTTCTGGCCTGGGGCAAACTTGCTACGAATATAGTGAACAAGTTGGGCACATGCTTGCCACTAGGACAAGACAGAAAATTGCTGGGGGGACAGCACAGAGGTCAAAAATCAAAAGGGCGAGGCAGTCACAGAGATCAGGGAAATACGTGTGGTATTTCAAAGGTACTATGAAAATTTATATGGGGAAGAGGGACATAAGAAGCCAAAATACATAAAGAAATATCTAGAATCATTTAGTGCTGAGACATTCTCACAAGAAGATTCAGAGGCCTCAGAGCTTACATTTACAAATGGGGAAAATCAAAGAGCCCTTAAGGAACTCCCTTCCGGCAAGGCTGTGGGACTTGACCGAATCCCATTAGAATTTTATAAAGTTTTTTTTTCAGTTTTGGGGGATGATTTAAGACTGGTAATGCGTCAGGCACAGAAAGGGGAAGTACCCCTGGAGTCATGGGCAGAAGCTAATATAGTCATTTTCTTAAAGAAAGGGAAGCCCCCTAATGAGGCCGGATCTTATAGATCCATTAGTCTTATGAATAGTGACACTAAGATCTTTTCAAAAAAATTTGCAAATCGCTTTAGCATCATTATAGGGAAGGTGATCTCACCCCGACAGCATGGGTTCATCCCAGGTAGGGCAACGGCTGAACATATTCGTAGAGTTATCACCATGTTTGATGGTACTGCAGTCACTGGAGACCCTATGGCACTTATCCTACTTGACACGGAGAAGGCGTTTGATAGGGTTTAGTGGGATTACCTATGGGCCGCACTTGAGAATGTGGGGATAGGAAAGGGGTGCAGAAAGGCCATACAGAATTTATATAGAATTCTTCGGGCACGACCTCGGTTAATGGGTGGACAGAGTGAACCTATTTTTATAACACGAGGGACAAGACAGGGGTGTCCATGTTCTCCCTTCCTATTTGCATTTTATATAGATCCCCTAATCAGGAAAATTGAGGCGAACATGGGAATTCACCCTATCCGACTGAACGGATTTGAAACCAAAATCCTAGGGTATGCGGATGACTTGGCAATAACAGCCACGAATCCGCTTGCGTCCTTAACGGAAATAGAACACAAGGCTGAATGCTGTGGTGTGATTTCTGACTATCGGCTTAACCGGGAAAAGACGCAAATAGTAATCAATAGTAGGCTCTCTTTGCTGGATTCACGGGTGACTGAATGTGCAACTTATCTTGGGGTTACGATAACCGCAGAATTGGGTAAAGTTGTGGAAATAAATCTCGCCCCAGTAATCCAAAAGAGTAAGAAAGATTTGGAAAGCCTCAATAATCTGCATCTCTCGATTGTGGGGCGTTGTAACATTATTAAAATGATACTTCTCCCAAAATTTTTGTATCTATTTAGAACAATACCCCTAGCGTTCGAGAATCATTGGTTTAAGGAAATGGAAAAAATGATTAATAGATTTGTTTGGGCGCAAGGAAAGACTAGAAGAGCCCTCAGATATATGTCCTTACCCAGGGAAAGGGGGGGCTGGGCGGTTCCAGACCTAAAAATGTATTACTGGGCTGCAGCAATCCAATACATTCGAGGGTTACTGGGAGGGAAGGTTGTGGACCGGTGGAGAAGTGATGCTCCTCCGGACGTATACGAATTGCTACTAGAGAGAGAGGCCCCTAACTGGCTTTTGAGATTCAGTGAATCCAGTTACTATAAAAAAGTTAAGTTTAAGACCCTTGGTGCTGCAGCAGTGGTATGGACCAGTGTCAGGAATAAGTTGGGGCTAGGAAGGATGAATTATTATACTTCTCTGTAAGGAAATCCATCATTCCTGGAGGTATTCCACGATGGGGTTATGTTGCGTTGGGATGCATCAGGGGTAAGGAAGCTGGGGGATCTGCTTGACTCAGATGGTATAATATCATTTGAGAAGGCTCAACTCTTTTTTAATCTCCATCGCAGGGACTTTTTTAAACATCTCCAGATATGTAGCTCCATCGCAAGGAAGACAGGGGGGGGGAAGCCTTCCCTAAAGACTTAGTTATGGAGGCAATAAGAGACCCAGATGGCTGTACTATTACCCAGATTTATGGCGGGCTGAGGCAACGACTGGTTGATGATTTAGATAAGTATGGTGAGAAATGGCAGCAGAAGTTGAATATTGAAGGGGACGAGTTTATGGCTTCACTCAAGCTCAGCCATACCGTATTGAGGGTAGCTGGTCTACAAGCCCAACATTATAAAACGATCTTTTCACTATACTACACGCCAGCCAAGATTGCTCAATGGGGTGGTACGGATGGGATCCCTTGTCCCCGCTGTCATAGTACCGATGCAGATATAGTTCACATGTTTGCTTCTTGTCCGGCCTTAGATCTTCTGAAGGGAGCCATAGAAGAATTCCTGGTGCAAACTTTGAGGATTCAACAAAACTTACAGCCGAGCTGATGCTACTAGGCGTTAGTAAGAAAGGAACACCAATGGCACAATGTGAATTTGTCTTTTTAGCCATGGCTGTAGTAAGAATCTGTATTTCATCTGCCTGGGTGGATCCTGGGCCCCCCACTTTTCAACAATGGCTTTCACGGCTCTTAGCTATGTACAATCTGGAAAAAGGCTTATATGAGAGGAAAGGCTGGAAATTTGGGAATCTGAACTGGGCTCCTATAAATGATTGGAAAACCAGAGTCGAAACCTACCCAGGCACAACTTAACAACCTAGGGCCCTCAGTGTAACAAATTTATCATGTGAAATTTTTTTATGCTCTCTTATACAATGAAAGATATGCATAATGCTATGTGTTCCATGATTTATTGTATTTATGATAGAGAATGTTTCCTCGTATATTTATTCATTTACAAATGTATTTTAAAGATGGTGAATAAAAGAAAAAGCAACATAACAACGAAAGGGAGAACAAAACGGCTTCTCATTGTTTGCAGACTAGATGAGCCAATCAATTAACTATACTGACTAATGAGATTGATGAGAATGTGGTGAAACACATAATCACTTTGCACCATTAGCACAAAATGAAGATTGGCAACTGCTCTCATTTTTGGTGATGTTGCATAACATAAGGGAATCTCTACCAGCCACAAGATTCAAGTTAGAATATTCATGGTTAAGACTGAACTGAAAAAAGAGGGCTTTTAGATGAAATATTGGATCAAAAGTATATCATAATGCTGTAAGAATCTTGGCTGCGAGAGTGCCCCAACAACCAAAGCCTTTCTTGCTCTAGGAAGTGGAAATATAAAGAATGGTGGTAATCTGTATGGGGATTGTTGATGCTTATTTCAACAACAAAAAAGGTGATTACCCAGATTAGGATAAATGTGCATATGCATAAGAATGCATTGACACATTTAGCTGACAGTTTAGAAAAGCTTACGTCAATCATTTCTAATATCTCTGTAGATTATTTTGATGCTAATCTTATAATAGCTGGAGATTTTAATTTGATGTTAATGCCCTTGAAGATAGATATAATCCTTAGTAGTATCTTAAAATTGTATATTGGTCTACAAGCTTAATTCATGCATGTATTAGCATTACTGACGCAGATAGAATAGGCCACGTTACAACGCATGCGATACATCGCATGCCAATACAACGTGGTCATTACAACGACCGTGTAGTTACATCGCATACCATTACAACGCAAGTCGTTACAACGACTTGCTGTAGAGGTGCGCTGGATTTTGGAATAGTATAATTTACTATTCCAACTCCAGTCTGTGCAACAGTAGGAAAGGTGTTGGATTTTAAATCCAACACCTTCTGCCCCCTACAGCAAGTCGTTGTAACGACTTGTGTTATAATGGTTTGCGATGTAACAACGCGGTCGTTGTAATGACCGCGTTGTAATGGCATGCGATGTATTGCATGCGTTGTAAATGATGTTTCCCACGCAGATGATGTGTGTAGTTGGATGGTCAAGTTAGGTATGATCTGTGTAAATGGATGTAATCCTTATGATCCTTACGACTCATGCAAGTCAGACCATCCGTCTTGGCCATCAAGCCTGCCCTATTGACTACATCTTTTTTCCCAATGTTGCAATTTTGAATTAGGGCCTGAGTTAGTGTTAGGTGGACAGAGTATACACTGTCAGGTTGGCGGAGGACATTACCTCTGCCACCCTGATGGACTACCACCAGCCAAATTTAAGAATTGACTACCAGCCCAGTGGTCATCTCTGTAAATTGAAGTGAACCACAGTCACAGTGCTTCCTTTCAATGTACTTTACGTTTGGTGGACCACAGCTGTTGGTTTTGAGAGCCGTCCATCAAACTTTTAACTTTTGTTTCGTTTTCCAAAAACAGACTCCCTAAGTGGGAGTTGCTGTCCATCACCACCAGGTTTTTCCTGGTTGTGATGGACAGGAAAAAACATTTTTTTAATAGGGTGGACGATGTAATGTCTTTCACCGATGGCCCCTAATGCATTGTGCCATCAGAGGAAGTATTCCGTCAGTAGAGCCAACGGGGATCTGCCAGCAGGATACCTAAGGTCCGTCCGTCCCTAAATGAGGCAGGTGGACTCAGGGTTTGGCGGGCAGTGTGCTCTGTTGTGTTTGCAATGGAGTACCCTGTCTGCCAAACTCTAAATCTAGCCCTTAGTTTTTTCATAAATTTAAGTTACAGGTAGAGACTACTGGGCTATTCAAACAGTTTTTTTGCTGAAAGGGGAACCATCTGTCATGTCAGTATTACCTTTATCAATAGATTATCACAGAAGGATCCCAAGAAGACTTGATTCTACACATTTACAACAACTGAGGAAATTATCAAATTAACCAATCTGACAAAAAAAAGTTAAAAAGTGATAAACGTACTTGGTACATGTCTTTTATTTATGAGCCTGTTTACATATCTTGCAAGTGTAGATTTTCTCTTATTAACTCGACAGGGGCGATCATTTTGTAAACAAAATTTAGAACACTATTTATGTCAGACAATATTCTATCAATGACATTCTGGTTCAATACCCTATCTGCTTCTTAATGCTTCCAACCCTCCCTATACCCTGGCATATTTATCCCTACCTATACCCTACTACCTTTTAACCCTGCCTATATGCTACTACTATACTTATCCTACCTACACCCTAATGCCTTTTCCTCTCCCCATCTTCGTTACTCCTGGCCATTTTATGCCCTACCAGTTTTCTTGTGTATTTATCTTGACCTTGTAGCCCCTGTTTCTGGTGTTTTTTGACAATGTCAAGTTTTTCAAACAACAGAATTTTTCAGATTTTGGTATTTCACCCAAAAATATTTTTTACCAGCCTGGGGTCATCAGACTGGTCTCATCCATTTTGATGTTTCTATGAAATAAGAAAGACTTTTGTAGTGCCACTATAAGCTATTACCTGTAAAATTAGCCCCTAAGCTATAAATGCTTATTGATTAGTTTGTCTCAGGATTTCACCTTTTTAACTCAGATCTCAAGAATCACGTTATGCCAAATGCACATACCCATAAACTTAGGCCTTGACCACACACATATCTGTGGTCTTCGTCTCCATGCAGAAATATTTTAAATACTCCTTTTCTGTTGATGAGCATGTGCAATTCCTTCCTCAAACTATGAAATAATTTAAATATGTAACAAAAGAATCAAAACTAGTCTTGTACATTCAACTTCCTTAAGAGTCCCTGCTGCTAGTGGTGAGTCCCATTTTACCATCAACCTATTATTTTCCCTAAAATCAGTTCTGTTGTCAAGTTTTCATTTTTTTTTAAAACAGAGTCCCCAGCACACACTGAAATAGTAGTTCACATATATGTAAGAGCCCAAGTACACAATAAATCAATCCTCTTTGGTTTCTCTTTTCTTTATTTCTTTTTTTCTTTTTCTTTAGTCGTTCTGATGGATGCTTAGCCGACATGTGTTTCGTCGCCTGGTGGGCCCACTGTCCCGCGACTTTTTCAAGGTTCAATCTTTTGTAGGTATCACTTCTACTTTGGTGATAATTCCGACCCAAACGATATTCATATGCAAATAACTTCCATGTCTAGTAATTCAATCCTTAATAAGTTCTCCGCTGGTCATCTTTAAGTGTCAACATCTGCCCAGTCTACGAGTAGTAAACAAAAGTCTCCCGGGTCAAAACTGAAACGATAGTCTATCGTGAGCGCAGTAAGAAGTTATAATATTTTCTTCTTATGGACCCTCCACTGATAAGCCGTGGCCCAGCACAGCCCCGTGTAAGGGGAAGTAAGTCAGTCCCGTTTGGGTGAGTGGGGAGACGATAAGTCCCTCTCTGTTCCTATCCGAAATTATTTGCATATGGATATCGTTTGGGACGGAATTATCACCAAAGAAGAAGTGATACATACAAAAGATTGAGCCTTGAAAAAGTCGCTGGACAGTGTGCCCACCAGGTGACGAAACACGGTTGGCTAAGTATCCATCAGAACGGCTAAAGAAAAAGAAAAAAAGAAATAAAGAAAAGAAAAACCAAAGAGGATTGATTTATTGTGTACTTGGGCTCTTACATACATGTGAACTACTATTTCGGCGTGTGCTGGGGACTCTGTTTTTGTTAGTTTCTGGTGGCCTAGGCCACACCTGAGGGAGCCAGGTGTTTCTTCCTAACTTTCAGCACCGCGTTTGATATTGGGACAGGGCTTATTAGCTTGTGGATATTCCCAGGGGCGCCAATTCCCTATAGAAACACCACCGACTTGCAACAAAGTTTTCATTTTTCTTTCATCCTAGATTGATTGGCCAATAAGCTTGTTAATGGCTATAGACAAAATCAACCATTTTGAGGTCTATAATCTAGATGTAGATTTTGAGTTCTTCATGAACTTAAAGATGGTTGGAATTAAAGAGCCAGTACAAAGCATGTACATCCAGAGAACAGCATCTCGGTAGGAAAATGAGTGCCAACCAAGCTGGGCCCACTAGAGGCAGGGGAATATGTAGCAGATCTGAAGAAGCAAGGCAGACATTGCATGCAGGAATTTATAGAAAACATTTCCTCTGAAGATACAAAGGTTCTGCTGCAGAGGTAGGTGTTGAGTTCTTTTTTAAATAAAAGATGGTTGGAAATAAGGAGCCACTTCAAAGCATGTGCATTCCAGAGAACTGCATCCAGGTAGGAAAATGAATGCCCACCAAAGTGGGCCCACTTGAGGAAGGGGGCTATGTAGCAGAGCTGAAGAAGCAAGGCAGAAATTGCATGCAGAAATTTAAGGAGAACATTTCCTCTAAAAATACAAAGGTTTTGCTTCATGAATAGCTCGAAAAACCCTGAAATATTCCTTGAAAGGGATACCTTCGGAGAAGGGTGACCAAAACAATCTGGCAACAAATGTGATGGAACTTGCACAGGGCTATGAGCAAGTGGATTAACAGCATTTTGGATTGAACATGATTCAGTGTTCAATTCCACAATTAAAATAGGAAATGTCTCTTGTTACATCCATTCACTCCTTTAACCAAATACATATTTACCCTCCTTATTCCAAACGAATTACACAAAACAACTGACAATTACACTTACACAGCCTACCCATGTTCACTTGTGTTGGGTAGAGCAGATGGTTAATGTTCCCTCCACTTGCCATTAATTCCAGAATCGCGCACTGAAAAAAGCCTTCTGAAATCGCTTATGCAATGTTTAAAATCCAGACACCATTATGTCAACCTTCTATTCTCATTATGGCATTTGTTTCACTGCAAATACTGGGGCATATTTACAAGCCCCAATCGCCACCATAACGTCACTTTTTTTGGCGTTGTGGTGGCGATACGGGCTTTGAATCATTTACAAGGCAGCGTTAAGCCTCTTAACGTGGCTTAACACTGTCTTGTAAATAAGGCCCCCTTTCACGCTATACTTCGCGTGAAAGGGGTGGGAAATGGGTGTTGCGGTGGGCGTTCCACCGCAACACCTATTGATTTTGACGCTGCCCCATATTTACAAGGTTGGCGTAAATATGGGGCAGCGCCAAAATTAAGACCAGGGAAAACCTGGTCTTACCCTGGCGAAACGAGGAGAAATGCTTTATTTCTTCTCATTTTTGCTGTTTCTATGTGTGCTGCGTTGTGCAGCACACATAGAAACAGCAAAACGCCATTGATTTTTTATGTACAGGAAGGTGTCCCTTTCTGCAAATAAACTATCATTAAAAAAAATGACGAGTTAAAACTTCTGTGTGCTGCATTCTAGAAGTTACAAAACGCCATTACTGATTGTTCATGTGAAATGCAGGCACCCTTTCATAATGGTGCAAGAGTGCCTGCGTTGGCGCTAGGCAGCAAAATTTAGCAGCAGCGCAGGGTGAAACACAGGGCTGCACCGTATTGTTGTAAATACAGTGCAGCCCTGCATTTCGGAAGTGGCGGAGTGGGGCGTTAAGCCAGGAAGGTTAACGCTGTGCTCCGTCACTTCCTTGTACATATGCCCCACAGTTCTTTGGGTGCTAGAACTTTATTTCCAAAATCATGTTTTATTTTCACTGATCTCCGTAGCATCGTCTTAATTGTTTGGTGAAAATGAAACATAGTTCTACACCGTGGATAGTCGGGCTCGCTTTCCCCTTCAGCTCTGAAGTTTCCATACATTTTTCTGAATTTCTCTCCCACACTTTGGCTCACTCATTGCGAGACCAATTAGCTTTGCCAGTGCTTCTTTTGTTACTGACTGCCTATTTCAACCATGAGAGATAGAAATGAATTTACAGCCAGACAAACCATACTCCGCTATTCATCCTTTCAAGTCCAACAGAAGGACATGTTCCATGGTTGAAACACACCTCCCAGCTGCCGCATTTTTAACTTTATTTTATGTTACAACTTCAGATTGTGTGGGGGAGAGCTTTGTGCACCGTCCTTGATGTCTAACGACGTCTGCCTGAGGCTACCAGCTCCCAACCAGCTGCCTATTTCTTGTTTCTATAAAAAATACTAGAAAGTTTGATATTTTTACAAACTTCAGACACATATTTGTTCTGAACATTTACCCAGGGAGGGTACACAGATTTTGTTTTTGAACTTTAACTTTAGAAGGCAGCAATGCCCCTTGGCGAGCTAATATTATAAAACATTTATAAGGCCCATTTTACAAGCACACTTTCACGCATCACACATGCATAGTGTGCCCCGAGAAAATATTGTGCCGGGTATATTTTCGGTAATCGTAAAGTAAAAGGAATAATTTCTTTTGAACAAAATAAAATTCCACACCAGAACCAATATGATTTAGCTTTTTTTTTAAACCATAAAATTGATACCGCGGGCTGTTTTTTAAGTAGGCCCAGAGTCCTTAATTAAGCCATTTAAAGGTACATTGCTCGTCAGCTGTGTTGTGCATTCCTTACGTGATATACTTTTTGGGACCTTCTCAAAGGTTACAAGCTTACACAGTTTGGCCATTCAGACATCCTCACTGAATAAACTCTACAAATGCACACATTTTCAGAATAATTGTAAAAAATGACACTGTAAACTGAAGTTTAAAAGCTAGGGTGCGTAGGTTTAGTTCTAAAAATTATTATGAACCTTCATTAAAGCAGAGTAATGCATTCTACTGTCAGGGATGAGAGAAGGACACATGAAGTGAGACCAGACCAATGCCACCTTGCCAGGATTCTGGTCAGATGAAGGAAAGTGCATGAAGGGATTCCAATGAATAGCAAAGGGAGGGGAAAGGCAGCCGGAAGTGTGGGATACGTTTGTAAACAATTTCGAAAACTATGAGAAAAGGAGTAGCCTTGGACGTCAAACAGCTGTTATCCTGATTAAGAAGAGCTACGGGCCACAAGTATCAAAAAAGCATTTTGCGATTACCAAATATCGATTTTTACCGAATCGCTATTTGGCAATCACAAAATGCTACGTATGTAGGAATCACGAAAGGCCCCCCTGAAGCACCCCAAAAAATAAAAATGTGTACATGTAAAACGTACACATGCCCCTGCGCGCTACATGGCACTTCGAAAAATGCATTTGTGTGCATTTTTCAAAATTTTCTAATGGCTACCTTCGACTTCAAGTCGATGGTAATAACATTTTCCTAAATGCACAGTTTGCATTTAGAAAATGCTTGGTACATGTGCTAAGGCAATCGCGAATTGCCATTCCCTATTTTTAGTTGCAATTTTAGGTAATCGCTACTTTTGCGATTACCTAAAATTGTGACTACAAAGCCTTTCATACATCTGGAAAGGCTATTTTGCATTCGCAAACGGCCGAAATTACCGATTAGCACTGTTTGCAAATGTAAAATTGTTTGATACATGTGGCCCAGAGTGTTAGAGTATGTTTTTGTAACAATTAACTCATTGAAAGCTCCTCAAGTACTGCAGATACTTTAAGAGTCATGTAGAATAGCTATCTTACACAAATGTAGATGCACCGATAGGTATTAGATTAGGGCCTTCATAACACATTGTGGGGTCTTACTCTTAGGGGGTGCAGACTACCCACAGTCGCGGCCGGCATGACTCACGGGTGGGGGTCGCACGGGGGGGGGTTTAATTTTAAATACATTAAAAAAATGTAGCTTACCTTTGCGGCCTGGTCCGGTCCCGCATCCACACAGGAAGCAGGCAGCCTCCCTCCCCTCCCCTCCCCTAAGCCAATCACAACGCTGCAATGGCAGCGTTGTGATTGGCTGGGACGCCGACCGCACAGGCGTCTATGGGGACGTCATTTTCTCCATGTTGGCTGCATGCAAAGCCATTGTTGCTATCTGTCACCGCTGATGTGTATTGCCAAATCGGCATTAGTCGGGGTGACAGAGCAAACAACCCAGGACTAGATCAGCATTTTTCTGGTCTTATCATGGGCATTGTTTGCTATGGGACCTGCAAGGTCTGCCCAGACAAGCTGTGTGAAAAGTGAACTGATCCCTCCCATCCTTGGTTTTGTGGCACAATTGCAATCTGAGAGATGTGAATGATGTCAGAGAAAGAGAGGGACCAGAGGGGGGAAAAATGGAAAGGAGAGACATCAGAGTAGGGAAGGCCCATCTGGTATGTCATATGCATCTAGCGGGCACCTTCAACCACTCTGGGGTAGACAAATGAGCCCACCTTCCCACTGTATCCTAAGAGTGACAGCCACCAGCTGAGGGCTGGTACCCCTTGCCCTCACACACCAATAGCAAATAACCTAGAAAGGGCAAGAAGAGAAGAAGAGATGAGAAGCAACACTTCCCCTGGCATTAGAGATGAGACTGGCATAGGCAGAGAATAGATTTCCCCAGAATTAGGTAATATGTCATTAAGAGAGGGGAATAAAGAAAATGAAACTGACATCCATCAAGGTGCTCTCTGTTTGTGTAGGCACTGGTATAAGGAGCCAGTCAACAGGCAATGAAGGTGGGATGCAACCATCCTCACTGTCACTGTGCTTTTCAGTCGTCTGATACATTGTGAGATCTATCTGTGCTGCCACTAGGGAGAAGTGCTGGAGAGACTACCTGCTGTGCAACTGCAGTGACATGGTGAGCTGCTGTGTCGCAGTGTGGACTGCAGATAATATTGTGTCTCACTGACTAGGGGCCCACCACACAATGCGTGCATCTTATGGTGTGTACACACACTCAACCCCAGACATGGATGTAGATTTCCACAACTTGCATGTCCCACTGCATTGCTAGGTTGTGACTCCACCCATCAGCTTTGACTTATCTCAGCAGCCACCTTCATCTCTACAAGAATGGCGGTGACATGCACAATATGCATGGAGCAGCCATTGTTCACAAGATTTTTGCTCTGTCCTTGTCTGTAGCCATCTTAAGTTCAGGCCATCTTTATCATCGCCTAGGGAGCTATGTCTGAAGAATTCATCTGTGCAACCCTCAATTGACCTTCTAATGTTATTTGCCAAATTTTCCAACATTCTAAAACTCAATGCAATAAAATAAATAAAATGTAAACACAAATATATAATAAAAAGATGAAAGAGTAGAGATTACAAAATATCTCAGACACCACACCTGGCTGTGGTTAGCTCATACTTGTACAGGGGAAACAGCCTTTACCAAGCAGTATTTACCTCACAAAGGGGCATATTTACAAGGATTCAATGCCGCAGTAGTGTACATTTTTTGACATTACGGCAGCTTTTTTTTATTGCCGTATTTACAAGTTGCCGCAAAGTCCAATTAGCAGCATTTTTTCAGCGTTAAGGTCATAGCGGCACGTTTGTTAGCGTGACTTACCGAAAATGAGATGCATGGTAGGCGTTTCCACGTAAAAACTCCTGCAAAACACACAACGCGATATTTACAAGGGTTTCCTTGTACGCCACAAAAAAAGAAAAACTGCCGCTAAGTCCCATTAGAGGCAGTTTTTTAACGTCAGAAATTAGCTGGTCTTAAAAATTGTGCAAACACAATTGGGGCCGGTGAGTACGTGTGCGCATGTGGAAGTTTGTGGCGGCTGTGATCTCCAGAGGCTGGGGGTTGCGGAGGCTGCCAGCGTTAGGGCGTTGAGGTGTTGGGCGCCTCGAGTCGGGCTGTGCTCAGCCTCCACTCAGATTTGCCCCTGTTGGTGCCCCTAGCCTCACGGGGCACACGCCACAGCGGCCCCCCCAACCACAAGTCCACACACCTCATCTCCTGAGCATTTTAGTGCATCACGGTGCTACTGACGGAGGAGGAGAACCGGTGAGAGGTGGGGAGAGGAGCTGAATTCAATTCCAGCACTGATGCCAATTTTCCATCAGTTTAGTTTGTACTGGCCACACATTGCACATTGCATTAGGCTCACAAAAGGCCATTGGAGTCTACAAAAGGCCACAGAGGGTCGTGTCAGCGGTGCCTAGCACCAGGAGTTCAATACTCAGAGTCGCGGATGACAACCGGTCACCGGCATGCGCGACAAAGGTGAGGTGCAGTCAAGCAGCATACTGGGCGACATTCCAGGTGTGGATACAGCTTTGATCACCTAGGAATTCGGGAAATTTATGGTCACAAAAGAAGAGCAACCTACCGCAAAGTGTGAGCCCGGGCCCCTCGTGGAAGCGGTCCAGCTAGGTCTGAGTGCCGCTTGCGGGTAGGACCGGCGAGTCTCCCACTCGGTGGCAGGGTTTGAGCCAGCAGGCTGAGACAAGATTAACCAGCACAATCAGCATATCCCGCTGAGCTCACCCAGTTAGTTATAGTTTTGGTGCTGCAGCATTCTTTCTTCATTTGTAAGCCCACAAAGTCGATTTATTTGCTGGTGATGCCCTCCAGGTGCCGGCGTTCAGGGCGCTCAACTGCTCCCTCTAGATCACCCGCTGGATTGCCAGGGTCCCATCTAGGGCTAGCTAGTCACACCTCTGATCACACCTCTGAACATACTAGTCCCCTCAAGTTACTTAAGACCATCAGGCGCAGGAAACCCCGGGGTCACCTCTCACACCTCAAATCTTACCCCTCTGTGATGTCGATGTTCAAGAAGGGCATGAGGAGTTCATCAAGAGGCACGGCTGCAAAGGATAAGGCCCATGGAGTGGCCTCCGGTGTAGTTCGTGAGGTTGAGGTGGGAGCCTGCCCCGTTCTTTCTGAGCTGGCAGTTCCACTTTTTCCTAAATATTTCCATCAGAACATTGGCAGAGTAACCTCAAAATCTCCATTAACACAGGCTACTGATGGAAGTGTTCTACCAGTAGTGGCGGAAGATACCGAGATGGAAATGGATATGCCTGTGGAAAATGTTGAGGCTCCATCTGAAACAAATTCCGATGGAAAGGGGTTGTCTCCATTGGCAGGGCTGGTATCCTTGATTGGTAAATCTAGCCCCCTGAGCAATACTGACAAGTGTTCTGGTCAACAAATGCCACAGACTGTAGACTGCAGCCTTGAACTCGGGGTCTGGAGGATTACACCTTGCCGGACATTGACCTACCATTGGAAAAAAACGAAGTTTTGGAGGCCAATTTGAAAACGCCAGTCACCAGGGAGTTGGTGCAGAAACTGGCATTGGACACTCACGCCAGTTGCCCTCGTATGCCAACCCTGTACAGTAGCACCCCCTCTAGTGTGTCTCCTGTGCATTCATTAGATTTGTCTAATCTGGAGGCGTCAGAGGCGTCGCCAGATAAAGTGGTACATGATTTTCTGCAAGTATTAAATGTAGAGGATAATAGAGTGGGGGAGGGGTAATCTTGAGATATTATATGTTTTAGAGAGGCTTCTCTCATCAATTGTATCCTTGTTGGAGAAAACCACTATGAATTCCGATCATATACTGGATGTCCTTTCACCAATTTTAATGGGGGTACAGAAGCTCAACTCAGTCAATCCCAGTATAAGTAAGTTTGAAAAGGGCATTGAAGTAAAATCTCAGGCAAGCCAGATGTGTATTGGGGTGTCAAGTTTGGGAATCCAGGCGGAGGTTCAGGAAGATAAGGGGTCCCCATTGCTTCCCCGTTTAGAGGTAGTCCCCTGGAAAGTTCTGTCCTTAAAAATCAGTGCATAGGGGATACTTTGTACATCAGTCCTGGGGGCAATGCAAACGCAACCGCAGCCATGAATACATTACAGGTGTACCCTATCTTTAAAAAAGGGTATCTTGCACTACTGAATCATTAACCAATCCCATCCATGTTAAACAGTCCATTGACAGTTTAAATGCTGTTCCCCCTGGGGAGGTTGCCCCACTGAAAGAAAGTAATGGACTAAAAGGTCAGAGGGGGAAGAAGAATAGGATTCGGCGCATCCCTAAATGGAAGCACAAAAAATTGCGGTTTCCATTGGCACTTGAGGAGCCAGACATCTCAAACCCGCCTCAAAGTAGGAAGGACACCAGACCCCCAGTCTTTGATGACAGCCAAAATTTGGGGTGTTCAGAGATAAATCCTCCCACCCTCTCCTCTATAGTAGTTGACCCCTCTTGAATGGAATTAGGGGAGCTGGAAGGGCAGGAAGTTAGAGGGACTCCAAAATGTATTGAGGGTGGAGCAGAAAACGCATTGGAGAATTTTAAAATACATTTTGACACAGATGTAGTGCACCGAGGAATTATTAAAGACTTCAACTCAGGGAACTTAATAGCACAAACCTATGCTGTTGAGCCAGAACTAGGTCAGGCCATGGATAATGTTGCCTCCATCCCCCCTGGCCGGGGTACTCTCCCAGTACGGATTGATCCCGGCCAAGGGAGGCTCTCGGGGGGGGGAGTTCTGACCTTGCTCCTTGTACTGGGCTGTTGTCTGCGTTGGGGTCTGATCTAAGGTTAAGTGATAAGACGTATGCTTAACACAGATTTGGGCAAGCAACTAAAATTTTGATCTTCGCTTCCCTGTTTGATATCGAATCAGCTCTATTCAATAGTAGCTCTCTGCTGCAGCTGCTTTCAGAAATAGAGGATTTAAGATTAGTAATAAGCAAAGACATTGAGCTGGTCTATCTAGATTTCAGTAGCGGTCCCCCAAATACCAGATTCACATTTAGCTCAGGGATAATTGCAATGCTAGTGTTGGCTAATGCTGACAATTTTAGGAAAAGAGGGCTAGATGTGTTTCCTTATGTGGACCCCTTGGTGGCCCCGCTTAACTCTCACAGGATAGACTGCCAGGAGCCAGGTAGTAGGTTTCCCAACACAAGGGGTTCCATAAATCCAAAAGATATTAAAATTTTGGTAGGTAGTTCCTCAGGAAAAAGAGAGATCAACATTATAGGACCCGAGGTTCAAAGATCCAGCAAATTCATAGGGGTTGAAGCGATGACCCAGTGGAGCTGGGTAGCTGGCTCGCTGAATGGTTCAAAAGAAAATACAAAACTTCCCATGCTGCGGAGGTAGCCCATTGGGAAAAATCTTGTCTTGGAACCTAGCGGGTGTTGGAAACTCCAATCTTAAGTTAAACTCCTTACTAGAACACAATCCCAAAATAATTTGTCTCCAGGAAACATGGAGCTGCATGGATTTCAACTTTGAGAACTTTTTGGTATATTGTTGTGCAGCAAAACCTTCAACTAAAGGTCATGCTAGTGGTGGCCTAGCCATTTTACTCAGCTGCACTATAAATTGGAATCCTGTGGTTTTTCTCCATCCATCCAAATTTTGCATGGGTGTGAAATTTAGGCCAGATAAAGGTATACGTGGTCAGACTGCATCACTTTTTTTGGTAAATGTATACATTCCACCAGGGAGAGCATCAGACTCACTGGTTGAATCTATTTTTTCCTTTGTGCATAAGACAAGTATCTCCGAAGAGTGCACCTCGATATTGATGGTGGGTTATTTTAACGCTAAAATCTCGAACTGCTCATCTATGGCTTTTTCTAACACTGAGTTGGAGGACGCATGGTCCATTCCTGAATCCTTGGTGCCTGGCCATGTTTGATCAGATAGGCGGGGTTTGTTTCTCTTGCATAATCTGAGAATCTGTGATCTTGTGCTGTTGAATGGCAGATTCCCAGATGATTCTCCTGCCTCTTTCACCTTTCATGGCCCCCGCGGGCACTCACTGATTGACTATATGATGGTATCCTACCAATTCTTTGGTACATGTTCACAATTTAAGGTACTGCCTACAAACATAAGTGATCATGGAGTCCTGTCAGTAGATGTTACTATGGAACATATGCCGATGACACCCAGCTGGTGATCTCGACAGTAGATAAGGACATTAACCACTCATTAAAACTCCATGACTGTATGCTTTCCTTAAGTCATTGGATGAGTTCTCATTGCTTGAAATTAAATTCAAGCAAAACGGAGGTGATTATGTTCGGAAATCTCTTTCCACCTTGGTCCCCAGCTTGGTGGCCGGATAATCTTGGCCCCTCCCGACCCCGGTAGATAAAGCAAAAAATCTCGGGGTTATCGTAGATGAAAAACTCAGTTTTAAAGCTCAAGTGTCTAAGGTGGTGTCCTCTTCCTTTTTTATGATTAAGGCCATAAGGAAAATTTTGCCTTTTATTCCAAAATCCTGTAGAAAGTTGGTTGTAACCTCCTTAGTCTTGTCCAAACTTGACTATTGTAATGGATTGTACATCAATCTGCAATCCACCCTTTTTAGGAAATTACAGGCAGTGCAAAATGGTGCCGCAAGACTGATTCTGGGCATACCAAAATATCAGTCAGTCAGATCAGCATTGCGAGAACTCCACTGGCTGCCAGTTGGCCAGCGGATAAAGTTCAAGGCACTCTGCATGGCCCATAAGGCATTACACAAAGAAGGGCCGAAATTTCTAGAGGACCTCTTTACATGGCATTCTCCAAACAGAACTCTGCGTTCGGCTAGTGCATATTTGATGTCGCCGGTCAGGATTAAAAAGACGAATTGGGGGGGTAGGAGTTTTACTTTTAACACCATCAGGGAATGGAATTCCCTTCCCCTATACCTCAGAAAAATGTCCCCCCTTCTCGAATTCAGGAAACAATTGAAGACCTGGCTTTTTCAGTAGTAGTAGCACTAAGCACAGTATGTAGCACTGGAAGCGCCAAGACACCCGTGGGTATTTGTGCGCTGTATAAATTCTATTAACATAACATAACATAACTCGAGTTGCTGGAACCTTGGAAACGAAGGGATGAAAGCATTTTATACAATAGAATTAATGGGCGTACTTTTTGGTCTCAAAAAAACCTCCCATGTTTTAGGAGGATTGTTGAAAACGCGTATCCTTGCCCTAGTCAGGAAAACACAATTTCCAGGTTTGAAAGGATATTGGCCCTAATTAGATTGTGCGGAAGCAAAAAGCAAGTTCGTAGCACTAATCCTTTAGTGGCTAAATCATGGGAGATAAAAAAACTAAATCGTGAGATTAACGCCCTGATAAGGGAACAATTTAAGCAGTCTTCAATGTCCAGACAAAGGGAAATTAATAGATTAAAACAGGCAAGAAAAAGAAAATTGGCATTGGAGCATAGAGATGTGGAAGATGCACATTGCATAAAATTAAGAGAGGTTGCACAGTCCGGTGATACTCGTAAATATTGGGGTTTAATAGCCAAATTTTGTGATGGCAGAACTAAGGCAAAACCCATTTTGATATCTGATGTAGAATGGACTATATACATTTCTAGGTTATATGCACTAAATCCCTTGGCTGGGCGGAATTTAGACTTTGTCTTTGACTCCCCGGTGGGGAGCGATTATGGCTCCCCCTCGTGTAATGAAATAGATGGTTATATCAAAGGGGCAAGGTATTCAGGAGCGATGGGCTCTGATGACGTACCAATAGCTATAGTTAAAGAGGACGGTGCAGCATGGGCACAATTCTTGTGTCCGGTATTCTCTTACTGCTATATACATGGGACAAATCCGTCATCCTGGAAGGGTAGTACTGTGGTCCCATTATATAAAAAGAGACCAAAAAATTACCCTGCTAGCTTTAGACAGATTGCATTATTAGATGCGACCGGAAAACTGTTTGCCAAGAGCATACTTATCCACCTTCAGGACTGGGCCTTTGGAAACTGTTTTGTCCCCGTGGAGCAAGCCGGGTTTCGTAAACATAGTGGTACCCTTGATAATATTACCGCCCTGCAAACGTTAATTTAAAAATACCCAATGAGCAAGGGTATGCCGTTATATGCGGCCATTATAGATTTCTCCACAGCTTTCGACTGGGTAGACCGTGGGACACTGTGGAGAAAATTGCCCGTTATGGGGATACCCATGAATCTACTTAGATTAATTATCACATCGCATTCCTCCACTTGGACTCAGGTCCTATTGGGTGGAACTCAGGGCCTGTCAAGTAAAATAGAGACCCATAATGGGCTGAAGCAAGGGTGCCTACTGGTCCCTCTTCTCTTCTCTCTTTATATTAAAGATTTGCCGAGTAGGGTAGGGCTTTGTAAAGGGGACCCCCCCCAAAACTAGGAACTATGAAGTTGAGCTGCCTGCTATATGCGGATGATGCCATTTTAATAGACTTAACTCCAATTGGAGTCCAAAGACGACTCATTGAGTTAGCAAGTTATTCAGAAGATTACTTTTTAAAAATAAATATCTCAAAAAGTAAAATCATGTTTTTTAGATATCGGGGATGCCGAGTCAGGAAAAACATGCACTGGTTCTTGGGGAATGATAAACTTGCCGTGGTGAAGTTATATCCATACTTAGGGAGAATTTTCCCAAATACGTGCTCCAGTTGAGATCATATTAACCAATGCAGAGGCAAGGCAATCTCTCCGGCTTCCGCAATTAGCAGACTTTATAAGCATTGTGGGAAAAGACACTTTGCACATGTTTTATCAGTTTATAAAATAAAAATACCTCCAGTATTGAGTTATGCCTGTGAAACGGTAGATGACCAGCAGTGGGATAATTTTGAGAAAGTAGAGGGGCGTATTTGGCGCCAAATGTGTAATCTGAATCGCGCAGCACCCATAGCGGCGATTCGGCTCGAAGTCGGGCTACTTTCCACTTACGTGTTCTCTATGGCTGCGTGCCTAAGATGGAGCAATGCACTATTGAACAGTTTTGAGAACCCTTTACGGGTAGCAATGCGGGAGGAAATTTTTGACACCCAGGAGGGAAAAAGTGTTCTTTTTAGGAATTACCAGAAAGCCTTAAAATTGTTCGATTTTGAGACTGTCAGTATGGGTGCTCTCCCTAAACAAATTTTGAAAACTAGAATTAAAAAATCAATTTACGACGTATCTCGTAAAAGAGATACAGCACTGTGCGCAGAGCATCGCAACAATGACCTTATAGTGGGGAGTAGTATTTACAAAAAGCCACAACAACCGTTATATGGAATCTTCAACACGGAGTGCGCAGAATAATCCTGCTGCTCCGGTTGAATTTACTTCCCTTAGGAATTGTAACAGGAGCTTGGGAGGGTCTTCCTAGGCAGGAAAGACTCTGTCACCTATGCAGTACTTTTGTACAGGACTTAAATCATGTCCTATTTGTTTGTCCCCTACTTAAACCTTTACGACGTAGATATTTAAGACCCTTTTTTCTAAAGTACAATATTGTCACAGCTGAGGAGGCCCACAACTGTCTTCTGGCCTCCCCCCTCCGAACAAGTCTGTTTTGAACTTTTTAGCTTTTTTAAACAATTTTCAAATGTATTCTAGAGAAGAAGCCGGTTGCCTCGTTTAGCCATAGTAGGCCGCATAGGTTCCTTTTAGAGCTAAACCTAATGAATTTTATAAGTAGTACTTCTTGGTAGCTTTTATTAGAAGGTTTTAATTGTTAAAGTGTTATTGTTATAATATGTTTGTTATTAACTACGTCATGGTTGCATCTTAAAAGGGTTTTTTGATATTGGTGTTATAGTTGCGTGCTTGCACTTTGATTCCTTGTATGCTGCTACCATCATGGACAATTGAATATCTATCAATCCAAGATTTTGATATTTGAGCACTTGCACTTTTCTGTTTCCCTTAATGCTGCTAGTTAATGCATACTGAACACTGAATTGTAGAATTTTATAACTTCTGTACCTTAATTCTTAATCCGAGAGGAATTAATCGCATCATTACAAACATATCTTTTTTTTTCTTTGAAATCATCGTAAAAGCACAGTTGAAGTTGTCTAAGCATCCAATGGTTTATCTTGCTTTGTCCAGCCCCCGCAACCTTTGTATTTGGAAGGACTCTGAAATTGAATTAGTGCTTACATTGCTCCTCCCTGCAATTAACACATAATTACAAATTTTTTAATTATTTTATGAAAAAAGAATCTCTCTTTTTTTCAGTGTTGGTTGAGTTGATATTTTGGATATATGTTTTTATGTGGAACTCTTCGGAGTTCCAAATCATAATAAATAAATTGAATTGAAATTGACAAAACAAAAGTACAGGAATGTCCCCCTTCAATAAGGTAGGGCACATTCCTGTCATTTTTCCTTACGTTGGTGCCTGTGTTGCAGAGCTGATTGATGTTCTGCAGGATGGGACACCTTCCTGTACAAAATCAATAATTCCAGGCAATGTCCTCTTTCTATGTGTGCGCAGAATGCAGCACACATAGAAATAGGAAAAAAAGAGGAGAAATGAAAACATTTATCCTCGTAGCGCCTCCCAAATGCCACCCTTGGGATGGTGTTAGATTCAAACACATTTCCAGGTTTATGTTTTCTCGTAAATCTGGGGATGCTTCAAATTCCATGGGTTTTTGGTGGGAACACCCACAGCAACACCCATGGAATGCCCCTTTCATGCAGTTTTATGAGTGATAGGGGCACATATTTACAAGGCCATGAAAAGCCACGTAAAGTGGCTTTACATGGCCTTGTAAACATGCTGTGGCACATTGCGCCATCGAAACGTAAAAAAACGTGACATTCCAGTGATGCAAAAGTGCCACTAGGGCCTCATAAATTAGGCCTTTGGATAACAGAAGAACTCCCACAATTCATTCGTTGGCAAGGTCAACAACGCCATGGACCTCCTGCCAGTGCAGCTAGGAGTACCAAAGAGACCACCACCACCACCTCTGTCATGCATCACTCACCTGAACAACTGCTCCGTTCCCTTTGGATGATGAGTGGACCTGATCCCCTCTAAGTGCTGACCTCGGTAGACCAGAACGTCAGCAACAGGAACCTGGAGACCAGGAACCGCAGAAAGCCAGAAACTCTCCAGAGCCATCTCGAACTGTGGAAGAAGGAGAGATGTACAACCAGTCAACCTTAAATTAGGTCATCTGCCATCTGAGGAGTCACATCCGGGGGCCGCCCAACTTCCGCACCGGATGGCCACGTCGCAGTGGAGCCATTGTCACTGGGGGAGCGTTCAGGGGAAGTGTCGGGATCCTGTCTCTGATCGCACATCATTGCTGCCGCCGCATACAGCACCTTCCGCCTCTCTTGTATAACCTACTCCAGATTTAGGGTGGCTTGTAGTTGTGGCATCTGCTACTTCTACGCCTCCCACTACGACTGGCTCCGCGAATGACAGCTTGTTGCGCAGACCCTTCACTCCCTGTCCGCAGCACCTGATGACCAGTAGAGTCCAGACAGGTCCAGACCTGTTCAGCGGCATCACAGAATCACGTGTTACCATCTGAGACAACTCCCAGCCTTGCCGGAAGAGGAGGGAGTAATTGATGCCCAACTCTCGGAGACGTCGCTTAACCACTAGAAATGACCCCTTCTGCCGCCCCGTGGCATAGTCAGGGAAGAAAAGTATTTTGGCGTTATCCACTTTCACCTCCCCCAGCTAACGTACCTCCCTCAGGACAGAGTCACGATCCCTGTAGGAGGCGAAAGAGAAAGGGTCTAGGACATGTCCCCAGCCGCGGACGGCTCGCCGGCACTCAATGGGCCCGCTCCACAACAAATAATGGGGAGAGTGCACCTGCTGGCAGTAGGCCATGCAACCATGTCTCAATATATGCTACTGCATCATCTCCTTCTGCTCCCTCGGGCAGACCCACCAACCGCACGTTGCTCCGCTGGGAGCAGCCCTCTGCATCCTCCACTCTTTTTTCAAGTGACTTCACACGTGCCATTAGCTGCTGTACCTCCAATGGTGCATTCGAGATAATAGGGTGGACTTCGGCCAGTTCTTGCTCAATGTTGTGTACATTGTCAGTCAGCTTGCGATGATCTGCGTGCTCCAGGGTGTAGTTGACTGTGATTTTGTCGATGTGGCCCTCAAGGGAAGTGCACGTTTGTTCGAGGGAGGTACCTATTTCCTCCACAGCCACAAGTACAGAGTCTAGTTTGGAGTCCAGTGTGTCCGCTGTTACCTGCCCTGGCAGCCAGCGACTTCCAGCCGCTCAGTCCACCGACACGGGGGAACGGCAATGTGTCTACGCCGCCCCAGTGTGCAGGGGGCTTAACGTGTTGCGTGATGTGGCTGTGGTGGGGGATGTCGAGAACCAGTCTGGCTGCGGTATTTTCGACGTTCTGTAGTTTCTTGAGCTGTTTCTGGGTGACGCCAGCGTAGAGTGCATTGCTATAGTCGAGTCTGCTGGTGATGAGTGCGTGGGTGCCCATCTTTCTGGATTCTGTGGGGATCCATCTGAATGTCTTTCGAAGCAGGTGAAGCGTGTGGAAGCAGGCTGAGGAAACTGCCATGATTTGGCAGTTCATAGTGAGTGATGATTCCAGTATGATGCCAAGGGTGCGTGCGTGGTCTGTGGGGGTGGGGGTGATCCCAGAGCATCTGGCCACCAGGAGGTGTCCCAGGCTGAAGGGGTGGGTCCCAGGATGAGTACTTCGGTCTTGTCCGAGTTGAGCTTGAGGCAGCTGCCTTTCATCCAGATAGCAACGGGCTTCATTCCACTGTGGAAGTTGGTTCTGGCGGTTGTGGGTTCATTGGTGAGGGAGATGATCAGCTGGGTGTCTTCGGCGTAGGAGACGATGTTGAGTCCGTGGCTTCTGACAATGACTGCGAGGGGGGCCATGTAGATGTTGAAGAGCGTGGGGCTCACAGAGGAAATGTGGGCTACTCCACAGCTGATCTCCGCGGGTTCTGAGAGGAACGGCAGTAGTCTGACTCGCTGAGTCCGGCCGTGAGGAAGGAGTGGATCCAGTCCAAAGCCTTGTCGCGGATGCTAGCGTTGTGGAGTCTTGTGATTAGGGTGCAGTGGGAGACGGTGTTGAAGGAGGTCGAGAGGTCTAGTAGGATGAGGGCTGCGGTCTCGCCCTGGTCGAGGAGGGAGAGGATGTCGTCTGTGGCGGCGAGGAGTGCAGTCTCTGTGCTGTGGTTGCTTCAGAAGCCGGATTGGGAAGTGTCCAGGACATGGTTCACTTAGATGAACTCAGAGAGTTGGGCGTTGATGGCCTTCTCTATGACTTTGGCTGGGAAGGGGAGGATTGAGATCGGTCTGAAATTCTTGAGGTCTGTCAGGTCTGAGGATGGCTTCTTCAGCAGAGGGTTGATCTTGGCATGTTTCCAGTCATCGTGGAAGGTGGCGGTTTCGATGGAGCAGTTGATGGTGCATCAAAGCTGGGGGGCGGTGGCGGCGGCTGCTCTATGGAAGATGTGGTACAGGCAGGGATCTGTCAGGGCACCTAAGTGGATGCTCTTCATGGTCTTGAGTGTCTCCTCTGTTGTGAGCGGGGTCCAGCAGAGCATGGTCTGTTGGGGTGCCGCTTCGTTGTGTACGATGGTGGCGGGTGTGGTGGCCGCATCTGGGGTGTCAAAGCCGTTTTAGATCTTCCTAATCTTGTGGTGGAAGAAGGTGCCGAGTTTGTTGCAAAGTTCTTGGGAGGGGGGCACTGGCGGTGATGGCAATGGCGATGTCTGTTGCAGAGCATGGGTTTGTCCAGGTTTCTGTGAAGAAGGCGATGTCTGGAGAGGTGTCGTCAAGGAGGTCGCAGATTTATGTGGCGTGTTTGTGGAGGGACCGCACGTTGAGGAGGATGCAGTTGAGTTGGTCCGGTGCGCTGTTGGTTGGCTGTGCGGCGAGAGGAGCTGGTGTGTTGGCATGGCAGAAGGTACAGTTGTTCGGCAGTCGAAGGGTCCTAGGGTATTTTTCGGTAATGCTAGATGGCAGGCGGCATGGCGTCCAGGGTTGAGAGCAAGGAGGGTGCTGGTGTCGTAGTGGGGAAGTGTCCGAGAGGCAGGGCCCTGGTGCTGGGCGTGGTCCAGGTATGGACAGACGCAGACGGGTTTGAATTTGGTGGGCCTACAGCGCGCGGCCACCATTCAGTAGTGCTGCAGGGGTGGCTGGACAGCTGTGAGGCAGTAAACGTGGGAGCGGGAAAGGACACTGGAGGGGGGCAGGGCCACTTGGGATCGCAGCAGCAACAATAATGCCATGTAATGACGTATTGTAGATACGTCGCAAATATGGCGATGGATTTCGGCGATAGACAGTGGTAAAAAAATTGACGCTAAGCAACATCAAAACTGCTTAGCGGCAATTCTTGTAAATATACCCCAAAGCCTTTACCACACATCCTTTACCATGCATGCCTTTACCATGCAGATGCCTTTACCACACATGCCTTTACCACGCAGATGCCTTTACCACGCATCCCTTTATCATGCAAGGTAAGTATATTTAAGGTAAGTACGTACTTATATATGCATGTATATCAACAAATAATTTAGGTTTTAGTGGTGAGTAGGGGTATAGGGTGGTAAGAGTATAAAAGTGCTTGTGCTCTCTCCTGAAAACATGTTAGATGGCTTACACGTATTACACTTGGCATCCTAGACGTGGTTTCCCTTGATGTTTTGCCTTCTGACCTCCTGTTTTTGACTGTTTTGCTGACTTCGTTTTTGCTGGCTTTAGGAATCTGGGCACTTTACCACTGTAAATCAGTGCTAAAGTGCATGTGCACTTTATTGAAAACATGTTAACATTGGTTTATCCACAAATGGCATATTTGATGTACTTATAAGTCCCTAGTAAAGTGCACTACATGTGCCCAGGGCCTGTAAATCAAATGCTACTAGTGGGCCTGCAGCACTGATTGTGCAACCCACTTGGGTAGCCTTTTAAGCATGTCTCAGGCCTGCCACTGTAGAGCCTTTATGTGCAGTTTAAAGTGTCTTTTCGACCTGGCAAGTTAACCTACGTGCCAGGCCCAAACCTTCCTTTTTATTACATGTAGGTAATCCCTTAGGTAGGCCCTGGACAGTCCATGGACAGGGTGCAGTGCATTTAAAAGTAGGACATGAACTTTTAACTTTTACATGTCCTGGTAGTGAAATACACTTAAATTTGTTTTTCACTACTGCAAGGCCTATCTCTCTCATAGGATAACAGTGGGATTGCTTTATTACAGTTTATAAGGCGCGCCTAAGGCAAGCCCGTCTGCCCTGTCCGCGCTCGGCCCGCGTTCAGCGCCAGCTGTGCTGCCGGTTTCGTGTTAGGAATGGCGAATACGCACTCATATACCAGAGGTGAGCTCCTGGAATTGTTTCAATTGAGTAAGAAATGTTCTGGGCCACTTTTGGGAGGCATTCAGAACACGGGGGATCAGACATGTCCGAACTGCAAACTGAAGCTAACTGATATAAAAATCAAGCGTCTTTCAGACGAGGATTCTAGGGATAGCCAGAAAGGGCCCCAGGAGGGAATAAGGAGGGATCAGAGCAACCCTAAGATTAAAAAAACACCCAGAGGATTATCATGTGCACTGTTAAATGCTTGGTCACTTATTAAACATAAGTATGAATTTGGCCTTTTTAGGTCGAGCCTAGAGTAGCGCGCAAGCGCTGCTTCTGGCGAAGACTTTATGTAGTGGGCATTTGAAAGCTGACCACACGCTCGTGCACAATGGCCTTTTCCGTGCGGTTACCCGCACGTTTCAGGCACGATGCACGAGCGTGTGGTCAGCCGACGGCTTTCCGTCATGACTCATTAAGTGCTCGCGGCACCCTAACAGCACGCGATCACTTTCACTTTCGCGCGCACCACTCGCGGCACGCTTGGTTTTATTTACAGCCGCCTCACCCCGACAGCTTTGTTTTCCAACCGCGCCCATATTTTGACCTCTGAACATTTTTTTTAAATAAATTGATTCAGTATGTGCGTTTTTTGGGGGGGGGTGAGAGAGAAAGCTTAGTGGATGTTTTGTTTTCAATAAGATGGGTTGTTTTAACGGTAGAGATAGGAGGGGGGGGTTGCATATAACCGCTGTGCGTGTATTTTCTTTGCGTGGACCTTGATTAGTTGTAGTTGCGTTTTATTATTCTGGCAATAAGAACAGAGCCATAAATGTAGAAGGCCTTCCTCCTCTTTCGCAAGCTTTGCTCGTCTTTGGCCTCTGCGCTCTTTTAAAAGATGGGTTCGATAGCCGCCTTGTAGTTGCGGAGTCCTTGTAGCAGGGAGTGCCGAGCCGGCATCCGGGTTGTGTTTGATGTATGCTCTGAGCCCCCACGAAGCTGCTTGGTGCCAGCGCATCTCTTAGCAGGAGGCAGGGGGCTTTTACTCGAGTAGTGCGCCATGAGATCACTGCGCTGCTCCGGTATGTTGTTCTTTCTCCAGCTCGGCACTGCAATGATTCCTCCTTGTGTCAAACATGGTGTTTCCGTAGAACCCCCCACAAGGAGCTACCTACATACAGCGTATTTTTAGTTATTCCGCAAATCCACTGTATCAGCACTGCAAGGATTCCTGCTTGTTTCAAGCACGGTATTGCGCTCAGGTCTTTCCGCAGAACCCCCACACGGAGCTGCCTACATAAAGCATTATTTATTTATTTGGAAAATCCCTGATGTTTTGTTTGGGCCATTGCTTAAGTTGTGTTTTCAATACAAGTATTACTGCGAAGTCGGGAGTGGGTTGCGTTGCACGTCTTTCATTTCCACTTGAAACAAGCAACAAGCTGGGACATTCTCTCGACACCTTGAGGATGGCTGCCCGAGTGCCTTACAAACATGATGGGGTATAATGAGGAAATAGAGGGAGCTATTCCTTCCGCTTCCTTTGTGTATCTAGGTTTTTAAATAGCAGTTTTATATAGCACGTCTATGGGCCAATGGCACCACAGCACGCAATTACATTACGTTGTTTAAAAAAAACAATTTTGCACGTGAAGATTGAGTTGTCCCGGGTTACTGGAGCTTTAGCCGCTGGGGCACAACATCCCTCTATATGGACACCTTTCTAGCTGTACACCACCCTGTTTCTGGCTGGTGTATTTTCACTGAGGGACATACAGTGAATTATAACCATTCTCGCTCTGAACATTTGTCAAGTTGGCAACTCACACCTGAAGACTGAGTGGAGGTCAGTGTCAACCATGTTTTACTCTGCAAGTGCATTCACATAGCTACTGCAAATTCTGGCCCAATTATAGGCAGTCGGCTCCATAAAAGAACGAGTTTCCTTTTATTATACAGCGTCTGCCTCGAAAGGGGAAAATTTAAATTAATCGGCAAGGGGGAGGAAACTCCAAGTGCTAGAGAATGTTTCCAGAAAGAATATTTTATGCACGTTCAAAAATATCCGAAATGCAATGCATATAGTGAATATGGTTGTACAATCTGTTTCCTCACGTTTTACGCCCAGCACTGTATATTCCTAAATCTGGGAACCTCTAGTGATGGCTTGTGGTAGTGCACCATAGATCACCCAGTGCTGTATAATGCTATCTGGGAACCTCTAGTGATGGCTTGTGGTAGTGCACCGTAATTCACCCAGTGCTGTATATGCCTATTCGGGAACCTGTAGTTACTTGTTTTTCTTTTTCTTTAAGTTATTTATTTTTTCTGCAAACATATGGACGCTACCTTGGGGTAGTATCAGTTTTACTATTTATTACTTTTAATACCGCTTTCATATGTTTGCAAAAACAGGACTGTTCCTTGCATGTTCTTTTTCTTTCTACCTACCTCCACTTTAGCCATTGCTTGTTGTAATTGTCTCCATGATGTCGGGTTCATTTCTTATCTGCGTATCTCTCTTGTTACCTTTGCTTTCTGTCTGTATTTTCTCATTTACTATCTATCTTAATCTTTTCTGCCTACCTTTTGTGGCCCTTAACCACTGTGTCTTTTTCCCATTCTCTGCTCATCTTTTCCCATTTCCTATGTGTGTGCCTTCTTTCTTTTCTACTTTACTTGACTTTTTTCTAACACTCCGACTGTCAGCCTTTTCAATAGGTCTCGCCTTTGGGACCTTATAAGTGTTTAGCCATGCAACAGTAGATGTTGTTGCACCAAGGATATTGTGCTGCATAACTAAATATTTATAAGGTCCCAAAAGCGAGACCTATTGGCTATGCCAATGCTTGTTGTTAATGTTAATGACCTGGACCTCATCTTCGTCACGGAAACCTGGGCGGATGAATCCTCAGGCCCAGATCTGGCGATAGCTATTCCACCGGGGTTTGCAATAGCTAGGACCGTGTCGGCAGAAAGGGAGGAGGGTTGGCGATAATTTACAGAGACTATCTAAAAGCATCTTTTAAAGCTATCCCTACAGACATACATGCCGAGGTGCTCTCTTTTAAGATAGCAGCCAGTCATGTCTTCTCGTTCAATGGGCTGCTAGTGTACAGGCCGCCGGGTTCCAGAAATAATTTTTTGCAAACCATGGGAGAGCTCTTGGAATACAAAGTAAATTCTCAAAACTTCACCATTTAAGTGATTTCAATTTTCATTTAGACATCACGTCCGACAAAGATTCACAGGCCTTGATGGACCTAGTGACAGGTGCAGGTCTAGAGCAGATGGTAGAAGAATCTACTCATACTGCGGGCCATCTCTTGGACGCCGTTTTTTCAGATTGTCCTCTGCTTAAATTCAATAGTAACTTGCAACTACCGTGGTCAGACCATTCAGCAGTAATGCTAACCCTTGATTTACCGCCTTTAACAGGCTCTAAGCACGGTCAAGCAAGTAGCTTTAAAAGCTACTTGTGGCAGCGGTTTGATAAAATCGCTTTCACTGATCAATTGAATCAGAGCAAACCCTGTCTTTCTACAGATTCAGAAGTAGCCTCCTTACAAATACCATAATTGGATTTCAGCAGCAGCTCGTATTACCATCCCCCAGAGAGCTGAAAAATCTAGCAGGACTGCACCTACTGAACCTTGGTTCTCTGAAGAACTAAGATCATTAAGAAGACTCTGCTGTAGTCAAGAAAGATGCTGGCGTAAACATTATGATCCCAGGGAAAAAGAAAGATACAAGTCAAGATTGGCACAATATAAAGAATTGATTAAAAATACTAAAATCAGATATTATTCAGAAAGAATAGAAGGGGCACAAAACAACTCTAAGGAGCTGTTTGCGACAGTTTTGAAACGTAGCCATTTGCAGGAGACTAGTCAAAGCACAACAGATCAAGCGTTCTGTGACAATTTGGCCTCATATTTTTGTGATAAAGTCTCTGCTATCTACAACACATTCACGGCTCATTCGGTCAACACACTAACTGTTCAGGCTCCACTAACTGATATTGAAAATCCACTTCTAGGCTTGTCCATCTCGGCCCATGAACGTACTCCACTCTGTTTTTTAAATTTTACACCAATGTCTCATGAACAAACCGCAAAGATTCTGGTAGCAACTAAGTCAGGATCCCCGTTGGACCCTTGTCCTCTGAGAATAAGCCATATGTTAGTTGAGACACTCGCCTGCCCTCTCATGGAGGCTCTAAACACCGCCATTAAAACTACAATTTTCCCCTTGTTGTGGAAAAAGACATCTATTTTACCTTTATTAAAAAAGCCCAATTTAGATAAAATTGATGTAGGAAACTATCCTCCCATCTGCCGCCTACCTCCACCGGCTAAGATTCTTGAAAAACACATGAATCAGGAACTAGGTGCCTTTATTGAGAAAAATCAGGTCCTAGATCCTACCCAGTATGGTTTTAGAAGCCAACATAGTACTGAACTGGCCTTGCTTACCGCTACCGAGGAAATCAGACTGGCAGTTGACAAAGGAGGATCGGCAGTTTTGATACTGCTAGATCTGTCAGCTGCCTTTGACACGGTAGACCACGGCATTCTAATAGATCGGCTTCGTGAGGCAGGCGTTGGTGGTTCGGCCCTTGCACTCCTTAAGTCATTTCTGCATGGTAGGGAACAATTTGTTGAAATAGGAGGTTTTAAATCAAAATGTTTTAGGCTCCCATGTGGGGTGCCCCAGGGCTCATCCTTGAGCCCTACCCTTTCAACATTTATGTTGCTCCCTGGCTCGTATGATCAAAACTCATGGTTTTGAATTGGTATCATACGCAGACGACACGCAGATTATTATATCAATCTCAAGCAAAAAACAGGATACCGCATTGAAGTTCAAGGAGTGCATGAGTAGTGTTAGCGAATGGATGGCCAAAAACTGCCTTAAGTTAAACTCGAATAAAACAGAGGTTTTACTTTTCGGCAAGGGTACAACATTTTGGTCCTCAGACTGGTGGCCATTGGAATTGGGAACTGTCCCCGTCCCAGTCACTAAGGGTAAAAATCTTGGAGTCATTATGGACTCCACCCTTTCCTTCTCCCAGCATGTAAAAATGCTTACTGCATCTATTTATTACACCTTGAAAATCCTGAGGAAAGTACTCCCTTGTATTCCAACAAACCTACAGAAAACTGTGGTGTCAGCCTTAGTGTTATCAAAACTTGATTACTGCAATGGGCTTTTGGTTGGAGTAAACAAATCGGTTGTAGCAAAGCTACAGGTACTTCAGAACTCCGCCGCAAGACTGCTCTTTGGATTAGCCAAATACACATCAGCTAAACATGCCCTCAACACTCTGCACTAGCTACCTATGGAGAAGCGCATAAGGTTTAAAGCCTTATGCATTGCCTTTAAAGCACTACAAAATTCAAGTCCTAGTTACCTGATAAAGCACTTTAAATGGCATATCCCTGGACGTACACTTCGGTCGACTTCACTGAAGTTAGTAACAGAGCCTACGTTCCGTCTTCAGAGATGAGGTGGTAAAAGTTTCTTCAGCATTACTACAAGATGGTGGAATAAGCTACCATTTTATTTGAGGAATGCTTCTGAGTTGCTGTCTTTTAGGAAGGGACTAAAGACATGGCTCTTTACTCTGTAACCCTGCGTAAGGACTGTTTGCTTGCATCCTTGTACAATCTTAGTAGCTCATTATGTTACCCTCTCTTCAATGTCCCCTTACTTTGTTCCTCCCTCCTTTACTGTGAAGCGCTCTGATACCCTTCGGGGTCTTGTTCGCGCTATACAAAACTTTTTAAATAAATAAATGACATCTAGTGTACACTGTGTGGCGATTCTTCAGGCGCCTATACGCCCTCAGGTAGCAGTGCGCTATATAAATACTTAAATAAATAAATAAGTGTAATTTCTAATTGGGAAAAGATGGGACCTCCAAATTTGGTGTCTCTGGAATCACAATTTAAAAACACAACTTATGGTGAAGTTGGTTTTTAAATTGCAATTCTGAAAATGCCACTTTTAGAAAGTTGGCTTTTTTTACTGTAACCATTTGGAGCCATAAATATCATTATTGGCAATAGAGAGTACCTAATTGCGATTCACTGCGAATAGCAATTAGCTAATCGCTGTTCCTAATGTATGCAACTCCATGAGTTACATTTAGCAATTCCTAGTGGGTTGCAAATCGACCTACCTCATGAATATTCATGAGGTAGGTCGCAATTGCGACCCATTAGGAATCACTAAAATCACAGGGATGGTGGCCTGCTGGGGTCAGCAGACCACCATCTCCGTGACTGCTTTTAAATAAAGCAATCATTTTTTTTTTTTTAAATGCAGCTTGCTTTCCTTAAAGGAAACTGGGTTGCATTTAAAAAAGAAAAATGAAACTTTTTCTTTTCATTTTTTTAAGAGCAGGCAGTGGTCAATGGGACCACTGTCTGCTCTGAAAAAAACATTTTCGCTACCATTCCCAAAGGGGAAGGAGTCCCTTAGGGACCCCTTTCCATTTGCGAATGGGTTAGCACCTACTTGTAGTAAGTGGTAAAATGATAATATTTTGCGACTGCATTTTGGTCGCAAAACATTCTTACATACCGCTGCAATTTGGTATTAGGAAGGGACGCCTTAAACACGCCCTTCCTAATACCAAATCAGTATGTATTCGCAATTCCAAATTGCGATTCGGTAACATTTTACCGAATCGCAAATTGGAATTCATACATACCAAAATGCATTTTACAGGTCGCAAACGGCCCAAATCTGCAAATCGGGCTGTTTGTGACAGGTAAAATGCATGATACATATGGCCCTTGGTGCCTTTTGCCAGTCTCTGGAATACACGTCTGGGGTTGGTGACAGCTGGCTTCCTGCATTCCCTCTAGACAGCAACACGCAAAGGAATAGTAGGTGTGACTGACTAGCCATCTGCATGCTGATGGGTCATCCTGTGCTGGATAGGACACTTGTGCAAGATGACCTGTGCAGGATGAGATAACACTTACACCGGAAAGGGCTGTGTCCTGTCCCCACACAAAGGGTTGCATACCCCTCTGTAGTGAGCCTGGAGCCAAGGCAGGGAAGGCAGGGTCTTGTGCACTTCAAAGGCATCTCTTTGAAGTCTCCCTAATTTATAGGCCTACCTGTGTATAAGTACTGGACCTCTAACACCACCAAATCAGAACACTTCTGGAACTGAGGACGTTCTACTAGGAAGAAGGACTGCTCTGCTTCCAGGAGGGACTACCACTTTGCTGAACTGCTTTGCTGTGTTGGCCTGCTGCCTCTTGCCTGGGAGTGAGAAGACTGGACCTGCATCTCTACATCCCGGAACCAAAGTATCTCCAAGAGCTTGTTGGCTTGCCTCCTGTTTATGAAGTCTCAGGGATATCAAAGACTTCACCCTACAACCTGCAACCAGCACCTGGACTCTGGCTTCTGTGAATCCGGCTCTGCTAAGTTATGCCAATCCAGTGCTAGGCCCTTGGAATTGAGTGTTCAGTGCTGCAATCCAGAAAATCCACGCATCGAAGATTTTACGCCGATCAGAACCAGTACATTTCTTTTGACAGAGACGCATCACCGCTGCTGCACGAACCACGGATATCACATCGCCGATGGTGCTACGCATAGTCCCATGTTTCCAACGCATCTCCGACTTTGCGTGGCTTGCCGCCAATGCATTGCTTTGTGCTGCATGCATCTTCTACAGCCCAGCAGTTCATGATGACGCATAGCCCCAATGTTCATCGCATCTTGACTCTCGACGCATCTTCAACTTTGTGGAGCTCAGAACCGATGCATCGCCCCATCTGCAAGAACGACAGCGACGCATTGCCTTCTTTGCTCCACGCATCGCCCTCAGCATTGACGCATCCAAGGCACTGTTCAGTGGCGAAGGCTGGTCCCTGTATCCGACCCGCTCTCCATCGTGGTTGGCCTGAACTTTTCGATTTGCCCCAGTCAAGCGCGACCAGATAGCACAGGCTGGCGCTATTTGTTTCTAAGCACTGCAAAACAGTAAATTCTTCATACCTTGACTTCTACTTATTGGATTTTTGTCATTTTGGTCTTGTTTTACCCATAAAATGTTGGTTATTTTTCTAAACTGGTGTGGAGTCCTTTTGTGGTGTTTTCACTGTGTTACAGTGTGTTGTGTGCTCAAATACTTTACACATTGCCTCTTAGTTAAGCCTGACTACTCTGTGCCAAGCTTCCAGAGGGTGAGCACAGGTTAATTTAGAGTGTTACTGACTTACCCTGTCTAGGAGTATGGTTCCTGCTTTAGAGGGTGCATACTTCTGCCAACCAGAAACCCAATGTTTAACAATACCCAATTGGGATATTTAATTCATTTGTAAGTACCTAGTAAAGTGGCACTACCTGTTCCCAGGGCCTGTAAATTAAATGGCACTAGTGGGCCTGCAGCAGTGATTGTGCCACCCACTTAAGTTGCACATTAAACATGTCTCAGGCCTGCCACTGCAGCCTGTGTGTGTGCAGTTTTAAACTGCTATTTTGACCTGGCAAAATAAACCTTGTGCCAGGCCCAAACATTCCTTTTCAACAGATATAAGCCACCCCTAAGGGAATCTCTGGACAGCCCAGAGGCAAGGTGCAATGTATTTTAAAGGTAGGACACATGTCTTTTAAGGAAAAACTCTTAAATTTGTTTTTTACTATTGCAAGGTCTACCTCTCCCATAGGATAACATTGGAGTTACCTTATTACGTCTTATAAGTGTAATTTCCAGATGGGAACAGGTAACCAGTACATATTTGTGTCTCGGGAATTGTAATTTTAAATCCTAGCTTATGGTGAAGTCGAATTTTAAATTGCAGTTTTGAAAATGCCACTTTTTGAAAGTTGGAATTTTCTTGCCTTAGCCATTTGGTCACATGTCTGGGTGTGAGGGGTCAGTTGGACATTGTGTATTCCTCTTAAACAGCCACACACAATGGGGAGTTTAAGTGTGACTGGATGGACCATCACTGGCAGGATGAAAGGAAGGAGCTGGGTTCAGCCCCACTTCCAATTGAATAGGCTGTGACCTGTCCCCACACAATGGACTGCTTACCCCCTGCAGGTCAGTCTGGAGCCAGGGCCAGGAATGCAGGGCACCTGTGCACTACAAAGGCATGCCTCTAGAAGCTTCAACCCATTTCAAAGGCACAACTGGATATAAATACTGGACCTCAGACAACAACTCTTCAGTACAGTCCTGGACCTGTGGATGTTCTTCCAGAAAGAAGGGCTGCCGTGCTGCTGAAAGGACTGCCACTCTGCTGGACTGCTGCTCTGAAGGAACTGCTACCCGCCTGGTTTGACCTGCTGCCTTCTTGTCTGGGTGAGAAGGACTGGACCTGCATCTGTTGAACCCAGTGTGACTGCAAGGGCTATTTGGGTGGCCTCCCGATCTGACGCCTCAGGGACACAATAGGCTTCGAACCACCCTCTACCTGCACCTGGACTCTGCCATCTGTGAGTCTAGCCTGTCAAGTGGTGCCACCCCAGTCTAGGATCCTCGGAAGTGGGCTTAAGGTGCTTGCCAGCCCCTGTGGATCCAGCCGCTGTGGATCTCCACTGCTGTGCGGTGCAACCCCAATCAGAACTGAAGCATCTCCGCTGCTGTGTGCTTTGGACCTGTCGCAAAGGCCCACAGCTCCTTCAGAACCACCACTGTGTGATGCATCCTTGGCGCAGGCCCTCGCATCCATCATTGAGCAGCCTCAGCAACGACACCGAACTCAGCATAGCAGCCTTACAGCCTTCGGAACCGAGTACTGGCAAAAACAGAGTCATTGCTGAGACAACAAAGATAGAAAAAACAAGAGGCATAAAAGATTGATGTAAAAAAGAATGAGTCAG
Organism: Calotriton arnoldi; assembly: GCA_963921515.1. NCBI lineage: Eukaryota > Metazoa > Chordata > Amphibia > Caudata > Salamandridae > Calotriton > Calotriton arnoldi. The sequence continues at coordinate 999,867 of CAWUFW010005631.1, forward strand.
TGGAGCCAGGTGTAGAACAACACACGGCCTCAACAGGCAGTGTTACAACATGCAACATCATATGAGCTTCTTAATTCAATAAGATGAATTTGAAATAGATGCATGCATTACCAACTAGCATCAATGTATTTGAATGGGGTACAAAGTAACAAACCTGTGAAATTTCCATGTCAGTCAACAGAGCTTGCTGCTCTCACGGAAGAAATCAAAGTGTGTACCTCCCTCATCTACTCAGCAGTTTTACTGCAGAGCACTGGGGCTTATAGGCCATAACATACAGCCTTTTCTCAGGATATTGGATTACGATGCAGTTTCCCTGCACTATTTCACAGACTAAGGAAACTCAAGGGTACAAAGATCTCACTCGACTACTGCCTTGGTGTTCCCAATGGCACAGCATCATCTCAGGGTGCCATCAACAGCAACAATTTGAAAGAAACATCATCATTCTGCTCAGCCACAACATCACTGATCAGGCTTGTGATTATGCGAACACTAAAATGAAGAAGTATGCTGAAAAAGGAAGATAGCTACTAGTTCTGGACTTGCCACAGGAGACTGGGTCCTTCCTTGTGTGCTAAGAGAAAAATATTAAGTTGGACAATAATTTTGAGGATCAACTCCTGCAGGTTATTCAGATCAAAATGATGATCTCTACAGGTTCAGGACTACATTCCATCATGCACCATAATGATTTGACATTAGGAAACCTCACAGTGATGACACAGCATACAGAGTTGCACACATTAGACATCAGATGGAGAAGGCCAAACAGTACCAGTGAATCAAATGGAATGTTCTAGGTCGTTAAAGGCCAGTACACCACTCTGGGTACTTAAAGAATGCCAACCATCAGCCGTGGGCAGACAATCCTGTCACCACACCAACTCAAAGCATATGGAATGATGGGAAGAGGAGAATTAAAGAAGAGAAGTGCCATTTCCTTTGAGCGAAGGGATACGAGAAGAATGAACAGAGAATAGCTCTAATGAGCAGAAAATATCTCTAACAAGAAGAAAATCCTTTGTGACTTACAAAGTGAAATAAAGAAAGAGAACCTGACAGCCACCATTGTGCTGTGTGTGTATAAGCACTATACAGATACTTGACAATGGAGAAGGGTTCAACAGAAGGTGGACAATGAAAAAATCTGTTTTTAAGTGCTGAACATTGTCTGCCTAACCCCATTTGTGTAACTCAAGAACGCCGCTCTGCTGATCAAAAACACCAACTTCCAAAATGATAAGTTAATATAATTAAATGTTAATAAATTCTAACCCCTTAACATTAAAACATAAACTGAAAAACAAACACCCAAAAAACTGTCACTTTTTCTAAAGTTAAAAGTAAAATAAACCTTCTCTATCCAAAAGACTAAAGAGCACCACCTGAAAAAAGCAGCATGTTAAAACAACAGCATACATGTAAGCATAAAATTTAAACTGTCATTTTTTTAAAAATGTTTACTATAAATTACAAACATTTTAAACTTGATGTGATAAATATATACTGAGAGGGGTATATTCACAAGAACGTGTGATAACTATCGCAAGAGTAGCGTAATGCAGCTTCCAATAACGCAGCCTATCACGGGAAAATAACCCTGTGTCAACGTGGAATTCACAACAAGGCGGTACCATGCGATAGTCACCAGATAACGCGTCAAATGCCATCGTGTAAATCAACACCACACCCAAAAAATGCAAAACGCGAACGCGAGAAATCATGCGATGAGGCCAATCTCGGTACAAAAAGCTGCGAAAAGCAGCCTCAGGTCTGCAACTCCCAAGCGTCTGGTGGGCAATTGCACCATAAAAACCACAGGCACAACACACCAGAAACAAGCCAAAGCACGTAGCAACATCCATGCACCCTGACCCAGCGCAGAGGGCAACGCGAACCCCACAACCCCCACAGACCACCAGCAAGGAACAACTGGCTCGGGGAAGGCCAAGGAGAAAAGGGAGAGGAAGACGGGGTGCAGACCGCAGGAAAACACCAAGGCCACGGAGGCGACAGAACACTACCAGCAACTGACCCACAAGCAGACCACCTGGAATGAAGTCGCAGTGCCCAGGAGGCCAATCCAGGAGGCCAAGAGGCGCCGGCAGGACCTGACAACCTAAACCAGGTACAAACCCGCTGCCAACAGGAAGGCAGCAACGGCAACAGGAGGTGGCAGTCCAGCACCACAGGAGGAGCAGGAGGAAACCCAGGCCACAGTCATCAGTGTGGAGAGGGTGCAAGGAGTAGGGAGTACGGACACAGCCCGACAGGACCTGACACAACAACAACAGGGTGAGGATCCGACAGGGACTGGGGGGACGGGGGGTGATGGGCACAATGCCACACATGCACAATGAGGTGTAACACACTGCACACCCACAATTACCCAGAGACATGTCCCCCATCCCTGTGGCACACTGCAGCACACACACATAGCAATCACAGCACATACCATGACAATGTGGCACAAAGTGCAACACCCACACTGCAGAACAGGGCACACAACTGGGTCCAACCAGGCACAGTAACAGAACAATCACATCGGACAGAGCAGGGAACTGTGAGATGCACATCTACCCCTACAACCCCACATCAGCCATGTAGGCCAAATGGACACTGTCCCAACTCAAATAGCCACCACCGCCCAAACAGTCACAATGTACATAGTCACACAGTCTGCATGTTGACAAGAACAAGGCACCAACACAATGCCAACATGCACCACCCCTTCACAATGCAGAGGGACAAACAACACCTCCAGCAGGTCTGAACAGACAACCCATCAGTGATGCCCGAGACGAACACCATACCCCCGACCCCGATGCCCTACAACAGGCCATGGACATCCCACACAACCCACCACCAGGGTGGACAAGCTACTCAGAGGAGAACCCAGACTCTGCAACAGACCACACAGCATGAAGCACCCGCAATCACGGCTGCCTCACTACACGTCACCAACCCACACATGGCACCACAATGCCAGGTGGCCGAACGCCAAAAGGAGGTGGCCCAACAGGTGAGGGTGTTGTCTAACCCATGAAATGCGAAGTAGAACACATACGTGGGTGTCCAATACCCTTCAGGGACCACCTACACCCCACAAAGGAGACCCACACCTCCACAGAGACACATGCACATATCATGTTGAACTGGCAACGGGCACGTGCGCCCGGCCCCTTTATTGGCAGGGCCACATGTACAGTGACGCCTGTGCTGGATGTGTGTGCGGTGAGTATAAGCCAGCCCGCATGGAGTGCTTGGTGCTGGCAACAACCTGAAAAGTGGACACCAGTGTCATGGAAACAGAAAACACCAGCATAACAGAGTCAAATGCAGAGCAACATGGAGGGATCCGGAGTAAGGACATAGGTCAACCAATATTCAGTCTGGACGTTCCGTGAGTTGCAGTGCCCTGAGGTAGGGGCACTAGAGAAGAGCGCACTCATGTGAAGGAATTGCTAGGATTGTGTCCCTTCGAGTTAGTCCTGATGCAGATGCAGTGGGGTGTGGTACACCTGCATCAACTTCCTCATCACCGTCCCAGGTCTCCCACACTGCCTGAGGTGACAGTTGCGTCCGCAGTCCACAGCGCAATACCCAGTATCAGATCCGGGTGTGTAGCTTGACTACCGCCACCAGTCTGCATTCCTGCCTTGGGGCTGCTGTCACCTGACCTCCCATTGTCTGTGCCTTCTCCCGTCCGCATGCTTGACACATCCTCCTCCTCATGGTCCCAGGTCTTCCCCACTGCATGAGGTGACATTGCTGCGCAACCTCACAACAGCACATAACTCAATCAGTAACGGACAATGGCTTGCGGTGCACTGAGTCACTGGCACCTGGAGTGCTGAGCAGGGCAGCAGGCCGATGATGGCATCCAAGACAGGTCTGGGCAACTCCGTAGGTCCGTCAGGACCACCCTTTCGACTCTGGCAGATGGCGGTTGAAGGTGGTCCTTGCGGTGGTGGCGTGTGCCTCCTGCGGTGATGCGATGTCTGGGCCGGTCAAGACTCGATGCCATGTGTGGGCCCTTGTGGCCCGCAGTTGGGGCCGGAGGAGGCGGACAGCGCAGGGCCACAGACACATGGCGTTGATCACCCCAAGACCATCACTACAGAGGCCATTCAATGTCTCAGAAGAAGGGGTCCCAGACCTGACCAGTACAGAGTTAGCGGCCCCGGATGCACTGCGGCCGGCACAGGCACCCAGCCACGGGACGGTGACATGGGGTGCAGTCAGATGGGCCATGCGACCTGAGCGGGTCCCCATCAATGTCCAAGGTGTATGTTGCAGAGGGTTCCGGGGGACAGTGGAAGGTGTCCTCCAGGGCATGATGCAGAAGGTCTGATGTCATCTGGAAGCAGCAAATGGAGGAGTGGAAAGCGCAAGCCTCGTTTGCACAAACAATTCGGGATCAGCTACATGAGGATGAAAACTAGCCCCTAGTCCATGGACTCAAACGCCACCAATGTACGACCAGTGAGTGTCCATGTATGTCGGGGAACAAACTTAGTGGCACAGGTGCTGAGAGGGGATGCAGTCTGCGATGATGCCGGTACACAGATGTGAACTCCAACATTGCCAAATCAAGACTCTGTGAGCTACTGGACCGCAGTGTAGGCCGGAGGCAGAGGCCAGCATGGGCCCACAGACACGTGTCGTGTGCTTGTGATACATTCGTTTGCTTCACTGATAGCAGGGAGTCTAATGATATCACCCCTGCAGTAGACATCTGGTCACTGCCATGGTGTAATCAAGACTCAGTTCCAAATGTGTGACCTACCTGACCGTGGTGTAGGCCTGAGGCAGCGGTCGGCACGGCCCATTCACCGAGTGTCGCCGGCATAGGTTGGATGGCCCCACCGGCCTGCGTAGTTCAGGTTCAGTGGCACCACGTGTTGCCTGCTGGCATTGAACAGGGTTAGTGGCACCACGTGTTGCCGGCTGGCGTTGAACAGGGGGTTAGTGGCACCATGTGTAGCCTGCTGGCGTTGAACAGGGTTAGTGGCACAACGTGTTGCCGGCTGGCGTTGAACAGGGTTAGTGGCACCACGTGTTGCTGGCTGGCGTTGAACAGGGTTAGTAGCACCACATGTCGCAAGATGCCCATATGGAACTATGCCTCACTGATCGGGGGGGTCTGGTGCTGTGGCTGCTGGCCCGGATTTGGGGTCACTGCCATTCATGACTCAAGACACAGTTCCACATGTGCGACCTACTGGTCCGAAGAGTAGGCCGGGGGCGGCAGTAGAGTACGTCAACGGAAAAGGAATGAAGCGGGCCGGTGTCGTGGCAGCCGTGATGGTCTGAGGTGGCTGCCAAGGTCTCGGGCCTCGGGCTTGTGGCTTGCACCGGCACATGGTGGGCCCTCCTTGACACACGCCAGTGTCAGAAGGTGATCAGTGTGGTCTGGCTGCGCAGGGGCTGACCTGACGGGTTCGTGGACCAGCGTGCCGGGGTCCGGCAGGCGCACGGCATCGCAGGCAACTCCGCTCACGGGGATGGCGTCGGCCTCGTGGCGAGGTGGGAGGTGCCGCCCTGGCAGAGACGTGGGTCTTTCCGGAAGTGGAACACGTCCAGGCCTACGTGGTTTTTATTCACACCCCAACGCTGGCGTGGCGTACGCTGGGCCAGCCCACTCCGCTGACTCTTAGGGGGGGCGTAACAGGCAACATTTCCGCGAGGTCCCCCACTGGCTGTGGTGACATGGTGGCGTCCACTGTCCACTACACTCCATACGCAAGCGGTGTATGTCGCCATGGATATGGGTGTGTTCTGCATACTGCGAGGTGTCCAGCACATCTCCGGCACTCTTGGCATTTTTGTACTTTCCCAATCATGGTTCTCCTGCATCCTTCACACATGCCTGGTTGCCACCTCTCCCCACATTCGGCTAGTATGTGGCTGAGGTGCCATGCCGTTGCTGGCTCATTTTCAGGGCTTGCCCATGTGGACATTGTAAGTTGTTCTGTCGTGTCTGGTGGGTGGGCATTTTGTTGTGCCTCTTGTATGTGATTTTGTGACGTGTGCATTGCCCGAGTTGTGAGTTGCATGGTTGTGGTGTTGAGGTGTGTGGGGTGTTCATTTGTATATTGCCAAGGGGCTGTACATTTCCCTTGTTGCCATCCTGGGAATGCTGGTTGATGATGGACTGTCGGAGGATGAAGGTATCATGCACACTGGCTGTGTATTTGAAGGCGACATTGTTGGGTGTTCCACTGTGTTCTGTTGTTGCCTGCACATTGATGTGAGACGTGTGCTTCCTGTTGCGGTGATTGTGTGCTGTGTCACCAGGGGGCACAGGTAGTACATGTGTGCTGTGTGTTGCCCCCTACACGTGCGTGCATCCTGCTATGGCGTCTGGTCCTTGCTTGGTCTCCAGCGGATCCTGCGCATTGTGTTGTACGTATGGGGACTGGGGTACCAGGGTGATGGTGATGTCCAGGACAGGTGTGGGGGACTTGGATGTGGCTGGCTGTGGGACTCCTCCAACTCTGGCGGGTGTTGGATGGGGGGGGTCTCAGGGGCCAACAGGTGCAGCCACGCCATCAGCTTTGTGTGGGGTGGGATGTTGGTTGTCCGCTGTGTTGTTGCCGTAGGCCTGTTAGGCGATGATGTTCAGGATGCGTAGGTTGGTTGTCCCTTTCAGCCTGTAGTGGAAGGTGACATTGTCAGATGTTGGGTCTGTGCGGCTGGTACGTTTCCTGGGGTTCCGCTGTCTTTGTCTGCGCTGCGTCTGTGTTGGTCCGGGGGGGGGGTGATCCGGGTGTGGGATGGGGTCCCGGGGTGGTGGGGGTGGGTGTTGTGGCCCTCTTGGGTGTCCGGGCTGCATGATGTGTGGCTCCATGGCATCTGTTGCCCTTCGGATGTGGCCCTGGGCTGTGCTCCCTTTTGTGGTGCTGGCTGCCGTCCGACTTTACACCAGGTCAGAGCAGGTGTAGATTTCCTGGTGCTAACGCGCCTTGTCACCTGTTTTGTGTTTTTATCGCGGATGTGGCTGGTCGTTGTGAATGTTGAGGTGTGCTGTTGTCTCTGCTTTTGTCACGGGAACGCCTACTCTGCATCTAATTAGCAATATTTGCGAGGGTCCTCTGTGGCAATGTTTTTTGCGGCTGCTATCGAGGGTAAACTGGTGCTGTGGGCTGTTAACACGGGCTTGTGAATGGAGGGGTAAATTTATCACGACTTTGGCTGCGATAAAGTGCCGTTAATTCGGCGATAGCTCCTTGTGAATATGCCCCATAGTATTTCTAGATGCAATGTCAGAAATAGCCACACACATCACATCCCAGAAAGCAAAGAAATTATAAACACACATGGGATATACATACAGACAGGAGAGTACAAGCATAGAGAATATACATTGGAAAAGTACTAAATACTATGCTAATGCTTGTTATGAGAGGGTAAGAATGAGAAACAATGTTGTAGTTAATGTTAGGGAGCACAACCACCCCCCATATATAACAGAGATAGAAGTAAGACACGTATTACAAAACCTTAGAGGAAGCCACTAGCTCCCAGGAGCCCAAAGCAAAAAAATTAAAAAATAAGCTGTTCAAAATTCCTGAGAACACCAAAGGGCAAATACCAGGAATTCACATAGGGAACCCTGGCTGTCCCAGAAGTTACCAAAACATAAACACTCCTGAAAATCTAACCATTACACATACTGAAGAACCCTGGATAATAATATATGAAACAGAAAATAACTTCCTCAGACTAGGCTAAACCCAACCGTGGATGATGGATGGTGCTTTTAAACTGTGACCTCCACCAATTACACGGATATACACCATTCATGGCAAATATCATAACAGTAACATACCCCTATTTTTCGCTCTCCTTCCTAACAAAGTGATACCTACTACAAATTACTAATCCAAATCAAAACAAGAGCTAACAATTACTACCTCCAAAAAACCATATGAGACTTTGAGCAAGGAATGCTACAAACTATTTTAAAAATCTACCCCCACACAGCTATACAAGGCTGCAATTATCATTTCAATCAAAGCATTTTGAGATACATCCAAAAATCTGCACTAAGTGCAGAATATGCAACAATAAGCCTATTTGCTTTTGAAGTTAAAAAATAATAGTCCTAGTATATGTGCCAGTCACAGAAGAAGCTAACCACTACAGACACCTCATGGATCCTCCCTACTACCAAACCCACAAGCAAAAGCTAATCACCTAAAGGACTATTTTGAAGACACTAAAGACTGCACTGTTCTGGCTACAGACGCCAGCCCAAGTTCAAATACCATGGTGGAACGTCTATAACAGCAGCATGGCCCAACAAGCCAAAACAAACAATGCAGTGGAAGGATGGCACAACGCCTTCCAAGTCACATTCAGCCAAAGTCATCCTGCCCTATGCCAATTCCTGGAAACACAAAAATGGAATAAAGCTATCAAGAACTAAGGATAGAACAATCTTTTGCCCAAATTAAACCAAAAATATCTAAACAGACCAAAGAAATGTATTAAAAGCTACAATGTAAAGTAAAACTCTATAAATAACAAAGACCTCCACTACCTAGAAAACACAGTAAGAAAACTACTGTAAACCAGCTAACAAATCACAGTAAATTCACACCCAACATAGACCTACAAAACCATTATAAGTTATATATCTAATCAGTCTAACTTACAATTTGTAATTATAAATATCCCAAAAGACTGCCAAATAAAAATTATTTACAAACAAATACATTACAAAAGATAACAACACGTGTTTTGAAAAATTGAAAAATTCAATGCAACACACAATAATAAAAAAACACATACAATACATAACTTTTTTGTTTTAAAATAATAAAAATAATTCTAAAAAACAACCATAGCAAACATTTACCACCTACAATTAAAAAAAAAATGAAAATCAATGTATGGTTTTGAGGCTGATGTAGCTAATGTCCATAATACTTCTCCAATCCATCAAAAACAAATCCAACAAAAAAATAGATAACATGTCACCCAACATTTAAATTCACCAGGATTTTCCAGAGGTCTAGGATACCGTAAAAAAAACAAAAAATGTAATTAAAAACCGCTCCTGGATAACTGAAAAATGAATGCAAATTGAAAACTGATCTTTTTAAACTATAACCAAAATAATTTCCTTTAAGAAAACACATTCAAAAATAAGAAAAGACGTCCACTCTGTCAAAAAACCTGTATAAAAACACAACATACCCACCCTCACACGAATACCTAAAAACATAATAAAAAGTTTTTTTAAAACTATACTTGCGTCATAAACATAAGTAATTAAACTAGGTGGACTTCACATATTAAACTAAGGCCTGCCTCACTTCAATAGGTAACAAGAAAACACAACCTAACACAAAACTGCACTAACACAATAAATCAACAAACTATTCAACACTAACTACCCCTATGCACATTTCTACCCCCACAACCCCAAATAATAACTTAAAAGTAGACTTACCTTGTCAGTAGACTAGCAGCAACGTACCGCGATGGTCTTGAACTGAAATTGCCTCAAAATGAAGTTAAAAGAGTAAAATTATAGGCAGCGGTAAAACAAAAATGGCCACTACATGAAAATAAAAAAGACTAAGGGCCTGATTACGACACTGGCGATCACACCGCGAGCCCGCTGCGGCGGCAGTCGGGAACACGCCACCATGCCGGCGGCATCCTGACCACCACAATACGAGATCACTGAGGGGCTGGTGGTGTGTCGGTGGCGCAGCCACGGTGGCGGCATGCTTCTGCTCTAGGAGAGAGGCTTAAGCCAATGCCCGCCACACTGCTGCGCCTCCTGCAAGTCGGGTGCACTGTTTCCATGCACCATGTTGTGCATGGCAAACAGTGCGTGCACTGACCGTGATGACATATGGTGGCACAACATGGACCCTGGCCACAGTCCATAGGCGCTTATTCACCCTGGTGCCCCTTACCTACCTTTCTGCCGAACTTTTCATGGTAGTGTCCCTGCCTTGAAAAGGTTGCCAACATTGACCATCGCTGTCCCCACTGCCGCTGCTGGGGGAGCTCGGATCTTGGCAGTGGCAGCGGTCGGAAGGTGGTCTCACCGCCCGCATCGTAATCCGGGGGTCGAACCGCCAGGTATGCGGGTGGTCGGACCACCAGTAAGCAATGACTGTTCACGGACTGCCAGGGTCATAATCAGGCCCTAAGTAATAATAGAAATTAATGGAAAGTTTAAAAACTATTAAACAAAGTGTATGTGTTAAAAATGTTTGCAAAATATTTTAAAAAGTGAAAAAATGTAATAAACATGTTAAAATGATTTGTAAAATATATATTTAATAGTACTATAAAATTAATATAATAAACTAATAGTACTAATTAAATATGTAAAATATGTGTTATTACAAAAACTTTACTTTTTCAACTAGAATGCATATAAAAAATTATAAATTGTATGAAACAAGTTGTATTAATGCGAGCTATAGATGTGTAACAAAACAAATTACATGTCAATATGTATTATCATTAGAAAATAAATATGTTAAATGTATTGTACAACAAATATTTTAGGAATACATGTACATTAAAACCATAATATATACTATTCCCACCCCAAACTAAAGTATATTAAATAAATAGTTAAAAAATTAAGGGGTAACATTAAGTATTACAATTCCAATCGAAACCATCTTGGGAAGGAGTTGACCACTGAAGAAATCAGATATACTGTTCGCATTCTAACCTAAACCATTTTGGTATAGGTGTTGGACACTGAAGAGGCAAGATTTACTGCAACTACTCCAAGCTAAACCATTTTGGGGAAGGTGTTGGGCACTGAAGGGGTCAGATTTACTATACCCACTCCAACCTAATCCATTTAGGGAAGGCGTTGAACACCACAGGGGACATATTTACTATTCCAACTCCAATCTAACCCATTTTGGGGAAGGTTAGGACACTGAAGGGTTTAGATTTACTACCCCCCTCAAATCTAAACCATTTTGGGGAAAGGTGTTGGGCACTAATGGGATCAAATGTACTATTACCCCTCCAAACGATGCCATTTTGGGGAAGGTGTTGGACATTGACGGGGCCAGATGTACTATTCCCACTCCAATCTAAACCAGCTTAGGGAAGATGTGGGACACTTATGGTGTCACATTTACAACACTCACTCCAAACTAAACAATTTTAGGGAAGGTGTTGGACACTGAAGGGGTCATATTTACTATTCCCGAACCAATCAAAACCATGTTGGGGAAGGCGTTAAAAATTAAAACCATGTAATTCCATATTGTAAACCATTTTATAGAAAGTTAAAACAAGTAATTTCATCATACCTACCAAATGACCCCAAAATTAAGGAATTTTAGATCATATTAAAAATAACAAATCGCATATAATAACAACACAATCAGACAAAATGTAACAAAATATAATATTTAAAAGCAATATACACTACAAATAATACAAAACAAACAAAATATAAATTTATAGAAATAAAGTAATTACATTGAATTTCTTATACAATACAAAATAAATGTAAATATTTTGAAACTAAAAGTTAAATAAATCAAGAAAATAGTAAAATGTGAATATTTTTTTACAGTTTTAAAAAGCTTCAAAATGCCCACTGAATAAAGACGATCAATGGGTGCAGCGAATACTAAATACACCCAGGTAATAAAAGTCTCCAGCTAGTGAGGAGCTTTAATGTCCTCATGAATTAATGGTCAAACATTATAACATGCAGTAATGACTAATTAATAATGTGCTCTTGTCTGAGTAGCAGTTGACTTGGTCAGTGAATGCTTCTTCCACTGGCAGCAATTTTATAGGTGCTGTCTGTGTCCCAGAGATGTTTTTTGTATGTTTTTATTGCAGTTTGGGCTACTCCCTCACTTTTCGGACCCATCATTGCTCTCCCCCCAATTCATGTCCCCCTTCCCTCGGCATCCCTCTGGGCCTTGCAATGCTCTTTGCCTTCCTCTATGCCTTGCTCTGTTCTCCGACCCTCTCTAGGACATGTGCTACCTTCCAGTGGCTCATATGCTGTTTGACAACCCGCCCCCTTCATTCTGTTTTGATCCCTGAAGCTTTAAGCGCTATTCTGATCCTTTGGGACTCTGTGCTACCTGTGCTGTTCCCTACACTGATGGACCCTATGGTGCTCTTTGGCCTGCTGTGCTCTCCGTACCCCCTCCACTTGTGGATACTGTACTGATCCACACTCTCGCCTTGAAGCCGCTCTCCAAACCACATCCCCCCACCGCTGCCTCAGTGTCCTCCTTTCCAACCCCATCTACCTTGGATCCTGCACTAATCCAACCCCCTCCCCCCACCCAACAGTAGTAAATGTTTGGGCTTTTGAGTATTGAAAATGTTTTCGCCAAGCTTTACAGAACACAGGCTGGTGCTAAATGGCCCCCATGGGATAACGAAGCATTGGATGCTGCTACTCATCTGCTACTGATTTGTTTATGACTCCAACTTGTAAGCGCCTTCTCAATATGCAAACACCAAGGCGATTGACATTGCCAAAGCTTGGTAACCGTGCCTTGCAACATTTTGCGCTGCTCTAAAAACAGACCCGGAAACCTGATTGCGTTGACTGCTTTGCAACTAGGACCAGAAATGTGTGCATTCAGATCTGCCAAGCCCAGATGGTGCCCAGCTTAGGCTCTTCCAGCCAGAGATTCTTGACTTTTAGACCAGTGGGAAGTCACGTGGACAGAAATACCATCATTCAACCTTTGACCCCTGATGACATCACAAGGCTTAATTCATGTATCCAGTCTCGTATTTGCTGCTAAATCGCTAGATGAAGGCCAAAGAGAGGAAGTCAGAGACAATAAACAAGGGTGCTTTTCCCTCCTTTACTTTCTTTTCACACTATTCCCTGCATGCCCACTGAAAGCAGAGGGGAACAAGAGCAGTGCCAGGGGCACCCAAGGGCGGGCCAAGGGCAGATAATGCTAACTCTGGCGAACGCTAATTGTCCTTCAGAGTTTATACCGTAATACTGGCCACAGTAGGAGGCGGCCATCCAGACATTCAGAAAGGAAAAATGTTCACTTTCAGATAACAAATAAATATGACCAATAGAAGAGCGCTATTTGCTCAATTAAAAGCAAACTGATTTTGCAATGTTTACAACTTACATAATAAAAAGCAACAAACTCATTTTTGTGCCTCAATGGCATATATTTAACATTCAAAAGTAGACAACTCACTAGTGTGAAACCAGTCTCGTTACCCCTTTACAAATACAATATTTTCCACTCTGTCATAAACAAGCAGCTAAATGGATTTGCACTCGTTTGTTTTGCACGCTTGCAATCCGTCTGTGATACGGAATCACGTTTAAATGCACACTTTAATAGCAGCACAGCAGATATGTTAGGGATACTCACTGAAAAACTAGGGTCTCCTGCGGGAAAAGCTTCGCACCCCTTGTTTAATACACGAAGGCAAAAGATTTTACTGATATGGCGGGAATTGGCCCTTTGAAGTGCATCCTTCCAGCTTGGAAATTTACTGCTGTCTTCCAGACGATAACACAAAATCCAACCTGTACATCAGATGATACTCCGCGGCTTTAAACGCACGTGATTTACATCACAAGTGTTATAAGGGCAAGGAAAACACCAATCACCGTGTTTTCAGCAAAAGGTGAAATGGGCTGGGAGTGAAAATCTATACCCTCCGTCTTCTGACAGGCTATTAAACAAAGGCCCTCAGTTCCTGACATTTTATGTGGAATTACTTGAGTATGTAGAAGAAAAGTGGCAAGACATACCACAATTCAATGTATTAAAAATCCAAATTCCACACTTAATTGATGTCATAAACATATTTTGTGTGGAAACTTTGACGAGGTACGAACCCTAGGCCCTGAACCTGGGAGAGAGGTCACACGTGGCATTCATTTAGTTCAGGTTTGTGCCTGCAGGGCATCGAAAGTAAGCAGCTCAGTTCAGTGCAGAATCTTCTCACAATGGCAGACACTTTAGTTTAAACTGTTCAACAACACGCCAGGAACGAATCTTTTTTGTCCAGGTTACAAAAATGAATAATTTCTACTTTTAATTTGAAAAGATACTTAAACAGTACAGACACATTCTAAAAGAATTGTGTACTGGGGTCATTAAAACCTTAGGGACAGCTTCATGTCTCGTCCCTGTCAATACTTAAAGGACACTAGAAATAGGAGGATCCAATTAATTTAATTTATAATAATTCGAAAAAGTACCCAACATATTAGCAGATACAATATATTTTGTGCCATATTAAAAATGGAATTCTCATTACTGCTCGAGGGCTAATGTTAGGTTTGTAGCACATATAGAGAAATATGTGTTTCAGAATGTTTTCTGATAAAATTATGTTTGCAAATGGTTGCTTTAAACTAAGTTCATACATCTTGAGCTTCAGATATTTGTTGTTCCCAGGTAAATATAATGACTTTGGCTTTCAATAGTATCAAAGCTACAAGCGCAATCAGGTTGCCAAACTGTGTAAAATTGTCATAAAGGGAAAATCTTTGTTTTTTCAGCACATCCAAAACACATAAAATTGTCATAAAGAGGAAGGATGTTTTTAGTTCTGGCTTCACATCACAACTGTCATCAGACCTTATGTGATCAACAGAATACTAGCTCAAAGAAGCAGTATTGGGAGAGGGGCTGAAAGTGTGCTTGTATTGCACTTTTCCTTATGGCAAAGCTTATGCTCAACAGAACAGGAGTTAGTTGATTGTGGTGACAAGTAGACCTGGTCGGAATTTCAATTACAGTGCAGTAATTGGAGTAATTTCAGTAATTCCACGTTACTCTTTCACGCAGAATTACTGATAATTTTGCAATTACTTCTCCTTGCATAATTAATAGTATTCGGGGGGGAAAAAAATCCTAACGCGAGAGCCCATTTAGTGAGTGCAAGTGTCCGCTTGCGCTCATATTTGTGTTCTGCTGTATTTAGTGCTGTTTATTAGTACAAAATGCATCCTCACATCCATTTTGGACGTGAGGATGCATTTTGCACTAAGAAAATAGCGCTAAATGCTGGTTGTAAGTTAGGGGGAAAATCCTACCCCAATAGCACATTTGCGCACTTGCTTTTCATGTTCTGTTGCATTTAGCACTATTTCTTAGCACAAAATGCATCGTCCTGTCCATTTGGGATGCAAGGGAGTATTTTTGCTCTAAGAAATAGCGCAAAGCACAGAATTACTCTTCTCACGTAATTCAAGCGTGATCAATTCAAGTTAGAAAAAAGGATCGAGTTCAAATCCCATTGCCTAGCATTTAAGACCCTGCATAGCGCTGGTCCTCAATTTCTGAAGAAGCATCTGATCTGGTACGCGCCTTCCAGAAATCTAAGATCGACTCACAATAAACTCTTACAAACCCCACGGGTCAAGAAAACAAGATGGGGTGGAAGAAGCTTTCTGTTAGGGACGGTCAAAACATGGAACTCACTTCCAGCCAGCATAAAGAACAGCCCTACGCTGTTAGTGTTTAGGAAATCATTAAAAAACCTGGCTCTTTGCCAATTAACTAGGTCTCTACAGTTCCGTCGGCACCTTACTGAACTTTCTGGTATAAGCGCCTGGACGCCCTAGGGCAATCGTGCGCTATAAAAGCTAAAATCAAATCAAATCTCGCAGAGTTGTTACATAATTCCACATGATTATGCTACACTGAATTACGCAAGTTACGCCCACCCGTAGTGACAAGCCATTGATCAAGGCTATAGGCCTTATCTGTTTGTTATAAAAAGTTACATTAAAGGTAGTAGGCCTTATTTATAAATTTATTAATCAGCCTGTAAGAGTGGATTGTCATAACACTGATTCCACTGTGTTAAAGCTTGATTGCGGTATTTTTGTTATAGGGAATGTCGCAGATTACTGTAGTGGACAAGAATTTTAGTGTTGATTACCTCCTGTGACAGAATGCACGGGTAGAGGTTTTTGCACTTTGAGGATTCTTGTAATGCTGTTTTAGGAAGGATTGTATATTGTTTTCCCAACTGAAATTTTGTACATATTTGTAATTTTATAACAACAGAGAGAGGGTCTTTGGCTGCTTCCCAGTGAGTACAGATTTTGATTGGGCAAAGGTTGTGTGTTTTCACTGGAAAAAAGGGTGCCAATAGGGCACTTTTTGCTTTGTGGCAAAGTTTATGCTAAATACTGCAGGACGGAGTTGGTTATGATGACAAACTATTAATTAAGGTTACAGACCTAATCTATTTATTATGAAAAGTTCCAACAAAGGTAGTACACCTGAGTTATTTGTTTTGAAAACCATATGTGACAGCCAATAGGCCTTTACGGGTGGATTGTCTTTACACTGTGTTAAAGCTGGTAGACAGGTATTTTGCTATAGGGAGTCTCACAGATTACCTCAATAGGTAAAGGTTTTGGTTATCCCTTGTAACAAACCCTTGGGGTAAAAGATGTGCACTTTGAGCATCCCTTGTGTGTCATTTTATACTGCTTTACAAACTGTAACTATTACATATTTGTAATTTTACGACTGCATACCGATAGTTTCCTTGTGGGAAAGCTTATGCTTATGGTACCAAGCTAGTGATAAAGACGATAGGTCTGATTGGTTCATTGGAAAAAGTTATGTCAAGGGCCGTAGTTCTAATCTCTTATGAAAATGTATGGCAAATGAAGTAGGCTTGACTTCATTATTGTGTAAATCCTATGCTAACACAAACAGGCCTTTAAAGATGGCTTATTTAACTTTATTAAAGCATGTCGATAGGTAGAAAATGTTCAGTTTGATAAGTCCTCTCTTATGAAGGGTTGAATATTGTTTTGCCATCTAATTTGTGTATGTATATAGTTTTCTGAGTGTATGCCTGAGGGTTGCCTTATGGGAGAGCGTATGCCAAATTCAGTAGGTCTAAATTGGCCAGCCAATGATGAAGGTTATGGGCCTGATTGGGTCTTTGGAAAAATTTATGTTAAATGCCAAATGTCTATTGTGTCTATTATGAAAAGTAACAACAAAAGCAGGAAGCCTGGTCAATTTATTGTGTAAAGCATTTAACAGCAATGGGCCTTTATGGGCGGATTGTCATTACACTGTGTTAAAAAGCTATAGAGAAATATTTTGTTGCATGAAAATCCCACAAATTACCAGAATAGTCAAGAGTTTTGTTGTTGGTTACCTTCTCTCACAAACACTTGAAGATTTATAATGTGATAATCCTCGTTATGCCCTTTCAAGAGGGGTTACATATTATTTTGCTAATTGTCTTTTTGTATATATTTGTAATTTTGTTTCTCTGACTGGTGGTTACCAGCTTATCTGCAATACTGGAGGCTTCAGTTTTTTGTATCTTACGATGACAAGTCAGTGATGAAGGAAATTGGCTTGAATGGTTCATTGGGAAAAGTTATGTCAGATGCCATAGATAGTGCATCTTTATTATGAAACGTTACGACAAATGTAGTAGGCCTGACTTACTTATCATGAAAAGCATTTATTAAAGCTCATAGGCATTTAAGGTGTTGAACGCTGTAGACTAGTAGTTGGAATGTCACAATTATTAACTTAGTGAGAAAGTGTTTTGGTTTTGGTTATAGCCTTCGATAAACCCTTGGGGTAGAAGATTTGCACTTTGATAATCCTTTTTAGTATTCCGTTTTGCCAAAGCCAACTGCATTTTTTATAAGATTTAGTATTTTTGCTGTCTGTTTGACTGGCTTATCAGAAAGTGTATGTTTGATTTAGTAGGTCAGAGCTGGGGATGGTGACAAGCAAACAAAAAGAGGCGATAGGCCGGACTGGTTCATTGGGAAAGTTATGCAAGATCCCATAGGGCTGAACTGTTTATTGTGAAAAGTTATGACAAATACAGTAGGCCCAATTTATTTATTGTGAAATGCAAATGTTAAAGTCAATAGAGCTTTAAAGGTGGATTGACTTAACACAGAGGTACAGACTATAGAGTTTGTTTAGTGCATGGATTCTCAGAGATTACCATTGTAGGACAGATCTTTGGTATTGTGCACCCCTTGTAACAGATTTGTGCTTTCCGAATCCTTGTTATGCCGTTTTATGAGGCATCGTATATTGTTTCGGAAACTGTAACATGTGTACTGATAGTTACTCTGTGGCCAAGTTCATGCTCAGTAAACTAGGCCTGAGTTTTTTAATAGTGAGGCCAATGATAGAAGCTAGCAGACTGATTATTTTATTGATAAAGGAGGTGGTGTGACGAAACTTGAGGAGGCTCCCCAGCAAAGTGCATCATAGAGAGGGTTCCCCATGCTCTGGACCCAGTCAGGAGCTCTCAGGCCTGCCTGTGCATGGTACTCAGAGGAGGGCCCCTGGAGCTTGCCCCTCCCCCCGTACCACAGGGGCTGCAGGGGCTATTGTTACGCCACTGGATAAAGGGTATAGGCCTGCTCACACACGCCTACAAAGCCTTCCACAACACAGGACTCTAATACCTCAACGACCGAATCTCCTTCCACCCCCCCAAAAGAAACCTCCGCTCAGCCGACCTCGCCACCGTCCCTCGTTTCTACAGGACCAGAGCAGGTGGAAGATCCTTCTCCTACCTTGCAGCCAAGACCTGCAACGAACTCCCCCTTCACCCCCGACGAAGCCCGACACTGCACCAATTCAGAAAGGACCCCAACGGAGCTACTCATACACCACTCCATCAGCGCCATGAGACCCTCACGGGTGAGTAGTGCGCTCTACAAAATCGTGCCTGATTGATTGATTGAATGGTACTTTGTTATGGTATGTCAATTTGCAGAGTGCAGACCGTTACCCACAGTGGCATCTGGGAGCTAGAAGAAACAAGGTACCAGATGAAGGGAGCTTCCTATAGAGGGTGCTAGAAGAGCCAAGTTTTGAGCTGTTTTTTTAAATGAGGAAAATCACTCCCTTACAGTCTGTGAGGGGGAGCTTGCTACAGTTTTAAGCAGCTAAAAAGGAGAAAGAGTGACCAGCTCGTCTATTACAATGGATACGAGGAATGTTGGCAATCATACCTTTGCGAAGAGTGCATTCAGGTTGGTAAATAGAGAGTTTCTTGATAAAGTATGAGGGGCCAGTTTGTATATTGCTTTGTGCGTAAAACAAAGGGTTTTAAAAGAGTGCTTGTTGCTTAATATGCAGCTAATGAATATATATATATATCAAATGTTCACAGATTGTGGACAGAGTTGGAAGGCTCAGGATACCTGGGCTGCCTCACTTTGGACCACCTGGAGCTGATGTATCAGATGCTGGGAGATGGATATATAAAGGGCGTTCCTTTAGTCCAAAAACCATGTGATTAGAGCGTGGGTGACAGTTTTACGGGCAGCAAAAGGAAGCTAAGGAAAGCATTTCTAAAACCATATTCCTTTCACAGTTACTATGGAGTCCTATAGGCATAACCATGGTGAGTCTTGAGGATGGCCCCCCTGGACTCTACATGTAAGCTGAAAAGAAGCGTAGGTGTATGTAGGCATGTGAATAGATTGGCTTCTGTCTCATAAGAAATAATGTAGCAATTTGAGGGCTTGAAGACATATGCCCATACCTTGGAGACATTGGAGAAGGATGGCATGGGACACTATATCAAATGCCGTAGAGAGATCAAGGAAATCAGAACACCTGGTCCCCCTTGATCCAGGAGCATCCGAATATTGTCTGTGACAGCCAGAATGGCGGTTTCTGTGCTGTGGGATACTGAAACCCGGATTGGGATGGGTCTAGAAGGAAATGAGATTGTAAGTTATGGGAGAGTTGTCGGTTCACTGCCTTTTACAGAAGTTCAGAATGGCAGAAGCGAGACTGAATGATAATTAGCCAAGATATGGGGATTGGCAGAGGGCTTTTTAAGTAGAGGAAGCACTAACATGTTTCCAGGAATGTGGCACTATCACAAAGGAGAGGGAGGGATTGCAGAGGGACCAGAGAGCAGGGCTTACCCTTTTGATTAGGAAACAATACGTCAGATACCATAGGCCCAATCTCTTTATTATGAAAAATTACAACAAATGCAGTAGACATGACTAATCTATTGTGAAAATCATGTATTAAATCCAATAGACCTTTAAGGGTGGATTGACATTAAACTGTGGTATTGCCTACATACAGGCATTCTGTTACAAGGAATTTCACAGATTATTGTAGTAAACAACATTTTAGTGTTGTTTACATCTGATTACAAACCCTGAATGTGGACAGTGACAAGCATTGATCGACTCTCTTTAAATTTTCTTCAGAGGGTCTGGGAGGTGCTGTTATCTGCCAGGCCCTTGTAATAAAAAACATAAAATCTCCACATATGTGTTCATACACAGAGGGTCTTTGAATCAGCCCTATTGTTTCTGTTGGAGCGTCATTCACATTTTGCTTCACCATTTCTGCCACTGGCTCTATTTCATTCTGAGTAGCAGAACTTTGCTTGATCACATGCACATCCACCTGAAAATGAATTCTCTTCAGTGCCACCAGTTCTTTAGTTTTCCATTTTTTTCATTTTATAAGTGCCATTCATTTCTTTCATTCTCTTTTTTTTAGGCGGCTCATAAGACAGTCCTACCAGGCTGCTTGTGTGTCACTCATTTCATCTTTATTGTGTTGCCTCCCATGCGGCCTCTACTTCTAAACAGTGGCCATCTTGAAATGGTATTTTTCATAGTGTATCATTATTTTATGTTCCAAGATGACCACCTTATCTAGACGGCACCTTGGCTTAGTATAGCAGTGGTACACTATCCACTATATCATTCGAAGATGAGTCGCCCAATACAATGTTTACTGAGTGGAAATCTTGTAATGGTATGCGTCGTGTATTATTGTTTTTACTGCTCCAAGAAGGCCAGCACACTGCTTCTAAACATGACAGCCATGTTGGACCTTTAAAAACTAATTATAAGGTATGTACAATACCACTTCAAGAAGGCCATTTACTAATATGTTTGATTTTATTTCTGTATTGCAGGCATGTACCTACCAAGTTTAGAAGGTGGTATATTTTCTACTTTTATTCTTTTTCCTTTTATTTCATATGCTGTTGGAGTTTGTGTGTCTGCATAATGTGGATTGGTGGGAAAGTGAATGTAAGAATGAATCAGTGGGTGGATGAATGGTTACATGAGTGCTGAGATGAGGGACAGAGTGCACGTACAATGACTTATTGAGTGCCTCAATTCATCAGTGACTGAAGAGGCACATTCTGTTACCAACAAAGAAAAAGGGGAGCGAAAGGGAAACAGCTATACCTTTCTCCCTTTTAAATTAGACACAACACAAAGTGGTGTCACCGAAGAAATGGATCTCCAAAGATGTGTTCAACCATCTGTTTCTAGACATATTATGCATATGGTTTTTTTTGGGACTGGGACCCTCAACCACAAATTGTGGCATGTTTCTTCAAGGGGTCCCGTCC
This sequence comes from Calotriton arnoldi, assembly GCA_963921515.1. Lineage (NCBI taxonomy): Eukaryota > Metazoa > Chordata > Amphibia > Caudata > Salamandridae > Calotriton > Calotriton arnoldi. The sequence goes on from CAWUFW010005631.1 coordinate 1,021,263, forward strand.
ACAACCAGCATAGATTTATAAGTGGATTGGCTCACCACTTAGTGGGAGCTATTATATGTATTTTAAACCGGAACATGTGACTGGGATAAAATTATCTAGTGGGTCACCAAAAAGCCACAATTTAAAGAATGAACCCCTGATAAGATTAAAAAAATATCTGGATATCTAGAGTTAATCATGAACTCTACATCATCTAAAATTAACATGTTTCGGCCATTTTATAGAGCCCCTGTGGGTCAATGGCCTTTGTCAGGACTAGAAAGATCTAGCACGTGCCCGCTCTATCTGAACAGTGTACAGTTTATATCTCTATGTGAAAAAGGTATACGAAAAACATGCAAAAAATAACTGGATGTAGATTGACTGCTAAGAAGATTACATATTTTAATGATTTCTACACATCAGGATGCTAGTGCAGCATTATGTAAAGATTGAAATGAACTTTTGACTGTTACTGCTAAAAATAAACAGAAATATTGATTGAACACATAACAATTGAACATGAAAATATAATGAAACAAATCAAAAAATAGAAGATGGGTTTAACCAAGGAGAATCACAAAGCAATGGTATCCAGACTGATGAAAGAAAAAGGAGAAAAAGTTGTGTAGTGTAGCTCCTATTTCCCTAATAGGCTCTGCGCATTGGAATAATATATCCTATAGGTTTGACATAGGACTAAGGTCAGTATGTCCCTATCGAGTATATTAAACTTAATTACTTGTGCCAGCTAGCTCAGAGGCCACTAGAAACTCCTTGACAACAAGAAGGGAGTAGTTTCTGGCAGCCGCAAGACATGACCCCTGTGTTTCCCTTTAGAATCAGAACGTGTCCCAGAGTCGTGGAAACAATAGATAACTATTTCACTCAGCTCAATCGTGCATGCTTAGTTTTCTTCAAAGTTACACAGAAAGAATAGACGGGCGTTTCAATAAAAGGTTTATTGAACAGTCTTGTTTCTGGTGTAAGTAAAATGTGCTGTTACGATCACAAGACAGTATGCGAGATAAATAATGTACAGTGTGAGCAGTAGAAATAAATAATAATGCGTTAGCGTTATCTTTTCGTACATATGCTGTTACATAAATAACACAGACTAAAAATGCGAGTACTCATACGATGCGTTTCTAATCTAGTTCTACCCCAATGTTCCTAACCTAACCTAGGTGTAGGGAGAGGTAGGTGAAGTATTCCTTACTATGGTATACTAAGAGTATGTTAAGCCTAGTATGCCTAGTATGCCAAGAGTCCCTCTAGGTTCTTTGTCAGCTCCATACCTGAAGAATGAGAGAGGTAGGAATCTCTTTGCCAGACTCGAACTCCAACACCCCGCAAGGGAAGTCAGATCACTGGAAGCTGGACTCTCTGCGTGCAGGGATGACAGCGTCTTCTCAGTGCGTCAGGCCGGGAAACGGGCTCCTCTGAAGTCGAGGTCTCCTCTGGTCTACAGGGGCTAGGGAAGGTATATTTATACCTGAGAGCACCTAAGAATGTTAGTATTGACGTGAGTCGGACAGCGAAAGACGTCATGAATGACCCCCCTAAGGAATAATGGTTCATGCATAATATATGAGCCCTTGAAGAAATCAATAGTCCTGGGCTAAGGAAACTCCCGCAACCTAAGGGTCTGTTCTTCATGAACTCGTTGTGACGTTAGGGTGGACGGATGTCAGAGACCATGCCTGTATTTGGAGTGCACGGTTTAATGCCTAAATAAGGGCTGGGATTTTATGCCTATATAAGGGCAGGGCGAATTGTGCCTATATAAGGACATGATACTGGAAAGCCCGTTTATGGACAGCCTAAGAGGAATACAACACCCACTCCACTTTCGTGTGTACGATAATACTAAAATGCTAAACATTTAAAATGCTAAACATTAAAATGGAGTACCGCATATTTCTAAAATATTTCATAAAACCATTTAAAAAAGGCATTTAAAAAACCTATTAGAATGCAAAAAGGTACTGTACATTTGAAGCATTGCTTTTCATTTCAGGCATAAAGTTCGAAAATAAATGCAATTGGAATGAAATAAGCAGTAATATTTACATGTGACAGAAAATGATCGATAAGTCTCTCAAAAATCAAAGTCATTTCATGTCATGAAAATTAATGAACTGTTTTAGACACACAAGATGACTAAGTGTCCATGGAAGTACCGCAAAGTCTGTACTATAAGGCTAGTTCTACTTTAAGCAGATTGAAGTGCCATTTTCGTTCGAAAAATGGGAAAAAGTTCAATTTTGGTAGAGTTCCAAGTTGTTTTAAAAATGAAGGCCAAATTGTTACTGCATCTCTGGAACACTGTATGCTGAATCAGAGTCAGTTTACGGGTCTGGTGTAAACATGAGATCATCTATTTCTATAGACAAAACATCATCGACTGTAGTCGGCGTCAGTTGGAACACCTTGTGTAGTAGATCAATCGCACAGAGATGGGAAGCATCGCTTCCAGCATAAGTTGCCTCAGCAATGTTCACGTCCGTTGTTACCTGTGTGCCTGTAGATCTTTCTCGTACCTCAGCAGCAGCCGGAAGCGTCTGTGAGATCTCAATGAATGCTGACATCAGGATAGGAAGCCTCTGGGGACAACACAGAGCATGGGCCGTTATCGGGACCAGCAGAGTATCGACATCCGTTGGCGTTGCTGATGGAAATGTTAGACAGGTGTCCAACACGCATTCTTCACCGCATAGCAGGCATCGTAGAACAGGTAAGATGCAATCTTGCCAGATTGGTCTGAATGACAGGAACCAAGTTGTATTAAGGTCCCGTAGACGAGTCATGCCCAAAAGCTTCACTATTTGCTCACGGCACTTTCGTTCAAGGAGAGCTTTCTCCATTTCGCTCGGAGTGATGTCTGCGAATAGGCTGGCCATAGCGCAATAGCAGGAAGAGAAATAGAATTCCGGCAACAGGTGCTAGAATTAATGGTATGCCACCAAACACCGAATGTGCAAAGTTCGGGATGATTCCGAGTATTGCCTGGAAAGGTGCTAACAGACCGGAGCAGATGCTCTTAAATACATGTACAATTCCTGTTGTATCAGACATGTTGAAGATACATGTTATAATTTCTACGAAATGTATAGGGCAGTTTGTACGTATTAAAGTCTGTATTTCAGCCGAAGTCCTTGCTACTTGTAGATCATAGGTTTCTTTGGCCGAGGTCAAAGGCACTGTTTGCTGTAAAAGCATGGCTTTCATTCTGCTTAAAGTATCCATTCCATTCCAAAAAGCTTTATTCGACACTTTGTCATAAAAGCATTTTACATATATATACATGATTGGTCCGGAATACAGCTAAAATCTAGTTAAAAAATTGCCTTAAAAAACAAGTAAAATGGAATCACAATAAAAAAATTGTACAGTATCATAAGTTCATTAGTTCCTTTCCAATTAATTTTAACAATAAAATAAGTCATCTGCCTGGGCAATATGGGATTCATTATATCAATCAATCTACGGCTATCAAGTTTTAAACAGTCAGATTTGCTTGTACTATTGTGAGTTTAACCTTATTACCCACGCCCACCCCAAACATTTTGCAACTCCTATAGAGATATACGATAGGGTGCTAGTACGTATCTTTCTGCCTCCGCACTCTTCCTCGTGCCCAGCATTTTACATGTAGGTTTCAACCAAATCCGACGTGGCGCAGCATAAGCTGGGCACACAAATAGCATATGGGCAATCGTTTCACTATTTGATAAACAAAGTTTAAAGTATCAAATCTTATAAAAGAGACATTCAGTGAAGGCCATAGAGGCGACTCCCTGACTGTGTCTATTGGGGGAAACAATACTTGCATACAGCAAGTGACCCTGGAGTTGACCGTTACTAGATATGGGATGCCTGGCAGCATGCCTCGGCAACTCTGATCATTCAACATGAGGTAACTCCCGTTAGAAAGTTGTCCAAACGTTGGATTAATCACAGCAGCTGGTGTACCCTGCAGATGGCAAGACAAATTTGCCACAGAACCATTACAAGCCCCGTGCAAGGAAATGTCCTTACATATAAGTGAACCGCTCAGTGCAAGTTTTCTTGGTCCAAGCAAGAATTCCCTAAGGTCTGCGTCCTCTTTAAGTAAGGTTAAGTGTTGTTTCACATCCTGTAGTGTAGACGTATGCAGGCAATCGAGGCATAATTTTCCTACACTGTATGTTGTTACTACCCCCGGATGCTGTCTTTGGACGTATCCTGGGTCTGGCCTATGTATAGTAAAGCCCTGAGTTTTATTCAGGAATCTTTCCTGACAGTTATTCGTGTCTATGGGCCAGATCAACCATTTTTTCCAATCAGGATTAGATCTGTTGAGTTGTAGTATATTGTCAACTGTCACCACTGCCTTTGTATTATTATCACTGGCAGGTGTTGGTACAGAAGGTGTGTTCATCTCTTTGATCTTGGCTAATCCAAGACAAGATGTTTGTTGGATGGTTTCATTCAAAAACATTATTTGTTCAGGGAAGATGCAGGCTCTAAATAAAGCTTCTATCCCCTGCACTTGCCAATCTTTAGTACCCCAGACAGTTTTGGTGTCTATTGTGTCTTTCCAAAAGTCGAAACCCTGTCTAGACAGTTGGGCAATAAATATTGCAGAGTAAATCTGTTTTGTATTTGTTAACATAATTTTCAGTCCTGTCTTGTTTACATTTTTATAGTAAAACATTTCTGGATCCGATGTGTTGTAACCTGAAAAATATGGAAACTTGTTAGCAAATGTTTTTGAACTACCGTATGGTGGTGTAGGACAATGCTCCCATTGGTTAAACATAAACACATTTCTTGGATATGCAGTTTTATGCAAATAATGATGACCATAGTGGTTATAACAATACAGTTGTTCATAGTCTGATGAACCCTCTAAATATTCATTTTTAGAAAATGCAGCAGATTTTTCTAGGTCAAACATAATGTCATTTATAGTCTCAAAGTCCCAATCATCTGAATAGGTACTGGACGTAATTAGATCACTTAGTGAAACTTTAAACAAATGTGGAATGTTCAATTGTTCCGTCGGGCTGAAGATTTCAAAATCTGTTTTGTCCCACACTATACCATCCTGTATAGGAACAGCTGTGATGTTCACTGATGACAAGTCTCTTGCTTCACGATGGGAAGATTTATGAGGTTTCAAAAGTACGTTTACGCCTTTTCCTTCGGTGTTCACATGGATGTATCTGCCACTTATAAGCACGCTCACAGTTGTAACCAAAGCTAGCCAGAGCAGGAAAACAAAAAGTCCAGATGTAATCCAGAGTTCAATCCATGGAGAAACCAAATAAGTCTTTTTCAGAAATTGAAGAAGGTCTTGTACTTGCTGCTTGAATTTGAATGATGCTGGCGTCGTTCAGGTTCACTCGGATCTTCTGAGAACGTATCAAAGTTAATGAAATAGCCAGAAGCAGTTCTATCAATTGTTGGAATTGCATCATGATTTGTAGAAATCACAGGAACCAGTTCATCACTTGCCACGTTGGTGTAGACAGGTGTATTTGGACGAACTGTTACTTGGTGTTCAAGAGGGATGAGTTCCATAGCGTTGTTGCTTAGTCCTCCATCTGTTACAGCTGAATTCTTGATAGTTATCAGTCTTTCAGTCTGAACCTCTTGGATAGTAGTGAGAGGAGTGTGTCTGCTACTAGGTCGGAGTCCACGAGGCCTACTATTTAGTATTGGCCACATACTGTGGTTTGATGAGGTCGATGGACACAAATCTTTTCTCCTTTCTTCCAGCAAGGGGCGGCAGAAGTACTGTTCTTGTTCCTTGAACTGCTAGGACAGGTACTGGTCGTCTGTAAGAAGGGCCAAATTCCTTCTTATCCGCAATCTTTTCTCTGACTAGATCCCCAACTTTTGGAATCCAGACAGGCCTTGCTGGGACAGCCGGTTGATCCCCAGTGGTGGTTGACTGTAGGAATATGTTGCTTTGTTTCGTTCTTAATTTGTTTAAGTCCTGTAAAACAGTCAAACGATCTTTGATATCAAAGGGTTTATTTTCCACCACTGTGCCTACGTGTTCAAGGTCTGGTACCCACATTCTTGTCCCAAATAGGACCTCATATGGAGTGACCCCCCCTAGAGAACTTCTTGGCAGATTGTTCAATGCATGTTGGACCCCACTAAGGTGTTTGACCCACCCATCACCCAAACCTAATACCCTAGCTGTTATAGACTGCTTTATGTCCCGGTTTTTCCTTTCCACAACCGAATTTCCCTCAGGATGGAATAAAGAGGAGTACCGCAATGCAACGCCCAGACTGGCCATGGCCTCTTTGTAAGCCCGAGAGCTAAACGCAGGACCCTGGTCAGAATGTAGCGTGCCTATTGCGTATGTGCCGATAAAGACTCGCAAATCTTTTATAACAGTTCAAGCGTCAGCTGAGCGCTGTGGCCATATCCATAGGAACCTAGAGCATGAATCCACTGCAACCATGATATATTTAGAGTTACCGTCCCTTTGCAAGGGACCGCAGTGGTCCAGGTAAACACAAGCTAATGGTTTGTCTGAAATTAACAGGGGTGTCTGCGCAGGACGTTTCACTGTTGAGACTTTCATCTGTTGGCAAATATCACATTCTAAAACATAGTTTTTAGTTTGTTTCCGAATGCCAGGCCACCAATATCTTTGCTTGAGTAAAGATACTGTCGCTGAAACACCTGCATGGGCAGAAGCTATCCCTTCGTGTGCTGCTAGGATTAGTCCTAATCTGCGTTCCTTGTTTGGAATTACCCTATCCCCCACTCCAGGGATTCGAGCAAAAGGAACGTTGTTCGCATCAATTACATAAGAGTACTTGAGTGGACACTTTTTTGGTAACGCTGCACTGCTGCCTTTGCTTGAAGCTTTGACAGCCAACATTATCTCACCGTCTATTTTTGTTTTTGAACGAGTGATCGCAGCTACGGAAGCCGTCTGCACAGCCCCCTTTGCGGCTTCGTCAGCCAATGAATTCCCTGCAACGTGAACGCCATCACGTTGATGACTCAGTGTGTGAATCAAGTGAGCCTTTGGTAGTTCGTTTTTCAACTGAACTACTTGTTCCCAAAGCAATTTGTGCTTTATTGTGTCACCTTTCGCATCTTTGAAACCATTGTCAAGCCAGTTTTGTATATATTCATTATACGACTGAACACAGTAAAAGGAGTCGCACACTATTAGTGTGGGGAATTCTCGATCTGTACTTTCAAGTGCCAGTTTGAATGCTTGTAGTTCAGCTCGCTGAGCTGTACAATCCCCTAGAGATTGTGTTTTTGTGACCATAGGTCTGAAGATGCCATCTCGCATGCGACCTTTAATGATTGCACACGCTGCACTGTAAGCTTGCTTACTCCCTATTGCGGGTTGTGCGGATCCGTCAGTGTAAATTATGAATTTGTACTGATCGAGAGGCAGAATTTCAGTAGGCAGAGGACATTCTTGTTCATATTGCAGGAATGCTTGTGTTTTTAAATCTGGATCAAAAACATATTCAACATCTGTTGCAGCAAGAGAATTAACCCATTGTATCCATCTTGGATGTAATGCTTTAGCATTTGGAATGCTCGTTTTTGTGACCGCTTCTAAAGCCGGTACTGGGGTTACGACAATAATGCGTTTCCCTTGGGCTAAGGCTCTTTCTTTCGCTACAGCGGTTTGAACTGCTGTTAGAATTTTTTCAGTTGAACTGAAGCGCATTTCCGCTTGTGTGTACAAATGGGATTTGTATGCAATTGGGATTTTGTCACCCTCATTGAAGGTTAAGTAGGTGAATCCACATTGTCCCGAAATTATTCGGATCACCAAATTGCGTTGACTTACGCGTGTTTGTAAGTGATTTGTTGCTAACATGTTAGCCTGTAGTGAACGCAAGATTTCTGTGTGTTCTTGTGTCCAGTTTCTGATCGAAAAATCAGGTTTGATTAATGCGTAGAGAGGTTTAACCCTTTCTGCGTAATTTAGAATGTATGTTCTTCCAAAATTTAGGAAACCCAGAATGGATTGTAAGTTTTTAGCGTTTTTGGAGGTTGGAGCAGCGCACACTTTTCTAAAAGTTAGCTGCCAAGCTCTTGCCTTCACTTGAAAGCTCATATCCTAGAAATAGGACATTGAGATGGGCAATTCTGGATTTTTAAAGTTGAACTTGTAGCCCTCAGAGGCGAAACCCAGTATAATGGTGCTCACCCTGTTCAAGTGTTTTTCCAGGTCATCGTCTGTCAGATATATGTCATCGACATAGGACAATGCCTCATTGTCATAAATTTGTAGTAACTCCGTTACCCTTGCTGAGAATAAACCTGGGCTGTTCTTGAACCCTTGTGGAGAGTCGACAAAAGTGACGCTGGGTCCCCATTATGGAGAATGCTGTTAAGTACCTGCTTTCAGGTGCTATGTTTTGACAAAAGAAACCATTTGAGATGTCTAATGTTGTTTTATACAAGTGTTTAGGTGTCTGTAATCCAAAACTAGACGATATGTATTGTCTGGTTTGGAGGCAGGAAACAAAGGATTGTTCATTGAGGAGGTGCATGTTTCAATCACCCCTTGGTATTCAAGTTGATCTAAGATCTCCCTGACCTGTTTTTTAGCTTCTTGCTTTATAGGGTACTGCCGTTGTGCAGTTGGTTCATGTTTCAGATGTATTTTATGGTGAGGTGAGTCCTCATCCCATCCTACATGATTTTTATATAATGCTGGGGCCTGGGCCACTGCCCATTTCCTGGCATATGTATATTTTATGTGAATTGGAATATGGTTAGAGAAGGCAGGCATAATAATGTCCTCGCCATGTGGGCACTCCCTGACAAATTGTGGTGGCCAGTCCTTTTCTGCTAGAAGTATGTCATAGCCTCTTGATAGTCTTTCCCAAAAAAGTGCTTTAACCTGTCTAGGTTTGTCTCCCTCCATCCGGAGTGTTATTTCATATAACTTTTGTGGAGTACTAACCCTGGTGTTTACAGTCTCAACTGTGATGTACTCATTCAAGTCCACTATCTCCAGAAGTTCCTTCAGGTTCTGGCGAGCTATTGTGACTTCTGCTGCACTGTCCAGCATTGTCTGAGCCCATTCTCCGTTCTTGAGTTGTGTTCTCAGTATTCTCGGCATGTCTGATCTTTAGACCTGCTACTTTCTTTTGGAGAATTGAGGTTTTGCTTTATTTTTTGGAGCGTGTTTGTCATCTTTCGATTTCACGGGTTCTTCTCTATGTTCTGATCGTCCTCTTCTTTCCGAAGTCTGTGATGAGATCTGAAAGGGACGAGAGGAATGTGTATCAGTATCTTGATACCTGTCAGGTTTTCTCAAATTATCCCTATTCCTGAGGTTATACCTCCTTTCAGAGGGCTCCTTTTGAGGAGACCTACCTCGGGATTGAGAACGTTTCTCGTTTGATTTTTGTTTAGTAGACTCCCACTTCTTTTTAGAAGATGTAGGAGTTTGTTTAATTGAGTCCTTCTCAGGACTTTTAGATAGTTTCGGCTTCACTGGTCTTCCACCCAAACTATCTCTGCCTAATTCTGCATAAGATTGTTCAATTATTCTGGGTAGCTCAGTTTGATGTTCTGTAACATCGAATTCCCTTAATTTTTGGCGGATCGCCACTGCTGCTGCCTCCCCTTTAATATTAGATAATATTATTGTTGAGACCTGGTCGAAATTTTTCAGTAATTTCATACCTAAATTTAGAGCAGGCTCTGCCCCGTATTCGTTTTGAATTTGTTTCAGGACATCAGGTATTACCGCAATTGATGGAATACCATGTGTTTTAGTATAGATGGCAGCAAAGACTGAGCCCCAAGTGGTGCAGTCTTCCAGTTGTGGTGTGATCCCCATCGGTAAACTGATGGTTAGGATTCTGTGCTTCTCATACGGGCTAGTATTTGGAAATACTGCTTCGATTTGAGTAATTTTTGAGCTATCCAGAATGGAATTTGCTCACGTTTTGTGGGCATTTTACCCATGACTGCGTAGAGAGTCTGTGGTGTAATTTTTAGTGTATTCCCCTGTTGGGGAGTTGGATTTGGAAGTGTCAATGGTGGTTGGACTGTGAAAGTCCGCATGACATATTGAACCAATTGTCTGTAGATTTTTATTAACTCTGTGAGTTGAGTAAGTAAATCCTCGTCTGACATCTCTTCAATATCAGGATGAGGTGTGTAGCCGGCTAGAATCGGCCATGTTGCTCCTGGTCTACCTAGTGGACCGAGCCTGGTAATGTTTTTGTGATGTTTTAGGGCGCCTTTAAACCAGAGTTGATGCTCTTGGTATGTTAGTGGAATTTCTATATCCTCGAAAGGAATGTATTCCTCTGGTGGATCATCTTCTTTGTAGAAGTGAAACATGTGTGTTACTGAATTTGATTCAGGAAATATTACCCATGAATAGAATACCTCTGTCTGAAAGGATTCATGTGCCTCTATCACGAAAACTGCTCTACCGCCTCTCGGTGGTAGGCCATGTTTTATAAGTTTTAGAGTGATGGCTCTTCTTAAGTTTGGAGCAATGTTTATAACACCCTCCTCGGTTTCATTTAAACCTGTAATGTTAAAAACTGCTGCTTGGGCTGGATCAGCCGCAGCTTTACCGTTTCCGGTGTCTTCAGTCATTTTGTTTTTGAAAAATGTAGAACAAGTTTCAAGGAAACAAAGATAAGGTGCACAATATTTTGGAACACTGTATCCTTCAACGTTGAGCAAACCAAACAGCTAATATATAGGGTACTGCCCTATGTAGCCGTGGTGGATACTTAACCCTGCCCACTCCAGACGTCTTTTGGAGTATATGGGTAGGGGTCTCTGAGAGAAAAAGCACGGCTGAGTTACTCAGTATCTAACGTTGAATTACCGCCTTACCAAACGTTGGGCGCCATGTAGTGTAGCTCCTATTTCCCTAATAGGCTCTGCGCATTGGAATAATATATCCTGTAGGTTTGACATAGGACTACGGTCAGTATGTCCCTATCGAGTATATTAAACTTAATTACTTGTGCCAGCTAGCTCAGAGGCCACTAGAAACTCCTTGACAACAAGAAGGAGTAGTTTCTGGCAGCCGCAAAACATGACCACTGTGTTTCCCTTTAGAATCAGAACGTGTCCCAGAGTCGTGGAAACAATAGATAACTATTTCACTCAGCTCAATCGTGCATGCTTAGTTTTCTTCAATGTTACACAGAAAGAATAGACGGGCGTTTCAATAAAAGGTTTATTGAACAGTCTTGTTTCTGGTGTAAGTAAAATGTGCTGTTACGATCACAAGACAGTATGTGAGATAAATAATGTACAGTGTGAGCAGTAGAAATAAATAATACTGCGTTAGCGTTATCTTTTAGTACATATGCTGTTACATAAATAACACAGACTAAAAATGCGAGTACTCATACGATGCGTTTCTAATCTAGTTCTACCCCAATGTTCCTAACCTAACCTAGGTGTAGGGAGAGGTAGGTGAAGTATTCCTTACTATGGTATACTAAGAGTATGTTAAGCCTAGTATGCCTAGTATGCCTAGTATGCCAAGAGTCCCTCTAGGTTCTTTGTCAGCTCCATACCTGAAGAATGAGAGAGGTAGGAATCTCTTTGCTAGACTCGAACTCCAACACCCCGCAAGGGAAGTCAGATCACTGGAAGCTGGACTCTCTGCGTGCAGGGATGACAGCGTCTTCTCAGTGCGTCAGGCCGGGAAACGGGCTCCTCTGAAGTCGAGGTCTCCTCTGGTTTACAGGGGCTAGGGAAAGTATATTTATACCTGAGAGCACCTAAGAATGTTAGTATTGACGTGAGTCGGACAGCGAAAGACATCATGAATGAACCCCCTAAGGAATAATGGTTCATGCATAATATATGAGTCCTTGAAGAAATCAATAGTCCTGGGCTAGGGAAACTCCCGCAGCCTAAGTGTCTGTTCTTCATGAACTCGTTGTGACGTTAGGGTGGACGGATGTCAGAGACCATGCCTGTATTTGGAGTGCGCGGTTTAATGCCTAAATAAGGGCTGGGATTTTATGCCTATATAAGGGCAGGGCGAATTGTGCCTATATAAGGACATGATACTGGAATGCCCGTTTATGGACACCCTAAGAGGAATACAACAGTTGGAAGAAATAGAGATCAAAAAGGAAACAAAGGAAATTTCAGAGAAACCAAAAGGAATAATCAGAAGGAGAAGTGCATATCTTCGCAAAGAGATTTAACAATTAACAAGAACAGGACAAATGGATCAAGCTTAGGGGGTAGTCAACATATAAATGAAGGGGATGAAGAAGCCAATGAACTAATAATATGCAGTTCAGAAATAGATTTGTTCAATAGAGAAGGACCTAGTCACCCTTCTATAAAATGTACTTTTTTCAGATGAAATGTGATTTCTTCACTTGGCTCATTCAATGAATTAGAAGACAAACAATACTCACTGAAGAAAAACAAACAAAAGAGGAGGCAAACGAGAAGGAAGAAACAAAGACAGACCAAGAAGAGAGACAAGATGGGGTGAGGGAAGAGGCAAGATGCAGAAGACAAAATTAAGATAATGAATTTAACAGACACAGTACTAACAAATGAGAGAATTTCAATACCTGAAATTCCGCCTTAATTTTTACCCCAAACAACACTGCAAAATAAGTGATATGAAGATACATTTTTGTTTGTTTATAATGGAATAAAGATTAGTCAAATATCACGTAATTGAACAAAAAGCAGAAAAAGAACCAAACATAATACAGCAAGACCTATTATGAATTTAAAAAATGGAGTAACAGAAATACTGGAAACGTTATTGCCTCCGTCAGGAAGCAAAGATCTGCAAATAGAACAAGAGGACAGAGAAAGGACAATGAATTTAAATTTGGCAATGGATCATGGAGGACAAAGTACATTTGAAAAAGAAATAGAAATTCTGTTGAGTCATTACATCTGTAAATTAAATCGATATATTTCATGAACTGGTCCTAAAAGAGTTAGCTAGAATTAACAAATGCAGGAAACACAACAGGAAATGAAAACACAATCTTAGGAATGAAGAAAAACTAGCATTAGGAATGAAACTAAAGGGTTTCGGGTCTATAGCGAGGATCAATGTAGACAGGTATTTGGAATGCTCCTGGCATGAGGTGGCTTTCCCCCAGTCTTAATTGGGCGAAATAAAGTTGCGCCTGCCTGAGAATGCTCCTTCCAGTAGATGAAACGGGGGAGAACCGCATGACTCGGTGACTGTCAGATGAACAGGGGTAATCAGCCTTGAAAAAAGCAAGAGCGTGAAGGACCCCCATACCCGACGCACAAACCAAGAAGATGCCTATTGTGTACTAAGGCAGTGAAGGGAAGGAGGTGACTGGAAGAGTGGGGTGGCGAGGGAGCAAGTTACGGGTAATAAATCACATAGGCGGAGGCTAGAGGACTAGTGCCTCCAACAGCGACTACAGAGTTCTGGGTCAGGACTGGGTGATGAAATGATTGCCTCCTTGTCCATATATAAAAGTGGCCTGCAAACACGATAAACTTGGTAAGCGGGTTCTGGGAGAAAGCCCTTCTATGCCAACAGTGCCCCAGGGAGCGAATATCGGCATAGCCTTTGAAATAGCTGCAGGGACGGACACTTAATCCCCCGATATATAAAAGGGCACGTTGGGTACCATAAAACTCACAAAAAAAGTGACGAAGTACGAGGAAGTCGGTTCTTTAACCGGCTGTGATGCTAGCCCACCCCTACCTGGAGGTCACATCTAATGAGAAGATAGCGCTGGGAAAAGTATGCAGGAAGCATGGACACAGTGGTAAATCCCATATCACTTTAACCCACTTCAAGCAACAAATCCATTCAGTCTTTGCTTGTTGCTGAACAGTTCAACAACAATCTGAAATCATTGACTGCTAGAATACGTGATCATTAAAAAGAGAATGGTCTGGTGAGTTGCTGCACACCTCACTTGATACAATCATTCCAACACTGACTGATAACAACTAATAACTAATAATTATGCACAAGATCTGTTCTGATAATAGGTATATAGTTTAGAAAAAACTTCCTTGAAATTCATTCAAACTTGACAGAACACACAGAGTATTTTCCAATCACTAAATCAAAAACAAGATAGCAGCTGACGTGTGCTGACTCATGTTCATTTCTTTACAGTCAAGGAAGACATTTTGAAATTGGCTCGCAACTATGACCCAATAGTCTACAATCTCACTATATCAGGATGTGTTGGCTTGGACTTAGAAACTAAGGACCTTAAAAATAGTGAAAAACCACCTGAAAGCCAAACAAATACCATACAAATAGGGTTGCCTCTCGGACTGCTTTTTCAGCTTTATGGTAAGCTGATTTCGATCTCCACCACGGATGAAACAATTAAACTACTCAACCTAGAGCCTGCACAGGATAAAACGAGAGACACACACACTGAAAAAAGACAGATCTGGCAGATTCATAAATCCAGAAAAGCAAAGAACAAATCAAAACACAAGAAGGCCTACTGGGAAGTCAAAAGGACTCAGTTGCTCCATAACTACTTTGTGCATGTTCACTGAACGCAGGAGTTGACAATTGGAAAGTCGAAGCCTTCAGATATATATCTGACCCGATGAAGCACATTGTCCAGGGGAGCATGTGCTAACGTTGAACTTATGCAGCTCCTTAATATAATATCTGCCAGCGGCACGTGAGTAGCGATGTGTAACGTGCTTATGGTATTGAAGTGGCCGCGTGCTTTGCCGCTTGCCGTTTTTTTAAAAATAAACTTTATTTAAGGTTTTACTCAACAACATAAACAAGACTGTGCATACAGTAGTAAACATGGGCAGTACAGATTTAGTAACGCCAGTGATAATGCTTCCATACATCGGCCCCTCCGCTATTCCACTCCTCTTTCCCATTGTTCTATTGCAGGGGCAAGTCATACGATTCTGGCTACTCCCCTTCCTCCCCCCCCCCGTCATCAGAACTCCCAACATTTTCCTCCTCATTCTCACCTGGAGTACTCGTTGGGGATCCCTCAACCATGAAATCCCGGCATAGCTCCCTCCAAAGCCTTAAATCATCTTCTAATTACTCGTCTTTACGACTTTTCTTCATATGCATCTCTTCGGCTAATGTCCACTCGCAGACATCTCGCAGCCATGCCTGAACTTCCGGCACGCATGTACCCATCCACACTATTGCAATTCTGCACCTTTGCGAGCACCAACAGCAACTGCTGTAGTCTATATCACATTTTGGTTTGCTTTTTGCTTCTCCGCATCAGACCCAAGAGGCAGTGCTTTGGCGTCAACTGGATTTTGCTATTCACCTTTCCCCTTAGAAGCTCCACTACTTCAGCCCAAAAGCTCCCCACCTCCGGGCATTCCCAGGCCAAATGTAAAAAGTTTGCTCCTGTCTTATGACATCTGGGTCATGAATTAGGTCCACCGGGTGACATGCGATGTATCCTCACCGGGGTCTTATAAGTACAGTGAACATAATTGTAATGGATCAGTGGAAACCGAGCATTACAGGAGATCGTGCGTGTGAGCGCTCCCACCACCTTCCAGTCCTGTTCCTTCAATGGTTCCCCCAAATCGGTATTCCAAGCCGCAAATGCGGCCGGTGGGGAGACACCCTCGTCGGCCCTCATTGACCTATAAAGCAGAGATACAATGCGCTTGCCCGCCCCCCTGGTAAGTAAGGTATCTAATGTTTGTGTGAGTTGAGGTATCAGCGGGTACGTGGGCCATATCTCTTTGAATATATTGGCCAAGGCCGCATGCTGTAAGTATTGTCCTTGTCCTAGCCCAAAGTCCCTGCAAGCCTGCTCGAACATAATGAAGCACTCAGTCGGGTACAAGTCCGCAAGCGAATTACAACCCCACTCCTGCCATGCCCTGAATGACATATTGACCATCACTTTTCGAACAGGTGCCAACTCCCACACATTCAATTCCCGATGAACGGGGCATGCCCAAGGACTCGCTCCACAAATAACTGCCAGACAGACGCCGTCTGCTTAACCACGTACAGTGCTGTCTCGGGGGCACCTGCACACTCCATAAATAAGATCGCAGCTCAAACGCTGGCACACTGTCACATATGAGCCTCTTCTCCCAGTTGTCCCCCTCGGCAAACAACTTAGTCGCGTGTTGCAGCTGGGCCGCATAGTAATATAATTCCATCCTGGGGGCCTCAAGCCCATCCCCCTCATATGTGCGATTTAGCGTTGCAAGCGCTACTCTGCTTCATCGCTCCGCCTAGTAGAGGTCTATCAGAAGGGGGTCCAGGGCCCTAAAAATCTGTCTCGGTATTAGACACATCGGGGCATATTATCAAGCCCCAGCGATAATTATCGCTGAGCGCGCTTAGCGTGCTTTTAATTATCGCCGGCTATCGCTGGAATATATCGTCAAGCTAGCGCTGTATTATCAACGCTTAGCGCTATGGCGATAAATATTCCAGCGATAGCGGGGTTTTCCATGGAACATCGCTGGTTTTCCAGCGATGTGCCATGGAAAACAGCAATAAGCTTGATGATAGGCCCTGTGGCCTTAGCCCCACAATCCACCTCCCATGTTAGGTATGCCTTAGTCAGGAATTTAACAGACGTTAAATTCCTGAGTTAAGGCAGAGTTAGCGCGATTTAAATTATTGCTACGCCTCGTTGTAAATATCGCGAAGCTGCCTTCGCGATATTTTCCCATGTTGTTTTCACAGCCACGCCTACTTTGCATCTCAAAATCGATGCAAGGCGAGGCGTGTGAAAAACGGGAGCTAAGTCAAGGAAACACTCGCTAGCGTGTCCTTGTAAATAATGCAATATAACTATCACCGCTTTGCGCCCGAAAACGGACGCTAAAGCGGCGATAATTGTATCGCCGGCCCTTGGTAATATGCCCCATCGTATTCTGTAACATATACAGGCAGCGGGGCAACATCACCATTTTGGCTATTGCCAATTTTCCCATTAGTGATAATGGTAAAGTATTCCAGAATCCAATTGAACCCCTTAGGGCCTCCAGCAGTTTGTATATATTCCTTTGTAACATTTGGGGATCATCCCCCGCCACCTGTATGCCCAAGTACCTAAAGTGCCCAGTCTCCCACTCCAGTCCCAGCTGAGGGAGCGATTCCTCCGGCCGCCTAGCCAGCTGAGCCAATGGAAAAAGCAAAGACTTGTTCTTATTAAGTCTCAATCCAGAGCAATTACCAAACTCCTCTAATATCCACAGCAGTTTTGGCACTGCCTGTCGAGGAGCGGAGACATAGAATAAGGCATCATCTGCATATAATGAGATTACCTGGGGCACTCCACCCATCTGAATACTCCACTCGGCCAGGTCCCTCCGCGCCCAGATCGCCAGGGGCTCTATTGCCAGTGCGAACAGGAGCAGCGAGTGCGGGCAGCCCTGCCTCTCCAATTTCCACTCGCCTGACCTGCTCCCCCCACCCTTACCCTAGTGCAAGGAGCCGTATACAGGATGCGCACCCATCTTCTGAACTTCGGGCCGAACCCAGCCACCCGAAGCACCTCCAACAAATATCCCCAATCTACTGAGTCGAAGGCCTTTTCCAGGTCAATTGATACTAAGGCCAATTCCTCGTCCCCATGTCTCATTTCGCGCATGATATGGGACAATCTTCAAATATTCATGCCCGTATTGCGAGCTGGAATAAAGCCACATTGATCCTCATGGACGAAATGAGCCATGAGAGGGGCCAGTCTAGTAGCTAGGACCTTACATAATATTTTTACGTCCGAGTAGATCATTGTGATCGGACGATATGCTGATGGATCTTGTGCGTTTCCCCCTGGCTTAAGGAGCATGACGATTTCACCCTCGCGCACTGAGGGAGGCAACTCCCCCAACTCAAAGGCCTCCTCATACACCTGCAACAGCGGCTTCATCAACTGTGCTGAGTAAAAGCTACAGGGAACCCGGAGCCTTAAATCCCGGCATTCCTTGCAGAGCCTTCTGCATTTATTCAACTGTGATCGGGGCCTCTAAAGTCTCCACGCCCTCTGGCGGGAGCTGTGGGAGCGCCAGTTCCTTGACGACTGGAACATACCTGTCTGCCGTTACTCCGGGGTCTGCAGTAAAAACCCGTTGTAGGTGCTGTTGGAACACCTCTAAGACGCCAGCTCTTGTGTGAACTAGGCTGCCTCCCTGTGTAATTAGGGCTGTCGTAATCATGGGGGCCTGCTCCTGACGTAAAATCCAGGCCAGCAAGCACCCCGATTTATCGCCCTCGGCGTATAACTGTTGGCGATAACGCGTTAAAGTATATTTGTCCAGCCTGTCCCAGATATCAGTTAAACACTCACGCCGATCTCGTTCTCTCCTCCCCTTATCTGGGCCTGCCGGGTTTTCTGCCTGTATGGTCGCCAGAGCCTTCTCCTCTCTGTCGAACTCCCCGAGTAGTTGTCTCCTCACCCCACATACAAGTCCCATGCCTACACCTCTGGTGACTGCTGTTAGAGCCTCCCACTCAGTCGCCCTCCCAGTCTCTCCCCCCCGGTTCAGATCTAGATAATCTGTAATTGATTGTGCTAAGGTTGCCCTCCCCACTTGATCTTCCAGAATATCTGGCGGGAGTCTCCAGCGCCTGGGGCCCCGGGCCGGCATCCCCCACTTCACCGTGCACCGCACTGGCGAGTGATCAGACAAAAAACATGCCAAATAAGTCACCTCTGCCTCAGGGAACGCCGGTTCCCCCGACACCAGCACTCTGTCCAATCTGCTCTGGGTTCCATGCGTCAGGGAGTGACAGGGAAACATTGGGAGTGTGGGATGAGTCTCTCTCCAAACATCATGGGCTCCTAAGTCATGCATGACCTTACTAAGCATCTGTGTCATTCGTGGTTTTGTGCCAACCTTCGGGGGGCTCTATCAAGTGCCGGATCCAGCACGCAATTAAAGTCGCCCATCCAAATAAATGGAGCATCTACTTCATTGGTGAGTAATTCCTGCATGACCGGAAAAAAGGAGGGGTCATCGATGTTAGGGGCAAACAAATTTCGAATGACAATGTCCTTGCCATCTAGGGACCCTCGCAGCAATACGTATCTGCCTCTCACATCTGATTCACTATATGCCACTGTAAAGGGGGTGCCCAGAGCCACCCAAACCATAGTGCCCCTAGCATAGGTAGAATAGGAAGAATGATACATCTGGCCTCGCCATTTCTTGGCTACTCTTTCCGCTCCGCACTCATCCAGGTGCATTTCCTGGAGGCAAGCAATCGAGATATGGTGCCTCTTAAGGAAGGTTAACACCCTGTGTCTTTTAGCACATGTAGCCATCCCCTGCACATTCCATGTCAGAAGTTTGTACTCTGTACCCGTTATGTAGAGTGGTTACTTCGGGAGCCAATGTCGAATCCTGCCCACCTCCCCATCCACCACTGTTATGCAAATAATTAAAACAAGCCAACTCAAACAAGAAATAACAACTTCGCCCCCCAGCCAAACCCTCCCCCCCCACTGACATTTTACGTGCAACAATTGGTCTCAAAAATGCAACCCCCATGTCGTGCCAGGCCACACGCATTCCTTTAGGAAGCCCAACGAGGGGAAATCCCTCTTCAGCCCCCTTTTTCTTCAGAAGTCCGGAAACATCGTCCCCCCACCAGACATTACTTCATTTTAGCACTCAAAGTTACTTTTATGACCTAGTAATGTTCGCAGCCAGCTAAATAAACGCTTCCTTATTAGTAGGGTCCTACCCTCTGGGACCCCGGTGAGCTCCGAGCCTGTCATTTGTTCGTCACCTGCCAACTTACACACAAATGGTCAACAGTGCAAAGTTCCTGGATTCAGCGCGTTCCCCATCCCCCCTAATCAGACTCCCCCCTGCCCATCCCCAGCACTCTCCTCCTGCTCAAGCAGTGTCTCTGAAACCACGTCCATTGATGCATTTGGCCACTCTGCTGTTGCACCATTGTCTTGAGCCGCATTATCCCCTTCAACTTCCGGGGCCGAAAGGGAGTCATCACTCATGTGCAATGCACCATCGCTTCCAACCCTAATCCTGTTATCTGGGCCAGCGTTTTTAATAGGTGACCCCTCCCCCGAGCCCTCCTCCCTTGACCCCGACTTGGGCCTAGTGCCCCATCCTTTATTGCGTACTCTTGGCTCTCGCGGTGGTAGTGCATCCCCCGTATCTCCAACCATTCCCACGCTTCTTCGGGAGTCTCAAAGAAGTGTGCCTTCCCATGCATTAGGACCTTAAGGTTTGCGGGATATAGGAGCATGTACTGCAGGTGGAGGTCTCTCAACTTCTTCTTGACCCCCAAGAATGATTTCCGCTGTTCCTGCACATGTCTTGTATAATCAGTATATATAGATATCTTGTTGTTCTCAAAGCAAATGTCTTGGCACTCTCTTTTGGCCCATAGAATACAGTCTCGATCTTTGTAATTCAATATCTTCGCAATAAACGCACGGGGAGGGGCCCCAGGGGGCGAAGGAGGCACCAGAGCCCTGTGCGCTCTTTCAATCACAAACACGTTTGACAAGCCTTGCTCCAAGAAAGCTTTGACCGACCTCCCCTCAACCCTTTCGGGAAAGCCCAGGATGCAAACATTGCTGCGCCTGGCCCGGCCCTCCGCTTCCTCTGCCCGGCGCTCCAGGGCTTTCGTTGTGGAAGAGAGCTGTGACACCTGCTTCTTCAGCGCAATCACTTCGCCCTTTAGACCCGATACATCGTCTTCCACGACTGTGACCTTATCTGCCACCTTGCGAAGGTCAGCACACAATAGGTTAACATCTAAAGACACAGTGTCAATCCGAGCCTCCAATGCCTTTTGGGACCCCTGTATAGCGGCCAACAGCTCGGCTTGTGATGGTTCTGGCCCCCTCCCCCATCCTCCCCCTCGGTGCCGGCAGTCTGGTGCATCAAGCGCTGCGGGGGGAGCCGCGGTGTAGTGTATTGCATAATAGTATTGGAGGACCCCCCTCGGGCCGCCTTGTCCTTGCCCATGATGATGTAGCAGCGATACATTCCGCCGATAGTTATAATCCCACTTTCCACTGCACTGGCGCTTGAAGCCGGTCTTGTTTGCAATTTCATTTTCCCCAAGCGCACCCTCAGCTCCTTCCGCCCCGGTTACTCAACCTGACTCGATGGGGGTCTGTCCTGAATTGGGTTTAAGAGGGAGTGGCCTGCTTCTCCCAAGAACTGTCCCAGCACAGCAGCGCCCGGTTATCTTGTGATGGCTTTAATCTTACTGTCATGCCTTGCCACCAGACCTCGCTGCCGTTATGTTCTGGGATACCCAGGCCCAGTACCCCCATTCCTGCCCTGGTAGGTTCCCCCAGGTGAACAAGGTCCACGTAGGGCTTTTAAGTCATACCCCAGGGCTCTGGCCTTATCGCTGCTGCGTTATCCACTCACCAGCCCCTGCATGCTGCAACCTCTGCGCCCAATGTTCCCTCGTAGTGCAGGCCGGGGACCCCCTTTCGCCTCCAGGTTCGTGTCAACAATCGCCAATACCCTCACCTTTGCTCCTTGCTGCGCCAGGGTTATGCTCACCGCCACCCGGAGCCCCCTCGAGTTAGCTCCTCCCCCAGGCCCCACACGGACCCAGAGGATGCTCTGCCTAGTTTCTCTGTGTCCCAAGACGTAGCCACACGTTCTCCGGCGTATCTTCTAGGGCTCCCGGTGAGGTTGTCCCCGAAGCGGTTCTGTGAGTCTTCACAAGATGGCGCCCATTCTGGGCACCGGCTCCACTCTGCTCACTCGCGATGCTCCCCCCTTTTCTATGCCACCACACCGTCTCTTGGAAGCCGGGGGGGGGAGAAGGAGAAACCCGCCCCGGGACCCTCCGTGCTCCACGGGAGAGCGATCCACTCTGGCGCAGCCCCCTCTCAGCCACCGAGGTCCCGCTCAACCTTAGCACAGCCTCCGCAGCAGGATCCCACTCACCGCCTGCGAGGGGGGGCGAGGGAAGTCCCTCCTCAAGCGATCGCCGGCTGCGGCCCACTGCCTGTTCTGCCCGCCGTCCTCGCAATCGAGCTTCCGCGCTCGGCCGCGCTCCACTAGGCCTGCGTGGCGTGGCCTCCTCCTTGCAAACACTCTGAAAATGACCCAGCTTTTTACACTTAATACATCGCTTACCTAACGCTGGACAATTAGTATTATTGCCCAAATGCATTTTAAAGCCACACCTAAAATAAAAGCTTTGGCTATTTTTTTTGTCAATTTTTCTCAAACTTCTTAGTATACAAAGCATATACAGCTATATATTCTGATATACAAATACATGCTAGTCTGCCAAGCAGAAGGATGATCCACAGACATAAATTTGCTTAACACCATGGATCGTTCAATAGCCTTAGCTAATTAATGACTTCAACTAAAGAAGGACCCCTGCAACTTAACAAAAGCTCCTGTATTTTCTTAGCATAACAAGCAAAAACAAATTGATCCCTCTGTTAGATATCTAATGATGCACCAAAATTGCACGTAGAGGCTAGGAATCGTAATGCAGGAATAAATTCCTCCACAGACTCATCCATAAGTTGTTTTCTTTTAAAGAAATTAAACCTCACAAGGAGCACACTTAGTTGTTCTGCAAACTTGTTTTGTAATCGACTAATTGCTTCTAAATATTCATTCCAACCTTCACCCTCCCCACTGGGTGCTGAAACTATAGGTAGATTGTCAAAAATCTGCTGCCCTTCCCAATCAAGATGACTAAATAATAAGGCCACTTTTCTCTTAAGGTCAAACTTGGTAGCATCAATAGCTATGATAAAATTCTGAAAAAATGCAAACCCATTGCTTCAAAGGAACAGATGGCTTGCCTAGGTTCTGAAGAAAAGGAGGCATATGAACTGGACATTGATTAAAAGCCACGATGCCCAAAGAAACTAAAAAGGGAACTAGGAACTTGTTTGGAACTTGTTTTTGTTTTCCTTGTTAAGGGGAAGATGATGTAACATGTGCTTATGGTATTGAACTGGCTGCGTGCTTTGCCGTGTGCCGTGTTTACGTTTGTAAGTGCATCTTCATGCACTTCTGTTCCTTTCTGTTTCAGGGCATGCATGTGCGTGCTCAGCCTTGTATTTGTTCAGCCTTGTTGCTATTTGTGGGAATTCCATGTTGGAGCCCGCTGCTATAAGGAACTCTCTTCGACCTATGTGGGTCAGTTGGAGCTTTCCTGCCAGCGTGCGGTCACGGACGTGGGCTCCTTTACATATGTAAATAAACCTACGATTTCACTCAGATTTCCTGTGTGCTCTGCATCATTACACAATGCTTTATGGATACCATGCAAATAAACTGCCTCCTCCATGATGAAGAACAAAGACACCGTTTGTTATAAAGTTAGTATAGAGAACACTTATTAAAAGGAAACCCAACAAAATTATTGGCAACAAAATGTCTGGGTGGGAGGTTATTTCGAATAGTCAAGTGGCTGGTCTTACCTAATGTGGTGAGATAATTCATGCTTGCACTCACCTTTTCACTGTTATGACACCTTCATTTTTTACATTTCTAAAAGGTTTGAAGAATTGTGATTCCAGAGAGGATCAGATTTTTTTATTAAACTGGCCTAACTGATAATACTAAACAAGTTTCAGATTGTAGGGCTATGCAGAGTAAGACAAGAGGGAGACGTAATGCATATGGTTAGTTGGATGGCAAAAAAGTAAATTCTTAAGCTCTGAAATGTGAGTCAAGCCATTAAACACACACTTACATTTCTAACCCTTAAAACTCAAGGACTCGTCATCATCAAATGACTTTATTCAGAATTATTTTTATTGATCCATAAAAGTACATAAACTAAAAAACGTCATATAATAAAAACATGATAGCATACATTACAGTTTAAAAACTCGTTCAATATATTGTTAAAACTCCATTAGTAAAAATCATCATACTTTTCTCAGAATTAAAGTTATTATCAATCTAGGGTCATCTTTCAGTCATCTTCATAAACTAAATTATCCAAAGATACAAGAGATTTCCTTCTTTTTATAGCCCAGATTATGTATCCTGCACCAGCTCAGCATGCTAATTCATTGTCACGGGTTCATATAAAATTGATGACATCCTTATAGAAGAAGAGTTTCTTTTCCATAGAAATTGGTCGTAAAAATGTTTGCCTAATATCTCGATAAAACTTGCAGAACAACATAAAGTGGATCGTGGACTGAGTGGTTTTCCCATCACATGGGCAACTGTAAATTATTTTCTTCCATTTTTCATGTTTTGGTTAATGCCACCAGTTCATGGATTGTGCCCAGTAGTAGCCTAGTCAAGTAAAATCTATCTTGAGTATTTGTAACTTTGACTAGTTATTCGGGTAGGCCAGACAACGTTATTCTAGTCATATATCTTGACACTTAATTTTTTCTCTTGTCTACTAGCTCTTTCTTGACTTTGTTTCCCCATATAAATCTTTTTAATTTCATTTTTGCTGTATTGCAGTATTCCTATGGGTTTTAGAACTGATAGATCTTTGTCAATTTCTTTCAATAACTTATCCATATTTGCTAGCCATGGGATTTTATTAAAATGTTCCAATTCTAAACAATCCTTAATTATATCCCTGGTAAACTTTGTTCCCTCCTTACACCAAATGTTATGCCAGGAACATAAAGCTCTTGGTACAGCCAACATATGGCAAACAAAAAGAATTTTCACAAGTTTGTAATGTATTTACACTTGCATTGCCCCACACTACAGAACCATAGGTTGCTACTGATAAGCATTTGCTGCCATATAATTTAAGCATACCACGTATAGGTCTGCTACCTATCTTATTACAAAATCTAAAAATGGCCTCCATAGTTCAAATTAGTTTGAATCTTGTCTGGTCAATATGAGGGCCCCAACTGCTATTATAGGAGAATAAAATGCCCAGATAGGAGAAACTTTGGACTTCAATCAGCTTAGGTTCCCTCAGATGATGGATGTTTTTCTTAGCCCTACCCCGTCCACAGACCATCACAAACGTCTTGGTCAGGTTTAAATTTAGATCTCTTTGCTCCATGTATGAGGCAAAAGCTTCAGTCAGTTGTTGTAGACCGTTCGCAGTTCTAGATATTAAGACCACATCATCTGCATACAGAAGCAGAGTGGTTGGGCCGGAGCCTACTTTCGGGGCATCACTATTCAGTTCTTGGAGGGTTTTGTGTATCCCGTTAATATATAATGAAAAAAGGAGGGGTGCAATGACACAGCCTTGTCTAATTCCCCTGGACACCTTGAAACTTGGGGTGCACTCTCCCTCCCTCCCTCCCAAACCTTACTCTAGATGTCAATCTTGCATGTAGTTGAGACAAAAATGAGACAATGTCATCTGGGGTGCCCATATCAGTCATTGTGTCCCACAATTTAGCATGATTTACACAATTGAAAGAAGAACTCAGGTCTGTAAAATATAGATGGATATGTTCTTCCTTGGCCAGCATGTATTTACCAATAAGTAAGTTCAAATTAATGCACTGTTCTACTATCCCCATCTCCCCCCTAAAGCCATATTGAGATTCTGTCAAGATGTTATTATCAATGGCCCATACCGCCAATCTCCCAAGTACTATTCGCCCCATGATCTTTACTGATGAATCTAGAAGGGATATGGGGCGGTAGCATTTGCTTCCCCCCTATGGCCTTTTTTAAATATTGGGACGATTATACTGTCTGTCCATGCATTAGGTACGCAGCCTTTAGCGGCTGCATTGCAGACCTGAGTTAATATGGGTGCCCATAACTGCGTGTGTTTTTTATATGCATCGGCCGGAACCCCATCGGGTCCCGGGGCCTTACCATATTTGGTTTTATCGAATGCCGATATTACCTCCTCTAGCCCAATATGTTGTAAAGGTATGGGGACTTTGGAAGGTGGCTCTCCTATGTTATTAATTGATATGTTAAAAATTCCACGGAAATATGTAAGCCAATCACATGGGGCAATAACTGTTTCAATTATAGGGTCTTGTTCTTCTTTCCACATCGGTGAGTTTACCATCTTCCAAAATAGTGTGGAGTCCCTTATATCCACCGCCTGGTTCAATTTGGACCAGTTCACACAAAAGAGTACAGAGGCACACATCAGTAGTCCATACAGTGATGCTGATTCGTAGCAAGAGAATTTATACAAATGCAGTCCGGAGTAATTTTTCTTCTTTAAGGCATGGTGTTTATTATCTATTCTTTTCGCACAACACAAGCACAAAGGCAGTCGACACGTGTTTCCTCCTACGGACTTTTTCAAGGCAAGCAGAAACAAACAGATGGTGCTGAGAGTTTAAGCTGTAGTAGGTCAGAAGTAGCTGAGCCCAGCAAAATCTGACCCCTCATAAACGTTCTTGCATGCGTACTGAGATGTGTTCTGTATCGCCAGCCAAATGCAAATAAATACTGAATGACTCCACTCCGATGTAGGAGATGAAACGCACAAAGAGGAGAAAGGCGAATTGCACAACAATTTGCGGGACTCAGTCCAAACCACAAAATGAGTAGTAGACCTACGAAGGCCTTGATAAGCCTTACATCTCTTCAGACGTGGATCGTGTGACACTATGGTATCGATATCTCACTTGGACCAGGCCTGCTCTTGTACCTCTTTCTTCCTTCGTTTTATTGCCTGATTGTATATTAATCTAAGTTGCTTAATTCCTACCCTATCTCTAGGATTTATATGTAGGGCTTTTTTAAATTTTTGATTAGCCCGGGTGCAATCATGATCAAACCATCCTTTTGTCTGCCTCTTGTTCACAGAACTTTATTTTCTTAGATTAGAGGCTATTGCCATAATGATTTTATCAAACGCAGACACAACCATGTTGGGAGGGGAATTTATATCAGTGCAGATAGAGAGGCTTTCTCTGTTGTCATTGACCACCTTTTGCAACATGATATCTTCATTCAAGGACTCAATCCCTTACAAATTAGACAGCAATTTGCTAATGAGTTCCATTTGGCCCTAAAAGACATTTATAGAATAACACAACTTCTACATGGGCCATAGTTATCTTTGGTGACAGGAGGGGTTAGGGAAAAGACAGAAGTGGAGAGCATGTTCTGAGGAGGATGGCTGCTTACTTGGAAAATCTATCTTACAACTCGTATTGGTGGCTGAACTGACTCATGCAGGGAAGAAGAAGCTGCTAGACCCTTCCTCATTAAGCCTATGGTGGTCCAAGATTTGGAAAAACTAACCGCTTTGATTAGAAATAAAATTGCATGAGTTGAAAGGATATAAACACCATTCCAAGCATGCAACAGAAGGCAGACTACACTAATGTAATAGCACCCACCTCCATCATTGATCTTCACAGCTAGAGTAGCCTCACCTACAAGTAAACCATCTGATTAGGATGCCCAAACTGAATCATGTGACCACTAAACTTCATTGATATAAGAGTGGGTGAGAGAACAAGTCAGTCGAGTCTCAATGAGCCATGCCTGGTGAACCTTTGCATAAATGTTTCTATATCAACAACTACTGTGTATAAAAATATAAATGTTACTGAGATGTACAAAATCCAAATGCAGTTTAGAGAACAATTGAATATAAAACACTACTTAAGTGCTTAACTGCGTGACCATGTCACCAATGTATTATCACTGCCATGTAATTCTCTTGATTGTCTATAAAACTTTAACTAAAGTTGTTAAAAAACAATGATACAAAAGGATAAACAAATAGTAATCAAATCAGCCGACCCAGGAGGAAATATTGTGGTTTGGAGGGTTGAAAAATATACTGCAGAAGCAGGGAGACAATTAAATGATACATCGAAATATAGGAAAATGAACCGTAGTCCTATAGTAGAATTGAGGATTGAGGAATTGGGGTAAACACGCAATGATAAGCTACAGCAAAAATAGATAAAGTTTTAATTGATGAAGAACAAGCCTTCCTATTGACAGATCATGCTATCACTCCTACGTTGTGCTGATAGCAAGATTCATTAAAATATATACAACCCACTGGGAAGACAGATCATTTTGTCGATTGCTCACTATCAGAAAAAAACAGTACAATACATAGATAATTTTTCAGTACTTCTGGGTAGCAAATTACCATCATATATTCAAGATGCAACACATTTTCTGAAACATATTAAAGTTATTCTATGGTGTTAGAAATGGGGTCTCTATATGACAGCGGTTTGCACCCTGTCCAAGTAGGGACCATCACTCTAGTCAGGGTAAGGGAGTCACACAGCTAAGATCACCCCTGCTCACCCCCTTGGTAGATTGGCACGAGCAGTCGGGCTTACCTCAGAAGCAATATGGAAAGCATTTGTACATACACACACAGTAACACAGTGAAAGCACTACAAAAGGACAACACACCAGTTTAGGAAAATAACCAATATTTATCTGAATAAAACAAGACCAAAACAACAAAATCCCAACATAAACAAATCAAGATATCACTGTTAAAAGGTTCAAAAAAGTTCAGTCCATAGGAAATTATAGATGCATCACTTTTAGCACAAAGTACCTGGGATGCATCAAAATCAAGGAGGAAAACAAGCGCAGGGGAGGTGAGGTACCAGAAAAGCGAACCAATGCAATGGTTCCTTACTCCAAGGGGAGGTGATGCATGGGTTCATTACTGCCAAAGCAGTGATGCGTCAGTTTCTTACAGTGAGGAGGAGATGCGTTGAGCTCCAGACACGCGGCCTCAGTTCCTTACTGCTGGGCAACGCGGATGAAGAACTTGGCACACAGGGACAATGGGTGCTGCATCGATTCTTCAGCCGCACAGTTGCAATGCATTGGTTTTTCAACCGCTCAGCGGTTCTGCATCGGGAAAACGGGCGCTGAGAGTTGATGCATGGATTTTCTTCTCAGATTTACCAGATTCTACTTCCAAGGTCTCAGGAACTGGATTTGGCACCCCTTGGCAAGTCAGGACTTTCAGCAGAAGAGCCCAGGCACTGGTGGGTGAATCTTTGATGGCCCTGAGACTTCTTAATAGGAGGCAAGCCCACACATGCCCTTGGAGAACCTTGGAAAGCAGGATGTAGAAAGCAAAGTCCAGACCTTTCACCCACAGGACAGAAGCAGCAAGAAGCAGGACAGCGCAACAAAGCAACCTGCAGCGTGTCAGTTCCTCCTACAGCATGCAGCTCTTCTTCCTGGCAGAATGTCCTCCTAGTCCAGAAGTGTTCTGAAGTTATGGTGTCACCGCTCCAATACTTATACCTGTTCATGCCTTTGAAGTAGGCAAACTTCAAAGCAAAGTCTTTGTAGTGCACAAGACCCTGCCTTTCCCTGACCTGGCTCCAGACACACTACAGGAGGGTGGAGACAGCTTTGTGCAAGGACAGGCACAGTCATATTCAGGTGTCAGTGACAAGTCCTCCCACCACTCTAGCTCAGGAAGATCCATCAGCCTGGTGATGAACCATCAGGATATGCAGGGCACACCTCAGCTTATTTTGTGTAACTGTCTGAAGTGAATGCACAAACATCCCAACTGTCACCCTTCCTAAGACATGGATTCCACAGGCAGGCAGAGGCACAGAATGGTAAAGCAAGAAAAGGCCCATTTTCTAAAAGTGGCATTTTCAAACACGCAATTAAAAACCAACTTCACTAAAAGATGTATTTTTAAATTGTGAGTTCAGGGACTTCAAACTCCAAATCTCTATATCTTCCCAATTGGAAGTTACACTTGTAAGAGGATACAAGGCAGCTCCAATGATAACCTATGGGAGAGATATTCTTTGCACTAGTGAAAAATGAAATTAGCAGTATTTCACTATCAGGACATGTAAAACACGCCCATACATGTCCTACCTTTTAAATACACTGCACACTGGCCATATGGCTACCGTGGGACTACCTTAGGATTGCCTTATATGTAGTAAAAGGTAAGCTCTGAGCCTGGAAAGTGGGTGCACTTGCCAGGTTGACATGGCAGTTTAAAACTTCCCACACAGACACTGCAGTGGCAGGTTTGAGACATGTTTGCAGGGCTATTGCTGGAGACCCACTAGTACCATTTGATTTACAGGCCCTGGGCACACACAGTGCACTTTACTAGGGGCTTGCCAGTTAATCAAATATGCCAATCATGGATAACCAATTTCAGACACAGTTTACATATGAAGCACTTGCACTTTAGCACTGGTCAGCACTGGTAAGGTGCCCAGAGTCCTAAAACCAACAAAAATGAAGTGCAGCACACAGTCAAAAACAGGAGGTCAGAAGCAAAAAACACAGAGGAAAAACACACCAAAGATGCCACGTCTTACATATGGTTTCCTGAGTATAAAATTATAACAATTGATGTGACTAGTTTGTGTATAATGATCTCACATGAGTGGGGGAATATATGACGTTACAACGCATTCAATTACAAAGCATGCTTTTACAACGCAGTCTTTACATCGCAACTACCACTACATTGCATGATTTTACAACGCATGCCATTACAACGCATTTATAAAAACTACCATTACAACGCATTCCATTACAACACGTACCATTACAACGCATACCATTACAACGCATAATACTTTTAGGGAAACAGTAGGGTAAGTGGTGGATAGTTTAGGGGTAAAAATTACCATTCCCACTCCAGTGAGTGCAACAGTAGGGTAAGTGTTGGATAGTGTAGGGGTAAAAATTACTATTCCCACTTCAGTGAGTGCAACAGTAGGGAAATTGTTGGACAGTGTAGGGGTAAAAATTACTATTCCCATGTATCCCAAAACCCATACCCACCCTAATACTAAAAAATCTTCATTACTTACCTTATAATGCGTTGTAATGGCATGCTATGTAATGGTATGCGTTGTAATGGCATGCATTATAATGGCATGCGATGTAAAGGCAGTTGCGTTGTAACAGTTGCGTTGTAAAGGTAGGTCATTGTAATGACTGCGTTGAAATGGATGTTTCCCAAGTGGGGATTGAAGGGATGTAACTTTTTTCTGACGTTCTTTAGTTGCAACTTACAAGAATGTTTTTCCATCCTCTTGAATACCAATTATTTCATATTTGATCATCCTGTATATCAACAAATCTATCGGACCATTAGGGGCTGTTCATTCACACCAAATTATGTGAACCTTGCCATGGGTTATTGGAAAACAGAATATGAGAAGGTAATCAGAGAGTGAACACTGTCAGATCGCACAAACTCAACATCATCTGCTATTCCGACGACACCTAGCTCATCCTCTTGCTGTCAGAAGACCCCTCCTCTACTAGAGCCAACTACCACAGATGTATGATGATCGTCACCAACTGGATGAAGGACAACTGTCTCAAGCTCAACACGGACAAGACTCAAGTCCTCATCTTTGGGAACAACACCTCACCATTGAACGGCGCATGGTGGCCTTCTGAACTCGGCCCATCCCCAGCCCCGACAGACCACGCCCGCAACATCAGCATCATATTGGACAGCAAGCTATCTATGAAGAAACAGGTCAACTTAGTCTCATCCACCTGCTTCCACACCCTGTGCATGCTCCGTAAGATCTTCAGGTTGCTCCCAGTCAACACCAGAACGACCGTCATGCAGGCCCTCGTCCCCCAGCAAGCTGGACTACGGGAACACACTCAATGTAGGAATCACAGCACACCTCCTGAAGAGACTACAGACAATACAAAACTCAGTGGCAAGACTCATCCTCGACCTCCCCATATGGACCCACATCACACCCCACCTCAAGAAGCTACACTGGCTCCTGATCCAGAAGAGATGCCAGTTCTTGATGTTGACCCACGCAAACAAAACCCTGCACAACGAAGGACAAGCATGCATCAACAAACGCATGACCTTCCACGAACCGACCAGACACCGACTATCCGCCTCCCTCTTCCTTGCAGACACCTGTTCGATCCGCCGAAGAAACAGCATCGGACGCTCCTTCTCACACCTGGCAGCTAAAGCTCCGGCAATTCACAAAAGGACTCAAGACCTGGCTATTCGATTAAACAGATCACCACAAAGCAGTTCGCAACTCCAGTGCCTTGAAACCCTCACAGGTGATTTGCCACTCTCTATAAATCCTTGATTGATTGATTGGGAGTTGTTGAGAAAACTATTTTAAGACTGAGGTATATTAAGACCTGCCTTATCATCTGGGAAGGTGGTGAAAAAGAAATTAAGGAGTACTATTTGAAACTGAAAGAGAATCATCTGAATCTAGGATTCACATAGGAAATATGAGCACCGAAAGTGACTTTCCTAGATATGGAGATGTATGTAGAAGGAAAATCACAGACTGTACTCCATATAAAGAAGACAACAACCAATACACCCCACCCCTGTCAAGAAGGCCAGAAACTTAGGCGTCATATTTGATGAGAGCCTCACTTTCAAACAGCATGTTAACGCAGTGGCCTCTTCTTCCTTCTATGTTTTAAGGATAATAAAAAAATTGCTACCTCTCCTTCCGATGAGCACTGGAAAAACACTCATCAGTGCCCTAGTTATGTCAAGAGTTGACTACTGTAACGGCCTCTTAATCAACGCTCAAGAAAATGTTTTGAACAAGCTGCAACGGATACAGAATACAGCCGCCAGGATATTGTCTGGGACTCCGAAGTTTAAGTCAATTTCCAATGTAAGGCGCCAATTACATTGGCTGCCCATAAAAAGTAGAACTAAATTTAAAGCGCTATGCATTGCTTATAAGGCAGTTCATGGTTTAGGACCCGAATACCTGAAAAAGCTTTTCAGGCATATGCACCCAGCAGAGCCCTACGCTCCGCAGAAGCTAACCTTCTGATCGTTCCCAGAACAAATAAAGTTAACTGGGGCGACAGAAGATTTGTAGTGGCAACGGCTAAACTTCGGAATCTGCTCCCCCTACAAATTAAGTCCAGCCCAACGTTACTATCCTTTAGGAAACAAGTAAAAACCTGGCTATTTGAGCAATAAGGGGCCTCCGCTTTTCTTTACAGTCCATAGCGCCGAGACACCCATGGGTATTTGTGCGCTCTAGAAATTGTTAACATAACATACATGTCCACATGCAAATAGTTTCCCCAACCATCAATAAAGTGGAATATACCATATGGAGAAGTTTTGAGGATCAAGGGACTACAAAATAGTGCCTGGAAAAGTTTTTCAAAAATCTATCCAAGCAAGGTATTGGAACAGGCAAGTAAAAAACAGATATGGAAAGCAAATTAAATGAAACAAAGGAAAAATAACTAGTGTTATCAAGAAATATTGCCTAGAAGTGGACAAAATGGGCAGAAGTTGAGACAAATATTGGTAATTCAGACAATCAGATGAAGATATAAAGGAATTTGTTGATGCTAGACCTGAATTCACTTGCAGGAGAGCAAAGTCAATTAAAAACAGGATTGTGAACAGTCATTTTGAATCACCACAAGTGAATAACCGTTGTTTTAAAACAACATGCATTGGATTTCATATCTGTCCAACATACAAAAGCACATAAAAATGGCCTGAATAATACAATATAATGAAATGGCAAACATACTCATCTAATCAAGAAGAATATCACACTTAGGTGGTTTACATTTTCCAGTGTCCTTATAAAAAGGTTATATCAGAAGAACAAAGCGTCAAAGGCTATTTGAACAAATATGCGCCATTAAGAAGTGAGACTTTTCATACCCAGCAGGATAACATAATAATAAGGTACCTAATGCAGAAAACAAATCTTTGAAATTCAAGGCACTAAAGAAAATCACGAATGAAGAGTCTGGGTAATTTTGAGTCACCTAAGATGCTAGTTAAAAAAGTTACAACTTGATGGTCATAATTTAGATGCAAAGAAGTTTATACATGCAAGAGAATGGCTATCTAAAAGCTTAAAACTCTGGAAATTCTGATGAATTTTAAACAGGGCAATTATCATGATTAACTTCATAGGAGGGCATAGGAAACCAATGAGACGTGAAATAATTTATTTTACAGACGATGAGATGAGAGAGAGACTAGTCACAAGTCCCAAGGCTATAAAAGCAATTATTATTTACCTGCGAGAGAGTAGAAAAGATCAATACACATAGTCGACAACAGCAAATCTGTAGTTGTGTTTAAGTCAGAATTTTATAATTTTGCCACTGTTTGACAAATCTACATGAAGCTTATAAAAAAATGTAAATGCAGCTTACGTTTGGCATTGCAATTGTTTGAGCAGACCGGGGAGAAGTTGTCTATTTTAACTCCAATAGGAAATGTTGGTATCTGCTACAGAAACAAGCATTTGCAATGCATCGGTCTCGCCTTTGGGACCTTATATGTATTTAGCAATGCAGCATATTAGCCTGGGTGCTGAAACATGTACTGTTCTTTAATATGGAGGGAAAGTGAGCACCAAACTGCGTGACACTCCAGGTATGGGAACACATGGAGAGAAATATTGCCTTTTAGCGGGAAATGGCATAGTCCAAAGCTGTGTTTTTAATATAGAATCAGGGCCTTCTGTGGTCATATCACTCAAAATACAAGATTTGAAAAAAATATTATCTACAGGTGCGCGTGGAAGACAATTTCTATGGACCAATCTCTGTATGGGCAGAAGGACATGGAGGAGGTAGGTAGTATGGGTGGCAGGCAGTGTGTGGAAAGCTGGACACAGGAGACCTTAATAGCACTTAGCATGAATTAATGTACCTCACAACAGGATCCTTCTAATTGGGTATTCATGTTTTTGCCATAGCTTTCTAGCTCACGCCGACTTGTAGACAGCCCCTGCTTCAGTTGGCAGCCATTGGAGAGTGGCCAGCATGGGGGTAATGCTGTCTTTTCTCTCGGCTCCGCAGACGAACCGCGCTGCTGAGTGTAGAATCATTTGAAGGGGGTGAGATGGGTTTTGGGGAGACCGGCCAGAAGAGAGCTACAATACTCTACTACACCTGCTATAAGCGCTGAGCTGTTCCACACGAACACACATCGGTAGCTCACTGTAATCCTCAAGATGATGTGCACAATGAATACAATGTATGAACAGCACGAAGAGCGACCGCACAGCTAGCACAAGAACAGAGCCGTATTAAGCAAGATGACAAGAAGTCGAAGACATGAATAACCTCGCAAACACCTGCTGCGCTCTCCCTAAGAACCGAGCCTGTTAACTGAAGGTCACACAAAGTGCTGCTGAAGGCGCCGTGAGATGCTGTACGGGTTCCAATCTGTGGCCAGAAGTTTACACGTCTCTAGTTCTACGATAGAGGCACTCGTCTGAGACAGGAGAGTTATACAACAGATGCACTATCAGCTGAGGCATCTTAGGGGCCTGAAAGTTACATGGTGATCTTTACAGCAGGTAGCAATACAACGTGCCCCGTCGTTGCAGCTGCCCGCAATCAGCGGTGCAGCTGGGAAGATGAAGCATCAGCGCCACAATGCCCACTGTGAGCCCCACTCACCGGGGCTCTTCGTTGCTGCTCTCTGCCTCCTCCGATCTCCTTCTTGGGACTCCTCCAATGCGGGGGAAGCTCGGCAGCGTCTCTCCTGGCACGACTCGTGGGGCTCTTACCGGTACACGGGCGCCCCGCCTACAAGCAGGCATAAGCTTGCCTGACTTCCGGCCGCCGCTTTGGCCTCACGCTGCTACTTGTGGAGACGGGGTAGGCTCCCGCCCTCCCACAGGCTGACTCGGGCACCCTCAGTGAGA
This sequence comes from Calotriton arnoldi, assembly GCA_963921515.1. Taxonomy (NCBI): domain Eukaryota; kingdom Metazoa; phylum Chordata; class Amphibia; order Caudata; family Salamandridae; genus Calotriton; species Calotriton arnoldi. The sequence continues at coordinate 1,056,800 of CAWUFW010005631.1, forward strand.
CTTCCTGGGGCTAGCTCCGCCCTTGGTCAGGCAGTCCGCCTGACTTCCGGTTTTCGTGGCTCTCGGCGGCGGTTTCACCAGGGCATCGGCAATGCGGGGTAGGCTCCCGCTGGATTCCTAACAGCACGCAAATGCGGGGTAGGCTCCCGCTGTACCAAACAGGCACCAACATGCGGGGTGGGCTCCCGCCACGACTCCAGGCAATGCGGGGGAATCCAGGCATCGCACGCATGTTAATGCGCACTACTTTAAAAACAAGCATTTACAAAGCAATAGAACTCGCATTTACGCGAGTCCTATTGCATTTTAAAAGGGAGTACTGGCGGGCAAAAAGGCACAAACGGGAGCGCGAGGGGGGGTGGTGGTGTCCCGAGCAGTCATGGACTGCGAAAGGGGAGGGGGTGAGCCACGGAATAAAATTGTGTTTACAGTAAAGGGGCCAATAGCCATGGAAGGACACAATTGACAACATGGCCGTCAGTAGGAGGGACTAACAAGCCTAAAACCAATGGGAAGGCTGCATTTAGTACCTAAGTGTTAGAAATGGGATCTCTAGTTGGCAAGGGCTTGCACCTTTGTCCAAGTAGGGACCCTTCTTCCTAGTCAGGGTAAGGGTTGTTACACTCGTGAAGTAACCCCTGCTCACCCTCGTGGTAGCTTGGCACGAGCAGTCAGGCTTAATTCAGAGGCAGTGTGTAAAGCATTTGCACATAACCAACAGTAATACAGTGTAAGCACTACAAACGGACACCACACCAGTTTAGAAAAATAACCAATATTTTATATACTCAAGACAAGACCAATTACGACAAAAATCCACAATACTATACTTTACGAATGAATACTTGATACGTTAACTTCTTCTTTGCAGGAATAGCACAAAAGCAAAGTTCGTACGAGTCGGTAGCTCCGTCCGAGTCTACCGTGATGCTGAAAACCACAGAGCCTAACAGTTCCAGCCGACCGCGTCGATACGGGCCAGCAGAGTCATGAACAGACTCGGTCACAGTACCTTTTCTCGTTGTGGCTGGTACGGAGTGTACGAGCCGGTCGGCGTTCGTCGCGGTTGCGGTGCAAGACGGAGCGATGCAAGGTGCGGTGTCCCTCGATGCGGTGCAGGCAGCGGCTCGATGAGCGTCGGGCAGACGGAGTCGGTGAGTCCAAGGCGTGCGATGCAGGGCGAGACGATGCTCGATGCGGTGCTGACAGGTTGCGATGCAGGCGACCTAGCCGGAGTGCGGGAGCTGGCGTCGGACAGCGGTGCGAGTCGGAGCGGTGCGTCGCAGACGTGCGAGCGGTGCCCCAACTGCGGTGCGGTCTCGACTCTTGAGCCAGTTGCAGCGACAGTGTCGGTCTGGTCCGGCTGGCCCAGTGAAGCGATGCGATGCGAACTGCGGTGCCCACAGGTCACGGTGCAAGCAGCGGCTCGATGTTGGCGGCGTTGGACGTCGCCCACGGTGAGACCAGGGTTACGATGCGAAGCAGGGCGATGCGGTCTGCGGTGCAAACAGGTCACCGGCCAGGGATGGATTCGGTTGACGGCGGCGGTTGCAGTTCCCTTCCTCTGTGGCAACTGAAACAGCGTTCCAGAAGCGGTACCCAGAGGCTTGTGAAGTCTTTGTAGTCCCTGAGACTTATTAACAGGAGGCCAGCTCGGTTCCTGGCCCTTGGAGATACTCAGCACAAGATTGTAGAAAGTTCAGTCCAGTCCTTTCACTGCCCAAGACAGAAGCAGCAACTGCAGGCCAACCCAACAAAGCAACAACACAGCAAAGGGGCAGTACTCCTCCTGGCAGCTCTTCCAGCTCTTCGTCTTGGCAGGTTCCTTGATTCCAGCGAGATCTAAATTCATGGGGTCAGGGCCCCAATATTTATATCCCAAATTCCTTTGTTCTCTGAAGGCAGAGAGGCCTTTGCCTAGTCCAAACCAGTTCTGGAGCACTTTGTTGACAAGTCTCCGTCCCTTCTTTCAGTGAGTGGGCCAGGGATATCAGACGCACCACAGGAGGTGGAGCCAGCATTGTGGAGGGAAGGCACTGTCCTATTCAGGGCCCAGGTGCGACCCCTCCCACCCATCTACAGGTCGATCTGGCTATTCAGCCCTGCGCTGACTCACCCTGTCTCCTGGCATCCCCCAGCCCCTGTCACTCACATTCCAGACAAGGAATACACAATCTCGCAGAGGCAGGCTTGGATGGTTAGACAAGAAAATACCCACTTTCTAAAAGTGGTATTTTCAAACACAGAATGTTAAAACCAACCTTACTAAAAGCTGCATTTTATCCTTCTGAGTCCAGGCATACTAAACTCGAATTTCTACCATGTTCCCGGGGTCAGTTAGGATTATAAGCTGTAATAATCAAAACTGCCCGTTCTGGCCTAGGGGGAACAGGTAGCCTTGCAATAGTGAAAAACGAACTAGGCTGTAATTCACTATCAGGACATGCCGCACACACCCGGGCATGTCCTACCTTTCGCGTACAATGCACCCTGCCCACGGGGGTACCTTGGGCCTACCTTAGGGGTGACTAACATGTAGCAAAGGGAAGGTTTAGGGACTTGCAAGTGTGTGCACTTGCCAAGTCGACATGGCAGCCCCAGGCTGCGTACAGGCTCTGCGATGGCAGGCCCGAGTTACACTTTACGGGCTGTTTGCGTGGGTGGCACAATCCAGTGCTGCAGCCCACCAACAGCATTTGGTCTATAGGCCCTGGCACTCGCAGTGCACTTTACAAGGGACTGACACATAAACCAAATAGGCCAATCATGGAAACACCAATCCATAACACATTTTATACAGGAGCACTTGCACTTTCCCACTGGACCGCAGTGAGGAAAGTGCGCAGAATCATCACACCAGCAAAAACAGAGTCAAAACCGGGAGGTCAGAAAGCAAAAGTCAGGGGAAACACGCCAAAAGATGCCAAGTCTAACACATGTCCCCTCCAGCTGAAAGTAGGGAGAACTACCCAACCCCATTGGAGTTCTCTTCACTAAGGCGGAAGAACCTGGACAGACCATCTGCGTTGGCGTGTTCTGTACCAGGACGGTGTTCCACCGTAAAGTCCATTCCCTGTAGGGAGATGGACCACCTCAGCAGTTTTGGATTCTCGCCCCTCATTTGCATCAACCATCTGAGGGGCCTGTGGTCTGTCTGAACCCGGAAGTGAGTCCCAAACAGGTATGGTCTCAACTTCTTCAGCGCCCAGACCACAGCAAAAGCTTCCCTTTCTATGGCACTCCACCTCTGTTCCCTGGGAAGTAGTCTCCTGCTAAGGAAGACTACGGGCTGATCCAGGCCCTCTTCGTTCAGTTGTGAGAGCACCGCTCCCACACCATGCTCTGAAGCGTCAGTCTGCACGACAAATTCTTTGGAGAAGTCAGGTGCCTTGAGCACGGGCGCCGTGCACATGTCTGCCTTCAGGGCATCAAAAGCTTTCTGGCAGGACTCAGTCCAGATCACTTTCCTGGGCTGCCTCTTAGAGGTCAGCTCTGTTAAGGGGGCAACGATGGTGCCATAGCCCTTAACAAATCTCCTATAATAGCCGGTGAGACCTAAGAAGGCTCTCACCTCTGTCTGGGTCTTGGGGGTTCCCAAGCCAGAATGGTGTCAATCTTGGGTTGTAGGGGCGCCACCTGGCCGCTTCCTACCTGGTGTCCCAAGTACACCACAGAACCCTGCCCGATCTGGCACTTACTGGCCTTGATCGTGAGGCCTGCACCTTGCAGAGCCCTCAACACTTTCTCAAGGTGCTGTAAATGTTCTTCCCAGCTGGAACTGAACACAGCAATGTCATCCAGGTAGGCGGCACTGAAATCCTCCAGCCCGGCCAACACCTGATTGACCAACCTCTGAAAGGTGGCAGGGGCATTCTTCAACCCAAAGGGCATCACCCGGAATTGGTAATGACCTTCTGGGGTTGAGAATGCTGATCTCTCCTTGGCCCCATCGGTTAAGGCAATCTGCCAGTACCCAGACGTTAAATCAAACGTGCTGAGGAACCGGGCAGCTCCCAACCGATCAATGAGCTCATCAGCTCTGGGGATGGGGTGCGCGTCAGTCCTGGTGACGGCATTGAGCCCACGGTAGTCCACACAAAACCGGAGTTCTGGAGTGGCACCGGGCGCCGCAGCCTTTGGGACCAAGACCACTGGGCTGGCCCAAGGACTGTGGGAGGGCTCAATCACCCCTAACGCCAACATCTTAGAGACCTCCTCCTTGATGCTGGCTCTGACCCGGTCAGTCAACCTGTAAATCTTGTGCTTCACAGGATGGCTGTCACCGGTGTCCACGTCATGGGTACACCAGTGAGTAACACCGGGGGTCAGAGAGAACAGCGGGGCGAACTGTCCCAACAACTGGCGACAGCCCCCTGCTGCTCCTGAGTCAGAGTAGGGGAGAGGATCACACCCTCTACTGACCCATCATGCTCCTTGGTAGACAGGAGGTCAGGGAGAGGCTCGCTCTCCTCTTCCACCCCATCATCTGTCGCCAAGAGCATACTCACTTCGGACCTCTCGAAGTGGGGCTTGAGGCGGTTCACGTGAAGGACCCTCAAAGGGTTCCTTGGAGCCTGCAAATCCACCAGGTAGGTGACGTCACTTTTGCGCTCCTTTACCTCATATGGCCCAGTCCACTTGTCCTGCAAGGCACAAGGTGCTACTGGGGCCATGACCCACACTTTTTGTCCAGGTTGAAATTCGACCAGAGTGGCGTTCTGGTCATACCATCTCTTCATTTCTTCCTGGCTTGCTTCTAGGTTCGCCTGAGCGAGTTTCCTGAAGCGGGCAGTTTGGTTTCTAAAGGCCAGCATGTAGCTAAATACATCCTGGGGAGTTTTCCTGGGAGCTGCCTCCCAGCCTTCCTTAACCAAACTCAGAGGTCCTCTGACAGGGTGGCCATACAGGAGCTCAAAGGGGCTGTACCCAAGAGACTTCTGAGGCACCTCCCTGTATGCAAAGAGTAGGCATGGCAAGAGGACGTCCCACTTACGCCTCATGGGTTCTGTTAGACCCTTGATCATGCCTTTCAAGGTCTGGTTGAATCTCTCCACCAGACTGTTTCCTTGTGGGTGGTAAGGAGTGGTGAACTTGTAGGTTACCCCACACTCCTTCCACAGGGATGTCATATACTTCGATATGAAATTGGTCCCCCTATCAGAAACCACCTCTCTGGGGAATCCCACACGGGAAAAGATCCCCATTAACGCCCGGCCCACCACTGGCGCCGTCGTTGTCCTGAGAGGGATTGCCTCCGGGTACCGGGTGGCATGGTCCACCAAGACCAGGATGTACCTGTTGCCCATGGCTGTCTTGGGATCCAGTGGCCCCACAATATCCATCCCTACCCTTTCAAAGGGTGTTCCAACAACCGGAAAAGGTTGGAGAGGAGCTTTGACCTTCCTCCCACTCTTACCACTTGCCTGGCAAGTTTGGCAAGACCTGCAGTGTGCATCTGACTGCCTTCGCATTTGGGGCCAAAAGAAGTGGGTGACAAGCCTGTCAAAGGTCTTGTCCTGCCCCAAATGTCCTGCCAAAGGCACGTCATGAGCCAGACCCAGTAGGAAGGTCCTGAAGCGCTGGGGTACCACCAGCACACGGGCTGACCCAGGCTCAGCAACCTTAGGCTCACTGTATAGGAGACCACTCTCCCAGTAGATCAGATGTGACCCGGACTGATTACCAGCTGCCTGGTCTGCAGCCTGCCACCGCAGACCCTCCAGAGTAGGGCACTCGTTCTGCTCCCTGCAGAACTCCTCCCTGGTGGGACCCCCTTCTTGCTGCCAATGGGTCAGCTCAGAGATGTCTCCCAGTTCGGCTACTTGCTCCCCTGTAGGCACCGGGGCGTCCCCCTCGAGGTCCGCCTCCTCCCGGTCCGTGGGAACTTCGGGGGCCGGTTTCCCGCGCCCCCTGCCCTTTCTCTTGGCAGGGACTTGGGCCACTGTTTCAGGCTCCAAGTCCTCTTGATCACCCTTTCTGGCCGCCATTGACCGAGTAGACACGCATGCCCACTCTGGCAACCCAAGCATCTCCAAGTGGGACCTGAGCTCAACCTCCTTCCATGAGGACTGCTCCAGGTCGTTTCCTAGCAGACAATCTACAGGCATGGTAGGGCTCACAACCACCCTTAAGGGACCTGAGACCCCCCATTCAAAGGGAACCTGCGCCACCATACATTGGCGCTCTGAGTTGTCGACAGCAACTACTTGGTGGAATGCTCCTGGGACTACTTGCTTCTCAGACACCAGGTGACACCGGACTGAGGTCACACTGGCTCCAGTATCTCTGAGAGCCTCTACCCTGTTCCCATTAATGGTCACCCAGGTGCTATATTTCTTTGTGTTAGGGGGCACCTGGTTTCCTGGGACCATCTCACTGTCCCCTAGTGAGACAAGGGTCATTTCTGCGGGATCCCCACCCTCCTGTGGGCACCCCTCCTCCCCAAGCGCTACACTAGCCAACACTTTGGATTGTCCACCGGTGGGTGGCTGTGTCCCCTTTGGGCACTTGGGGTCCCCCTTAAAGTGACCTACCTGGTCACATGCATAACACTTGCGGGGGCCGGTCTCAACAGGCTTCCCTGTAGAGACCCCTTTCTTCTTATCACCGGGGGCTGGGAACCTTTACCCTGGGTACTAGTTTGGGGCCCTTTAGAGAACTCCTGTGCTTTACCCTTGTCCCCCCACCTTTCTGCTGGGGACCCTGCCCACCTTTGGCTGAGTCTCCCCAAACGCTTTCTTGTGGACCCTGGTACTCACCCAGCGGTCCGCTTCCATAGCAAGCTTCCTGGGGTCAGTTAGCTTACTATCAACTAGGTGCTGGCGCAGATCTGCAAAACATAGACTAGACAAGTGCTCCCATGCAATCAAGTTGTAGAGCCCCTGAAAATCTGTTACACTACTGCCCTTCACCCAACCATCCAGAGACCTGCAGAACACATCCACACATTCCAACCAAGTGTTGACATCAGACTTCTTACTGGACCTGAACTGATCCCTGTACTTTTCAGGAGTAAGACCATACTTCGTGAGAAGGGCATCCTTCATGTCAGCATAGGTGAGGTGATACCCCTTACCCAAAGCTATCAGAGCATCCCTTGCTTCTTCCGGGAAAAGTGGCCACAATCCTGCTCCCCAATTCTCCTCAGGGACCCCATTCATGTGTATGGCTGCCTCATAACCCTGGAACCACCTTTGTATGTCATCCCCCTTCTTGAACTCCTTGCCTACGTTCTTGGGAATGTGCACAATCCTGTCTGCCTTTCTGGACGAATTGCTGCCACCATCTGAGCCTGACTTACTCCTAAGTTCTAGCTCCTTCAGTTCTCTCTCATGCTCTAAGAGCATCTTCCTCTCCTCTATGGCCAATCCCTTCTCCTCCCGCTCACTCTCCAGCCTGAGCTTCTGCAGCTCGAACTGCCTTGCCTCCCGCCTGTCCTCCAGCTCCTCTGGGGACAGACTGCTGCTGCCTGACCTGGCGGGTTCCCCCTACCCAAAAGCACATCCACCCTGGAAATAGGCTCCTCCGCCTCCTCACTGAGATCACCAGGCTGCCCATTGGCATGTCTGGCTGCTACCCAGGCCCTCAGCGCCTTCTGTAGCTCCTCCTTCCTTGTGAGGCCTTTAATTTGGACTTTCAGGTTTTTACAAATCGCTCGTAACTCCTTTACGGCGTAGGATTCCAACCTGTCCTCCTCAAAGATAACTTCCAGAGATGCAACGGATGATGCAATTGATTCAGGCATGACAAAAGTCGTGAGTTGAAAACTGGCAAGATCAAAAATAGGCCAAAAGAAAAAGAACCAGTATGTGGTACGTAATGGTCTGCGATATGGTAGTAGTGCACACCAATCACTGTAAGTCAAGTGCAAACACAAGTCCTATCCTCACCGCTGACAACCAATGTTAGAAATGGGATCTCTAGTTGGCAAGGGCTTGCACCTTTGTCCAAGTAGGGACCCTTCTTCCTAGTCAGGGTAAGGGTTGTTACACTCGTGAAGTAACCCCTGCTCACCCTCGTGGTAGCTTGGCACGAGCAGTCAGGCTTAATTCAGAGGCAGTGTGTAAAGCATTTGCACATAACCAACAGTAATACAGTGTAAGCACTACAAACGGACACCACACCAGTTTAGAAAAATAACCAATATTTTATATACTCAAGACAAGACCAATTACGACAAAAATCCACAATACTATACTTTACTGAATGAATACTTGATACGTTAACTTCTTCTTTGCAGGAATAGCACAAAAGCAAAGTTCGTACGAGTCGGTAGCTCCATCCGAGTCTACCGTGATGCTGAAAACCACAGAGCCTAACAGTTCCAGCCGACCGCGTCGATACGGGCCAGCAGAGTCATGAACAGACTCGGTCACAGTACCTTTTCTCGTTGTGGCTGGTACGGAGTGTACGAGCCGGTCGGCGTTCTTCGCGGTTGCGGTGCAAGACGGAGCGATGCAAGGTGCGGTGTCCCTCGATGCGGTGCAGGCAGCGGCTCGATGAGCGTCGGGCAGACGGAGTCGGTGAGTCCAAGGCGTGCGATGCAGGGCGAGACGATGCTCGATGCGGTGCTGACAGGTTGCGATGCAGGCGACCTAGCCGGAGTGCGGGAGCTGGCGTCGGACAGCGGTGCGAGTCGGAGCGGTGCGTCGCAGACGTGCGAGCGGTGCCCCAACTGCGGTGCGGTCTCGACTCTTGAGCCAGTTGCAGCGACAGTGTCGGTCTGGTCCGGCTGGCCCAGTGAAGCGATGCGATGCGAACTGCGGTGCCCACAGGTCACGGTGCAAGCAGCGGCTCGATGTTGGCGGCGTTGGACGTCGCCCACGGTGAGACCAGGGTTACGATGCGAAGCAGGGCGATGCGGTCTGCGGTGCAAACAGGTCACCGGCCAGGGATGGATTCGGTTGACGGCGGCGGTTGCAGTTCCCTTCCTCTGTGGCAACTGAAACACCGTTCCAGAAGCGGTACCCAGAGGCTTGTGAAGTCTTTGTAGTCCCTGAGACTTCTTAACAGGAGGCCAGCTCGGTTCCTGGCCCTTGGAGATACTCAGCACAAGATTGTAGAAAGTTCAGTCCAGTCCTTTCACTGCCCAAGACAGAAGCAGCAACTGCAGGCCAACCCAACAAAGCAACAACACAGCAAAGGGGCAGTACTCCTCCTGGCAGCTCTTCCAGCTCTTCGTCTTGGCAGGTTCCTTGATTCCAGCGAGATCTAAATTCATGGGGTCAGGGCCCCAATATTTATATCCCAAATTCCTTTGTTCTCTGAAGGCAGAGAGGCCTTTGCCTAGTCCAAACCAGTTCTGGAGCACTTTGTTGACAAGTCTCCGTCCCTTCTTTCAGTGAGTGGGCCAGGGACATCAGACGCACCACAGGAGGTGGAGCCAGCATTGTGGAGGGAAGGCACTGTCCTATTCAGGGCCCAGGTGCGACCCCTCCCACCCATCTACAGGTCGATCTGGCTATTCAGCCCTGCGCTGACTCACCCTGTCTCCTGGCATCCCCCAGCCCCTGTCACTCACATTCCAGACAAGGAATACACAATCTCGCAGAGGCAGGCTTGGATGGTTAGACAAGAAAATACCCACTTTCTAAAAGTGGTATTTTCAAACACAGAATGTTAAAACCAACCTTACTAAAAGCTGCATTTTATCCTTCTGAGTCCAGGCATACTAAACTCGAATTTCTACCATGTTCCCGGGGTCAGTTAGGATTATAAGCTGTAATAATCAAAACTGCCCGTTCTGGCCTAGGGGGAACAGGTAGCCTTGCAATAGTGAAAAACGAACTAGGCTGTAATTCACTATCAGGACATGCCGCACACACCCGGGCATGTCCTACCTTTCGCGTACAACGCACCCTGCCCACGGGGGTACCTTGGGCCTACCTTAGGGGTGACTAACATGTAGCAAAGGGAAGGTTTAGGGACTTGCAAGTGTGTGCACTTGCCAGAGTCGACATGGCAGCCCCAGGCTGCGTACAGGCTCTGCGATGGCAGGCCCGAGTTACACTTTACGGGCTGTTTGCGTGGGTGGCACAATCCAGTGCTGCAGCCCACCAACAGCACTTGGTCTATAGGCCCTGGCACTCGCAGTGCACTTTACAAGGGACTGACACATAAACCAAATAGGCCAATCATGGAAACACCAATCCATAACACATTTTATACAGGAGCACTTGCACTTTCCCACTGGACCGCAGTGAGGAAAGTGCGCAGAATCATCACACCAGCAAAAACAGAGTCAAAACCGGGAGGTCAGAAAGCAAAAAGTCAGGGGAAACACGCCAAAAGATGCCAAGTCTAACACAAAGCCAATGCAAAAGATGGGCGGAGAGTGGGCGGGAGCTTAAACGAAGCTTCCACGCTATAGTATATACTGCATGTCTCAACGAGACAGCGCAAGCTCTGCCTAGGCGAGACCTAAAAATGACTGAACAGAATTACACCAACCTGACATTTAACTAGAACTTTACTCTGAGAAGTCCCTTGCCTTAATTTGGTGTAAATCCATGCAGTAGTTTCCAAGGCATTAGCATTAGAAAAATGTGCCAGATAGGGTTGAAAGGGTTGCATTATACTGGTTTGAAGACACTTCAGTTGACGTCTTTGAAGATAAGGGGAATCAGATCTTTTATGGTAGCAGATATGGGATGTCCTCAATGAATTAGTGTGTGCCAATTGTAATTTGCTGGTAGAATGCGTGTTAATCAATGGGTAATCAGGGCCAGTTTGAAGATATGGTCACAATCTGAGACCTGGTAGGAGTGGCTTTGTTGGTTGCAGGTTGTTCCTGAACACCCTGTCCGATCAAAAAAATGACTTTGGTAGTGTGTGGTGGAGATTTGATTAAGAGGCTTCTCTTGTGGTACAGAAGTGAGCTGTCACATATTGTCACAGGTTGAATGGTGCCAAAACTGTTTTTGGATGGCCCACAATGAAGTTGCAAAATACTAGTCTAGAAATGGCAAGGTGTGAACCACTGAGCACAAGTCTGAGTTTGGGATTAGTTGTTCTATGTCCCTCAGCGAGTGGAGATGCAGTTGTACATCTGTTACCATGTTTTGTTGTAGAGGTTGAGCTGCGACTTGCTATCCGGAACAAGACCATGTCATTTTGCACTACCGGCTATGATTACCCATTCTAATGTTTATTTCTAAATGGGGAGGCTGCAGAAGGTATTTGATTTTTAAGGGGCACAATATAGGGAACAGTATGACATCCAACTCTGGATTTTACCTACCCAGTCAGCAAGATGAAGAATAGCTTGTTCCCCTAGTCACATTGAGGTAAATGTCAGTGTTAGGTGCTCCCCTTGGGGCTACAGGCAAATAATAAACAGAGGTAATGAAAGTACGGCTCCCTGAGGGACTCCATGGCTGTGGGACCCTGGGGGAATTCAGAGTCTTTTATCTTCATCATCTGCACACAATTATGGAGGAAAAAGGAGATTAATTTGAAAGTGTCAGTACCAATGTATGACATCCTGATATATAGAAGTCTGGTGATCCACTGTATCAAAGGCTGCAGAGAGATCCATGAGAATGAGAGATGCCTCTCCTTTGGCCAGGTATGTGGAAGGCATCATCAGCTACAGGAAAGGCAGTAGTGTCTGTTTCTGTAACCTGAGTGATAGTCTCCGAGCAAGCTGTTTCCAGTGACAAATGCTTTCAGTTTGGGGGAAACACAGCTTTTGATGATCTTCTGTATTGACTAACACTCCAGTGCATAGCCAGTAGAAGTCAGTGGAGACATTTATTGGTGGATTTAGCTGAAGAGTACTCGGTCCTAACTTCACAATATGGGGAATTCTCCATGAAGTAGTAATGATTTTGGAGCCAATACAGGAAAGAGCTTCAGGTGTTCTTCTTCTTTAGGAGCACTTGTATGGAATTAGGTTCTGTTTTCTCGAAGGTGTCTAGTGTCTCCGGAGAATTTGTGCAAACATATTGGAGGCTTATGATTGTGTGTCGAAACCAACTCAGGAGAGTAGGAGGCAGAAATGTCAATTCCGATTTTATGGATATTCTTAGACAAGAATCTAGTGGTTTACAACATTTCTTTGTAGAGTATAGATTTTCTTTCAGGAGAAGGAGTTCAGAAGTATATCTTACTAATCAGAACAGCTTCATTGCTGTTTGCTGGCTGGGCCAATTAGACCTTTGAGATAAGCACTTTAGGGTGAATGATGTTTGAATGGTATTTTTCTCAGCTGTTTATAACTTTATGAAGTTGCCTTGACTTGGGGGTTTCGGCAGGGGCGGTTCCTCCGTTAAGGCACTTGAAAAAGATAAAATAATAATAACGAACGTTATTATCATTTTATTTTTCCATGGCTCGGCTGGTTAGGGGCGAGGTGGGGCTGGCTTTAACAGGGACAGGGGAGGAGTGGTATGCACTCACTTAAGTGCGCAGGACTGTTTGGCTGACCCTCTCGGGTCAGCTAAACAGTCCTGCGTACTTTGCATGTTCTTCACCCAGGTTGTTCTACAGCCTGGGTGAAGATCATGCCCAGACCTCCAGTCCCTCCCTGAGCACCGAACCACGGTGCTGAGACCAATCACGACGCTGCTATCAGCAGCTTTATGATTGGCTAGGGGAGTCTGGAAACCTGGCTGCTTCCTGATCCTGGTTCCTGTCCCTAGAAGCAGGCGGAGAGGACCGAGAGGCAGCAGCCAGCCTGCAGGTGAGTGCTTTTTTTAAATGTAATTTCTTTTGTTTACCTATCCCCAACACCCCCCACCCCGCCCGCCTCACCACTCACGTTTAGTTGCGGCCGCCGCTGGGTTTACGGGATTTACTTTAATCACCTAGTAGTTCTTTTCTCTCATTGTTTACTATCACAGAGAACCCTGTGTAGATTGCTTCAACATTTTTCTTTTAATAATCAATAGCATTCATTGAAATGTAGTATTAGTTAATGTATGCATTAATATCTTCTTTTTCCTCAACAGGCGCACGTTATGATGACATGAAGTGGTCACATTTTGCTGTGTCTGTGAAACTTAGGACTCTGACCTTAGTTTTCTTGTTTTTATGTTGCCAGGAGTGCTTCCATTTCTAAATCTGGATTCTGAAAGGGATGAGGAGGTCGCCTTTAATAAGGTCTTTGCTTTGAAGAGAGCCAAGCCTGGAGATGATAGGGTCTGAAGTACATCCCATAACATGCCTTAGCTTCTTACAATATTGTATGAGGTCATTTTCATTCAAAAAGGATGTGAAGTGCCCTACACATCAGAGCTATCAGCCCAATGTAGGTTGAAGGCACCAGAAGAACCTTTCTATGGATCCGATATGCTGAGTGGTCATGTGGTCAACACATTTTTCTAAGAAAGCCTGATTTCTACCTAACTGACCATATGACAGTGTGCTACCACAAGTGGCACATGGCCTCCCTGTGCATGTCCCTGATAGATATTTGAGGAAAATGGGTTTGTGAGCAGTGGTGTACAATAATTTTAGGAGGGAGGGGGGGCAAATTCACACATGCGCACACACATACATTCACAACACTCATTACCAAATATTCCAACAAGCATGCACCAAACGTTAATTTTAAAAAGAATCACACTTATCTTCAGCTCTGCCTTGGAGGTCCCAGATAGGTTCTGCTGCCTTCCCTCATTGGTTGACCTTAGTTAGCCAATAAGAGAAGGCATCTGTCCTAAACTCGGAGGCCCCAGGAGGGTTGGGACTGCTGCCGTCCCTCATTGGCTGACCTTAGGTAAGGCAGCAGTCCCAACCCTCTTGGGACCTTAGGTCAGCCAATGAGTTAAGGCAGCAGTCTCAACCTCGACACAGAGTGGGAAGGGGGCGGCGAGACTGCTGACCCCACCCCACTCTGTGACGAAGTGTCACTGATTGACCCTCAACCCTGGGCGCTTAAGGGTGTAAAACTGAAGCACCATGTCCGAGGCAATGAGTGACGCTACAGCTTGTCACCGAGGGGGAGGGCCTCAAGGACCTTTGCTGAGCTGAGGAGGTCACGCCCACAGGAGCTGTGACATCCTCAGCCCAGCAAAGTTCAGCTCAGGCAGCCAGGGGCCTGCACATTTAGTGCATGTCTAGCTCCTGGCTGCCTAACCTGAAATTGAAGAGTGTCTGTCAGGCTGACCTGTGCTCAGCCTGATAGACACTGTTCTTGAGGGGCATAAGGTGAGGGGGCGTGGCCCCTCAGCTCCAATGGACGGCTGTTTTTAAGGTTTCTCTTCATACCTTTTCACCTCAAGCCACTCATGGAATCTTTTCTTTCTTTCCTGTAACAGCTGGTATTGGTACCAACACAACACACGAGAAGTCACATTTGGACTATGTTTGATCATATATCCCGTAAATTGGGGAGTGTCCTGCCACAGAGACCAATGGTGTTATCCTCTTGGTGCGACCTTATGTTCTGAGACCAACCTCCTATCTCCTTCTTTTCCATAATATTACTGGCGTACTCAGCTGACTGTAGGAGAAAAGCCGGCTATTCGTATGACCCCTCTACTATGGCAAACTGTCTCACTGCTCAAACCTGAGCCCCGGAATGAACCAGTTTAGCTCAGCAATAAAGTCTGAGGGAGATGACACTGCCAGGTAGATTCCGATGGTGGGGCAGGGTAGGAACCTCAGCTTTGCTTCAGTACCCTCATTCAACCAATGATGTTTAATTGTAAGGGATGAGTCGGCTGTAAATCCTACTGCTTTATGTAGAAATGCACATATTGTACAAAGTGTAACCAAATTCTCGCCCTTCCTATGGTCTGTCTATTTTATGACTGTGCCTCACTACAAACCTTTTAAAGGCAAACTTCATGGCATGAAACTGAAAAGTATTGTAAAACTCAATAAATGTTTTGACATTCTCATGGGATTCTGCAGTGATGCTTAGAAGTTAATGCATATGCTGTAGCATCACCTGTCAGAATGTTATTATACTAAGTCCTCATCATCTCTTCTGTTTATTTTGTATATTAACTATAATTAAAAATGTAATTTCAACATTGCAATTACATTTCAAAATGACACAACAAAGCTTAGTGAATATCACTAAATATACCTATGTTCATTCTGTAGAAAGAAGCCACAACCTCAGCCAATAATACTGGCCGCTGATGCTGGTGGAGCTGACACTTTGAATTAGGGTTTGTTTTGCATTTATTGATTTTAATTAGGATCTGTTTTTCACCTTAATTGCTTGGGAAAAAGACATCTGGTAGGACATAAAGCAATGGTTAAGATTGGGTGGGAACAGGGGAGTCCTGGGGATTAGAAGACGTGAGTAGCAAGAGGTGTGAATGAAATCCAGTGATAGAGAAGTTGGCTTGGGAGGGACCTTGCATATGTCTAGATACACAGTATAAACCCTATTGGATAAATGCCGCTGAGCCATGGAACTGGTTCTGCAAAACCCAATGGAATGGGACCAGAGATGTTACAGCTGTAAGGGGGCCAGTGCAACACAGTAACACGGTAGTCAACAGGCACAATGTATAATTCTGTTGTTCCTCCTGGGCACAAACCGTCAGCAGCTGACAGATTACCTTTAACCGTGGTGCTGTACTATGCTGTTTGTGATATTGTATAATTTGGGCAGAGCTGGCAATTGTGCCTGCACTGACATCATTTATGGGTAATATGTTTTAAGCATTTAGTGGTCCCAAACCTTAATGCCTGGAGAACACTGTGATGAGTGAATCAAGAACTATCAATTTCTCATGTGCATCACATTCACGCCTGTGTGGGTGATGTATGTGGAGCAACATTAGTTTCTTTTGAACCATACATTCAATTTGTGTAAATGCCCAATGTATGTCTTTGAATATGTCCATTCTTTCTCTTTTTCTTGAAATTTAATTTTACCCCATGTAGTGTTGCAGTTAATGCAACCCAACAAAGTTGGTACAATGAAGAGAAAAGGTCCAAAGCACAAAAAATAAGTAATAAAAGGCACAATTGCTTTTCTGTAAAAGCTTAAGGGTGATATAACTAGAACTGTAACCTTTGTTGAGGAAAGAAACCAGACATGTTCATGTTAGAAATCACTATCATATTACAGAGGAAGGGTGCGGCATGATTCACATTTAACCCTCTCAAACATTTGCATGCAACATCCCACAAATCACTAGTTTCCCTTCAAAATATATTTTCTGTTCCATTTTCTCTGCTCCCGTCCTTGACATGAATGGAACGACCCCTAGAACAAGCAATCTCCATGCAGTCTCCAGCTGACTCCAGAAAGGCCTGATGTAGAAGGCAGGAGAGCGGGCTTGAGCTCCATCTCCTCACTAAGGAGGACCCGACCCTCAAACACCAGCTCCGCCTTAAGCCACACAAGTTTCAGGAGGTGGTGGAACAGGCGGCTCAGGCGCATACCAAGGCCACACAACGTCGACTATACGACTTGGATAACAAGGCGGGTAAATTGCTAGCGTGGCTGGAGAAAAGAGACCTGGGCAGGAACTGGGTACTGGAGATATACGGTCATTCAGGGGAAGCTACAAGAAGAGGCCAGGATTTGCTGATGCATTTGCGAACTACTATGAGGGTATAAACACCTAAACATCCATTATGACACATAGGGGCTGCATGGAATTCCTCAAAGAAATTCGCCCCTGGCCCCTCTCTGAGGAAAACAAGACACACCCTGACAGTGATCTCAAGGCGGGTGAAAAAGCTAAGGCATTGTGAGGCTTACAGTTAGGGAAGGCAGTGGGCCCAATGGGCTCCCTGTCGAACTTTATAACTGTATGGCCAGTAAGATAGTCAAACACCTTCCACAAATGTTACAGGAGATGCTAGAAGAATTACCAGTAGATCAACGAATGGCAACCATAGTGGCAATCCCCAAGAAGTCTAAAACACCGGCTGTGCATCCTACAGGCCCATTTCCTTGCTTAACGTCAAGGAAAAAATCTTGGCCAAAGTCTTAGCTACTAGGCTCCATAGAGTGATCACCACAGTGATGCACCCGAATCAATCGGTATTCATGCAGCGTAAAGGGACCAGACTCAATTTGAGACGCCTGTAGAGTGTGCTTCATATGACAAAAGTTCTCGAACATCTCTGCTTCGGCCAGAAATACTGTGGCTGGGTCAGGCTCCTATACACTAGGCCCATGGCGAGAGTGAGGGTCACCAATACATTGTCGCGGTCCTTCGAACTTCAGAAGGGGACACGTCAAGATTGTATGCTTTCACTAACGATTTTTGTGCTGGCCCTCGAACCCTTGGCCACCTGGTTGCATCAAAACCCATTAATACAAGGTGCCAATAGCCGGGGGCTGGGAGGAACGTATATCATTATATGAGGATGACGTGCTGCTATATCTCTCGCAGCCCACCTTGTCAATTGACAGAGTGCTACAGGTATTCCATATTTTTGGGGACCGTGCTGGCTACCGCCTCAACTGAGATACATCCTGCATCTTCCCACTGGGGGGAGAAGTGCTAGTCTTAGCCCCAAGGAATAGCATCCCCTTAACATTGGTGGGCTTCACCTATTTAGGCATATATGTTACTCAGGAAGTCACAGAGTTTTTGAAAAGGAACCTGTATGACCTCTTTGCCTGGTTCCGTTGTGACGTCAGCCATTGGAGGTCTCTGCCACTGTCTTTGATGGGTAAATATATAAGATGATGGTATTGCCTCGATTCCTATATGTCCTTCAAAACGCACCATTCCTCATATCCTGAGCCTTTTTCCGCAACATAGACCATGAGTATCCTTTGACCTCCTGGTCTCCTGCGCCACTCCCCCTGCTGCTGTTGCCTAGCTCCACCAGACTCTGCTGCGTTCTTGGCCATCGAGGCCTCTGGTTCAGTCCCGCTGTCGGGTGACCGCTGCCTGACCGCCACTTAATTTAAATTGCTGGCAACTTCTCTGAGGTAGTCTTTTCTGTGTTTGCCCCTTCTTTTGTTTAGGTGGATTTTGTTGTCAGATAATTGGTTTAATTGGGTACTGGTTGTTGCCCCTCGCCTGCTGTTTTCCTGCTGTTTTTTCCTGCTCCCCGCACTCCCGCCTCCCTGCCAGCCCCTCCCACCTCCCAGGGGTACTTATGGAAGCAGCTATGCGGCCAAAGGCGCGCCCTAGGCAAGCCCGCCTGCGTCTGCCCGTGCCTGGACCGCACCCAGAGTCAGGACCCCTGGCTCCTCAACCCCCCGGAGCTACACTGTGGCAGACCTCCGAGCCCTGGACCTCAGTCACACCAACAATCTCTGCTGCC